>OX376667.1:3600000-4261648 GCA_947386135.1 Melanchra persicariae
TTGGTTGGAATATTTTAGCTTTTTTATGTTTTTGATTAAACAGAAGAGTTCCTTTTATATGGATGGGACATCATCAAATGACTTCTTCCACTCTGGTTGGAGCGGAAGGGAGTGCGACTCTTACTGACCAAAAACCATCCGTGTTCCTCCTTATGCTCTTTGCGTTCCAGGGTAGCGGTGACTCTTTCGAACTAATTCCACAACCCTGCGAGAGAAGGGTTCCTACTGACCAGTTAACGTTTGTTTCAGTGAATCGGTGGAACATCTGAATGACAACTCAACACTCTTCCCGGTCGAAGTAGACCTCTCACAGAATGCGTTCCAATACAAGTCAACTGCCCAAATCATTCAGGACAGTCAAGAAGAAGAGGAAGAACTGGAATTTGGCAAAGAAATCCACGAATATCATGACATTTCTGACAATGACGAAAAAGAGGCCAAACTGATCAACAGACGTCAGACTAAAGACAATGACGACACAGAATCGTCAGAACAACTGCTTCCCGACTTTGACAACGTTGCCCTAACTTTTGACAAAGTGGAAAAATCTGACAACTTGGACAAAATTGACAATGTGGATAATTTGACATTGCTGACGGAACTTGGACTAGCTGACACGAATGTCCAAGATGATTTTGGTGATTTTCAGAATGGATTACTGGATGAGTTTTTGCCTAAAGCTAGCGGGGAAGATAAGAATGATATTTTCGATAAGCTGTTGAGTGATTTTAGTCTTTTAAATAAATAGATATTTATGTCAATTTGGTGTTTGAATTTGAACATTTTCACGATAATACTAGAACTTCTGGACGCAACTGCTCTCATGGCATGATAATAAAAGTATCTTATCCTATGTCCTTCTCCAGGACCTGGGTTACCTATATCGGTTTAGCGATTAAGATTGCAAAACGTAACAACCAAAAAGACAGATTTTTTTCAAGTTTGTATTAGTTTAGTATGGATGATTATGGATCGAAAGGTTTAGGAAGCGACAAGATTGAATAAAAAAGCATTAAAAAAGTAATAATTTATTAGTAAATAAATATTTCACAAGACACTATCCTTAAAACTATTCTATACAACGTGTAACAGAATAAACGCATTAGGCACTTGTTAAGGGGTCATTGTCCTCATCATTATGTACTACTTTTACGAAGAGACCAAACTCAAAATCGCGAAAAAAAAATCAGCTGTTCAGTACATTTTGTACAGTTATGCTCACAGAATTAATGTACCTATGGAGCACCCGATTTTTGTTTCGCGATTTCAATGTTGGTCCCATGGTTAAAGTTGTTTATATTGATGAGTACAATAATGACCCCATAAGAGGTATTGCGTTTATTTTGTTACACGTAAGTATAGTATCTAAGTAGGTACCTACTTATATGAATGTGTTCTTATTTCTAGAGAGACTATTAAGCAGTTCCTCTACAAACAACCCGACTTTGTTATGACGATCCCATTCTTTATCAGGCATCAGGTCCATCAAAGGCACGCTTGAACCAAAAAACAACTGAAAAAGTAAAAGAATATTTAGCTGTTCTCTACATTTTTTCGGAAAAGTCTATACCTACTGAACAGCTGTTTTGTTTTTTTAAGAATTGGTTTTGGCATACCTAATGCCTGAAAAATGTTTGATGATGATAACAAAATTATGTTTATGGTATTTCTGCTTTTCGAGTCGATGGTTAACTCTTTATATTGTTTGGGCCTAGTAGGTAGCTACGTTAATTGCAGCATCGGTGGTATTCATTAAATCTTCCAAAGTACACTTGGGCCATTCCAACATGTGGCTCATTTTCTGATGCTGTTTTTGCAATTCGGCACAATCTTTCAATTTTGGAGTTCTGATTTTTGCAAGGTTTTTCATGATGACTTGACTTATGGTACAAGCAAACAGACCGCGTCGGTCGAGCACATTTTGACATAGTTTTTTGGATATTTTCACGGGGTCAGAAAGCATTATTTTTAAAGATCTTTTGCTTTGCAACTCTGCTTCTAAAAAAAACAAAGGACAGAATACTGTGTTTTTTTGTTTTGTATATGTTACTGGAAAATTGCAAACATCTTATGATTGTAAAATATCGCGTGAAATGTATTGTTTCCAAAACGATTTTTATTACACGACTGCCCAAAAAAAGGAGTGATATGTTTTTATACATTTTGTTTCACACATTTTGAGTCCACAGTAGACATCGAACTCGTCTAGGCCTATAAGTACGTATCCCTATATCCAGTCCCATTAATAATAATAATGGTGAATAACCCTCACTTTCATGGGCCACGGCGCGATCAACTTCTGTTCTTTTTTCTTTTTCAAACCCTTGATACTCTGCAAATAATCCTTAACTTTCTGACTGTACTCCGGAATATTCTCATACGTTTCAACGATAAACTTCCCTTTGTTCTGGATTTTTGGTATCAGGTTTAAAATGTCCAGCTTTTGTACTTTCTCGAAGTCTATCGTGTCTGCGAACTGCTGGAATGAGGACGTTGCTGTGTCGGTGATGGTTTGGAGTGTGGAGGCAGCTGTGTCTTTGAGCTTGCCGAGATCAAGGTTCGCCAGGTCTAAACCTGCCAGCTTGTCCAGCGTTGCTGACGTTGAGTGGATGACGAGAAGGGCAAACTGGAAGGAAAGCATAGTGTTCGGTCACAGAGAAAACAAACAGATGTGGCAATAAAGTACCTAGGTACCTACTTGTGAAAAAGTGTATCTTTGAAATTTAAAACCGTTGTTTCCTGATATTCTTTCGAGGAAGGATCTTGACCCCTTGGTCAAGATGCTTCTTCGAAAGAATATTAACAGAACAGCAACTAAAATTGTATAAATAATTTATTTATTTAAACTTTTTGTACAATAGTGGTAGGTACATGGGCGGACTTAATGCAACAAGGCATTCTCTACCAGTCAACCTTTGGGTTAAAAAGACTACACTGTGGTAGGTGTACAACAAATAAATAAGATTTAAAATAGAATTTATAGTATCGCCCTTACATTAAGTATAAAATGTTACTTGCTGTTGAGAACCAAATGCCAATAAACTCATCTCCCAAGCGGCAAGCCTTTTCCTAAAAGTGTTAGGATCGTCTTTCAGACTAATCGAATACGTTTTACATGGAACGACTGCCCATTTGATCTACAGAACCCAATGATATGGTAACACATTCCTTGGGACATAATATAGTCATACCATCATCATCTTACTACCCATATCCCATACAAGAGTGAAGGGTGTAGGGTGATGGCAGGTGGTAAGATGGCAATGATCGGTAGGAGACTCTCTAAAAAGCCCATTCTCAATTGAGCCACATCACTAATTATCAACCATCTTCCCAATCTAGCCTACGACACAAACCTTCAGGACACCAGTCGCTCTTTATTCAAATGCACAGAAAAACTACAATATCTCCACAGGTAAAAAATACTGGCCACTTTCACACCGCACAAATTAAAAATATAAACGAACACTCTAATCACTCACCAGGACATGAGTCTTCATGTTGATTACCAGGTTAGCACTGCAACACTGGTCGTCGCGGATAACCACCTCCTGATATAAACTAATGGTTGCACACCATTAATATTGGCGGAGGACTTATTCTGGTTAGTGGCGTTCGACGTTGAGTTGGCGAAAGGTTTCGTCGCCTAGTTCCGGGTAGGCGTTCGTCGACGCTTCGTTAACCTACTAGAGATTAACCAACGTTAGATGCTCATCCTAAGCGGGGTCCGTGGATTCAAGATTTTTGATTTCGCTAATGACAGCAACATGAAATGCTTAAGACCTTAAAAAAAAAACCTGTTGGAAGTTCGCAGATGTACCTCTTTTGAGATGGCTACAGTTTTTTCTAGAAGTCTATTACTACTAGCCGCTAGGGTTGATCTTCAAAGGATGTCTAAAAGTACTCTGTGTTCAAGGGTAAGTATCACTTGCCGAGGTCAGTCTGTGGATGAGTGACAATTACAAACAAATGGCAATGGCAGCCTGGTCCAAATTTGACAAAAGAGATCTTTAACAGTCAGGTGGAGTCAGATTTTCTGGCTTCTGACAATCCGTAACGACTGCCAAAGATCTACAAATGACATCCGGGACCAACGGCTTAACGTACTTTCCGAGACACGTAGGAATCTCGGTATGTTAATATAGTCACCCATCTACAGACCGACCCCGGCAAGCGTTGCTTGCACCTTGAAGATCGACTCGTGCGGCTGTTATTCTTTAGCCACGAGCTCCTCGTCACACGTATTCGTCAATCGTAAAATCCAACGACGTCAATCGCCGATCGAGAACCAGAATACTCCTCCCAAGGGAAAGTGTCGAACGCTTGTCCAATGCATGTATTATCAAAATTCAGCGCACAATATCAGCGTTCGTTTTCTGCATGACAAAGTAACCCTACATAAAGATTTATAGCTCTTTGATGACTGTGATGTAATTATTCAATGTTATAGCATTTTGATAATGTTTTGGGTACTAAGTAGTGCTAAGTAGGGTGAGATTTCAAGGTTTGATTTTGATTTATTTATAGTACTACCTCTATACTAGGTATGTTACATAACATTATCATCAACCGATCTGCCTTGCCTTTTCGTTCACGACTATGTTGGGGTAGGATTCAGATCAAACTGCGGAAAGGGAGAGGGAGTTTTCGAGTGCTCTCCCGCCCCGCAGCAGGCGCACCGGGCGTCGGAGGAGGCTTCTGTCTGGACTCTCTCTCTAACTGGGTCCAGGGGCGGCGGACTTGGGGACGACCCGAGTTGGCGGCGCGTGGTTTTCCTGTGCGCCCGGCGCCCCTTTGACGTCGCGGGGGGAGTCAAACACCTCACTAACCCCGCTGACGAGAGGTGGCCCGCAGAGGCAGGCCGACACCAGCCGGGGATTACGAAAGTCGCATACGTTCCCGCGATCCCCGGCGTACGTGATAGATGGAACACCGGGGTGGTTTTAGTCAGTAAGAGTCTGTCAGACCCCTCCCCAGGGCGGAACACATCCGTGAGGATTTCCCCCGTAAAAAAAAAAGCATTCAACTCAATCCGGTTGCCGGTACCTATCTGATGGTCTAATCATAGAGACAAAGCGCCAAGAGGCCAGTGCCTGATACCCTTCAAACCGGAACTCGATAACGCTACTTGGCGGCATAAAATATATGCATGGTGGTAGTGGGTACATGCCTACTTTCCCGGAAGAGCTCCTTCACTAACTAGATACCTAAAACAGCTGTTTGTGAAATTATTTGACCGAGGAAGGACAGCTAGGCACCTTTTGCATTACAATGGACTCGGTTGTAAAAATAAATGCTAATAATAATCTGATTTCAACATAACACCACGACTATATTCCTCGAAAGGTTGGGCGGAGGTGTCTACCACACATTTCAATGGTGTTTCAATCCCATATAAAAAGCAGTTATTACCATTAACTTGACTTGAGAAATTGTAAGTGAAAAAGTCCCGTACGGTGTCTGTCGTAAAACAATAGCACCATCCCATCACTTCCCGTGGGTGTCGTAAAAGGCGACTAAGGGACTCACCAGAGAGTGGGCAGCAGCATTCTCTGTAATTGCAACAGCTACACTGCGATCGCCAACCCGCCTGCCAAGCGTGGCGATTATGGCAAACCCCATTTAGAGGAGGCCATTTAAGTCCCGCAATGGACGACACTTTTCCTGACCCGGAAATCTCGACTAGTTGTAATCAGCGCTTCTCCTCCACATTTATTATGCGTACAGCCAGTGTGGAACTCTCTGCCAGCGTCTGTGTTCCCTTCCACATATAACCCGTCTGCTTCAATCTTCAGGGCACGTTCGCTCCGTCATAGACCTCATCTATCGCTTTCCATCAGGCGTGATCGAGGTCAAGAGCAAGCCATTAAGGAATGCTCAATAAAAAAACAAATCCAAGAATCCCTGTAGCGATAATCCGAGGACCGGAAATCCGCGATATTAGGTTATAGCTTTAGCCTTTAGCCCGCGACTGCACCCGCGTGGATGTTGGTATCGCGTAAAAAAGTATTCATAATCCTCCATAACCCAGGCTATGTACCTGCCAAATTTCATGAAATTTGGCAGGTATATGCCTGGGTTATGGAGAAGGACATACGCTCGACGAACGACGAGCGGTTTTAGCGTGAAAGCGTATCAGACAGTTACTTTCGCATTTATAATATTAGTAGGGATCTTCTTCTTATGGATCGTGTGGGTAGTAAGGGCTAACGACCCTAGTGTCAGTTTCTAAACGGCCTCAAGGGCCTCTGACATGGTTTGTTTGACGACCGCCATTTGGTGGTCGGGACCACCGGCTTATACGTGCCTTCTGAAGCACGGAATCATCTTTTTATCAGACAATCAGGTGATTCAAGCCTGCAATGTCCTAGCCAAACTGGAAACAACTTTACAAAGTATGCTGCTTCCCGTGGGAATCGAACCTACGACCACCGGGTCACAAGGCAAACGCCTAAACCACTCAGGCACAAACACGGGAGGCAGTTGCAGTAGGGATAGTAGGGAAGTAGGGATTTTTCCATAGGTACGCCATCATCTGGCCAGCATTATTTACTCAACTAGACTGGGTTGGTGCCCAGTTTTACCGGATGCAGCTGAATACCAGTATTTTTCATGGAACTGCTATTTTTTTATCTTCATATCCCACGATACCCCTTAGGAGACTGGTTGAATAGGTCATTTATAGTTAGTTTAAATAAAACAATATTATTCTTAAAATAAAATATATTATCGAACCAATGTTACAGCTTAAAAAAATGTACGCTTCAGATAGTTAGCTCTAATCCTAGTTATATTATAATTAACAATAACTGCATAACAAAAGTTTTTCATCTGACCTTTGTTACTCTTTAGTACTTATACCACAGAATAGATAGATACAGAAGGTCGACTTCATACAACTAGTGAGAACGCACGCACACATAGACACGCTTCACGTACAGCGAGTGCAAGCGCACTCGAAACCGACATTTGTTTTGACCGTCTATGTGTGCGTGTGTATGGAGCCGATCTTCTGTTCCTATACAAGGTGTTCGAGAAGGGCATGGTCATATTTAAGGGTGATGTTGGGTAGCCGATATACTACAAAACATAAAAAATGTGAATTTTAAAAAAAATATCCTAAAAAGTTCCGCAGAAATGACTTTTCAAGCAGTCTGGGATGCATGAAGCAGCCTCCTCGTGTAGCGCAATTTGTTCTATCAGACACTCAACTGAACCGAGCGCTCGGCGCATCCTGGACGGTCTCACCTAACACCTTATGAGACTGGCCAAGCCTTCCCTTGCGGTGGTAGCGCCTGGTTCGCGACCACCCTCCTACCGGAGGTGGTCGGCGTCAAGCAGCCTGCTGTGTTTCGTCGACGCGTGAGAGTACCAGTGCCTCAAGGCATTTTCTGGGCACGCTCGCTTCATCATGGACCTCATCTATCGCTTTTCATCAGGCGTCATCGAGGTCAAGTGCTAGCCCATTCATTAAAAACAGTCTGATGCAGTTGGTGACATCAAATCTGTGATTAAACGAATATAAATAACACAAACTGTAACTGAAAAGTAGTAAAAAAAATCTTTGGAACTTTTTCTCTTTTTTTTGTTTTGCTATTTTTTCCTTAATATAGTTAGCGGCACGTAAATTGGCAAAGATTTTCATAGTGGGGGAAGTTCGCGCACGCACAATTTCATACATTTTTACATGCGCGAACTTCCCCCACTACGAAAAACTTTCGTGCCGGTAACTTTATATTATCAGCTACCCAACATCATCTTCAAAATATGACCACGCTCTTCAGGGACACCCTGTATATTTTGTTGTACAGTCCAACCTTGCCTTTAGAACTTTGATTGATTCTAATAATTATTCAAAAAACTATAATAATTAATTTCATTTTGATGTTTTTACAGGTGACAAAACTGAAGCAATTTTAAATATGAACATAAATAAATAAATAGATTTTTGAAAATTCGGATGGCGCCAGTTAGTGGCGTAATTTTTTTCCGCTTAGTCACAGTTTCTCTTTAGAAAATTATCGTAAAATCAATGTGATCAAATTGTCAAGTAGAAACTGGGCCTTGGAATGAGACTTAACGAACATAATTTTGCAAGTTGTGGGTGAAGTAATTTATCTGTATTCCTTTTATATAAGAGTCCGGTAGGCTAATTCACGTAACAAAAGAAGTGCTGTTGCAGTGCAGTTGCAGTTAAGTTTCGATCAAAACAACGCTTTTCGTATTCTCAACCGCTGTCAGACACGCTCGCGTCAAGTGCGCGTTTCGCGAGCGCAAAACGGCATTCTACTGTTGCGCGTCATTAGTGCGCGATTCGGATCGCACCATGATCAGTATTCTACTATTCGTTTTACGTCTCAAAATGACAGCTATTACGTTTCAATTACTATTTTAATATTACAATAACGTTATATTCATTGAAATGTAATCGATTCTGTTCGATTATTTAGTGAGTAATATTTTTAGGTAGGTTTGGTAGTTTGGTTGTCGTGCAGTTGACGTGCAGTACACGCGCAGCTTACGCTTAGTTCAAAGATTACGTTTAGCACTCAAACTTGAACTTAACTGCAACTGCACTACAACTTCATCGGCGTGTCATAAAATTACGTGAATTAGCCCCCTGTTCGTGCCACACGGCGACCCACGAAATTACGCTCATTTAGTAAACCGCTTTAATAAGACTTGAGCGATGCAAATTACGCTAGGTTGTTGACTTCTGGCATCCTCCATATTAAAAAGAGATTACTCATAATTTCAAAGGACATCATCCCACTAGGATATTTTAACGGCGTCACCAGCTTTCCTTTGGCAACGCTCACCAAAATAGGTAACCAGCCTAGAGGGAATATTTCCCTAAATAATTCGGTAACCAAATCATAAGTGGAAGATTATATTGCGCTCATTTATTTTTTTAAATATCGAAAGAAATTTGAAAATGGAACAGAAATGGTACCTATGGTAACTTGATTTACGAAAACCATCCTTTCTGCTAGGACAAAAAGGTGACGTCATCAAATTGTTATCATGACCGTTCTGATTGACGTAACACAATTTTTACCAAGTTGCCCGTGTGGAGTACATAATGAACTTTATTTCTTTAGTAGATTAGGTTTATTTTGTTTTACGCAAGCGACGCGAATTTTTTGTCGAATACGCAAAATGAAATGCAAGCATTTATTTACATGACACGCATAGATTATGAACTATCGAAGTTTTGATGCGAATCAAATGTACTGTTCATGGTTTGTCGAGAGTTTATAATCTCGCGAGATTTATTACTGACGGTGTTTAAAATAATCCGGTGACATATCAATGAATTAGTTATGAAAAATACTTACAAATTAACGAGAAAACGTTACATCAAACTTAAAAAAAATAACAAAAATAAACGATACTGTCTCTTTCCGATTTAACCATCAATATTTTGACTAAATATGAAAAATTGTATATAAGGCAGAGTGAATTATTATTTTTATTTAATTTTCTATTGAAATACGAAAAGCGAGTTCTAGTTGACATGCTAACATAAGAATATTTTTACAATATTTTGTGTGAGATTTTTGTGGGGATAACGTTATTTTTTAACAATTCTCATTTTTCAGGCCATAGAGCATTGGAACGCCGCGTCCGTTGCGAGTTGTGACGTCATTAATAATATAATATTCGTAAACATACTCAGAATAGATTAGTTGACCTTTTCTGATAAAGGCAGGCACTTAAATTGATCATCATTGTTGTAATATACCGTAAAAAGTTAAATTGTATATTTGAGACTTTAAGGTCTTCCAAAAAAAATAGCTTAATTCCCGTTGTCCCCGTATGCCATATCCCCGTCAGGGGGACAGCGGGACGTGATTAAATTTATTTCCCGTTGTCCCCATAACGTACATTCGGCTAACGGGGAAAATGGGAAGTAAACCATATTTCTGAGTGGTTTAAAAAAAAATGTCGGGTGCCGAGTCGGGGTGCCCCAAGTCCCGAGCTCGCTTCGCTCGCTTTTGCACCAAAATAATTTGAAAAGTACATTTAATTATTACAATAAATTAACAGGGACAACGGGAAGTAATTTTAATTATTTTATTAAATTCCCTTTGTCCCCTTTAACGGGGACATGGCCTACGGGGATAACGGGAATATACTAATTTTTTTTTTTTATACCTGTCGCTAATTGACCAAAACGTGATGTCGGCCGTCGGCCATGATGGCCTGGTAGATATCGGTGCAATGACGTCAACGTTACAGTAAACCAAAAACGTGGACTAAAAAAACCCATAACAACGTTTGATTAATTTACTCCGACGTCGACATATATAATGGCGGATACTATGTACTAGGCTATTCGTATTTTACAGACTTTCTACGGCCAACATCTACTTTTAGGGTTCATAAGCCAAATTCACTGTCACGCTCGGTTTGAATGAAAAGTCAGACTGGCCGCCAAGACGTTCCTGTGCTCTATGGTCTATCTTTATCTACGTCCCAAGTCGCATGGTAGGAATTATTGTCGACACCAGATAAATTTGCAATAACGGTCATTGACCCTACATTTATTGACACAGAAATAAGGACATAAAGCATTCCTGAATCGACATCTATCGTTTATAATTTGTTTTCCAGTTACCTACGAAGTACTTTAGTGCAAATTTATCTGGAGCTTACCATAGCACTGTTTACCTACATTAGAACCATTCTGGTGATAATTTATTCACAGTGGAACTTTTTAAGCTTGGCTTTGAGAAAAAGGCGAAAATATCTTCCTTTTTTAAAGCCAGTGACAAATCGGAGTGGAAAATTAATACCAGTATTTTACATGGAGCAACTCAGACCCAGTTCCTGGTTACCACGATACCCTTGATTATTTGTCAGATTACCCGTAAGGGCAGTTAAAGATCCGCAATGATAGCCGCGACCAACGGCTTAACGAGTTTTCTGAAGCACGGAAAGGCAACCATCCCGGGACTGACCTGACAAGCGTTGCTTTACCTCGAAGATCGACTCGCGCAGCTGTTATTATTTAGGCATGAGCTGGATCTGTACCTTCAAAAGCTGGTAACCAGTATTGTTTGCATTTAAACGTGCACAAAATTCGTCAGCGTTTTTCCGCCCCAATTTGTGCCTAGCCTTATTAGTTCTTCTCACATTACCCCCACAAAAACACCGAACAAAGCGGGTAGCTATACAATACCTATAAAATATCACAAAAGTACAACTCATGTGAAGGTTATCAATCTTATGTGGCCCAGGATTGCAGCTGTGCCAGTTCTTCATCATCCTCTGAAATGAAGAAAAAACAAATATTAGTACAAATTTAAACTAAGACACTAAATACGTTTAACACTAAATATCTTTCTATCTCTTTCGACTGCGGACCCAGGTTGGCCGCTGTAGAAATAATCTGGCCAAATGGGACATTCTTCACCCATCCCAAACGCAGTTCCAGTGTTGAGCCGCTCTGACGGCACAATAGCGCGCGGCAGGTCACCAATGCGTTAAAACCGATCAAGTAAAAACTGCACTCAATGGTCCACTCCAGGAATGCACAAGAAAAGCCACAGTACGGGAGGAATGGCGACGGATTGTGAAGCTTGCCACCAACCCTGATGTGACGACCACGACCACTCTGCCAGGAGTGTGACGACGAAGAAGAATTAAAGTGCGCATTCCTATGAGCGACTGCTATCAATCGATTCATACAAATATGAGCATTAGGTTTATACAGATAAGATTCACAGTCGATAACTCACCCGTCTGCTTAGACCTGCTAGGCTTAGGCTTGTCATGCACGAGCTCAGACGTGGGCACGTCCGGTAGCTTGTCGGTGGGCACGTTGATACCCAGCATCTCCTTGTCCAGGTCCTCCTGTAAAACATAGGAATAAAGTGTTGATTAAATTCGAAAAAAAAAAAAAACATCCGCTTTTACTTCGGTAATTACATTCTACTGAAAAAATCTAATTAGTCCGTCAGATAGATTTCCAAAAAATATTGGACTTGTATTTTTTTTCACGTGAACAAGACATGGCGAAGATGCGCGAGAGTGCGTTGAAATCTCGCTTGACGTCATCACTACGATAGTACAATTTTTACTAGCGTCTGACGTCACCAGCCCCTGTCTCTAACATTGATGCGCTTTATGTTTTTAGCGATTTGGGAAATGGCAAAAAACACGTGTCCAATATTTTTTGAAAATGTAACGGACGGAATAAAAAGAATTATATTTATCTAACTAGTAGAATACCCTTTTTAGTAGTATGAGCGTGTTCGTAGTCACAAAAGATCTTGATTAAGTACTTCAATGAATCATTCTATACTTTTCCCACTATGTTGGGGTCGGCTTCTAACCTGAGTTTCTGGCTTCTGACTATCGGTAACAAGTAGTAACAACGGTCAAAGATCTACAAAATACAGTCGAGACCAACAACTTCGTTCTTTCCTAAGCAAGGAGGAGCCCGAATTACACAGAAAAGGCGTGGTGAAGACGCGGCTCAGGCGAGGCGTAAGGCACGATGCCGCTTCAAAAAGTTTAAATACAAAATGTAGGTAGGCGACACGTCGTGAATTATACACTAACGACGCGGCGCAGGCGAGCGGCGTACCTGCACCGCGCCTGCGCCGCGTCGTCGCCGCGTCTTCACCACGCCTTTTCTGTATAATTCAGGCCTACGATAGACACCCGTCCAAGGAACTTTTTCGGCAAGCATTTTATTTTATTTTTTATTTTTATTTTATTTATTTAAGGAAAAACAAATAGTAGCACAATAAGAAATTGTCATAATGTCTAAAATATACATTTTAAAACAATTATGCTACCCACTGCGTTCTCCACAGATTACTATTAGAAGTATAACTAGCTAGTAACACGCGTGAAATTTAAACAATTTTTCTAAATAAGCCACGGATATATTGAAAACTATTGAGTTGAATGGAATTTACTGCGGCTGCTTATACAAAACAATATTTCCATAAAACATCGAGAAATTATAATCTAATTAAGATTCATTACAACTTTACAGAGTCCGTAACTCTCCGGTAACATACATAAAAGAAAAATAAAAAAAGAAAAAGTAAATGTGTGTGCGTGCATTATTAAACATCATGTTATTTTGTCGTAGTTTGCTGATCCTTTAAGGTTGCTTGGATTTGCTTCCTGAATGAATTTTTACTAAGAAAAAGAATGTCAATTGAATTAAACTCATTAGGGTGTTACCACAACAATCCATCGATCAACGATCGATGGTAGAATGAATTAGTCGAGGTCGATCGGTAGTTTTTACTACACCAATCGATCGATCGTCGATTGATGCCATCGATCGATGGTAGAATGGACTAGCCGAAGTCGATCGATAGTTTCTACTTCTTTCTTCGACCAGTCAAAACTACCACATCGGTCGACGTTAACCTTGAGAATCGACCCTTGCGAAAACACGAGCTCTTGCATCTTGAATACTTACTGAAGAAAAAGATACTAAATTTGAAAACGTATCAGCTAAAAATGGTTATTCTATGTCGCCCATTATATCGTGCACCTTGTCTAAGTCTTAGGGGGTGAGAGAAATAGCACCATACCTGTTCCAACTCTTCAAGCTCCTTCTCGAGTTCATCCTCGTCGATATCGTTGGGGAAGGCCACGTTGTTGCTGATAGCATCCGTGATCTCGCGCGAGATGTCGTGCTGTTCTGCGATGTCGTCCATTATATCGTGCACCTTGTCTACGTCGCTGGGGGTAAGAGAGATGGGAGATATTTATTATCAGTCGGTTTTCATGAAGTCTATGATTGCTGAGTATTTCTAAAGCACACAATGAAGTTTCATGTGATTCATACCATCAGTTTGGACTGATTTCCGGAAGGTTAAAGGTTGATCCACGTATATCCGGGCTGTGCCCGGGACATGGACGGACCGTGGTCTGTCAGGAGCTCGATAAAATATCTCAGCGTACATTTTATATGAACTCGATCACACACGTCCGGACCGTGATACGGACATGTCCGTCCACGTTTTAACGGACCACGGTCACTATCAGTAAATTACCACCAAGCGAAGCGAGGAGGGACGCTGGTTAAGAATATTTTACACTAAATACAGATCATTTTAATGATCGCATATATAAGTTAAAGACTTCAGAGCTCCATATTTGGAATGTTTTATTTATGTGATCAATTCAGCCTGTGAGCCTTGCAGTGGGACTATACTATATCAGCTGGTATATTAAAGCCATAGAATTCATTTAGTCAGTCATTATGACCCAAAGTATTATAATGTGCTATTTTGCCGTAAAGTATTTTCTATTTATCTTGCTCCCGAGCCTGTTAACTGAGGCCATGCCTGTCCTGACTCCTTGATGAAAAAAAGCCCTGTAACTTTTCTCGGATGGGGATTCTAACCCAGGAACTCATTATCAGCAACAAAAAGAAGCTGACAATCAGACCAATATAATCAACGCGATGAAAAACAAAAATATCCTCACATATCCTTATGCGCAAGCTTCATAGCATTTGCAGCATCGCGCATAGTGTTTAGCACTTGAGCGTTGGTGTTGGCACCTTCCAGTGCCTCACGCTGCGCTTCGATCTGTGTGAGGGTGCCGTCAATCTGTGTCAGCTGCTTCTCGTAACGCTTCTTGCGCTTTAGAGCTGCGATCGCCGCTGGAAGGAGGAGAAAAAAGTGGTTTAGTATGACTGGCTGGAAGTGGGTATGATTCGGGAGTAAAAAAACACAAAAAAAAAATTTAAAAGTAATTAAAAAAATTGTAATGCACTGTTTTGTTTTCTCATTGAAACAAATGAGGTATTTGAGTTTCTAAATTATTACACACTAGCTTCTGCCAGCGATTTCGCTTGCGTGAAAGTCGGATCTCAGAAAAACCGTTCCAAAATCGGTTAAGTTGTTTGGACGTGTAAGTGTAACAGAAAGACAGAGTTACTTTCGCATTTATAATATTAGTAGGGATTACAGGCGTATTCATACAAAATTTAATACTGTAAGCACTACATACTGTAAGTGTCGCCGCACACGAGCCACTCGCCACAGCCACAAACGCCGCCACTAGAAGCTAGAAGCGGCCACAAAAGTAGCTGAAGCGCGCGACAGCCACATGTAGCCGGTGGTCGACACTTGCGGTCGGTGGCTGCTACTTTTTTAACCCATACGCGCAGTATCATAATGGACTCTGACGACGAAGGTTTAGGGTGGGGAATCGCGCGAGTGGCGTGTGGCGGCTTTTTGTGTCGGCGTTTAGTGGCCGGTGCGGGCCACAAGAAGCAAGCTGCGACGATTTGTAGCGTGTGGCCGCCACCGGCGCCAACCGTGTGCGGCGAGTCCATATAAAATGTATGAAAATTACAGGAAATATGCCAGTGGCGGCGTTTTGTGGTTGTGGCCGGTGGCCCGTGTGCGGGAGCCCTAAGAGCCTCTTTGCGCAGCATCTGGCTGTACATACCTCCTTTGGACGTGGCTGGTAATAATTAGAATATTTGAATATGGTAGAACGGTTTTTGTTTAAGCATTCAGATGTGATTGGACTCTCCGAGCCACGGTGCTCCATTATACTGATTTTAGCCCTAAATCGGGTTTTATTTATAATATTTGATAAGTAGACCATAGGACATATTCCTGTGGTCTACAATACTCACCGTATGGTTTTCCGGGTATCCGAATAGATAGATAGATCATTAAGAAGCTCATACATACAATCATGAATAAATTATAATTTAGTAGTTTGTTAAGTAATGTTTTATAATTAACAAATGCTTCCTCTCTAGTCTTTCCTAACTCACTTATTTGCTGTGCCCAACAGGGTTTATATGATCTAACTATAAGTTACCTAAGAATACCTACATGTGGAATGCAATAAAAGTATTGAGCATCCAAAACATCATCATCATCATCATATCAGCAAAGACGGACGTCTTTGCTGATATGATGATGATGACTGCTGGACATAGGCCTCCCCAAGTGTCGCCACAACAACCGGTTCTGTGCGTCTCGCATCCAACGGCTACCCGCGAGCCTCACCAGGTCATCGGTCCACCTAGTGGGAGGCCCTCCGGTACGCGGAACGCAACGCTGCGTCTTCAGGTACGCGGAACGCAACGCTGCGTCTTCCGGTACGAGGAACGCAACGCTGCGTCTTCCAGTACGCGGAACGCAACGCTGCGTCTTCCGGTACGCGGAACGCAACGCTGCGTCTTCCGGTACGCGCAACGCAACGCTGCGTCTTCCGGTACACAGAACGCAGCGCTGCGTCTTCCGGTACGCGGAACACAACGCTGCGTCTTCCGATAAGCGGTCACCACTCCAGAACTTTTCGGCCCCAACAATCCTAAACATCCGCGAGCTTAAAGCGAAGCCAGCCCGGCTTCAACCTAGACTAAAGATGGATGAAAATGAGAGCTGTCAAATACTTGATCGACAAAAAAATCTTTGGTTCTCAAAACTTTTTTAATTAATGTTGGCACTTCTGCTTATCCCCTAAACATAACCTACTAAAGAGAGATCCAGTTCTAAAACATTACATTAAAAAGGTATTACTATTAGTACAATGGCTGGTCTAACGACAAATCAATTAGTTTATCTATGAGTGAGTGAGTATGAGGTCATTGGAGTGATTGACATTATAATACTTTTTAGAGTTCCGTACACAAAGGGTAAAAACGGGACCCCATTACTAAGACCCCGCAGTCCGTCCATCCATCCGTACTTGTCATCAGGAATAGATAGACTATATTTACATAAAGTTCGAAGAAGTGACATAGAGTTGATAATACCTCGTCTAAAATCTCGGAATCATAAACGTGACAATTAAAACCCGAGATTATGAAAACATGAACCAGATCATGTTTTCATAATCTCACTAAGGGTTCCGTACCATTATCTATAAAAAAAACTCCAAAAAAATCATGTTTGTTGTATGGGAGCCCCACTTGAATATTTATTTTGTTCTGTTTTTAGTATTTGTTGTTATAGCGGCCACATAAATACATCATCTATGAAAATTTCAACTGTCTAGCTATCACGGTTCATGAGATCATCCTGGTGACAGACAGACGGACAGACAGAGAGACAGCGGAGTCTTAGTAATAGGGTCCAGATTTTACGCTTTGGGTACGGAACCCTAAAAAGACCTGAGCCGTATCGTTTGTTACACAGACTGGGAGACCTAAGAATTCTTTGATTAAAGACTTAAATACTATGCAATATGCTGTTGTAGTAATATTATACAATTGAACATTTTAAGAAATGGTCACATAGTGGATCATGTAGTGTGCACTACATGAAATGGCTGTGTCAATCCTAATGTAACCTCTGCCACATCATGGAATGGTCAATTCCACAACATATGGCTACTATGTAAGTTTACACTTAAACTTATGGTTTTAATAGTAAGTTCTATTTATGTACCATTGCTATTTTTCTTATGGTCAAAACCACTGTTTACTTAAATGACTCACTTCAAAAACAATTCATGAATGGCATGCAATAGATGCCTTTGTCCAACAGTTTGGACATTGAGAAGACGCTGGGTGACCTTGGGTTAATGAAATTATTGAATTTTTCTCCGCATGTTTACTTTTTGCAATGTTTAAATAGCATTAAAAATGTTTTTTTTTTTATTTTAATCTAGTTGATAATCTGCTTGGCCTTATCCCAACTATATTGGGGTCAGACAGCTTCCAGTCAAACCAGATTAAAATTTCATGCCACAGTACCTATCCTAATAATATGGCCAAACGTATGCATGTATGAACTGTAAGGAAGTCTAAAGAAAATCATTCTTTGTATACTATTGTTATTTGTGTCAATTATACAATTCTTGCACAAACTACTACAGGTAAACTAAATTATCGTTTTGCTTAGTTAAGTACTCTGTATGCTTTGTGGCTGTGTAATTATTCAGTTTCAAATAAGATTTACTAAAACTCTCAATCAGACAGATGTTATAAGGATGTACCAACGAAATATCTTACCAATTAATTGAAAAACAAGGTCATACCTACATGTCAACAAAGAATAGGTTCATGATTACGAAAAAATACGACTGAAGAATACGAAAATTTGTTGAAAAACTTACCTCGCTTATTCTTCGTGCCATTTTTCCTAGCTGTCTGTATTTCTATATCGATTTTCTTTTCTAGAAACTCTTGTTTTTTGAGTAACAACTCCTCCGTCTCACGTAATTTCTGTATAGCCTCATGCGTCGATGGACCCTTTTCTTCTTTTTTACCACCGAATAACTTCCCCAGAAAACTCATCTTGACTATTCAATAATCCTAATAAATGTTATATAAACAATGTGATGCAAAGATTATTCACTAATTACGCGTAAAAAGGTGAATTTAGTATTTCGACGATTCTGATTCTTTTACTGTAGTATGCGTCACCCAGGTGACAATCATAACATAACGTTGAGCTAAAAGAATGTAGTGCACCAATAACGAAACATCGGTAAAAATAAAGAAAATCAAATTACCAACGAAGATTTATTTCAATTTGTATATCTTTTCTATTGTTATCTTTTATCATTATTGGAAGACAATGAAAAAAATAGTTTTAGATTACAAACTATCGAATGAAATGGTTCATGGTCTCTGTTTCAAAACGCACCATGACTCAAGCTGTTTGCTGTCAAAATATGAGCTAGCTTGAGACATTACGTCAGAAAGAAACGGGCAGTCGGGTGGTAAAAACGCGTTTTTACCCGACTGCTTCAGAAAAAGGGTAAAATGTTTTTCGAGAGTATTTATGTAATATATGTTTGTATGTCTACTGTCGATTTGTCTATTTCAGTCTGTGTCTATTTCTCACGCCCTATAGCCTAGACGGCTCGATAGATTATAACTAGCCAGTATACTATTGTAGTCTTTGATTATTATAACAAATGAGGTATCATTAGATAATTATGTCCTTCGTGTCGAAATGATAAGCTATATTAGAATTTTGAAAAATAGGTTTATAAATACGGTGTCTGCCATTATTTCGGGTACACTCAAAAAAATAAAAAAATCAAATTGGTATTTTTAACAGTATTTTGTTACATGTGGGTGTGATGTGGTACTGTAGTCGGGTTCTTTTGACCCTGGGATGTAACTTTGGCCCAAATTAAGCAATAGGAACACGATAAACAAAGTGTGATGTGTACCTAGATAAAGTTCCTAAAGTTAAACATTTTTATTATTTTATTAGAGACAATAAAGTCTCTAATAAAATAATAAAAATGTTTCCACTTCTTCTTCCCAGCTAAAAGTTTTAGCTGGGAAGAAGAAGTGGCGAAACAAACGCGCACCTGTCACCACTCCCTAGAGTTTTAGCGTAAAACTCGTTACGGGTGCGCGTTTTGGAGGTCTGATAAGAGACGAATGCAAAAATGGTTCTCAGGTTTTTGCTGAGTAGGGTGTCAAAAAAACTCACTTTTTAAGCTGTCTGATACAGTTAGTGGCATTTATTTTAGCAGCAGCGTAGCTAGCATGGGTGACACCCGGAGTGGATAATGTGGTGTCACCCCACACTTGAAGTCCCCCCCCTCCAAAATCAACATGGTTTGCGTCTTTCATCCATTTTTCGGGGTACTCTATTTGAACCGCAGTTTTTTTTCAGGATAGTTCTTACATCACTGTTTGTCGTCTGTTGTCAATTTTGTAAGGTATTCCTATACAAAATGGATAAGGGCCGACAAGACTTACGGCCCAGATCATTTTGTTCGGAGTTTCCATAAAAAATCTCAGACAATATTATTATGGGCTATTTATTGTCCGTAACTCCGTAAGTTTTGGTTGAGGGAGTATTAGAATTTGAGTATTAACATTATGGCTACCTCGAAAATTTTTGCACCACGCCTCGAATCGTTTTGATATTCACCGCTCAGGCCCAACATGTGAAAATTCCCTAAAATAAAATAAATCTTATGTGATAGGTAAATAAACATTAAATTCGCGATTAATTCGCGACACACCGGTGTGTTGCCGGGGCCGGACAGGTTCATTCATACTCATAATTAACATTGTTGACAAAAGCAGGTAAGGTCAAGTCAAGAACTAAGAAAGTGTATATTGCAAGGGTGAGCGAAGTGAGCTCGAAAATGTTTTCACTCCGCCTCGGATACTTTTGATTTTCTTTTCATTATTCATCCTTTAGAGGTCATATTGCTGACTCTGTAAAAAAGTTGAAGAGCTAAGTAAACGCAAAATGCAAGAGCGAGCGAAGCGATCTCGATTGCACCTCACCTCGAAAAGGTTTCATTGCGCCACCCGTTTAGGGGTGACACCTGAACGTGACAAAAAAGTTATCGAACGGTAGGATGCTACTTATAAATGCAGAAAATGTCAAGATCTAAGGAAATTTTTGCACTTTAACTCGGAAAGGTTTTATTTTCTTTTGATCAGTCATACCATACATAAATAGAATTGATTTATACGGAAAGGCTCAGAAAGTACAGAATGAACTGCTCGAGCACTGCCGGCACACCGGTGTGCTGCGAGATTTTCGCGATTTTACTGTTCATATAAGATTTATTTTGGAATTTTCACATGTCAGTGCTCGAGCGGTGAAAGAACGATCGAAGCGAGCTCGGAAATTTGTGCATCCCACTTTCAACAGAGGTGATAATCAACCGAGATAAAAAAGTCAACGAACGGTCGGGCGTCACCTCTAAACTTGTGTTACCCGGGGCGAACCACCCGCGCTCATCCCCCTCCCCCCCACCCTCTCCCCTTTACGCTAGTTCAATCGCAGATTTGATGCCACCAACGGCACCAGACTTATTTAGACTAGTGTCAATTATTCTAAAAAAATGCTCGGAATGTTACATAAAATCTCGAATACAATACAGTAACAATATTGCGTTTTTTGTAATGTTATGTGTAGCAAGTAGCAAGCAAGTAGTTTCAGAACGAACCCACTTTTGACAGTTCATTTGTTTTGAACGGTTGACTTTGACAGTTGGATTCTAGACTTGACTCACAGCTGCATTCTGTCATCATTCGGCTTAAAATTTGCCTCATGTGAATAAAACTTACAATTTCTTTTAAAGTACTACATTAATAGCTTATTTTCTGAATTAAAAACATCAAGTAAACGGCAAACATGGTTCGTGTAATTACTCAAGAAACCTACGATGAGGTCGTCAAGGAAAACATCGACGAGTTTGATATGACTCCGGAGGAAGCTATAAAAGAGGCTGTTGCCCAATTTGAGGCACAGGTGTGTATACCAAAATCCTTTATTTTTATATGTCATATTTCTTTCCTGAAGTTATGATGAGATCAAGATTCCTGAAGTTAGATTGAGATAGCCATAATATTTATAAGAATTTTGTCATCGTGTATCGAATTTAGTTAGTCATGACTTTAATTAATTCAGACTGGAGGATAGACACTAATAGGTGATCTAATCAAAGTCCTTTAAATCACGATTCTGCAAGTATGATGATTTAATACTTAGAACTATTTGTAGCCTCGTTGGTTGAAGTACTAAGAAATTCTGTAAAGACTCATTGTTCTCTCATCTTGACCTTACTTTCGGGATTATCCTGATAGCCATGGCATATCTCACCACTGCACAAATACCTCAGGATATTATGTTGTCCCATTAGCACTACCTTACTACAGTGCTAGTGGCAGTTTGTCCACTGCCATGTCATAGCCATGTATTTTAATAACATTGGTCAGGCAGGCAGGGGCATAACTTACAAATGACAAGTGCCTCAGGGTCCTGACATGTAAAAGATATGTATGTGATTTTAAAATATCTCGTGAAATTGTAAACTATTTTGTCAAACACGGATATGATGCTCATATAATATGAATCATGGATATAATTTGTATATAATACTCACCGTTTTCCTCCACATTTATTATGCGCACAGTCAAAGTGTGGAACTCTGTACCAGGGTCTGTGTTCCCTTCCACGTATAACCCATCTGCTTTCAATGCAAGAGTGAATAGGCATCTTCTGGGCATACTCGCTCCATCATAGACCTCATCTATAGCTTTCCATCAGGCGTGATCGAGAAGAGTAAGCCCATTCCTCAATAAAAAAATATTAAATAATGGAAACTATTGAATTTGAATGGGAAAGCACGTTAAGCTGTTGGTCCCGGCTGTCATTTGTAGATCTTTGGCAGTCGTTACGGATTGTCAGAAGCTAAAAAATCTGACACTAGTCTTGCCAAGAAGTACCGTGTTACCCAGTTAATGGGTTGTGGAGGTCTGATAGGCAGCCGCTCCACGTAAAATACTAGTATTCAGCTGAATCCGGTTTGACTGAGAGCCAACCGCAATTTGGTTGGGAAAAGGCTAGGCAGATGATGAATCAACCTAAGGTGAAAATATGATTGGTAGAAAATGTGAGACTAACCTCCATCTAAGTTTATTGGTCTTTCTTCTCAGGGTAGTTAGCTAGGAAACGCTGGCCTCTTCTCCCTTCTAGTTTAAATTGACAAAAATTGATATGTAAAAGGGTTATTATTCCCTACTAATATTATAAATGTGAAAGTAACTCTGTCTGTCTGTTCGTCATGAAATTTGGCAGTTATATAGCCTGGGATACAGAAGGACATAGGCTACTTTTTTACGCGTTAACCCTCACCCAATCGGGGCGAGCTGCAGGCAAAAGCTAGTAACCTATTAATATCATTAATCATTTGGTTTCCAGGGAGTAGATCTAGCGAACATTATAAAAGACTTATCTCTTGGGTCTGGAGACAATCATTTGGTTACGGACACTGTCACGAAACTAAAAGCTCTTTGTGCTGAAGAGAAATATGATGAGAATGCTGTGCTACAGGAAGTGGAGGTTTTGAAGG
The DNA here is from genome assembly GCA_947386135.1 of Melanchra persicariae. Classification (NCBI taxonomy): domain Eukaryota; kingdom Metazoa; phylum Arthropoda; class Insecta; order Lepidoptera; family Noctuidae; genus Melanchra; species Melanchra persicariae. The sequence goes on from OX376667.1 coordinate 3,622,798, forward strand.
TATTTTGCTATACCTACTATTATTATAAATGCGAATGTAACTCTGTCTGTCTGTTACGCTTTCACCCCAAAACCGCTAAACCGATCATCATGAAATTTGGCAGATAATAGCCTGGGATATGGAAAAGTACATAGGTTACTTTTTAACGCGATAACCGACATCCACGCGGGCGGAGTCGCGGGCAAAAGCTAGCAATATTATAAATTCGAAAGTGATTTTTGTTTGTTATGTTTTCACAACCGTTTTCGCGGAACTGATTTTGATGAATTTTGGTACAGAGATAGATGGAACCCTGGAGACGGCTTTAAGCTACTTTAACACAAGTGAAGAGTGGGTAAAAGCTAGTTTTGCTCTAATAATTATCCTACTTATAATTAATAAATTATCCTTTAACAAGGTGAAAAATATTTTTAAGTCATATTCAAGCAAATAAACCTGAAAACAGCTTTGTATTTGTTTTTTTTTTTTAAATATATTTGAGCCTTTTATTTCGTTGCGCTTATCATATGGATGCGAGACGCACAGGACCGGTTGTTGTGGCGACACTTGAGGGAGGCCTATGTACAGCAGTGGACGTCGTTCGGCTGAGATGATGATGATGATGACCTGCCTTTACATTTATTGGATGAATACCTTGGTCCCATCTCTAGGTTAAGCAAAAGGCGATTGGGTTTTCTGGTAGGATTCTCAATAGTCTATTGCTTGGGTTTGTCTCTATCCGTTTTATTACATCTTTATCCAAACCTTTGAGCAAGATATTGTATTTTAAACTTAATTTTGATATGAATAAGTTCAAAATATATTTCAAACCATTTTTTTAAAAACGTTTTACAGTCTGAATGCAAGAAAGACATAGCGCACAGAGTCCGAGCAGGCAAGGAGGGTGCATATAAAATCCTTCTCGACCTCCTTTATTCCAAGTACAGTAAGCTATGCCTAGAGCTCAGTGACAGAGACGCAAAGTTCATCATCAGTGTACTGAACACTATGACAGCTTTGATGGAGATGCAGCCGGACTTGTTGGAAAACAAGGGCGTGGATTTTATTAAAAAGTAAGTCACTCTCACACACACACACAAGTAGGTACTTACTCTAGTTTTGCTGCTTTTGAATGGATATGCAGAAAAGGGAAAGAAATAAAAGTGAAAGTATAGAATAAAAAATATTTATTTGACACAGGCACAATAGGCTAGTCAGGAATTTGAAAGAAATTATTTAATCAAAGTTCTAGATAATAGAACTTAATAGAAACAGACTATAAAAATCCACTGATATAACCCAATAATAAATAATATCCATGAAAAATTGTCCCATTGCGCCTATCATCGGGAGCCTAAAGGTGGGTACTGACGGGTGTCACGGGCCCATAATATACCATTCGTAGCAAGCAACAATATGCCGTGTCCTAAAATACGAGTAACATGCGAGTGTTCGTGCTCGTTTCCACGTACTGACTGCACGAATGCTCGCTTGGTTACATGTAACATAACGCTCTGTAACACCGGTCAGTATCCAGCGTAAGGCGTCGTCCTAATATAAAGCGATCGTCGCCGTCGTGCGAATACGCGATCGTCGCAATGTTTTTTTCGGCAAAACTGCAAAGCGCTTTCTGTCGACACGACGATGTGTTCGGATTTTCCGGACAAATGAATGAATGAACAACGTGATTTTACGTGTTAATCGCGTATTTAGAAAGGTCTTGTTTTTACCACCAAACTAAAGAGGAAATTCTCTTACATTAGACTGTATGCTAGTTTTCTCCAGTTTAAAGGAGTAAGGAACAGGGTGTAAAGTCCCGCATACCTCCGTTGAAAAGGGAGGATCCTCCGACCGGATGGTTGTTGTGTCCAGTGGGCAACTGCCCTATAGTTGATATTCGGGCTGTTGTATCTGTTCGAATCGCACGGTAAACTCGGATATCGCGATTTAGGATTTCGTTGTTAGTTTGCAGCTGTTGAGATAGAGGCCCTACGAGTCTCATTGTTGCGATGTAGATTCTGCAACGTTGATTTTTGTGGCGGTATTAATGCCGCTACATTTCAATATCTACAATTTATATTTCAGTATCTTAGATAACGTAGAAAACGAAGACATACTGATAGCAACGCTGAGATGGACCACGACGTGTTGTATTAAACACGAGATGAACCGACAGAAAGTCTTCGCTAAGAATATCGCTGAAAACCTCAAGCTTTTGCTTAAAGTCACTGGCAACACAAAAGTGAGTATAGACCTGTTTTTTTTCATTTGGGGCAAGCCCGCCACATTATTCCCGACCATTGCCAGAATCAACATTGGCGACCATCAGAAAAGCGTCCAGTGATGAAGCTCTGGTTGAGCAGTCTCAGAGAAATTCAACTTCAACTTTCAACAAATTCAACTTTATTGGATCTTGCAACGAAATTAATCAGAAAAGAATGCGAAGGAGTGTTTTGTAGTTTTTCATTTGTAGTGTTTTTTACTAATGCATAAAGTTTAAATAAATAAATAAAATTCTTTGATATTTCTCACACCAAAGGTATAGATGAAAATGTATACCCCAGATTTTTCGTTAGATATAAGTGTGTGTGAATTCGGCTCAAAAACAGATTCGACCACAAAAATTTCGACCTGGGGATTGAATCTGGCACTCCACACTCAGTAGACAAGCTAACAAACACTTATCCAACGTGGCACAAATAACTTTGCCCCTCTAAAGTTGTGTCGAGTGGCTGCGTAGTAGTCAAAATTACGAACACACTGTTACTGCGCGTGCGGCAAGAGACATGGGGGCGGGGCGCGATTTTATGTCTCAGTCTTACGTTTACGTTCGACGCATGCTTGCGTCCCGCTTGCTCCCGTCTACGTGACTGCACCTGCGCGATCTTTGCAAATGGCTAACTTCAGAGGGGCAAAGTTATTTGACAAGAACTGTACTTCTGTTACAGTTGCTAAGTGAAACTCTACATGTGATCCGTAAGATGACGCTGGATGATGACGTCAGAGTGGAGTTCGGTCGAGCTCACGACCACGCCAAGGAGTTGGGCGCGCAGATGTTGGAGCCTCTCACTAATTTGTTGAAAGGTTAGTCTAAGCTTATATGTATTGTAAGGAGCCTTTATGTGTATAGTAGACCCGCAAATACCACTGCAACTTTGTACCTTAGAAGCAGTAAAATATAATTACTTATGATTTAATATTTTTATTTTATTTTATTTTTTTATTGTTTTTTTTTTATTGACTGCGTGTGTAATTTTTTTTAAATTTAATAATGGATAAATATTTTATGACATTTAATAGAATATAATGACAAATTTTATGACAATTTGTAAACATTTTATTTTATGACATTTCTTGGTATTTTATGTTATGACATTCTTGGTATTTTATTTTATGACATTTTGTATTTTATTTGTGACATTTTGTTTTAAATAAAGCATTTTTAGATTCTGCACGCCATTTTTGCACGCCTAAATTAGAGGCAGAATAAGAGATGCTTATAATTATGATTTGTACTTTATGTACCTTATTTGCGCAAATAAACAATTATTGATTTTAAATAATATTCTCCCTTTTTCAAAAGTTTTATTTGTACTACAACCACCATTGCTAAAAAAGGCAGGTGCCCCTGTGACATACGAAGGAAATCGCAACTTTCAGTAGTTTCTTTTTCCATCACGAAATGGGAAAGAAACGCACCACGAAATGGGACCTAAAAGCTTTCATATTTATGGCTGTGTAGCGGCATTCATGCCGCCACAAAAATCGGCGTGGCAGAGTCAACGTCACAACGGGTGAGACTCGCAGCGCCATCTATCTCGACAGCTGCGAACTAACTGACAAAATCCTAAATCGCGATATCAAAGTTTACCGTGCGATTAGAACATATGCAAAAGCCCGAATATCAACTCTCGGGCAGTTGCCCACCAGACACAAACAACCGTCTGGTCGGAGGATCCTCCCTTTTCAATGGAGGTTTGCGGGACTTTACTCTCTGTTCCGCTACCTCTAAACTGGTGACCCTCGACATTGGACGTCAGCGCAGCCTTCGTGCAGCTACCTCTTCATGACGTCATCATCATCATCATCATCACTTCTCCTCATCCTGACCTCAAGCTCTCGAGCAGCGAGTCATACAGCCAGCCAGAACCCTCGGCTTCTACGGGTATCCTGACCACCAGCATGCAGCGGACGCGCATTCCTGGTCAGCATCCTCAGCCTCTATCATCAACCTCATCAGCGACCTTGGCAAGCACACTGCACTTTCGGCCAGTCACATGAAGAGCCTTGAAAAACCTCTCCTGGTCGACGCCAGCAGTCACGTCAGCACGTCGCACAGCTCCGACCCACCATGGCAAGCACACTGCACCTTCGCCCAGTCACATGAAGAGCCTTGAAGAACCTCTCCTGGTCGACGCCAGCAGTCACGCCAGCAGCAGCATCGGGGCACCGCAGACAGTTCCGACTCACCGTGAACTCTGCGACGCAGACAGTTCCGACTCACCGAGAACTCTGCGACTTCCGGTTCCGACTCACTGGAACCAACCTTCCACTGGCCTGGCAAGCATCTCAAGATGTATGGACGACTCATCCACTATCGACCTCCGGTTTCCGGAGGGGAGTGATGTAGCGGCATTCATGCCGCCACAAAAATCGGCGTGGCAGAGTCAACGTCACAACGGGTGAGACTCGCAGCGCCATCTATCTCGACAGCTGCGAACTAACTGACAAAATCCTAAATCGCGATATCAAAGTTTACCGTGCGATTAGAACATATGCAAAAGCCCGAATATCAACTCTCGGGCAGTTGCCCACCAGACACAAACAACCGTCTGGTCGGAGGATCCTCCCTTTTCAATGGAGGTTTGCGGGACTTTACTCTCTGTTCCGCTACCTCCAAAGCTGCATTCAATTGGATTCGATAAGAAAAAAATTCTCAACATTATTTTTTTTTTTTCACAGAAAACACACAACCTCCCTTAGTATCGGAGCTGATGCTGACCATAGCGAGCCTGCTGGTGCGTAACGAGCTGTGCAAGATGGTGGCCGACTACGGCGTGGACTGTCTGTTCACTGTGCTCGCCGATAACTACGACAACGTCAACGTGGTGCAGCAGGCGGATAAGTTGTGAGTCTCTCTCTCTTTCTCTCTCTGCGGGTGCGTCACGAACTGTGTAGGATGGTGGCCGAATGCGGGGTGGACTGTCTGTTCACTGTACTGGCCGATAACTGCTACAATGTCAACGTGGTGCAGCAGGCAGATAAGTTGAAAGTCCTTCTCTTTAAATATTAAAACGAGCGAGCGAAGCGAGCTCCTCACAAGGATGGCGAGTTCGGCGAGCCTTAGAGACAAGCAAGTGCCTCTCTACGCCCAGCTTAGTTGACGCATTAGTAATCGCGCTTCTCTCACTATTGGTGTAGGTTGGCTTCTGTAGTCTTTATAGTGTGGGCTTATTCCACTCGCTTATCTTGTACGGACGGCTCGCTTCGCTCGCTCTTTTTAAGACGTGCTCATCGCTTGAGAAAGGGTTTAGTGAATGTTGTTTGCGGGTTCGCTTCACTCGTTTTGTGCTCGCTATGCTACGCACGCTAGAAACGGTTCTTTCCTGATGCCGATTGTTTGCTTTGGAGCCTCTTCAGGTGATAAGCCACAGTACGGCTTAAAATTATTAGAGGAAATTAAATGAAAACACGAAATAATTACTACATTTTTTATTAGCACAGAAGGATCTAAATCACACGTGCATTATGAAATTTGCTTTTAGGCAACTTCTGTTACTCTAACATTCAAGACAGTCTAGTGTGAAAGTGCTACAAAATACGATCAATGTGAAAAGAGATGAGATGGAAAAAACCTTACCTACCTCACCTCACCATTTAAGTGAGACCGCTCAAGCACCGGCAACACACCGGTGTGCGCCGAATTAATCGCGAATTTAATGTTTATTACCAATTACATAAGGTTTAATTTTTTTTTGGAAATTTTCACATGTCGGGGCTGGAGCGGTTAAAAGCTTCTACTTGACTTTAAGCTAACGTTTAAGACACTGGGCAATTCTTTACCACCAGTCTATCAAATATAGAGTAATTTTGATCAGCTTATTATAAACTTTGCTAAACCCTAAATACATTATTTTTACTAACATTCTTTTTAATTGGTGTTTTAGTTTAAAAAAAACTCAATTTTGAATAAGCTATTCAATGACATTGGTCTCGTGAATAGTGGATAATTGGACCATACCCCAAACATTTTGTCCACTCTTTTCTAATACCCACACATCTTCTCCGCGGATTGATAATGCGACCTCAAAAACAAGCACCTCTCATTATCAATGAACAACGTTTTCTTCTTCACAATAATCTCATTCTCTAGCAAAGACCTTTCATGTATCAGCTCAGCCCTCAATTTCTCAGTTTGCAAAGACCTTTGCTGCAACAGACTCATACTGTCATTTAAATCCCTCACTTCTTCGATCAACGCTATCAAAGATCCTTCCCTACAGTTTTCAACATTCGGTCTGCAGTTCTTCGTGTTCAACCTGGTCTGTGCGACCTGGATCCTCTGTGAAACCTTCAACATTTCTTCATGTAACATCTCCAGAATATTCTCTGTCTCCACAATTTTTTCTAACGTCAGTTTTAACTGATTTTCCAATTCAGTTTTGACTTGTTCAGTTCTTGCGATTCGTTCGCTCAATGATTTGTTAACTTGAATGTCTTGGGAGCGTAAGTCTCTGGATGTGTTTATAAGGACGGCGTCGACTTTTGCTCGCAAAGCCTTTGATTTGTCGATTGCGATTTTGAATTCGTTGAGGGCGTTGATCGTGTGCTGTTCCCAAGATGGAACGTTTGATTGGCCTAAAAGATAATAATCATGTTAAAATACAAAGATATTTTTGTTGGTATTTTGAGTTTGTTTTGGGACAATAGGGAATATTCTTGAAAATAGAAAAATATTTGTTATCCACACAGTTTATCTCAAAATATATAAAAAAGTGAAAATAGAATCAAAATTGATTGAAAAACCAACGAGATTTAACTATTTTAAGCAAATATATCTGTCCCTCTCGCGAAAACGCTGTATTGTATGGCAGCTGTATAGGTGTCATGGACTTTGACGTCAAAGTCCATATTGGACTTCTCTTTCTAATTGTAAACTTTGAAGCTTTATAACTTCATCGCGATGAAATTATTTTAAAAATTATTTCATATACCTAGCTAATAAGTATTTAATTTTGTAAATAAATAATTGCATGCGTATTCCCTTTTAAAACGATGCTTTATTTTCTGAATTGTGCATACGTCAATTAGTGGTCTTTACAGAACGGCTAACATTTTCACAAACCTTCGGAAAGCCTCGTAGCGCCCGCCGAATCTTTAACATTAACTGCCTTCGTCTCCAAATAAGCATTCTCGCTCTCATACTTAAAAGCCAAACGCTTATCACTCCAGTCCCTTTCCAGCCAACACTTCGACGCCACATTCATATCCAACTGATACTCTATATCTCTCAGCAAATCTCTGTGAAGTTTCTTAACATTTTCTATCAACGCTGACTCCGTGAACAAGTCTTCCTGTGGTTCATCGTAGACCAGATCAGACTGCATTCGATCCCTTCTCAAATTCAAGCATTCGTCTGTAATATACTCAGGTATTTTCAGAGTATCTTGAGCGTTCTTCAGCTGTTGTCTTAGCGATTCTAGTATGTTGATTTCTGCATCCATGTCTCTTATAGCTCGTTCTAACTCGGCCTTCCAGTAGTTGATATGCCTTACTCTGTGTTTTAGTTGATCGGTGCTGTCACTGTAATCTTCGCATGAAGTCTGGTTGACTTTTATGATGCTGTTTTTGGTGATGGCTGTGTTGTTATCTGTGGTTCTGATGATGTCTCCTTTTAAAACTCTCTGGTTGTGTTCGTGCCATGTTTTGATGGTGGATAAGGCGTGGTTTCGTTCTCCGAATGATAGGTAGTCTCCTTTTTCGGCTGTAGTCATTTTTTCTAGATTTTGACTTTAAAAGGCTGGTGGTTTGTTTTCTTAACAAATATTAGAAGAACTGGAAATTGTTTGTTTATATTCACGAAAATATAAACAAATACACTACAAAGCACTATTGCCGAGCGTCATATATTTTTTTAGGAATGTTACAGAGATAATATCATATTCATAACCAAAACCGTCAAAAAAAGTTATAATTTCGAAATGTGTTACGTCCTCTCTCAAAGTTTCTACTTGAATGGCAATATAAAAAGCAATCGTATTGAGAAAACTTAACTGTTGTCATGGCAATATTTAGTTGCTATAGTGATGGCCTAATTTTTGTTAACCAAAGAGGGGTCTTATTTAGATTCGATGATTTATTGACACGCGATCATAATATATAGTATGGATAATGTACTTACTATACATTTGTGAATGTTTGTTAGGTACTCTTTTACACAAAAACGGATCGGGTTTTAATGAAATTTCACAGTAATGTCAAAATATCGAGTAATAATCAGAATAACACCATTCATAAAGGGTTCCCCCTTTTATAAATTATAGCCCGTAGTGTATAATATGCATCTACACAGTTTATCTCAAAATATCATCATCTGCCTAGCCTTTCTGCCCAACTGTATTGGGGTCGGCTCCCAGTCAAACCGGTTTCAGCTGAATACCAGTATTTTACGTGGAGCGGCTGCCTACCAGACCTCCACAACCCATTAAATGGGTAACACGGTACTTCTTGGCAAGATTGGTGTCAGACTAACAGTGAAAATAGAATCAAAATTGATCGAAATACCAATGAGATATAACTATTTTAAATATCTCAAAATTTTAAATATCAATATATCTGTCCCTCACGCGAGAACGCTGTTTTCTGTGGCAGCTGTACAGACGTTATGGACATCAGAGTTGGTATTGGAGTTCTCTTTCTAATTGTAAACTTTGAAGCTGGTGAAGGTATTTCAAATATTTGTTCAAAATTGTTAACTAGAACTAATAAGTATTTTATTTAGTAAATAAATAAATTGCATGCATATTCCCTATTGTACTGGTTACATCATATGAGAATGTAGGTCATCATGTAGGTCATTGTAGGTTAATGTCTGAGGTAGTCTTTTGAGGAAAGTACCACACAGATTCGAGTGGACCTGAGCGGGAAGTCTCGACATGGTTAACGTTCGCATAATGACCGAATTCAGTCGTTTAGTCCTAAGGCCACTCGTTGATAGTCAATCGTATGATCAAAATCAATGATCTGATCAGTGGAACGCGTTCCAGATTGATTGTGTACGGGCGGCCTTAGTACATATCGACAGAATTCGGTCGGTAGGCGATCGCTATCTATGTCGAGACTGCAGGCCCTGTCCAAACAGTGCAAGCATTTGTCAGTTATCGTGTACACTTAGAACTTTAAAGAGCTCAACAATTTGACGAACAATATCAAAGTAAGGACATTTATGTAGGCCGCGTAAAGAACTCAAACTATGAGTGAGACTCAAATCTTGAGTGCCATAGATTACTTTTAACTCCAAAAAAAATCACGATCCTGTTAACCAGGAACGCGAAGTCGCGGGACAAAATCTTTATTTTTAATTTATTTTATATCGAGTCTAACTTTTTTAACCTTTATTAACCTTCTTTGTTTATCTCTTCTTACAGGATTACAGCACTGGCAGGCAATGATGACGTTAAGAGAGATCTGGTTAAAAGCGGTATCGTGCCCATCGTTGTACCCATACTTTCTAGGCATTCGGTGAGTTGCAAAAACCAAAGAAGTATAAATTAAGCCAGCAAACGTTTAGTCATCTACACGAAATCCTACTCCTACTATAATATTATAAATGCGAAAGTTTGTGAGGATGGATGGATGTATGTATGTTACTCTTTCACGCAAAAACTACTGAATGGATCTTGATGAAATTTGGCACATAGGTAGATTGTAGTCTGGAATAACACATAGGATACTTTTTATTCCGGGAGTATGTTCCCTTGGGATAATTATCGACATTCACGCGGGCGGTAGCTAGTATTATTTATACTTCTTTGGTTTAAAAACACAGTTTCGCAATAAACGAAGTCCGTGAGTCCATACTGACGGACTTCGTTTACTAGAAATATTATATGCCTGTAGATTTTTTCTTGGATGGGAATCATCAAACGACTCCTTCCTCATTAATGAGCCGGAGGGAGGGTCAGGCTCTTAGTTCCAGAGATTAGCGCGTTCATACAAAAAAACAAACTCTTCAGCTTTATTATTACAGAATAGATTTTCCTTATTGAGTCGAGTAACTGATAATTGAATAGCCACTGAGGCAGTTTAACATAATATTTTAGTACAAAACTGTCAATTGATTTGATTGAATTTGACGACTCGATTGGCGCAGTAGTTGAGCGATCGGCTGCTGCGCTGCAGTCGCGGGTTCGATTCCCGCACGGAACAAATATTTGTATGGCCTACAGATAGTTGTTCCGGGTCTGGCTGTTTGTGTATGTGAGATTGTATGTTTGTAAACGCACCCACGATACAGGAGAAATTCCTAGTGTGTGGCAACGTTTTTTGAAAAAAAAAAAAAAAAAAAAAAAATACACATTATATTTATTTATTAAATATTTTTTTCATGCATATTCCGTATTGTGCTACATACAGCGTTGGTGCCCTAATAAAAACTGCTAAGCCACATGCGGTCTGCAGATTGAGTATTTATTTATTTTATTTGGGAAACAAACAGATGCAATAACAAACATAAGTATACAATTAGTACAACACAATCCAGAAACAGTTTCCACAGATTGATATACAAGTACATTATATGTACCTAAGTGTCACAACAACCAGAAGTTCACACAGTTTACAGAAGTTACAATTTAATCTATATATATAAAAATGAAACCCGTTTTCCTTGATCACGGCATCACGCGTGAATGGCTGGACCGATTTCACTAATTCTTTTTTTGTTGTGTTTGTTATTGTCAGGAGAAGGTTCTTATGAAAAAAAAAAACAAAATTAAAAAAATTGCGCGGAAAATTAGAAAATTTAAGAATCCTTAGGGTAGGTGTAGGGTAGGTAGGTAGGTAGCCAGTTGACGGGAGCGAAGCCGCGGGGGACAGCTAGTAATATATAACATTAGATTATTTAAATTTCGGTGCCAAAATATTTCTTATACAACACTTAAATTTGGGTAGAGAAAGGTGAAAAATATCTAAATCTTGATTTTCTTTGAATGAGATTGATGATTTTGAATTAGTTCGGGAGAAACCAATTTGGAAGAGAGTTCTTTTACGTGCATTTAAGCGTGGACATCCAAAACTTATTTTGCTGAGAAGAATAATATAGCTGCTCTAAATATATACCATCTCCATGTTTCAGAGCAACGCAACAGCGACGGCCTTAACTCTGAAGTGCATCGCAGCGCTGTCCCTGCGCGAGCCCTCGCACGGCCAGCTGTTCATAGACAGCGGCGCGCCCGAGGCCATCATAGACTGCATGAAGGTGCATCCGCATGATGCTAGTGTTCAGGTAAAACTTGTTATGTTCTAGCTGTCGCCTATGGAATTTATCTTAAGAAAGTCATACTCCCGCGATAAAGAGTATTCCTTAACCCTCAAGTGCTCTTCTCTCCTCTGCCCGTCATAAGAAAAAAGGACGTATCGACACGACACGAAGTAACTGATTTCCGACATTAAGAAAATAACTTAAGGTCCGAAATCTGTTACTTACTTACTTCGTTTTGAATCGATACGTCCTTTTTAGGGTTTCGTATCCAAAGGGTAAAACGGGACCCTATCACTAAGACTCCGCTGTCCGTCCGTCCTATCAGTCATTACATATTCAGTCTGTCACCAGGCTGTATCTCATGATCCGTGATAGCTAGACAGTTAAAATTTTCACAGATGATGTATTTCTGTTGCCGCTATAACAACAAATACTAAAAAAAAAAACAGAATAAAATAAATATTTAAGGGGGCTCCCATACAGCAAACGTGATTTTTTTGCTCGTTTTTGCTCGATATTACTTTAAAAATAAATAATTAAATTGAAATAAATATTTAAGGGGGCTCTCATAGAACAAACGTGATTTTTTTGACGTTTTTTCTTACAACGGCAATACTCTTGAATACGTTGACTGAAATAGGAAATAGAGCTAAGTCTAAAACGCTGCTAAAAGTTGAAATTGTAATCTTGTAGTGTTCAATAAAGAGTATTCTATCTATATCTAAATATATAGATAACACATTATTGAAGTATCGGTTATTGACCTCGGACAATATGTTTAATTTAAAAAAATATTTCAATTTCCCAGAAAAATGCATGCTGGGCTATACGCAACATGGTCGCAAGATGTCGCGACCAGAACGTCAAATTCCACGAACTTGGGGTCGAAAGCATCCTCAACAGTGCTTACGAGAAGTTCGCCGAAGACTTCGGATTCGACATCAAGTCTGCGCTCAGGGATCTCGAATGCGATGTGAAGTTGGACGAGCAATGGACGGGCAAAGGTGTGCAGCTGGATTATTGATTTTAGATTTAGATGTAAATGGCTAGAATTGGCTAGATTTTTCGTTTTATAGGTGTTGTAAATTTTGTATTGAGCATTAAATTGAAATTTTATAAGCCTCGGATGTAAAAGTATAAGAAATTCATGGACGCCACGTTCCAAATATGATTTAACCTCTCAAGCACTGACATGTGAAAATTCCAAATTATGTAATATATCTTACGTAATAGTAATAATAAACATTAAAATCGCGAAAATCTCGCGGCACACCGGTGTGCCGGCAGTGCTTGAGCTGGCCACGTACCCCGTTTTTTTCTGCGCACGGAATTATCAGCTCTCGGTGTTGAACTGTGGGTTGAGAATCTGAAACATAGTACTTGGAAAAATCTCATTGTTGGCTTGAATCGACAAACCCAACGTTCGGCTTAACGCCAAGAGTTGAAATTAGCGTGGGTTTAAATAATTTTAATAATACTAATGGAATAACACAATAGGACATAAATTAGTAGTCACTCGTAATCACAAATATATTGACCTTTGTTCTTTTTCAAACGGACAGGCCAGGGGCTCAAGTCTGCTATTGCAATCGTGTCTCAATGACCGGTCAATGATCGAATATTGACAACTTTGACAGTTTTTGTATGGGAAATGTGTCATAAGTTTGACGTTATACGTCAAAAATCGATCATTGACCGGTCATTGAGACACGATTGCAATAGCAGACTCGACCCCCTGTACGATGGTCGAATAGGGAATTTTCTTGGATAGAAAAAAAAAAGTTTGTTAGATTTTCAATAAATACTGGAAACGTATGTTTTGCCTTTTGAAACTAATAAAAATTGACAAAGATAAAGCGCATCGAAGTTCAGGAGTGGGGGCTGTTGACGTCACTTTTTAGTAAAAAGTATACCAACGCGTGACGTTACGCAAGCTCTCATCGCACTGTAGCGTCTTCATTTTTTGTTTACTTAGCAAAAGAAAGAACACGTGTCTAATATTTTTTTGTATTCTATCTGACGAACCAAATAGATTTTTAGGAAACTACCCGAAGGAGCGGCCTACGCTTCGCCACGGGTTCGCTAAGTAATTCAAGTAGCTCGTTGCTAGATAGTAATATGTCGCGACTTGTCAGGTCTTCGCTCAAGTGATGCGTCGAGCGTCTGTTCCGACTCGTGGTCGCCATTCGAGGAGAATATTAACGCTGCCCTCGAGGTTTGTTTGTAAAAGAGAATTTGTTGGTAATATCAACAATACTTTTACACAAGCAATTTTTGAAAGAACAAAAAAAAGCTAATATTGTCTTAGCCACGTTTTTTTTTTATTATTATTATTGATGGGCACGCGCTTGACCACTATCTCACCTGATGGAAAGCGACGATGTGGTCGAAGATGGAGCACGCTTGCCTAGAAGTAACCTATACACTCTTGACTTAAAGACTCCCAGGTTGTAGCTATCAGGAAACACAGACAGGGACACTGGCAGGGAATTCCACTTTCCTTTATTCCACACAATTCCTTAGCTGTACGCACAATGAATGTATTCCCGAAACGCTTTGTGCGTGTGGGTGGGATGTCCACCATGTACAAACACACACTTGCTCTTCAAAAATTTTAGTTCGATTTCGAGCAATAAGTCCGGTAATAACGGTCTAAATTCGACTGAAGCTGTGTACGCACATAGACAGCATATTTTGTTCAAAGGTGTCTGAGGTCATGAGCGAGTCATTTCATTGAAAAAAAAACACATTTATGACTTGACCAGCATTGTTCCAGAGAAAGAGAGAGATAGAGCTATACAAGTCATAGTGCCGTGAACTAGCTTAATCAGTCGTTTAGCTTAAAAAGCCTAGCCTTTTCATTGAACTGCGCCGTTTAATCAGCGACGTAAGTGACATGGACGATATTGAACAAAAGATTTCACTTATGTCGCTGAAAAATCGGCGCATTTAAATGAAAAGGCTAGGCCACATAAACGGCTGATTAAGCTAATTGGCTGCAACAGATATTTCACTTCATAACATATGGCTTCATCATATCAGCCGAAAGACGTCGCCACGCTTGGCAGGCGGGCAGGGTGTCGCAGTGTAGCTGTAGCAATGTACTACAGAGAATGCTGCTGCCCATTCTCTGGTGAGTCCCTTAGTCGCCTCTTACGACACCCACGGGAAGTGATGGGATGGTGCTATGTAACACATGGCTTATATTGTTGATATTGCCTACAAGTTCTACAGAAAAGTAAATGTAGAAAGAAACAGCTTACTTATTCTTTGAACAATATCGGCATCTATTTTATTTTTATACATTCCTAAATTGTATTATTGTAATAAATATTTCGAAAATTTTGTTTTTTAAAAATGTGGCTCATTTACATTAGGAATTTTTTGCCCGTTGAGAAACGAACATATCAAATACTCTTAAGATCCCAGACATTAATTATTATCAAGAGTAACAAAATGTTTTGGATAAAGTAGTGTTAGTACAGCTCGCGTCATATAACGTGTACGTTACCCCAACAAGAAAGTGTCTCCTAGAGTTATATGAGTAGAACGTATTATTGGTGCCTTATCTGTTGTAAATGTGCCCCCACATAAAAAATGTGTGCCCCCTGTCGTTTTGGAAAAAAACGGAAAAAACGATTCTTGCTGGGGTAACGTTTTTCTAGCAGGAAAATTCTAAACGAATGATCGGAGAGAGAAAAATTGTGCATAGCCAGAGAGCTTATATATGTGCCAAAATGTGCCCCCAAAAATAAAATCTGTGCCCCTTCAGGTTTTCGAGATATTGCATTTCCTGCTGGAGTAACGTTTTGATGAATCGTATATCTCTAAAACCATTGCATGTGCCCCTGTAGAATAAACATACACGAGTAGCTCTTAATGTGTGCCCCTTTGTGCCCCAATTAGATTTAAGAAAATATTTATAGTTTTCAAGTTATCGCGGTTTTATGAAAACCCGAAAAAACATCGCAGCGCCTAAATGAGACAAGGCATAACTTCGCTGAAAACTGTATTCGGTTCTTCTTGACGCTAATAATAACCATACAAAGTTTCAAAACTGTTCATGCATGCGTTTTTGAATAATCATGCTAAAAGTAAAAACGATGGTGTCATAACTTTGACGGCAAAATACAAGGAACTGGCACAATCCCAGATGTGTAGGTGTAAACCAAAATCTTGTGCCTTTAGTCAAAAATATATGGTGAAAATATTGAGCTTCAAATGTTACGCATTAAGTAAATATAAACAAAAAACCAAAATATGTAAACAACGGCCGGTTATCCGACCAAATCTGAATGACTACTAAAAAGCGACGGATTCATACATATCGATGACCTTCTTTACTTTACTCACTAACCGGTTCACACGTGTTGTGCCTGAGTACACTGAAGTAGAAAAGTAATATCTAATAAAATAAAGTTGTTATTGGATTATATTTTAATAGCTGTTTCTATGACCTTACACATGATTAAGTACGTTTATAAGAGCCATTTTCAAATAAAATGTACATGTGACTAACATGCTCAAAATCGTGACCAAACTGTTTTGTGACATACCTGTATTTTTATACTAATGTAAGTCACATTTATTGTAAAGCAGAGTTTACATGTAACTATGTCCTACTGCTCAAATTGAGCAGGGTCCGGCAGGGAGCTAAAATGCAGGTTTAATGATCAAATTCAGCATTTATTCGAAACCTCCAAATTATTATTTTAAAAAATTACACTAAAACTCTTTTATATCTATTTTCCGTAAATGTCAGATTTATTTATTAGTGAAACGTTTTGTATGGAGATAACACCGGACGCCGCCGGCATATAATTTGTTAAAATTTTCAGCCGCAGTGTAAACATGTTTTAACTTTACACGTAGATGTGAGTTACGTCATATGAGTGACGAAATGTGACTCATATGTGTAGCATTTTCGTGAGAAACAACCTCAATTAGCCACAATATCAGAATAACTTGTAACATATAGATAAAGACGATACATACATGAATTGTATTAATAGGCTAATGCTATGAAAATAATACTCGCTTCTTTATTTGGAAATGCACGTTATTCACACGTATTTTTTTGTACAAATTGCAGCGACGTTTCGTGACAACAAATAAACTGACACTAAATATGTTCGTACTAAATAAAGGCGTAGGAAAAAAGAAAAAACAGAAAAACTCATTCCTACATCTTTATGAACTTAGAGCATTGTATTGATGATATTGATGATTATAATTTTGTATCTACATATGTCTTACAGCCGCGAATAATATTTTAATCAACATACAACCAAGCACTGGCCTGCAAATTGCAAAAAAACTTAGGAAAATTCGAATTTCGCGGGCTGGTTGGAGCATTTACCTTAATAGAAGATTCCCTTTTTTCGCCTCCCCACACCGCTACATACATCTCTGGCCCCGCGGCGTCCGCTGACGTCGTCACGCAAGGAATCGCTTTGTCTAGCTTAGAGAAAGTGAGACAGCTAGTACGCGTACGGTGTTAGTGTGACAGAGACAGTTACGTGTAACGTCGCTCTATTATGAATAATGGGTACAAAGTGTTTATTGACTAGGAAGTGCGTTTGGATTATTACTTGGTATTGGTAAACAGTTGCAGTTATGTTATGACGCCAAGGACACTGTTACGTTGAGTCACGCAGTTGCACTGATACTGTTTGTTTACTTTTTTTTAAGTTGGTTGAAAGTGACGTATAAGCATTTTATAACAATTATGTGGTTGTAGGGGTGGTGAATTTTATGGCACGATCTGCGGTGGTAAGAATTTAATGGCATTGTTTTGACTATTTAAAAATACTTGTACCTTACAAGCACTTGGATTTTTTTTTCATTACTTTACCTATTTATTTATTTTTTAACTAATATGTTCTAAATCATGTTTGTTTTGTTTTCATCTGAAAGGATATACATACTTTCCGATTGGTCCAATAGAAATTTCGTCAAAAGCGATTCAGTAATTTGTTTACTTTTTTTTGTATAATACGTATTTAATTCCCTTCTTGTGCTGGGTTGATGACATATAATCCCTTAATAACTTCCAGTTACTATGTAAAAAAATAATTCATGACAAGAATTCATGTCTCCAAAACTAAGACTCGACCACAATCCGTCAACACTCAACATGTCACAGTCACAGGGCTGTATCTTTTTAGCCGAAACAACTAAATAATTGATTTGATTTTTACAGAATGTTCTATGGCAGCCATAACAACACATATAGTCACAAGGTGCATTTAATATATTTTTTAATTAGCCGTCAAAACTTTTGAACGCGACTGTACGGACAACAGCTTAGGTATAATACGTCCAATAAAGAAGATCATCGATATGTATGAATCCGTCGCTTTTTAGTAGTCATTCAGATTTGGTCGGATAACCAGCCGTTGTTTACATATTTTGGTTTTTTGTTTATATTTACTTAATGCGTAACATTTGAAGCTCAATATTTTCACCATATATTTTTGACTAAAGGCACAAGATTTTGGTTTACACCTACACATCTGGGATTGTGCCAGTTCCTTGTATTTTGCCGTCAAAGTTATGACACCATCGTTTTTACTTTTAGCATGATTATTCAAAAACGCATGCATGAACAGTTTTGAAACTTTGTATGGTTATTATTAGCGTCAAGAAGAACCGAATACAGTTTTCAGCGAAGTTATGCCTTGTCTCATTTAGGCGCTGCGATGTTTTTTCGGGTTTTCATACAACCGCGATAACTTGAAAACTATAAATATTTTCTTAAATCTAATTGGGGCACAAAGGGGCACACATTAAGAGCTACTCGTGTATGTTTATTCTACAGGGGCACATGCAATGGTTTTAGAGATATACGATTCATCAAAACGTTACTCCAGCAGGAAATGCAATATCTCGAAAACCTGAAGGAGCACAGATTATATTTTTGGGGGCACATTTTGGCACACATATAAGCTCTCTGGCTATGCACAATTTTTCTCTCTCCGATCATTCGTTTAGAATTTTCCTGCTAGAAAAACGTTACCCCAGCAAGAATCGTTTTTTCCGTTTTTTTCCAAAACGACAGGGGGCACACATTTCTTATGTGGGGGCACATTTACAATAGATAGGGCACCAATAATACGTTCTACTCATATAACTCTAGGAGACACTTTCTTGTTGGGGTAACGTACACTCATATAACTGTGCCCCTCTAAAATTGGCTACGAGTGGCTGCGTAGTAGTCAAAATTACGAACAAACTGCAACTGCGCATGCGCAAGAGACATGGGGGCGGGGATTATGGCGGCGCGATTTTATGTCTCAGTCTTACGTTTACGTTCGATGCATGCTTGCGTCCCGCTTGCTCCCTCTACGTGACTGCACCAAGCGATCTTTGCAAATGGCTAACTTCAGAGGGGCACAGTTATTTGACGCGAAATGTATGTAGTTTGAACGTACGCATAGATGCTCGTTCGTTCGTTCGAGAAAATCGCTTCATGTAAATGAGCCATCAAAATGTTTTTTTTTTTATTATTTTATTCAAAATTAGGTTGTGATGTTATGATTATTTTTGTAATTCTAACCTAACCTAACAACTAACAAAAGGTGCTTGAAATAAAACAGCGAATTATTGAAAAAATATTTATTGTTACAATAACATTCAATGATAATTATTATTAAAAATACAACTATGTATTTGGAAACTGAATTAAAAGCATAATTCTTTTAAAAGACTATTATTTTAAATTCCTGAATTATTAAAATCATATTTTTTTGTGATTGAGTAAAATATGTGAATTATTGACATACATACATACACAGAACATTTATACCTGTACAACGTGTAACATAATAAAAGCAATACCTCTAAGGGGTCATTCTACTCATCATTATTCAGAACAACTTTCACTATGGGACCAACCCCGATATCGCGAATAAAAATCGACTGCCCCATACATTTGCTAACATGTTGTTAATAATATTTAATTTTATGATTTCCATGTTGTTGGATACATATTTATTTTTTTGTTCGTGTCTTAAAATACTTTGCGTACTATTGTTTAATTGAAGTTCTTAAAACGTAACAGATAGATGTGTTGCTGGGGAGTTTGTTGCGCCACTTCTTCTTCCCAGCTAAAACACTAGTGGTGACGGGTGGGCGTTTTGGGGGACTGTCTTTATGTAAAATTTGACGTTCAAAAAGTGCTGGCTTTCAGCCTAATTTGAATAAATGACTTTTGATTCTTTTTTTGATTTTTGATTTATGTGCGCATAACTCAACAAAATGTACTGAACAGCTGATTATTCTTTTTTACATTTTCGGGTTTGTTACCACAGTAAAAGTTGTTAATAATGATGAGTAGAATGACCCCTTGAGAGGTATTGCGTTTATTCTGTTACACATTGTAGTACACCCAGAAAATTTTACCAACTATGGTGTATAGCTATAAATAGATAGGGGAACAAACCCATGGTGTCGAGGTCAAGTGTAACAGATATTAAAAATTAAACATGAGGTTTAAAATGTTTGTTCCCTATACTTATTAAGTAACTAAAACGATGACTTGTTACAAAAAAAATAATAAGTATTGATTGATTGGCTACTAAACCAAAAGAGTGTTGAGGTAAAACTGCAGCCATTTTTTGTAGTGGCAGAAGATCATTACCTTTAAGAGTTCGCCTATATTTATAAGAATTTATACAATTATTTACTAAAAACTTAAAAAATACTTTAAGAGGTAGGGAATATTGCAATTCTAAAGAAAAAAATCAATAAGGTTAATGAAATGCTAAAAAAATGGAATATTTGGTGTCTAAAAAAATAACTGGCTTCCTTCAGATTTAACATAAAAAGACTTACTTCTTTTACTAACAGCATTAAGTGTATTAGTACACCAATCGATCGATCGATGTTGATCGATTGGTGTAGTAGTTTTGGCTGATCGACGTCGACCAATTCATTTTATCATCGACAGATGGCATCAATCGACAATCAGTAGAAACTATCGATCGACGTCGATTTATCCATTCTACCATCGATCAATCGATTGATGTGGTAACACCCTAAGAGATATTGAGATTTTTTATAAGTTCATATAAAACTTATCTAAGTACCTCTTAAAATATTTTACACCACCATAATGAAGACCTTATACAAGTTAGAAGACAATGAGAGTGATTTTTGACAAAATATTATACAAAACGATAATCGTTATCACAAAACAGTTTCAATAGTAGAAAACTATAAGTCACAGAGCACTGCAGCCCTACCATGACGTGTTAAAGCGTGAGTCGTTCGAGCGAGAAGGAGGGATGGAGCTATACACCCTATATAGTTCCATCCCTGCTTGTCGCTCGAACCACTCACGCTATAACACGTCACGGTAGGACCCGTGATGCCTCAGCGGACCTTGCTAGAGAGCAGAACGTTTAATACAAACCAAGCTTAGCTTAGCCGTATACGTGTTCAGTGAGTGTCACTTATACAGGGTGTTCTAGAAGTGCGTGTTCATATTTTAGGGTGATGTTAGTTAGCTGATGACATTTAGAAAAAAATTGCAAAAAAAAAAAAACTTTTCAATTACAGTTAGTGGCATTTACATAAGTTTAATCACAGATTTGATGTCACTGTCAACGGAAAATAGCAAACGCCGTAAGATTGTAAAATATCGCGTGAAATTGTAAACAATTTTTTCTTAATAAGACACGGATATATCGGAAACTTTTGTTCATAATATATCGAGAAATTGTAACCTACTAAAGTCTAACGGAGTCTGCAATTGTCCGGTGACATCACCAACTGCATCGAGACTGCTTGAATAGTAGTTTCTGCGGAACCTTTACGTCGTTTTTTATGCCAATACCCAAAGTGCGCCAAACACAAGCTTCGCACGAATATTTTTAGCCATGGCGTCTATGCGGTATCGACGGGCGATTCAGTGCTCTGCCTCTATCCAAATACAGTTAAAATACTAGAAAAATATTAGCAGACTAAAATCTTACGTATAAATAGTCAACACAGATTGATATCACGTATATTCATCATCAGTAAATTACTATTATACATTGTATGTATAACAACAGGGCAGAATACAAAATTCACTGGTTTTTTTTTATTATTAACATTAAAATTAAGACATATAATATTATAAACATTACAAAGATTTATAAACACAACTGGATGACATCCACATTTAAGTAGCTTTTATTTATGAAGTATGAACCATCGCAAATATCTCAACAAATTGAAACCACCGCACATTAGCAACCAGGGTTGTTCACTTAATATTTTTCCCAAAAACAACAGCCAAACGACAATGTAACGACTCTAAAAAAACTGAAATTTGAACAACGATTTGATTAATTTCAGTTTAATTTTAGAAATTGATAAATGCACCTAAAGTTAACCCTTAAAACTATAAGATCCTTAAAAAAACTCACTTTTAAAGTTTACCTTCTAAATCTAGGGAGAAAACTATAAAATTAGAACCTGGTTGCAACTGCAGGCTTGACTACTAAGAGTTAAAATACCAATCCTATCAATGCGTGTTTGGGTGGCGCTAGTGGCAAAGGGGAGACATCAAAAATCTGTCAAAACCGGTACATTTCATATTAGTTCTCAATTTCGCCACACGCACAGATAAGCTGGTCGATTTATACCTAACATTTATGAAGACGCCACTTGACAATTATATTTTATAACATTAAATTATTAATTATAAATTATGACACCTTTTGTATTGTATATATTTGCAGAATAAGAGCGAAAAAACGTGGTATTTGCAAGTCTTTTTCACCTAGATATCATTTGCAGGACAGTTCGTATGCCAGACCTCTGAAGGTTGTGACCTTAGTCACAAGACCTTAGTCGCAGTATGCAGGACCTGCTTGTACATAATAGCGAAACCTGGTTAAGCATGACCTCGATATGTGAGACAACTCGACTACCGATAATATTACAATGAGGCCCCGATACTTTTGCATTGAAATACTTTTGATACCGGGGATAACAAACTTATTTTGAGCTCAAAAACTAGGTAAATGCAAAGCCCCTAGGTCTAATTGAAACGTCAGATCTGGAGGCACGGTAGTGCCCCCGCCGAGACGAGACAAGCGTAGCGCAAGGGCACTACCTACCTTTTATCGAAGAGATTCGTCGTTTTTTGAACCTCATAACTTGGGTTTGGATTATACCAGATATAACTTATACCTGAAAAATAAATATGGCTATGGACATAGTTTCCATAAAAAATATATGTCAAACCGCCATATTTATTTCTCAAATAAAATTTATGAAATAGTTGAAAAATCAGCCATTAAATCTGACTTTGAAAAATCGCCCCTTAGTGAAAAATTCCTAGGTCCCTCGACAACCTCGATATGGCACTTATAAAAAAAATATTTTTCTACACAGGAGGTAGTTTTAACTAAGTTTTTCCGCTCTGTCCCTATTTCGAAAAGAAGAAAAGCGTATTAAATATCGTGTTATATTTATGAAGATGACTAAACTCTACTTTGTACTGACGTTTATAGGTGGTTCCACGACACACAAATTATTACAATATTACCGTAAACTTACGTAATTCCTTCACTGCAAAGTCTATTTTCGTCTGAAGAATTCACGTAACATAAGATAACGTTAAGTACCTATTATTACAACAAATAAAGGCTTATTTACAAGGGGAGATATTTTCGCTTCGAAAAGGCGATATTTGGAGGGTATTTAGAAAGGAACTAACATAACTCACATTTTGAAAGACGGATTCATATCAGTCTTTTACTAAGGTCTATCTGAACTGAAGAAACTGGTAACTAGGTGACAGCATACCCTTGGTTAGACTAGGTTGTTTTAGACTTTCGATCTCGTAGCTACGTAACGACTGTCAAAATCTACTTACGACAGCCGGGATCAACGGTTACAGGCCGATTTGCACATATCAGTGACGACACAGTGCTCTCACTGACAGGTGTGGACGCGTTCATAGAGATTGTATGAAAGAATCATTATCACGTGCCGGTACTGCCGAAACTGTTACTTCACTGATATGTTTGAATCGGACTTTATCGTGCTCTGAGGCACGGAGAAGTGTCGGTAAGAAATGTATGGTCACCCATCCACGGACAGACAGTGGTACAGTTCGCGTCAAATAACTGTGCCCCTCTGAAGTTAGCCATTTGCAAAGATCACTTGGTGCAGTCACGTAGACGGGAGCAGCGGGACGCAAGCATGCATCGAACGTAAACGTAAGACTCAGACATAAAATCGCGCCGCCATTATCCCCGCCCCCATGTCAGAGGGGCACAGTTATTTGACGCGAACTGTAAGACCCGCTTGGCTGTTACTTAGACACAAGTCCACACACATTCAAAATGTGTTCACACATCAATCGATCTGCTTTTTTCTTTTCACAACTAAGTTATGGTCGTCTTCCAGTCTGACCAGATGCAGTCGAATACCAGTATTTTCCTTTCTTTTTTTTTTACTAGAACGACTGCCTATCTGAGTATGTTTTACAAAGACATACATACAACATGTAACAGAATAAATGCAAATACTCACTACACACTGAAGTCGCGAACAAAATCGACTGCCCCATAATATCTGTACGCATAACTCTTGGCGACAGATAAAGCTACAATACCGGTCATTGACCCAAATACATTTATTGACTTTCTTTATATTAAAAACAGAAATAAAGCTGTCCTGAATCGACTTCTATCGTGATCCGTTACGTTCTCTAGTAATGAAAACGGTTCATAATTTATTAATCGGGTATCTACGAAGGAATACTAGGGAAAGGTCAATGTACTTTATTGCACGTTTATCTAGCACCTACCATAGTACAATTTTGGGGTTGTTTATAAACTAAGAAAGTGTTCATAATCATGAGTACAATGAGCCCTTTACGGAAATTGTTTCCTTTCTGTTACACCTTGTATGAGAGCGCTAGTCGCCGGGCAAGCGAGAATATCCCCCCTTATAAAAAGAGCATCAAAACGAATACGATAAAAAATCAACCGTATCCAGTATGTCAAGACATGCGATAGTGGTGTGCTCTCTCAAGGAAGGTGTCGATGTTCCATTTCTTGTTGGCCATTAGTTTCTTACCGTTCATGATCGTGTGGACCATTATCTTGTTGTTGTACTGCAAGTTCGATAATAGCTGAAAAAGAAAGATCGTTTCATTCATCTGCGAAAATTATGGGCGTAACCCCACATAAGCTTAGCCGCTTTTTGGATAGCGTCTTTACCATACGTTCAAACACTGCAACCCACACTTTTTATGGACTTCATACAATAGGTCACTTAAAAATCAACTTAAAATACATAACGCTAAAGTCGATACTTAAATGGATTGAAATTATCTCGAATTATTTATTCATGTATAAAATTAACTTAGATATCATTTATTTCATTTTACCTTAGGGGTCAACAAGAAGTATTGCGCGTTGTCACAATCCGTCGTCACCTTGACCAACAGCTCGAACATTTTGCGCTCATTTATTGGGTCCATGCCTTGGTTTATTTCGTCCACGCACCTGAAATTAACAAAATGGGGTAATGAGTTAGTCGTTTAAGTTGGGGCTTAATGGACTTTCTGACTCTCTTTTAACGATCAATAATAATTATGTACGTCGCTGAGCCGTATTATGTACAGTTCTCGTCCAATAACTTTGCCCCTCTGAAGTTGTGTCGAGTGGCTGCGTAGTAGTCAAAATTACGAACACACTGAAACTGCGCATGCGTAAGAGACATGGGGGCGGGGCGCGATTTTATGTCTCAGTCGCTCGTTTACGTTCGATGCATGCTTGCGTCCCGCTTGCTCCCGTGTACGTGACTGCACCAAGCGATCTTTGCAAATGGCTAACTTCAGAGGGGCAAAGTTATTTGACGAGAACTGTAAATGTAAGTGTCTGCCTGAAGGGTGCGTGTCTGACTCTTTGCAAACTATAAAATTATAGGAACGTCGCTGAAACGTAAGTCTTCGGGACGTATTAGTCAGGTCCGTTATTGATGCATAGAGGAGGTTGGAGCCTGAAGGAGGCATTTGTGACTCTCTGCGATCTATAAATTACAGGGTACGTCTCTGAGACGTATATGGAAATAAGTGTCTTCAGGACGTATGAGTAAGTTAAGGTTCGTTATTGATATGTTGAAATTGGAGCCTGAAGGAGGTATTTAAACTCTCTGCAAACGAAATTTAAGTCTCCAAACCCTATGAATTAGTTAAGGTCCATTATTGAGGCGTATAATCTAAACTCTGATCGACACACTATAAGTATTGTATGTTTCACTACCTGGACCATTTTACTCACACTTTACACTTTCCTTTTTTTCACTTTTTTGATTTTTTATAATCGTATGAGGTAATATTAGTAATTCTAACTACGCCTATATTTAATTGCAAGTCTCTACGACGTATACGTTTGTAATGTTAGCCTTCCAGACTATTGGTGATCGAAAAATTCACACTAACGAAATGTAAGTGCTCATAACCAATGGCTAATTTACGCTCTTCTACACATTAAGTCAGTGGAACGTACTTATGAAATACCTGGACGGCACAGTAGTGATTCTCTAAAGCGCCATCATGTAATAAGTGGTGTTCACGAAATTAATTTAGTAGAGCCACGTCTCTGAGACGTATAACTGATTCACAATACGTCTGTGGCACGTATAAGTTACCTGAAGGGCACAGTGGTGAGTCTCTGTAGCGCCATGAGGTACAGCGCGGTGGACAGAGCGCGCTCGCCGCCCGACTGTGCGTGGCGCGTCAACTGCTGCAGCTGTTCCGACGTCACAATACGTCTGTGGCACGTATAAGTTACCTGAAGGGCACAGTGGTGAGTCTCTGTAGCGCCATGAGGTACAGCGCGGTGGACAGAGCGCGCTCGCCGCCCGACTGTGCGTGGCGCGTCAACTGCTGCAGCTGTTCCGACGTCACAATACGTCTGTGGCACGTATAAGTTACCTGAAGGGCACAGTGGTGAGTCTCTGTAGCGCCATGAGGTACAGCGCGGTGGACAGAGCGCGCTCGCCGCCCGACTGTGCGTGGCGCGTCAACTGCTGCAGCTGTTCCGACGTCACAATACGTCTGTGGCACGTATAAGTTACCTGAAGGGCACAGTGGTGAGTCTCTGTAGCGCCATGAGGTACAGCGCGGTGGACAGAGCGCGCTCGCCGCCCGACTGTGCGTGGCGCGTCAACTGCTGCAGCTGTTCCGACGTCACAATACGTCTGTGGCACGTATAAGTTACCTGAAGGGCACAGTGGTGAGTCTCTGTAGCGCCATGAGGTACAGCGCGGTGGACAGAGCGCGCTCGCCGCCCGACTGTGCGTGGCGCGTCAACTGCTGCAGCTGTTCCGACGTCACAATACGTCTGTGGCACGTATAAGTTACCTGAAGGGCACAGTGGTGAGTCTCTGTAGCGCCATGAGGTACAGCGCGGTGGACAGAGCGCGCTCGCCGCCCGACTGTGCGTGGCGCGTCAACTGCTGCAGCTGTTCCGACGTCACAATACGTCTGTGGCACGTATAAGTTACCTGAAGGGCACAGTGGTGAGTCTCTGTAGCGCCATGAGGTACAGCGCGGTGGACAGAGCGCGCTCGCCGCCCGACTGTGCGTGGCGCGTCAACTGCTGCAGCTGTTCCGACGTCACAATACGTCTGTGGCACGTATAAGTTACCTGAAGGGCACAGTGGTGAGTCTCTGTAGCGCCATGAGGTACAGCGCGGTGGACAGAGCGCGCTCGCCGCCCGACTGTGCGTGGCGCGTCAACTGCTGCAGCTGTTCCGACGTCACAATACGTCTGTGGCACGTATAAGTTACCTGAAGGGCACAGTGGTGAGTCTCTGTAGCGCCATGAGGTACAGCGCGGTGGACAGAGCGCGCTCGCCGCCCGACTGTGCGTGGCGCGTCAACTGCTGCAGCTGTTCCGACGTCACAATACGTCTGTGGCACGTATAAGTTACCTGAAGGGCACAGTGGTGAGTCTCTGTAGCGCCATGAGGTACAGCGCGGTGGACAGAGCGCGCTCGCCGCCCGACTGTGCGTGGCGCGTCAACTGCTGCAGCTGTTCCGACGTCACAATACGTCTGTGGCACGTATAAGTTACCTGAAGGGCACAGTGGTGAGTCTCTGTAGCGCCATGAGGTACAGCGCGGTGGACAGAGCGCGCTCGCCGCCCGACTGTGCGTGGCGCGTCAACTGCTGCAGCTGTTCCGACGTCACAATACGTCTGTGGCACGTATAAGTTACCTGAAGGGCACAGTGGTGAGTCTCTGTAGCGCCATGAGGTACAGCGCGGTGGACAGAGCGCGCTCGCCGCCCGACTGTGCGTGGCGCGTCAACTGCTGCAGCTGTTCCGACGTCACAATACGTCTGTGGCACGTATAAGTTACCTGAAGGGCACAGTGGTGAGTCTCTGTAGCGCCATGAGGTACAGCGCGGTGGACAGAGCGCGCTCGCCGCCCGACTGTGCGTGGCGCGTCAACTGCTGCAGCTGTTCCGACGTCACAATACGTCTGTGGCACGTATAAGTTACCTGAAGGGCACAGTGGTGAGTCTCTGTAGCGCCATGAGGTACAGCGCGGTGGACAGAGCGCGCTCGCCGCCCGACTGTGCGTGGCGCGTCAACTGCTGCAGCTGTTCCGACGTCACAATACGTCTGTGGCACGTATAAGTTACCTGAAGGGCACAGTGGTGAGTCTCTGTAGCGCCATGAGGTACAGCGCGGTGGACAGAGCGCGCTCGCCGCCCGACTGTGCGTGGCGCGTCAACTGCTGCAGCTGTTCCGACGTCACAATACGTCTGTGGCACGTATAAGTTACCTGAAGGGCACAGTGGTGAGTCTCTGTAGCGCCATGAGGTACAGCGCGGTGGACAGAGCGCGCTCGCCGCCCGACTGTGCGTGGCGCGTCAACTGCTGCAGCTGTTCCGACGTCACAATACGTCTGTGGCACGTATAAGTTACCTGAAGGGCACAGTGGTGAGTCTCTGTAGCGCCATGAGGTACAGCGCGGTGGACAGAGCGCGCTCGCCGCCCGACTGTGCGTGGCGCGTCAACTGCTGCAGCTGTTCCGACGTCACAATACGTCTGTGGCACGTATAAGTTACCTGAAGGGCACAGTGGTGAGTCTCTGTAGCGCCATGAGGTACAGCGCGGTGGACAGAGCGCGCTCGCCGCCCGACTGTGCGTGGCGCGTCAACTGCTGCAGCTGTTCCGACGTCACAATACGTCTGTGGCACGTATAAGTTACCTGAAGGGCACAGTGGTGAGTCTCTGTAGCGCCATGAGGTACAGCGCGGTGGACAGAGCGCGCTCGCCGCCCGACTGTGCGTGGCGCGTCAACTGCTGCA
The DNA here is from genome assembly GCA_947386135.1 of Melanchra persicariae. Lineage (NCBI taxonomy): Eukaryota > Metazoa > Arthropoda > Insecta > Lepidoptera > Noctuidae > Melanchra > Melanchra persicariae. The sequence goes on from OX376667.1 coordinate 3,651,594, forward strand.
GCTGTTCCGACGCACGGAAGCACACGAGGATTGATATGCCGTATTTATCGTAGTCCTCCTATAAAATTAAATTATAGTTACTGTCGTATCATGACGACGAGATGGCAGATGACATTTTTGCCATCGCGGGTAGAGCCTGGAAGAGCCTGGCACAGGGACGTGGGGATTGGCACAAGAAAAGAGAGAGGCCTATGCCTAATGAGCGAACTCGGGCTTTGGTTGATCATGATGAATACAAGGTGTTAAAAATTAACTGCAAGAATTTTGTGTGCATGGTCGGTATAATCTAAACAACATATCTCAAAAAAAAAAATTGAGCGCTGTTTTTTTTCACACTTAAAAAAAACTTAGAAAAATAGCAGTGTACTACGGGGCTGCACCTACGGTGCGGCAGCGGCGGTCTACGCGGAGTACAGTGCGCATAATCAATAATTTTGTGCGTAGTGATAATATTCCATATCTTTGAAACGGATTGTTATAAATCAATATTTGTTTCATGATTAATATTTATTTGTTATTCTAAGCAACTGCTTAAATTTCTTGCAGTTGATTTTTTGACGCCTTATATAAATATCAATAAAGACAAAAATCGTCCAGCATCGACTGGATGCGAGAAGTCCAGGATCAGTCAATGTGGTGACGCTTGGATGAGGGTCCGGTACGGACCCTAATAAGCTCTTGCTACTAAGGGAGTAAAAAAAATAAGAACACGCATAACTTACATCGCTTCCACTTTTATCAAGCTTAATTTCGCCGGCACAGCCTAGTTTTGAGAACATGTCGCCAAAAGTCTTGTCGATATCACGTAGCAAGTTTTCCAAAGGTGGCAGCCACTGTGAGCTGACAAAAAAAAATGAGGTTAAATTGACAGTTCATTTTTGGCTAACATATTATGGAGGCAGCTTCTTAGAATATTTTGATTAAATATAAAATCCCGAAATCCCGGCGTTACATAACTAATCGTAAATGAAAAACATAAATGAATTCAGTGATTTCCCGCACAAACCGCCATTTTACGTCAGTCCCTGCAACTTTTGGCATGTTTTCATCAAAAAAAGCCATCATCTTAACTTTAGGCAAATGGCGGCCGTCAAACCATGTCAGAGGCCCTTGAGGCGGTTTAGAAACTCTGACACTAGGGTGTGTGGGGTCGTTAGACCTTACTACCCACACGAAGAAGAAGAACTTTAGGCAAATATGCATCCGAATATCCGATCTCTACTTATGCGTTACGTCTGTGAAGATTCGATATTAAAGCATAATGATATATAAATGTTTTATCTATTATGTGTGTGTGTCAGACTTAGTCCTAATTTACGACAAATGTCAGGATGTCGGTTATCGCGGTATAAAACTGCCTCTATCCCATCTTCGCCCCTTTTTTTTAAAGGATAGGAAATCATCAAATGACTGCTTCAGCTCTGGGTGGAGCGGGAGGGAGTGTCAGACTTTTACTGACTAAAACCTATCCGTGCTCCTCCTAATGGCCTTTGCGTTCCAGGGCCGCGGTGACTCTTTCGAACAAATTCCGCAACCCTGGCAGTCCATTTCCCCCTTAAAGTTGAAAGAACAATGGTAAGTTTGGACTAGGAAAAAACAGAAATTGGCACCGAGATGAAACTATCACCAATATGTAGTGCATTGTCAATGTAATTATTGGATACCTTCCTTTTTTTTCTTAGAGCTGGGGAAATATAGATAATCTTTTTTTTTAAACACTACTTTATTTATTAGAAAGCAGTATAAAATATCTAATTTTGAACGCATCAGTAATTTCTTACGTTACTAGAGATGTCCATACTTTTTCTAAAGTCTAATGATTTTATTTCTTAATCGAAATTAAATCCCAGGCAATGTCAACCGTATAAACTCACGTTAATTTTTATACTAAGCTTAGCCACTAACAGAATTTATTGTAACTTCGTGGTAAATTGTTTTAATAAAGCCATGATTCTAATAAGAAACTAAATGATTTTACATAAAAAAATCGACACTGTCATAAGTCGATGGATTACGCCCCTCCCTATTTTTGACAAGTACCTAAACAAAAGATTGTAGAGAAGTACACAATGTTCAAATTAATAAACAAATTAATAATATGGGGTCAACACTGAAATCGCGAAAAAAAATCGACTGCTTCATACATTTCTGCACGCGTAATCCGACAAAATGTACGGAACAGCTGATTTTTTTTCGCGATTTCGGGGTTGGTCCCATAGTAAAACTTCTTCATAATGATGAGTACAATGACCCCTAAAAAACCCACCCTTAGTCCTCCTAGTGCCTTTCTTCCCAGGGGTACAATGACCCCTTAAGAGGTATTGCGTTTATTCTGTTACACGTTGTACAGGTGAATGAAACGACATACGTTTCATCAAGTTTCGTTTTGTTAGATTTTACTAGTCCAAGCATGTTAGCCGAGTGGCCATTGTTCTTTTCAAACATCTTTTCTTAGCGGATGCTAACGCTATTATAAAATAAACCCATTTTCCAAAACTCTATTTCTAGACTTAGTAGTTTTAGCTGTGCGTTTATAGTCAGTCAGGAAATCAGGACAAACGATTTTATAAGTTTAATTATGTCGATAGAATAAAACCAAAAAAAAAAAAAATTAAAAGTCATTTATTCAAATTAGGCTGAGAGCCAGCACTTTTTAAACGTCAAATTTTACATAAAGACAGTCCCCCAAAACGCCCACCCGTCACCACTTCCTAGTGTTTTAGCTGGGAAGAAGAAGTGGCGCAACAAACTCCCCAGCAACAAATAGAATACTCGTGACTAAATAATAACAGCCGCACGAGTCGATCTTCTCTGTACCTCTCGAAAATCACGTTAAGGGTCTCCCCACTTTTATCGACGGAATCGGCTTAAGCCGAGTGCGTATCACCACACTACTCGACTTATCGCCGAAAACGGCTCGTTTCGCTGTCGGCCGGCGTCGCGACGCGTCGTCCGAGCCGAGCCGATGCGAATGGTATTAATAACACCCTTATTACGTAGATATAAAAGCTTTTTTGACCGGTGTTAGCCGATTCCGCGTTGATAAATGTGGGGAGACCTTAAGTCGTTCGTCCCGGCTGTCATTTGTTAATCTTTGGTAGTTGTTTCGGATAGTCAGAAACCAGAAAATCTGACACTTCTTGCCAAGGAGTACCGTGTTACCCAGTGAATGGGTTGTGGAGGTCTGTGGTAGGCAGCTGCTCTACGTAAAATACTGGTCTTCAGCTGAATTCGGTTTGACTGGAAGCCGACCTCAATATAGTTAGGAAAAGGCTAGGTAGATAAGATAGAATAAATAGTATAGAATAGAACAGATGTTAGAAAATAATTAAAATCTTACCTTATATCCTTCATTTTATTTTCAAGCGTCTTATTTATGTAACTGGAGTTGTTTAATTCAGATTTCAATTTCGCGATTTGTTTCTCTCGTTCTTCGTATTCTTTGATTACCTGGTGAAAGAATATTAGGAATTAATAAATTATTTTCTTTGGTTTTTAGTGAAACGGGTTCCTTGAAAAATTTGGGAGACTCCTTTGCCCAGCTGTCAAATCAAATCAAATCAATTTATTTGCTTTAAGTGTTGGTACAATTTCGGTTTAACATAAATATTTAGGTACAGTTCCATAACACTTAGTCATAATAATGTGACATGCAAACATTTGGTTTATTACCTACTTATTTATAATAACACAATATTATTGTAGTTATAATTAGTGACACAATTGAGAAATTTATTACAATATTAGTCGGATTGGTCAAAATAAAAGAAAATATATATATTGTTGATGTCTGAGGGTAAATGATTAAGATTGTTATTATTATTAATCTTTCAGCCTCTTATTAAATATGTCGCTTACTGAGTAGAAATTCTTTTCCAATAGCCATAGTTTAAGATACCTTGAAAATTTATTAGCTGGCAAGATTTTGATATTGTCAGGTATAGCATTAAATATGTGACCACACATTGCATAGCTATTTTTAGAATATAGTGCTGTCCTAGGAATAATTGGCAAAACTATTACATTCTTGTGTCTGTTACTTTTTGGATATATTTCATGAGCTTTTCTAAATAACTCCGGGTGAATTTTGACAAATTTAGCACATTCAAATATATATAGACTTGGAAGGGTTAGTATCTTGAACTTTTTGAAAAAGGGTTTGCAAGATTCCCATGGGCGTATTCCCGCTATGGCGCGGATGCATTTTTTCTGTGCGATGAATACTCTGTGAGACGGTATAGACCAGTGATGTCAAAGAGCTACCGCAACCGACGAGGTTTAACGACGAACAAATATCCCGCTCCGGCCCCGGCGACACACCGGTGTGTCACGAATTAATCGCGAATTTAATGTTTATTTACCTATTACATAAGATTTATTTTTTATTTGGGAATTTTCACATGTCGGGCCTGGAGCGGTGAGGTTTAACGACGTATAAATATCGCCAAAGTGAGGTTTGACGACGTATAAATATCGCCAAAGTGAGGTTTGACGACGTATAAATATCGTCAAAGTGAGGTTTGACGACGTACAAATATCGCCAAAGTGAGGTTTGACGACGTACAAATATCGCGAAAGTGAGGTTTGACGACGTACAAATATCGCCAAAGTGAGTCATAACGACAATAAATATTGCATACAAGTTTTAACGACGACGACGTTTAAAAACTTACTTGCTCATCTCCTTGATCCATAAATTCGACTCTAGTCTGCAACTCATAGACATGTTCCTGTAACCTGGTGATATCTGAAGGCAGTATATCAAAGTCTTCCTTGTAAGGAAAGTCGGCGTCCTGAGGTAGTTTGTTGTTGCAACTCCGCTTGGCTTCAATTAATTTCTCCTTGGCGCTTGACTTCGCTCGAGTTAGTTGGTTATCTATGTTTTCTAGTGTTGCCTGTAAATGATTTGAAATCATTGTCATCACTGTCAAAATAAAAATAAAACTCCAGTTTTGCGTTAGATATTGTTTAGATAGTATTTAAATATCAGTCCGATAATCGCCTCGAAAAGGTTACATTACCAGCTGACAGCGTTGAGGGCGAATTTTTTGATGCTATATTTTAGTTTGTTGTAAGTTTCGTGTATTTTTAATTTAAGTTATTCTGTAAAAATAATTTAGACACGTGGCGTTAGTCGGTCGCCCCGCGCCTCAGTTCCCTCTCGCTTCGCTCTCTTGGTACGCGCGCGTGTGCGCCCCGATTTTTTTTAAACCGACGCCATCTTTATTAATAAAAACTCTTGTTACCAAGTGTATGGACATTTGTTTAATTCCACGAACCCTACAATTAATATTTTATGCTGTCTTACCAGGACATTTCTCAATTCATTCTTCAACTCTCTCAACTCATTTTCTTGATCGACTATTCCGTTTCTGACGAATTCTAGTTTTGCCTGTAAAAAAGAAAAACACGTTTATGGAAAAATTATACATTTTGATGCTGATGGGAAAGTTTGTCATTGCAGCCAACTGAGGCTGCATTGATGCCGCCACAAAATATTAGCGCAGCAGAATCAACATCACAACAAATGAGACTCGCAGCGACACTATCTCGACTGCTGCGAACTAACTTGACTTGAAATCGTGATATTAGAGTTCACCGTGCGATTAGAACTTAGAACATATGCAAAGCCCGAATATCAACTGTCGGGCAGTTGCCCACCAGACACAACAACCGTCTGGTCGGAGGATCCTCCCATTTCAATGGAGGTACGTGGGAGTTTACTCTCTGTTCCGCTACCTGCAAAAGGTGAAATAGACGCCCGAGCTGAAAGGCGAGGCCGTTATGGAGCCGAGAAACTGCTATGACAATGAATGCTGTTTTTAGGGTTCCGTACCCAAAGGGTAAAACGGGACCCTATTACTAAGACTCCGCTGTCCGTCCGTCCGTCCCTCTGTCACCAGGCTGTATTTCATGACCCGTGATAGCTAGACAGTTGAAATTTTCACAGATGATGTATTTCTGTTGCCGCTATAACAAATATAACAGAATAAACTATAATATATATACACTTCTGGACACATCTATTGGCCCACCTTAGGGTTTAGGTTTCGATGGCCCCTACCGAAATATGATTGCTAGATTGAACAAAAACTGTTGATGCAGTTTTAAACCTGATACATTTTACCATCTTTTTCGATCGTATTGTTTTAAATTTGAATTCAGAATACCATACGACATGGAGCTACGCCTAACAAGTCGGATATGCGCCTTGTTAAAGGCAATTGATTTTTGAATAAAAAACATGTTTTATCAAATAAAGGTTTAATTTAATAACGCGTGTTGCCTCCATGGGCATCTACCACAGCTCTCATACGATTAGGCATAGAGTTTATCAACCGCTCTATGAAATTTTGTGGGATCATCTCACATCCCGAAGATATTCCCTGACGATGCCGGCCGCATGGGCTCTTGCATTATGATGCATAAAAAGGAAATTTGGGCCCACATAGTCCGCGTATGGTATCACGTGAGGTTCTAAGCACTCACGAATGTACCTTTCAGCATTTAATGTTGGCAGCCGTGGTCCTGTAACAACCTCAAGTTGAGTTTTGCCGCTCGCGGATATACCGCCCCAGACAGTCCATGAGCCACCGCCGTAAGCAACCCTCTCTTCAAAGCAGCATTGTGCGAAACGCTCTCCCTTACGTCGGTAGACCTTCTTCCTTCCATCATTGCCATGTAACACAATTTTAGACTCATCAGAAAAGAGTACACGGCTCCAATCTTGCTGTGTCCAATTTAAATGACTGCGTGCGAAATGAAGGCGCGCTGTTCGGTGGGCTTGCGTTAGTTTGGGCCCATTAGCTGGCTTGTGTGGTACCATATCGCGTTCTTTTAACCTTCTCCGAACAGTTCGAGCGCTCACAGATACTCCGTGGAAGTCGCGAAGTTGGTTTTGTATCTCAATGGAGGTAAGGTGACGATTTCTCAAGCTGGTCGTCACGATGAATCGATCCTGCCTTTCAGTTGTGACCCGAGATCGTGGCCTTTCTTGGCGACGAACAAAGCCGCCAGTCTCTAGGTACCTCCGATAAACATTTCGGACCGCAGATCGACTTAAATTAAGTTGAGCACTCACGTTTCTTTGGCTGTGTCCGGCCTGAATAAGTGCCACAGCTTGGGCGGCGACTTCAGGTGAAGTATCCATAGATTATTGATAGAACCTCACCTTAATGTTAAGAATAAGTAATGTTTGTTGCAAAACCAAAGATATCAATCACTTTTTCAAGAATTAAATCCAAGTAAACCAATAAAACCAAGTTTTCTTAGTATTCGATTGTTTGATATCAACAAACAGGCTCCAAATTGTCTTTTGTTTCTTTAAATTCTGTGTTCGAAATTCAAAAAAAGACTATTGAATGAAATTGTGAATGTGCCAGGTTCAAAACTGCATAAAAACTTTTTGCTCGACCTAATATAAAATTTTAGCTAGGACCAAACGAAACTGAAAATACAAGGTGGGCCAATAGATGTGTCCAGAAGTGTATGTCGTAGGATAATTTGATACTTCGAATCTTCGCGGAAATCCTAGGGGTTTTGCGAAAACGCGGATAATTAGACATAGGCGAAAAATTATCAATTAGGGCCATCACCTTCGTGGTTATTTTTTTTTTGCAAAAATCCAGACTTTGTCCAGTAAGATTTGATAATTTTTCGCCTATGTCTAATTATCCGCGTTTTCGCAAAACCCCTAGGATTTCCGCGAAGATTCGAAGTATCAAATTATTCTACGACATATATAACAGAATAAAATAAAAATTTAAGTGGGGCTTCCATACAACAAACGTGATTTTTTTGCCGTTTTTTTTTTTATAGATAATAGTACGGAACCCTTCGTGCGCGAGACCAACTCGCACTTGGCCGGTTCTTTTTCTAATGCCCACGTGCATCAAATGACGTTTTTCAACATATCGAAAAAGTAAATACAATTTCATTTCAGTACCAAATTATTGTGAAAAATGGCACGTGTAATTTGTCTGTTCGCCGATGCCGATTTCCGTGGGGGTCAACAATCACTTGAATATTCGGGGGCCGAACAGGGCGGGAATATTCGACATAGTAACCGATCGCCTACCAACTGAATGCGGTCGATAACTCCTTAAGCCGCGAAAACTGTAAATCTTTAACACGATCCACAGATAAGATCATTGATTTTGTGGATCGCATGCAAGATTGACTGTGTACGGGCGGCCTTAGGACTTAACGACTGGATTCGGTTGTTTTGCGATCGTTAACTATGACGAGACTTCCCGCCCTGGTGGGTCCCCGAATATTCAAGTGATTGTTGATGCCAGGTTGGTCACCAAAATCGAACCCTGAGCACTTTCCCGCGATAGTGCGAAATTTATTTCATTGCGTGCCTAAAAGCGGCGGGGTAAGAGCCAGTTTTCGAGAAAGTATGTTGAAAAACACTTGCTCATTATTCGCGTTCTAGTAGTTATTGCACAACACAATAATTTTTACTTTCCAGGTAAAAAATACATTTCTGCTCATAAAATTGTTATTGAATGTCAAACTCAACTAATGTAATAAAATAAACAAGTCTATCAAACATTTTTATTGGACTCATTTATTTTTAAATAATGTCTTTAGTAAGACTAGGTGTTTCTCTCGGCTATTTTCGCACTTTTTATCGAGCTAATCCTCGTTTGCAACCGTTTAAAATTATTGCTAGGTGTTGACGTGTTGCCTTTCAGGGTTGCGGATTATGTTCGAAAGAGTCACCGCGGCCATGGAATGCAAAGGGCACTAGGAGGAGCACGGATGGGTTTTAGTCAGTAAGAGTCTTGACACTTCTCCCCACTCCACCCAGAGCGGAAGATTCATTTGATGATTTCCTATCCATAAAAAAATAAAAATAAATAAAAAGGTGTTGACGTGATGCGTAGTTGTTCGGAAGAGTTACCGCGGCCCTGGAACGGGCGTTTAGAGGATCACGGGTAGGTTTTAGTCAGTAAGGGCCTGCGCTCACTGCCAGCCAGCACGGCACGACGTGTTATGGCAAAGGATTTTATTACTAATCAACTATTTTGAATCTTATTTCAATGAGTTTAGAATTCATGTTACTTTATTTCGATACCATCATGCTGTGGCATGACGGGACGCGCCGCTGCATGCTGCGGCATGACGTGTCATGTTGTTTCATTCCACGGGATGCCGCGGCGCGCCATTGCATCTCGCGAGACGTAATGGGTCACTTTGTGTTGAGGAATTATGATTGCTAAGTTAGTCGAAATATGGTTGTAATTTACGCAGCGATCATTTCGGTTAATGTGGTCCGGTCGGTGCGCGGAGATGGAATGCCGCGGGATGCCACGGCATGCCGCGCGATGCCGTAGCGCAACCGTGCCATGCCGGCAGTGAGCGCCGGCCCTAAGAGTCTGACACTCCCTTTAGTGTAAGGTTTATTAACAGAAAAGTAGAAGTACGGAGAAACAGAATGATAAAACTGTTTGACTGGCCTTAATAAATTAGAAATAATCATTTTAATGTTTTGTATTATTGTTTGTCACTCGTGATCTGATTTCTATCTAGTTTGGCATTAAAACAAGTTTTACTTGAGTTTTCAAAGTGTTAACTTAATTTGAATAGTCTGAATTTGTGCCTTAGTGACAGACGTATTAGGTAAATTCTGCATTGTCAGTAACGCAAACGCAGGCGTGATTCATACTGTGTTTTTTATTTATTTAATTTTGTTGTGCCATTTAATAAAAACAGAGTGAATTTTTGACATCGGGTAGTAAGGGCAGGTTCCTATACCTTTTCATAAAATACCGTAGGTAAGATGATCACTGCAAAAATTATGGAAAAGGTTTTTTTTTTAGCTTTCCAAGTACCCAGACCCAAACAAGTACCCAATTACTAGGTCTTGTACGCAAACCAGTTAGTGGTTGGGTGTCAGGGCTGGGAGATGGCCGTATGAGAATTAAGCACACGGTTTCACTTCGCCTGGTATCACGTCATAATCCAGCTAGTTACATCGTAGTTAACGCTTATGTGTTGCATTCTTTAACGTCATTAATTCCTTCAACAAATATGAGTTCTCCAAAATAGGCGGAAATTGACCACTTTTAACCGACTTCTAAAAAAGGAGGAGGTTCTCAATTCGGATGTTTGTATTTTTTTTTATGTTTGTTCGGGCATAACTCCGTCGCTTGCCAACCGATTTGAAAAATTCTTTTTTTGTTGGAAAGGGTATACTTCCCAAATGGTCCCATTGAAATTTTATCAAAATCAGTTCAGTAGTTTGGTTTTTAAATCCAAATAGCTGGAAAATATGTGGAAAAATCATCCATGTTTACGAAATTGCGTATTTTTGCTTTCCTGTGACTTTCCAGTGGTGTTTTTAGGTGTGGGGTACCACTAAAAAGAGAAAAATAAAAACTTTTTCACATAAAAAAGTGAAAAAGTTTTTTCCTTTAGCTGATCCTACATACGCGACGCCAGGCAAAATCGATATTTTGCTAGGTGCAGAGGTTTATAGCGAAGTATTACGATGGGGTTATTAAGCATCCCGAGTTTGATAGCATAAAATACATTTATTACATTGGTTTGAATACATTTATGGTTACTATTCGAAACAGAATGGATTGGTTATTCACAAAAGAAAAAAAACTTTTCTTGCTAACTGTACATTTTTTCAATATCCATTTATGCAGTTAGCGATTAGGTACTTTAAAAGTTCAAAAATCACATTTTCACATGGTCCATGAAGTTGTGTTACAGTTTACACGCATTTTTTTTTGTTATCGATCGTGATCGTGAGGAAACCTTCAAAAGGCCCCTGGCTTTTTGGGGAAAAGACAAGAGACTGTGAGATTTTTACCTCACTAAACCACCCCGGTGATCATCATCACCACATAGAAGGATCCCGGTTGCCTCATAAAAAAACACCACGGAACCCCTTCTGTGCAAGGCCTGTTAAGGCTTATCCCTGAGGAGACTGTAACTTGCTCTGTGCCTCTGTTCACGGCAGCACGTGATCACAGTTGACATGACCTACATTACTGCTAACATATACACAAGTGATACGGTGATTAAAAAAAAATAATTTAAGTCTCGTAAAAAGCTTAATATGGCCAGTACCCAATCGAAAAAAACCATAATTGATGCCAAACCGGTAAATTGGGATTTGAGACGGTGCAACTTCATTTTAAGGGCGTGTTCAGATACCACTTTTGCGCTGCAGTTTGTTGAATAATGTATTAAAAATGGTGCATGCGATTAGCTTATTCTTGAACTATTTTTGTTTTATTTATGATGGGCTCGCGTTTGAGCACATCGCACCTGATGGAACGCAACGATGTAGTCGACGATGACGATGGTTTTAGCGTCTACTTTGCCCCAATAAATCAATTAGTAGGTCAGAGAAGACGCCAAAACTGTGACCAGTCTATTCTGCCCCACTAGTGGGCGGCTAGTGGGGTAAATTAGAATAATGCATTTTTACAGCTTTTTTATTCTGTCTACCCAAGTTGTTTTGACCTTGGAGTAAACCAAAAACAGAACAACAGAAGTTGGTCTTTTGGAGATGCGAAACTCTAAAAGGCATAATTATTTAAGAGTAAAAATAACGTCTGAGCAAACCCTTACACATTAAATACGACTCGTCTTTAATTCACTCGTTTTCCTTTAAATAACAGTTTACAGATGCATCTTATACTTAGATTGAGAATGCAATGAAGACGAGACACGGGTCGACGGCAGAGGAGCTTAAAAATAAATTTATTTAAAGTTGTGCAATCATGGATATCCCGCCACTAGCGCGACAAGTAAGTTATTTGATCTTATTTCTAACCACAATAAAAAGGGTTTTTTTTTTGGGATATTTCTTCAAAAACGTCTACACTACCGATCTAAAGTATTTGGCTCCCTACACTTTGTGAGGTCAAAGTTTTGAGAGACTGTAAGTTGGATTCATATCATCATCATCATCATCATCATATCAGCCGAAAGACGTCCACTGCTGGACATAGGCCTCCCCCAAGCGTCGCCACAACAACCGGTCCTGTGCGTCTCGCATCCATCGGTTACCCGCGGATCATATATGAGTATTAAATTTTAAAACAGTATTTTGTTATACACCACTAATTTTTAATTAGTATTAATACTGAAAGGGCTTATTAAAGACGATTTGTAAAGTCTCAATAAATAATATTCATAAACAGCAAAGTTATTAGCGTTTGTTTATATCCCAAAATGTCAGTCAATTTATGGAAATATTGTACTGGATATTTATTGCCGGACCCTATGAATGGCGACCGAAATGAAAAAGCACTGCGCGTAGTATTTTCTAGTAGAAATTGTTATCAATGATTGATTCAGGAATTTACCAATTATGACAAATCGTGCACAATTTTGGAATTTCGTTTTTTTACTTTTGACTACACAAATATGATCAGTAACGGGTACGGATACAGCCTCATTTTTTTTCTAAGTAAAAAATAGCGGTGTGCAGGTATAAATTATTAAAATAATAATTATGAAGTCGTTTCTTTTATTCGAACTTTTACAAAATACCTTTTTCTGGGTGGGCTAATACTTTTGAGTGGTAGAGATGAATTTTTTTTTGTTTTTGTAGTGTAAGTAGTCCGATTGATATTTGTGATTTTTTAATTGTATTTTTATCAATGTATTTGTCTTGATTTAATTTGCTTATTTCACTAAATTTTGTGACGAACATCATCTGCCTAGTGTTTTGTTTGTTTTATCTACGTAGACAAAAATCAATCTACCTAGCTTTTTCCTAACTACACTTTTTTTTTTTTCGGGATGCAAATTCTCATGGATGTCCTCCGTCCCGGGGCGGACAAAGGGGTCTGTCAGACTCCTACTGACTAAAACCACCCCGTGTTCCCTCGCACACTTACAGCGGGGGCTACGGGAGCACTTAAGCAATCTTCAACGCAGCCCCCGACTGGTGCCGGCCTGCCTCTGCAGGCTCCGTCTCGTTAAGTAGGGGCTGAATACCAGTATTTTAAGAAAGGAAGAAGATAGAAAGCTTATTTATTTGGCACACACAGACACACACAATGTTATGTATACGAATGCTTAATTCGAAACAATGATATTGTGTGCCCCACGGCTGCGCCAAATAAGTCCAGGTTCAGCAAAATGCCAGACAACAAGTAGCGATTGCCTATCTTTTCCACCATAACCCGCTACCCCTTGGCCAGGCTGGTGCCACATTTCAGTGTTCAGCAGTGCGATTCTGTAAACATGTCGAGGTGAACACCCGGGCGGGCCGCACGACGGGTGAGTTGTCAAACCATACAAATAAGATGGAATGATAGCTTTGTCGTTCACTCCGCCTAGGTGAACACCGTGAGATGTCGACAGAATCGACCGGCTGATTACTCACACTGATCTCATGATTCGAAGCAGACTCCAAAATGGTTGAGAGGCTAGGAAGATTGATGTTATGTTTTCTTCGCAGTTTTTAGTGGCGGGGTCTACGCATCTGGCTGCGTTTTCAGCTGGTGGAGTCATGGCGTACCCCGGGGTTTTACTACAACAGTTTAAATCTAACGATACCATCATACACCTCGATTTGGCCAACGGATCATGGATTGGTATGTTTTTCTAACATTTTTATTTGAAAATTTCCTGTATTTTTGTCTGGATTTAGGAGAGGAATTTGCCCAGGAGTGGGACTGCATGGACGATAATTTTGTTCTACAACTATGGACATGTAGCCTGGTAGACTATAGAGCATGGTGGATAAATAGGAGCTATAACGCGTTTTATACATCGCGGGATGCAATCTTCTTCTTTGTTGGTCGATTTTATACAAAAACTGAAGCTACTGAGCCGGTCAGTCGCAGGGAACAAGAAGCATGTTAAATTTTAAATAGATCGGCAGAATTTGGGTCATTGGGGTGTACTATATGTATGTCCCCGTATTCCGTAATCATCGACATCTAACACCTAGGCAAATTTCAAAAATGGTTTACAGGAAATAAGTTAGTTATTAATGCTAAAAAAAAAAAAAAAAAAACAAAAAAAAAAAAAATATATATATCTTACTGCTGCATCATGTAGTAGTGATAATCTAGACGTTTAAGTTAAATGGAGACAAAATAAATATTGTTGACTCAGTAAAATTTTTAGGAGTTCATATTAATTCATTATTGAGTTGGAAAAATTAACTAAAAGCCATAGACGGCTCAATATCATCAGCATGCTATGTCCTCAGGAGCCTACGAGAAAAACTTAGCACAGATATTTTAAAATCAGTTTACTATGCACTGGTAGAGTCAAGATTGAAATATAGTATTCAACAATGGGGAAACTACAAGTATAACTCTGATAGAGCATTTGTTCTACAAAAGAGAGCAATCAGAATAATAGTTCGTATTCACCAAACGGAGTCCTGTCAGAAACATTATTTTTCAATACTCACAGTATCTAGCCTTTACATACTTAGTCTTGACCAGCCTAGCAAAACACATAAATCCATATACATAATATTTTAAATGCGAAAGTAGCTGTCTGTGTACCTTTTCAAATCTTAATAATTAAACGAATGTGATGTATGTTTGTGAGGATGAACGGATGAACGGATGAACGGATGAATGGATGGATGTATGGATGTTTGTGTTATCACGTAAAAAGTACTAACGGATTTTGATGAAAGTTTACACAGGTCTATAAAGCGGGGAAGAACTATTTTTTTGTTCCAGTTGCAGCACGCGGCTCCGCCCGCATAAGCCGCGGGTTGCAGTACTAAAAAATGTAATTAAAATAATTATAATTCTTTCCAGGTTCAGTCCACGGCCTAGCAGGGATCCCGAGCTTCCTAATGCCATTCCTTATGCAGTATCAAGGCCGAAAGATTGCCTTCATCCTGAGCTGCATCCTCATCATCATAGGCTGGGCCTTCACTTACACGGCAACGAGTATCACCTTACTTATTATAGGAGAATGCTTCCACGGTCTGGGAGGACACAGCCTCCTCGCAATCAGCTTCTTAAGCATCTCCGAAATGGTACAACCGAAGTACCGAAACATTTGCTTACTTCTTTACGGATCAAGCCAAGCATTTGGCATGTCTTTAATCGGAGTAATCGGCAGATATCTACATTGGAAGACCGCAGGATTGGTCATGAGTTGCCCCGCTGTATTGGCCTTGGTTGTTGGCTGTACTTGGCCAGAATCGCCGTCATGGTTGGCTTATAAAGGCAGATTTGAGGAATGTGAAGAGACTTTTAAAAGGTTGAGAGGGACGGATAAGGAGTCTATGAAAGAATTGGACGCTTTGATCAACACTGAGCAAGAAAATTTGGTGCAAAAACCTACAAGAAGTTGGGCCAAGGATTTGAGAGCCACGATGACTAGCAGAGACTTCTATCTACCATCGCTGCATACATGTGTGTTACTAAGCATATTTTACTGGTCAGGAGGTGTCGTAGTCATAATTTATTCAAGCGACATTACACTCAATGCTACTAACAATAAGAACGATCACATAAAATTCATTATCGACTTGACGTTCTTTATAGGATTCTGTGTTACAACTGTAGTTTGTAGATATGTTAGTGCCAAAAAGGTTTTGTTATGCAGTATGTTTGCGACAGCGGTTTTTATGAATTCTGCAGCTGTTGTCACGTATCTGCAAAGTGTAGGTGTAGTGGGAAAAGAATCTATGTTGGGGGCGTATTTAATTATATGTTTCATGGCAGTTTTTAGCTTGGGTACAAACGGTATAGGGTTTACTGTGGCGACTGAAATAATGCCGGTAAAACACAGAGGTATAGGAGGCTGCCTCTTCGTCATATGCACTTGTTTATTCCATTCAACTGCTTTGAAATCTTTCCCTTACTTATGTGTTTATATTCAAATGTGGGGAGCATTTTTCATTTATGGAGTATATACGACCATAGCTGCTTTGATCATATGCATGTGTGTGCCAGAAACGAGGAATAGGACGCTGCAGGAAATTGAGGAGTATTATAATGATGGATATTTTAAGAAGAGTAGAAATTTCACTGATGATTTGACTGTGCATCAGACGTTTTTGAAATGTGAGGGATTATTGTAGTTGATTATCTGACTTAGTTTATGATTTTAGCAGTCTACGGCGCCGTCCTAACTGGCTAACGATCGTACGAGTTAACGATGCGATATCGTCGCACGACGAGAGGAAACACATTTCTTTAAGAGTGTCCTAATTGAAACTTGCAAATCATCGCGCGAGCACAGGATCATTTTCACCGCGCGATAAAATCGCATCGTTAACTATAGTAGGCGCCAGATAAATGAAGAAAAACGGTCATTGACCTTTCCTTAATATCTCTTCGAAGGTACCCCCGGACAGTAAATTATGAATCGTTTTTCATTACTAGAACAGTAAGGATCACGATAGATGTCGCTTCAGGACAGCTTTATGTCATTATTTCTGTTTTTGAAATTAAGAGTGTCAATAAATGTAGGTGGGTCAATGACCGTTATACTTTGTTTATCTGGCGCATACTATAGTACGATCATTAGCAAATTAGAACGACGCCTATGTATTGATGATCGATCATAGCGCCTAAACTAATTGAAGATGAGAATCTTTATTTTAGTCGGCTACTTACATTTAAAAAAGTGGGGGCCACATACTGCTACAATAAAATAAATACGTTTACAAATGACGAGTGTTTTTTTTAAATTTATTTATTGATATTCAATGTGTAACATAGTACGCAAAGCCTCATAAAGGGTACACAATACTAATAGGTATTATAAAGAGGTAAAGTTTGTGAGGTTGTAGGGGGTAATCTCCGGATCTACTGAACTGATTTAGAAAATTATTTTTGTATATGATAGCCACATTCATGAGGAAGGCTATAGGCTATATAGAGACGGGAAATTCCTACGGCAACGGGAAAAAATGGGATATGCGCGTACGAAGTCGCGGGCGAAGTGCTACTATATTTTTATGTTACTTCAGCACCTGATAGCAGTAAGCAGGTAAGTAGCTAACAGGTATGCGTACGTTCAAAGTTCATAATAACACTACTCTATCGCACATATTTAGTTACTGAAAATATGCAAGGTGTGACGGTTCTGGGGTCTTGGAATATAATCATTATGAAGAACGTTTACTGTGGAACCAAATGCAAAATGGCAAAAAAATATCGACAGCTCCTTACATTTGTGTGCATAACTTGACAAAATGTACTATCCTGGGAATCGAATCCAGGGATCAACGCACACACACAAAATAATCAAATGACTCCTTCTGCTCGGGGTGGAGCGGGAGGGAGTGTCAGACTCTTACTGACTAAAACCCGTCCGTGCTCCTCCTAGTGCTTTCTGCGTTCCAGGGCCGCGTTAACTGTTCCGAACAATTCCGCTGCCATCAGTTACGTGCCGTCAGTAGCACGCGTAACGACAGGGCCGGCCCACTACATATCGATGCCAGAAGTAACAATTAACGTAAGGGACATTTC
Organism: Melanchra persicariae; assembly: GCA_947386135.1. Lineage (NCBI taxonomy): Eukaryota > Metazoa > Arthropoda > Insecta > Lepidoptera > Noctuidae > Melanchra > Melanchra persicariae. Next base: position 3,669,032 of record OX376667.1, read on the forward strand.
AGCATTATTGATAAATGCCACTATGTTAATTGCTGTTAGGTATATTTTGGCATTTTAGGTGAATGTTCCTTACGTGAACTAATCCATGCTTCAGATATCGACATGTTGTATTTTATTCGGCTCGTGACGATGGTAGTCAATTAAATAACAACTGAGCGGAGGGCCAATTCTACTAATTAACCGACTTCTAAAAAAGGAGGAGTTTCTCAATTCGGATGTTTGTATTTCTTTTTTTTTATGTTTGTTCGGGCATAACTCCGTCGCTTGCCAACCGATTTGAAAAATTCTTTTTTTGTTGGAAAGGGTATACTTCCCAAATGGTCCCATTGAAATTTTATTAAAATCGGTTCAGTAGTTTGGTTTTTTAAATCCAAATAGCTGGAAAAAATATGTGGAAAAATCATCCATATATACGAAATTGCGTATTTTTGCTTTCCTGAGGTACCACTAAAAAGTGAAAAATAAAAAACTTTTTCACAAAAAAAAAGGATAACTTTAATTTCGGAAGTCGGTGTCAAATAACGAAGAAGCAACCAAAAACACCGACTACCGAAATTAAAGTTATTTATATTATTAAAAGTTATACTATTATATTTTAGGAAGTCGGTTTCTTTTTTTTAAACAACGTTCACATTCGCAGTTCAGTCACCATCTGACAAAAAGCCTCATTTTCCATACATTTTTGACAGATTGCGACTGAGATATGAATATTGCTTAAAAATTTGTAGAATTGGCCCTCAGATATTGATCGCCTAAAACCGACCGGCATGGCCAGGCCGCCTTTTGTCCCGAACATTCATCTACATATATATTAGATTTTGTTGCCCGGCTGTGCCAATTGATGCCAGCTCGAATAAGTGTGTAGCGCCCCTAATGATCCACACAATACAGACTTCTATAAACTCCTGAAGAATGTTGTCTGTGCAACAAAGCAATGCAGACAAATATTGGAGTGGTAGATTTTTTTTATTGAGGAATGGGCTTGCTCTTGACCTCAATCACGCCTGCAAAGCGATAGATGAGGTCTATGATGGAGCGAGCGTGCCCAGAAGATGCCTGTTCACTCTTGCTATGAAGGTCTGTGACAAAATCTGTATCGTGTTGACCCACCATAACGTAGATGCTGTAATTAAAGTGTTCTAAAGTTTCGTCTTACCTTCCAAATATCAGCATTCATAATTTCAGAACAAAGTGTATTAAAAGACTGTTTCAGCTCGCCGTGAAGTCTGCATTGTTTCAACACACAATCCTTCTGTTTCTTTCTAGTTCGTTCTCTTTCCTGCTGAATGTCTAAGGTCGGTTCTGTTTCTATGTCTTGGACTTTCTTGTTCTGAATACGGATTTGGGCTGATATTGTACGAACCTGAAAAATAAAATGAGATTAAAAATTTTATACTTAGGTGCAATCAATGCGAGCAAAAGAACCTGTGTTTTGCACATAGTAGGGGGTATGTAGTAGGGTGAAATAAAGACTCTTCGTTGCTTGAAACTTCGTAATTTACAATTTTGCTCCTTTCGTCGTAAAAATCTCCGTCCTCTTTCCCTTTCACACACATACTCTCTCGTTCACTCATCGCTGCGTTCATACATCCATCACTCGTTTATAATTTTGATGCGTTCTAAATTTAACTCCTACATAAATATCATGGCCGAATCACTAACCACCAAAATAGCATCAGATGTATTTGAAACATACTTTTGTAAAATACCTATAACTTTCCAACCAACGGTATTTTTAACATGTTACTATTGTGTCAAATTAATCTCCACGAGCGGGTCTCAGTGCGATATTACCGTCCTGCTCCTTCGTATTACAACTGTATGAACGTGTCTCCACACAGCGATACTATCGGCAGAGTGACGACTACAAAACGACAACGACAAGTCGGGAGTGCATGACGTACTCGCTGCTAAAGTTTTCCAACGAAACACGTAGGTATCCAACGATTTGTCCTGGAACTAATCGTCTCGTGGAGATCTCCCGACGACACAGACGGACTCGGGTCTATTCACTCGTTCAGGCAGTTGGCGCCTTACATAATTATTAACCGCTGCGGCCCCGACATGTGAAAATTCCCAAAAAAAAAAAATCTTATGTAATAGGTAAATAAACATTAAATTCGCGATTAATTCGCGACACACCGGTGTGTCGCCGGGGTTTTCACAAATAAAATATGATTTCAAAAGTGTGAACTCTGATTGAATTACAAATTCACAAACGTACATTAACTTTCACATTTATGCAGAGTCAAATTCACACACAGACACACGCAGACATCATCGCTTACCATTAGGTGAGATAGCGGTCAAGCGAGTGGCTTTCAGTAATAATAAAAAAAAACATTAAATAAATTAGCAAAACTCCGAAAGTTCATAAAAACTAATATTGATAAATCCTCAATACTCAATACTCAATACTCAATCTTTTATTGCATTCCACATGTAGGTATTTTTAGGTGGTAAACTTATAGTTAGATCATATGGACCCTGTCGGGCACAGCAAATAAGTGAATTAGGAGAGAGGAAGCATTAGCTAATTATAAAACGTTAGGTACTTAACACACTACTATACTATAATTTATTAATTAGTCTTAATTTATTTATGACTTTATAAGTCTATCATTTAGGTATTCGTTTACCGAGTAATAGCTTTTATGTAGCAGAAATTGTTTAAGTTTTTTTATAAATAAATGAAGTTTGTCTTCCTTTTTTATTTGTGCGGGCAGTTTATTATATATTTTAATCGACATTACATAGGGGCTCGAAGAGTACATTTTTAATCGAGAACTTGGTAAGTTTAATCTAGATGGGTGTCTGAGTAAATAGCGTGTCTGGATGTCTTCACGTTTTGAATAAAATTCTTGATGTTTTCGTACAAATTTGCATGTTTCTAAAATGTATATACAGGGAAGGGTTAAAATATTATGTTTTTGAAAAAAGGGTTTGCAACTATCTTTTTGCTCAATGTTTACCAGAATCCTAATCAATTTCTTTTGCAGGGTGAAAAGTGTTTGTGCATCTGTACTGTTTCCCCAAAGGGTGACACCATAGCTAAGCCATGCATAAGCATATGCATAATAGGTGGTGAGAGCTGTTTGAAAATTGGTGGTCTTTTTTATTTCACGAAGGGCGTAAGAGAATTTCGAAATTTTTGAGTGAGTTTTCTGTATGTGTGATTTCCAGTTAATATGTGTGTCTATAACTAGTCCGAGTAAGGTAAATTCGTTAACGGTTTCTAGTTTTGAGTTGTTGAAAATAAAATCTATAGTTAAAGGTGTTTTTTGGTAAGGGTGGAAAGTTATTAATTTGGTTTTGGAGTAGTTTATCTCGAGGTTATGTTCGTTCATCCAGTTGCATGTTCTAGATAGTATGGAATTGAGAGTTTCTTCTATATTTTCATTGTTTTGGCATGACACTAATATGGATATATCATCAGCGAATAAGACACATGGCCCTTCTATGGTCTTAGGCAGGTCATTAATATAAATTAAAAATAAGAGGCATCCTATGACGCTTCCTTGAGGAATTGAGGCGTTTATTGCTTTACTATAGGATCGGAATTTTTCGATTTCATTACTTTTATGGTTAAAATATTCTATTTCAACTAATTGTTGCCTGTTTTTCAGATATGATGTTAGCCAATCGTGAGCCTTTCCGCGTATGCCTATTCCGTACAATTTGTTTAGCAATATCCCAAATTGTACTTTGTCGTAGGCTTTGGTCATATCTAGTAATATTCCTATTGCGTATTTTTTGTTATTTATAATATTAAGGGCTTCTTGGATATACTTATAGACGGCTAAAGTGGTGGAACGGTTTTTTCGAAAGCCGTTTTGGCATTCATCAAAAATATTGTACTTTTCGCAAAACGTATAAATGCGGTCACACATGGCTTTTTCAAAGATTTTTGAGGCTGATGGTAGGAGAGCTATTGGGCGGTAGTTGTTTGGATCTGTTTTCGATTTTTTCGATCCCGGGATTATACGTCATAATTATTATTCCAGGATTTCCGAGGAAGTATTATCCACTGTATTTACGAATATGTATCTTACGTTGATGCACCTTAGATTACATTATACAAAATACCTAATCCGATAACTGCCTCCGTGGTCGAGTGGTTTAGGCGTTTGCCTAGAGATCCGGTGGTCGTGGGTTCGATTCCCACGAGAAGCATACTTTGTAAAATTGTTTCCAGTTTGGCTAGGACATTCCAGGCTTGAATCACCTGATTGTCTGATAATGAGATAATTTCGTGCTTCGGAAGGCACGTATAAGCCGGTTGTCCCGGCCGTCAAATGGCGGTCGTCAAACTATGTCAGAGGCCCTTGAGGCGGTTTAGAAACTAACACTAGGGTGTGTGGGGTCGTTAGACCTTACTGCCCACACGATATAGAAATAATACTCATTTCATGTTTTTTCACAAATAAAATATGATTTGAAGAGTGTGAAATGTGATTGAATTTCAAAATCACATACCTACATTAACTTTCAAATTTATACAGAGCCAAATTAAATAAGCTAGCAAAACTCCGAAAGACTTCAAAGTTCATAAAAACTAATGTTGTTAAATCCCGGGATCATACGTCATAATTATTATTCCAGGATTTCCACTGTATTTACGAATATGCATCTTACGTTGATGCAGCTTAGGTATTTGTAATACCTTATCCGCTGCCCGTTGAATGTAAGTACTTACTTTCTCAACGCCTTCGTTGATAGCTTTCCTCTTCATATTGAGCTCGTTCAAGTGACTCTCCAAAGTCAATAGCTTTTTGTCAATCTCCTGCATTTTGCTTCTGTGACTTTGCGCAGTTTGTTCGAATATTGACAGTCTAAAATAAAATTATCACACCTTTATATTTTACAAAAAAAAAAAACACATCACGCAAGTACTGCCTGAGGGAATAAGCAAAAGTAGGGCTGTGGACATTATTACAACCCCGCCCCCAACTCAACCCCGAAATCGCGAAAGAAAAAAATCAGCTGTTCAGTACATTTTGTCGAGTTATGTGCACATAAATGTATGGGGAAGTCGGATTTTTTTTTCGCGATTTCTGTGTTGTTCCCATAGTAAAAGTTGTTCATAATAATGAGTACAATGACTCTTTAAGAGGTATTGCGGAGGTATTGCTTTTATTCCGTTACACGTTGTATAAGTCCATACTTAAAATTATAAATGTGAACATAATTTTGCCTGTATGTTTGTCACCTCTTTACATCTTAGACCATGTGCTGGATTAAGACATAGGATGTCCTATTCCAGGATATATTGCAGTTTTTATCCCGGGAGTATGTTGCCTTAGTATAATTTCCGTCTTTTACGAGGGTGAAGCATCTAGCAGAAACTTGTAATCGATAAAACAAAATGTCGTTAGTCTGCTGACTACAAAAAGAAAAATAATATCACTTAGAAAAAAGGAAAGTGTATAGAGGTACTTATGCAAACCTCCATTGACAAGGGAGGATGCTCCGACCAGGCCGGTGGGTGGGGTGGAGCACTGCGCGGTACTTGTTGTCGACTGCTTGTATATGTTCAAATCGCGCGGAGAAATTTGATGAAGCGATGTGGGATTTCTGTGACGTCAGTGCTTTAGTTCGTACCTATGTGGCGACATAGATGCCGCTACACTGTAATATTTTTATTCCTTTTTAGGATTCCGTATCCATAGGTTAAAATTTACCCTATTGCTAAGACTCCACTGTCCGTCTCTATGTCTATCACCAGGCTGTAGCTCATGAACCGATCACGGTTCAAGAGATATTGCCAGTTTCAACTGTCTAGCTATCAAGCTAGACAGTTGAAATTTTCACACAAGATGTATTTCTGTTGCCGTTTTAACAACAAATACTATAGAGAGAATAAAATAAATATTTAAGTGGAGCTCTCATACAACAAACATGATTTTTTTGCTGTTTTTTTTATTGATAATGGTACGGAACCCTTCGTGCGCGAGTCCGACTCGCACTTGGCCGGTTTCATAACTTACTGTTTATTAAAATTGGTGATCTCGTCCACGTCGACGGTGTTGGCGCACAGCTTGGCGGGCCGCACCTCCACGGTGGAGCTGGAGCGCTCGCCGCTGTACGACGACACGCGCACTACGAACCTGTGGTTCTCTGCCAAAACACAAGCAAACCGACAATATTTAGCAACACCCTCCACGGTGGAGCTGGAGCGCTCGCCGCTGTACGACGACACGCGCACTACGAACCTGTGGTTCTCTGCCAAAACACAAGCAAACCGACAATATTTAGCAACACCCTCCACGGTGGAGCTGGAGCGCTCGCCGCTGTACGACGACACGCGCACTACGAACCTGTGGTTCTCTGCCAAAACACAAGCAAACCGACAATATTTAGCAACACCCTCCACGGTGGAGCTGGAGCGCTCGCCGCTGTACGACGACACGCGCACTACGAACCTGTGGTTCTCTGCCAAAACACAAGCAAACCGACAATATTTAGCAACACCCTCCACGGTGGAGCTGGAGCGCTCGCCGCTGTACGACGACACGCGCACTACGAACCTGTGGTTCTCTGCCAAAACACAAGCAAACCGACAATATTTAGCAACACCCTCCACGGTGGAGCTGGAGCGCTCGCCGCTGTACGACGACACGCGCACTACGAACCTGTGGTTCTCTGCCAAAACACAAGCAAACCGACAATATTTAGCAACACCCTCCACGGTGGAGCTGGAGCGCTCGCCGCTGTACGACGACACGCGCACTACGAACCTGTGGTTCTCTGCCAAAACACAAGCAAACCGACAATATTTAGCAACACCCTCCACGGTGGAGCTGGAGCGCTCGCCGCTGTACGACGACACGCGCACTACGAACCTGTGGTTCTCTGCCAAAACACAAGCAAACCGACAATATTTAGCAACACCCTCCACGGTGGAGCTGGAGCGCTCGCCGCTGTACGACGACACGCGCACTACGAACCTGTGGTTCTCTGCCAAAACACAAGCAAACCGACAATATTTAGCAACACCCTCCACGGTGGAGCTGGAGCGCTCGCCGCTGTACGACGACACGCGCACTACGAACCTGTGGTTCTCTGCCAAAACACAAGCAAACCGACAATATTTAGCAACACCCTCCACGGTGGAGCTGGAGCGCTCGCCGCTGTACGACGACACGCGCACTACGAACCTGTGGTTCTCTGCCAAAACACAAGCAAACCGACAATATTTAGCAACACCCTCCACGGTGGAGCTGGAGCGCTCGCCGCTGTACGACGACACGCGCACTACGAACCTGTGGTTCTCTGCCAAAACACAAGCAAACCGACAATATTTAGCAACACCCTCCACGGTGGAGCTGGAGCGCTCGCCGCTGTACGACGACACGCGCACTACGAACCTGTGGTTCTCTGCCAAAACACAAGCAAACCGACAATATTTAGCAACACCCTCCACGGTGGAGCTGGAGCGCTCGCCGCTGTACGACGACACGCGCACTACGAACCTGTGGTTCTCTGCCAAAACACAAGCAAACCGACAATATTTAGCAACACCCTCCACGGTGGAGCTGGAGCGCTCGCCGCTGTACGACGACACGCGCACTACGAACCTGTGGTTCTCTGCCAAAACACAAGCAAACCGACAATATTTAGCAACACCCTCCACGGTGGAGCTGGAGCGCTCGCCGCTGTACGACGACACGCGCACTACGAACCTGTGGTTCTCTGCCAAAACACAAGCAAACCGACAATATTTAGCAACACCCTCCACGGTGGAGCTGGAGCGCTCGCCGCTGTACGACGACACGCGCACTACGAACCTGTGGTTCTCTGCCAAAACACAAGCAAACCGACAATATTTAGCAACACCCTCCACGGTGGAGCTGGAGCGCTCGCCGCTGTACGACGACACGCGCACTACGAACCTGTGGTTCTCTGCCAAAACACAAGCAAACCGACAATATTTAGCAACACCCTCCACGGTGGAGCTGGAGCGCTCGCCGCTGTACGACGACACGCGCACTACGAACCTGTGGTTCTCTGCCAAAACACAAGCAAACCGACAATATTTAGCAACACCCTCCACGGTGGAGCTGGAGCGCTCGCCGCTGTACGACGACACGCGCACTACGAACCTGTGGTTCTCTGCCAAAACACAAGCAAACCGACAATATTTAGCAACACCCTCCACGGTGGAGCTGGAGCGCTCGCCGCTGTACGACGACACGCGCACTACGAACCTGTGGTTCTCTGCCAAAACACAAGCAAACCGACAATATTTAGCAACACCCTCCACGGTGGAGCTGGAGCGCTCGCCGCTGTACGACGACACGCGCACTACGAACCTGTGGTTCTCTGCCAAAACACAAGCAAACCGACAATATTTAGCAACACCCTCCACGGTGGAGCTGGAGCGCTCGCCGCTGTACGACGACACGCGCACTACGAACCTGTGGTTCTCTGCCAAAACACAAGCAAACCGACAATATTTAGCAACACCCTCCACGGTGGAGCTGGAGCGCTCGCCGCTGTACGACGACACGCGCACTACGAACCTGTGGTTCTCTGCCAAAACACAAGCAAACCGACAATATTTAGCAACACCCTCCACGGTGGAGCTGGAGCGCTCGCCGCTGTACGACGACACGCGCACTACGAACCTGTGGTTCTCTGCCAAAACACAAGCAAACCGACAATATTTAGCAACACCCTCCACGGTGGAGCTGGAGCGCTCGCCGCTGTACGACGACACGCGCACTACGAACCTGTGGTTCTCTGCCAAAACACAAGCAAACCGACAATATTTAGCAACACCCTCCACGGTGGAGCTGGAGCGCTCGCCGCTGTACGACGACACGCGCACTACGAACCTGTGGTTCTCTGCCAAAACACAAGCAAACCGACAATATTTAGCAACACCCTCCACGGTGGAGCTGGAGCGCTCGCCGCTGTACGACGACACGCGCACTACGAACCTGTGGTTCTCTGCCAAAACACAAGCAAACCGACAATATTTAGCAACACCCTCCACGGTGGAGCTGGAGCGCTCGCCGCTGTACGACGACACGCGCACTACGAACCTGTGGTTCTCTGCCAAAACACAAGCAAACCGACAATATTTAGCAACACCCTCCACGGTGGAGCTGGAGCGCTCGCCGCTGTACGACGACACGCGCACTACGAACCTGTGGTTCTCTGCCAAAACACAAGCAAACCGACAATATTTAGCAACACCCTCCACGGTGGAGCTGGAGCGCTCGCCGCTGTACGACGACACGCGCACTACGAACCTGTGGTTCTCTGCCAAAACACAAGCAAACCGACAATATTTAGCAACACCCTCCACGGTGGAGCTGGAGCGCTCGCCGCTGTACGACGACACGCGCACTACGAACCTGTGGTTCTCTGCCAAAACACAAGCAAACCGACAATATTTAGCAACACCCTCCACGGTGGAGCTGGAGCGCTCGCCGCTGTACGACGACACGCGCACTACGAACCTGTGGTTCTCTGCCAAAACACAAGCAAACCGACAATATTTAGCAACACCCTCCACGGTGGAGCTGGAGCGCTCGCCGCTGTACGACGACACGCGCACTACGAACCTGTGGTTCTCTGCCAAAACACAAGCAAACCGACAATATTTAGCAACACCCTCCACGGTGGAGCTGGAGCGCTCGCCGCTGTACGACGACACGCGCACTACGAACCTGTGGTTCTCTGCCAAAACACAAGCAAACCGACAATATTTAGCAACACCCTCCACGGTGGAGCTGGAGCGCTCGCCGCTGTACGACGACACGCGCACTACGAACCTGTGGTTCTCTGCCAAAACACAAGCAAACCGACAATATTTAGCAACACCCTCCACGGTGGAGCTGGAGCGCTCGCCGCTGTACGACGACACGCGCACTACGAACCTGTGGTTCTCTGCCAAAACACAAGCAAACCGACAATATTTAGCAACACCCTCCACGGTGGAGCTGGAGCGCTCGCCGCTGTACGACGACACGCGCACTACGAACCTGTGGTTCTCTGCCAAAACACAAGCAAACCGACAATATTTAGCAACACCCTCCACGGTGGAGCTGGAGCGCTCGCCGCTGTACGACGACACGCGCACTACGAACCTGTGGTTCTCTGCCAAAACACAAGCAAACCGACAATATTTAGCAACACCCTCCACGGTGGAGCTGGAGCGCTCGCCGCTGTACGACGACACGCGCACTACGAACCTGTGGTTCTCTGCCAAAACACAAGCAAACCGACAATATTTAGCAACACCCTCCACGGTGGAGCTGGAGCGCTCGCCGCTGTACGACGACACGCGCACTACGAACCTGTGGTTCTCTGCCAAAACACAAGCAAACCGACAATATTTAGCAACACCCTCCACGGTGGAGCTGGAGCGCTCGCCGCTGTACGACGACACGCGCACTACGAACCTGTGGTTCTCTGCCAAAACACAAGCAAACCAACAATATTTAGCAACACGCTTTATACCCCGAAGGGAGAACAACATTGCCAGTACTTGTGTTATAACAAAATTATAAAAGTCAAAGGTTTTCAGACATAAAAAACTTGTAAAAGTAAATTATATATACATAGAGAAAACAGCACAAAGGACACAAATTATAGCAGAAGAAAAAAATTAAATGAATGGCAACACATATTATTTGACAGTTGTTCTTAGTTCGGGTTCGGGACTAATCGTAAGTCCGTAGGTGATACGGAGTAGAAAACGCCCGACACTAAGGCCGAAACTACGGACTTCGGGCTCAGAGAGTAGACCCGGAACAACTATCATTAGGCCATAAAAAAAATATTTCCGTGCGGGAATCGAACCCGCGACATGCAGCGCAGCAGCCAATCGCTCAACCACTGCGCCAGCCGTGCCGTCATTAATAAGATATGCGTAATACAACTCACCAGTAAAATACATGGTAATATTCGCGGGAACATTTCCACTGTTCTTGAACGTGTGGTCATTTCCGATCGGTATTCGGTGTATGTTGTACTGCTTGCATAAGTAGTTCACTATCGCGTCCGGCGCCGATATAGTGTCTACTAAGTATGTGTAGAAACCTAGGTAGCTGAAATAAAAAAAAAATGTAAATGCACTTCAGTAGAGGTCGACTTGAGGCTTGAGAGAAAACCTTGGAGCGAAGTATTCTAAGGTGTAATTAACGAAATGGAAATCCCAAAAAAAAAAACTCAAAGCATTTATTTCAATTAAACCATTCACAGGCATATTTGAATTGTACAGGTTGGTTAGTCAAAGAGGTGAAATTATTTGCACGTTCCAAAGCGAAGATCTCCATGGAGTGGAGTGGTCCACACTGGCGCTGCGTTTGGGATGGGTGAAGAATGCCCCATTTGGCCAGATTTGAACGAGCCCAATGATAGAGCTGTACAAGTTGCTCAATACTGGTCAGACAAAATTTGATATGAAACATGTCTTACCTCAACTGCTGTATATTCTGCGACGTTGGAGGCGTATTCCCCTGACTGCAGATAGCGTTGACCCTCCTCAAGCCCAGCTCGTTGCGCACTTTGGAGAGGAAGAGGTTCATGTCGTGTGTGGATTCAAACGTGAAGGCGACCAAGTCGCGGCCGGCCACCGTCGATTCTAAATAGCGCGCGAATTTCGGATCTGTGAATCTGATCTGTGAAAGAAATATGTTTATCTACACTCACAACGTAATGTTCCAAATATGAGTTCAAAAACGAATGCATAAATACATACTTTTTTTTCGTGGATAGGTAAAATTTAAAAAAAAAACCATTACAGTTCAACATTTTCCTTCGATTTTTAAACAACTGCATCATAAAATAACTTTTTAATTTTTAAAGCACACTTTTTCTTTTTAATTTTTGGCGCGGGCTCATTGACTTAAGTCAATGAGCCAGCTTTTATCTTTGTCTATGTTTGAGCGCGCTGCGCAGTCATTCGAATACGCAATGAGAATATCCGCCATATTGGAATTAACTATTTTTCCACTTATTTTATTTCAACTGTATGAGTGAAGATAAAATAGTGTATGCAACGGCATATAATTAGGTATTAAAACACTCGTGTGATGCTATTATCACACTCGGCTACGCCTCGTGTGATAAACCCACACTCGTGTTTTAATAACCCTTTTTATATGGTCGTTGCATAAACTACTATTATTTATTTATTATATACTTTATTGTACACCTCACATCGATCACAGGTAAAAAGTTTAGTTTTTGTTTTTAAATATTAGTTTTTCTTTCAACTTTGGTTCCGTGTGTACAGTTCTCGTCAAATAACTTTGCCCCTCTGAAGTTGTGTCGAGTGGCTGCGTAGTAGTCAAAATTACGAACACACTGCAACTGCGCATGCGTAAGAGACATGGGGGCGGGGCGCGATTTTATGTCTCAGTCGCTCGTTTACGTTCGATGCATGCTTGCGTCCCGCTTGCTCCCGTGTACGTGACTGAACCTGCGCGATCTTTGCAAATGGCTAACTTCAGAGGGGCAAAGTTATTTGACGAGAACTGTACGTCATTCATTTTTCGGGATAAGAAGTAAAAGTATTTTTTAAGCTTTAATTTAATTGAAAGGAACTTAATTAAAGTACGCTTGTCAATACATTTCTAATGTGTTGGTACTCTTTGGAGGACTTTTTCGTTCAGCAGTAGACGGCAATTGGCTGATGTGATGAATAGGCGCAACTGAGGAGTATCTTATGTCTAGAAAAGGACTGCGATAGACTGATAATGAAACAAGAAATCCTTGAAAGTTCGGTGACCCGGTAACACCGTGCAGTTTTGATTAAATCATACTGATAAGATTGTTGTAATATATCTTATCAAAAAATATAATTATTACGTAATAATAATAAAATAACCTTGAATTTTAGCCGTATTTTTAGATGAAATAGATAACAAATGCAATTCTTAAAATAGCCACTTTTAATTGGTAGTTTACAATAACGAAAAACACGTTCTCAGCTCTTATCATAATAATAATACACACCTCTAGCATCATAGCTTCGTGCACGGGGTGCTGGAACATCTCTCTGTTCTTTCGCAGCCATATCACCGCATTGTAACAGTCCTCGCTGTAAGCTCGCAGCACTTATAATAATAATACACACCTCTAGCATCATAGCTTCGTGCACGGGGTGCTGGAACATCTCTCTGTTCTTTCGCAGCCATATCACCGCATTGTAACAGTCCTCGCTGTAAGCTCGCAGCACTTATAATAATAATACACACCTCTAGCATCATAGGTTCGTGCACGGGGTGCTGGAACATCTCCCTGTTCTCTCGCAGCCATATCACCGCGTTGTAACAGTCCTCGCTGCAAGCTCGCAGCACTTATAATAATAATACACACCTCTAGCATCATAGGTTCGTGCACGGGGTGCTGGAACATCTCTCTGTTCTCTCGCAGCCATATCACCGCGTTGTAACAGTCCTCGCTGTAAGCTCGCAGCACTTATAATAATAATACACACCTCTAGCATCATAGGTTCGTGCACGGGGTGCTGGAACATCTCTCTGTTCTCTCGCAGCCATATCACCGCGTTGTAACAGTCCTCGCTGTAAGCTCGCAGCACTTATAATAATAATACACACCTCTAGCATCATAGGTTCGTGCACGGGGTGCTGGAACATCTCTCTGTTCTCTCGCAGCCATATCACCGCGTTGTAACAGTCCTCGCTGTAAGCTCGCAGCACTTATAATAATAATACACACCTCTAGCATCATAGGTTCGTGCACGGGGTGCTGGAACATCTCTCTGTTCTCTCGCAGCCATATCACCGCGTTGTAACAGTCCTCGCTGCAAGCTCGCAGCACTTATAATAATAATACACACCTCTAGCATCATAGGTTCGTGCACGGGGTGCTGGAACATCTCTCTGTTCTCTCGCAGCCATATCACCGCGTTGTAACAGTCCTCGCTGCAAGCTCGCAGCACTTATAATAATAATACACACCTCTAGCATCATAGGTTCGTGCACGGGGTGCTGGAACATCTCTCTGTTCTCTCGCAGCCATATCACCGCGTTGTAACAGTCCTCGCTGCAAGCTCGCAGCACTTATAATAATAATACACACCTCTAGCATCATAGGTTCGTGCACGGGGTGCTGGAACATCTCTCTGTTCTCTCGCAGCCATATCACCGCGTTGTAACAGTCCTCGCTGTAAGCTCGCAGCACTTATAATAATAATACACACCTCTAGCATCATAGGTTCGTGCACGGGGTGCTGGAACATCTCTCTGTTCTCTCGCAGCCATATCACCGCGTTGTAACAGTCCTCGCTGTAAGCTCGCAGCACTTATAATAATAATACACACCTCTAGCATCATAGGTTCGTGCACGGGGTGCTGGAACATCTCCCTGTTCTCTCGCAGCCATATCACCGCGTTGTAACAGTCCTCGCTGTAAGCTCGCAGAACTTCCAAACGTTTGTTGTCTACGTCTTCTAGTTTACGTATTCTGAAATTAAATATCACATGACAACACGGACTAATAGCGAGACTTCAAGGGTTGGTTCGCGGGGGCTCAGAAAAAGAATACCTGAAAGAATTTGGGGTAGGCCCTTGCTAAGCAAAAAAACCCTAAAAATCAAATTATCTGCTCTATTGCAAACACGGATATATGTAGATGTTTTACATTTATTTGTTCACTGGCTTTTGCCCGCGGTTCCGTCCGTGTGGTTGTCGGCTATCACGTAAGAAAGTAGCCTATGTCCTTCTCCATATCCGAGGCTATATATCTGCCAAATTTCATGACGATCCGTTCAGCCGTTTTCGCGTGAAAGCGTAACAGACAGACAGAGTTACTTTCGCATTTATAATATTAGTAGGGCTTGTTCTACCTCTGCCCAACGACAAGAATGTACTTTAAGTCACTGTCAATAGTAATCAATTATGATCAACCTTATTCCCACTCCCATTAAGTTGATTTTCGTTTAAGAGGTTACAAAGTTCTCTAGATTTTGAATAAAGCTCACCTGTTCTGATAGAGTCTGATCTGAGGCATGACATTGTTCTCCAGATCGTACTGAACCTCCAACTTCTGTTTCTTCATGTTGTCTATGGCCGCGTTTGTTTTAGTTAAAGGCTTGTGTATTTCTGCCAAGTCCATCTTCACTTTTGCTTCTGTGAATTCAATTAAAATGTATAGATATGAGAAATTTCTTTATTTTTTTTTTACATTTATAACAGTTTTTAAAAAACTACAAAGTACAAAATAACTTTAATTTCGGAAGTCGGTGTCAAATAACTAAGAAGCAACCAAACACCGACTACCGAAATTAAAGTTATTTTGTACTTTGTAGTTTTTTTTTCGGAAGTCGGTTTTTTTAATAAATAATTAACTGACTATATACACTTAAAATAATAACTCGTAACTAAGTAAACCTTAAATTTTAGCCAAAAGACTGGCGGCATTGCCTGGAGGTAAAAGCTAGTCCTTGGGTCACGCGAAGTGACAACTATTGTATTGTATGTGTCTCTGTGATGTTTAAAAAGTAACATATTAGTAGGCTTATTCATAAAAACTTTTTAACCATTACTTAGTTAGTTATCCTGAAAATGATAGCTGCCAGACCAGACTGTCCCTTTCAGAGACACTGGGTGGGGACAGGCATAGGTCAACCTAAAAAATAAGTAAAACTAAAACACTAACTAACAATACTAACCTACTTATTTAAACACCATTGTTACTAACACCAAAATACTAACTGAATTATGGACCTATAAGTTTAATTTAATTTAGTTAAAATACTTATTTAAGCAGATTATTTGTTCAAAACTTTCTTTGGAGAATTTGAATATATAACGTGAAACAGAATAAACGCAATTACGGTATTGCGTTTTTAGAATAGAATAGCATTTATTTGCAAATATGGGTAATACATAAGTAGATAGTAGTAGGTATACATCAGAGTTCTGCCATATTACACCATTCGGCATGCAAACATTAACTTAATTATTACATTAACAGGTAACAAAAATGATTAAAATTCAAATTGTCATTAAAACATTAACTTAATTATAACAATTTGTTATAATAAAGATAAAATTAAGATAACAGTTTATTCTGTTACATGTTGTAGAATCTCTTAAACAGTGATTTAAATAAGTAATGGTTAAAAAGTTTTTATGAATAAGTCTGTTAATCTTTAGATTAGGTAGGAACTCACCGTCTCCAACTTTCTCAACTAATCTGCTCTTATCCGTGAGCAACTTCTCTAGCTTAGCCTTAGCCTCCTGTAACTCCCTCTCTTTATTTCTGTATCGTTCTAACTTCTCTTGGTAAGAGCCCTCAATCTCTTTTAGCTTAAACTCTTGAGTCCGAACCGCGTTGATTGTTTCTTTGGCTTGGTCTTTGAGGGCGTAAATTTTTCGGTTCTGAAAGACAAAAAAAAAGTTTATTTATGGAAAAAAACCATTTAAAAGGAAAAGATGATTTTTTCTTTTCAATGGTTTTTTTTTCAATAGGCGCTATTTTTAACCGACTTCTAAAAAAGGAGGAGGTTCTCAATTCGCATGGTTGTATTTTTTTTTATTTATGTTTGTTCGGGCATAACTCCGTCGCTTGCCAACCGATTTGAAAAAATCTTTTTTTTTGTTGGAAAGGGTATACTTCCCAAATGGTCCCATTGAAATTTTATCAAAATCGGTTCAGTAGTTTGGTTTTTAAATCCAAATAGCTGGAAAAAATATGTGGAAAAATCACCCATGTACACGAAATTGTGTATTTTTGCTTTCCTGTGACTTTCCTGTGGTGTTGTTAGGTATGGGGTACCACTAAAAAGTGAAAAATAAAAAACTTTTTCACAAAAAAAAGAAACCGACTTCCATAAAACACTATAAAGTTCAAAATAACTTTAATTTCGGAAGTCGGTGTCAAATAACGAAGAAGCAACCAAAATCCCCGACTTCCGAAATTAAAGTTATTTTGAACTTTGTAGTGTTTTATGGAAGTCGGTTTCTTTTTAGGGTTTCGTACGTGTGAATGAAAAACTCTGAACTTTAATCACTTGTGTGCTTGTTTATCAAAACCATATGAACTTATATGACTCTAACATGTACGCGTAACGAGAATAGAAAAATTAAGGGTTTATACAGGGTGTTCCGGAAGTGCGTGTTCATATTTAAGGGGGATCCCTAAAGAGACCTCGCCATACATTTTTCAGGAGCTGTAATCTCCGTAAATAAACAGTTTCTGCAGAATAAAGCAAGTATAATGAGATTTTATAATGTATTGTGATCGCCTATCGCCCAAATTTTAGAAAAAAAACAGTCTTTCTATGAGAATTAGACCCAATAAAAAACGAAAAATCTTTACATGTGTGAGTGACCTGAATCGCGCCATCTGACATAAATTTATAGAACCACCGAGAAAAAGTTCATTGCTGTTGTGTTACGAGTTTACGTGCGGTGAACATTTTAAGCAGATGGCGCTGTTCGAAAATTCGAACAAGCGCCAAGGTTATCGAGTGACGGACGCGGCGATGCGACGTTGCCATTCAAGACGCAATTTGGCAACAACGCGTGTTGCCAAATTGTTCCAGTCCATGCGTGATTGTGTGTCAAAATT
The DNA here is from genome assembly GCA_947386135.1 of Melanchra persicariae. Classification (NCBI taxonomy): domain Eukaryota; kingdom Metazoa; phylum Arthropoda; class Insecta; order Lepidoptera; family Noctuidae; genus Melanchra; species Melanchra persicariae. The sequence continues at coordinate 3,686,588 of OX376667.1, forward strand.
GTGTTTCTAGCAAGTTAGCGCCGGCGCGCGGGTTTGCCCGCGGATTTTATATTTTATGATTGATGAAATGTTTTTTTTTAGGGAATGAGAAATAATGCTAGAAAGTGAAAACAATTATCTGCGATCTGCCTTTGGTTCACACAGATACAATACTAATGTTATTATTGTATTACTTATCTACTTTAAATAAATAGTGCCTACCTACCTAAAGATTTAAAAATCTTTCCACTGTATGTAAGTAGGTACTGATAAAACATTTTCTGACACGGTTAAGTAATAATTCATTGGTTTGGGTTGAATCAAATCAGAGAAAAGAAGTTCATGTAGGTATACTTAGGGTACCTATACCTAAATCAGGCGATCAGCGTAGGCAAACTTACCTATTTTTTTCCTAGCTACCTACGCAATGGTCGTCCGTCTGTCGGTCCGTATGTCTGTCTGTCCGTCTCTGTCTGTCACCAGACTGTATTTCACGGACCGTGATAGCTACACAGTTGACATTTTCACAGATGATGTATTTTTTTGCATTTGTATCGCATGATTGTAATATTATAAGTCGCGTAAGATTGTATATTTACAAGTACCTACTTACTTATAATTTCTTCTAGATAAGACAAGTATTGTAAACTATTGAATTTGGGTGTGATTCAGTGTATTCGAAATTATTTCTTCTCAACACATCATCTGCCTAGCCCTTTCCCAACTATACCTACTGGGGTTGGCTTCCAGTCAAACCGGATTCAGCTGAATACCAGTATTTTACGTGGTGCGCCTGCCTACCAGACCTCCACAATCCATTATCTGTTCTCAACATAATCATAGATTATAGTCTAAAACATAAACAACATTTATTACAATCTTACGATGTTTGGAATTATCCGGTGACACATACGAGTACTTACATAGGTAGGTACCTACTCTAACCAACTAATACCACGATATTCTAAGCTGATAACAACCCTTTGCTTTGCCATCTAAAACCATTCCACCAAAGAACGCCAGTAATCACACTAATCACTGAATGTTACGACTGTATCACCTAAAGAAAACATTCTTAGATCGCGACGAATAATTGCATAAATAATCTTTTATTTATTTAGTACCTACACGTCACAATTTATTTACACGTTAGGTACTATTTAGGTTCAGTCACATTACAACAACCTGTGTAGGTACAATATACCTTTATTACCATTAGATACGGGACTTAGTCACAGCAAGCGGTCCTACTCAACTAAGTGATTGCCCGTAGTTGGCACTCAGTCGCGCACGGAAAATCATTGATGTGACCTTCAGAATGATTGGCCAAAATGACCGATCAGCTTAAAAATATTACTAAGATCTAATACCTATTTGCTACTATTTGATACCTTTCTTTAAATAATTGGTACCTAATTAATAACTGAGAAAATTAATTTAAAAAATGGGCAGTCATTCTGATGTCAGGATGGACTGCCGACATTTAGGATCTCCACGTAAAGGCTCAAAAATTTCAATTCGCCTTTACAAAAATTTAGTACCAATTTGATACCTAAACATACCTATATTTTTTCTAGATTTTTAAGGCAAAGAATTTTATTAGAGATTTTTTGTTTAGGTACTAAGAATAAATATACTTATCGTTTGCTTCGCCATGTTTGTGAGAGCGAGATAGATATTAAAAACATGCGTGAGAGACACGATACGCACAATTCGCGAGTTGTTGAGAGATTTTGTAAACAATTCGCGCGACGACTAGTACCAGACCGAGGTTGCGTAAGGTTAGCAACACAAATTTCTTCAAACATATTAATAGTTTTTTATTATTATTGTTTTACCAACCATGATTATTTAAATTCAAGTCAATTTTATTAATAATTGATAACAGTTATGTTTTACGCAACAGGTACTTATTTAAAAAAAATGTTTTATAAGACAAAGTCTAGTTTTTAGTACCTAATTGTTAGTGCAGAATCACTACTTCACTATATTTAGTTATCTTTATTACGCGACTGTGGCAAAGCAAACGGTTATGATTTCAAGGCTTCCTCGTAACTCCCAAACTGCACGTCATGTGCAGCCATATTCTTTATTTATTTATACATAAATGCATAATGGTGATACTTAAGGCTCTTTTTTATTCAGGTTTCCTAAAGATGAATTAAGGAGACAAAAGCGGCTTGTTATTGTCCGAAAACAAAGGCAGAAGTAAAGCTTTAGTAACCTTGCGCGATCGAGCGAACAATATTTCTTTTTTTAAGTACCTCAAAATAATTAATGTTTTTTATTTTATTTGCTAACGCTACCACATGCCATGTCATTCATAATCGTAAACATTCGTCAACATTCGGCAGCTAACGCGATTTCGCTCGCACGACAGCGCCGTCTCCTATCTCTATCCTTGTCTATCGGTAATAGTAGGTTGCGACTGTGATGACACTGATCACAGATGTGTGAGTTTCGGTGCATAGTCGTACGCCGAGCCCATGTTTACTGATTGCGATGTTAGAGCGTAACATGCAATGTTTATTACCCAAAATAATTTATCTGAATAATTTGTTATGGTGAAAAGGGATACCTTTCCACCACCAAATCCGATAGGATATCGAGCCTAGAAACAAAAATATGCATAGACCAATAATTATATTATTATTAATATTTGAAAATATTAGGTTTGGTAAGGATAAAGAAAGATAAAAAATAATTCAAAAATAAATACAACTATTGAGATTTGAACCCACACCAAGCCTAATGAAAGGCAGTCTCTAAACCGACAGTCTATTTGTACGGTTGATAATTGTTTCAAATAGCCGACCTTATTTATGTCAAGGTTTTTAGCTGCTCAGCTTCCCGAAAGTATAGCGTGATGATAATCATTGCTAAGGTTATATTAATAAGAAATAGATTGGAATATAACAATTTGGTCCTCTGGACATTTTAATTTCCAACCATTTTTGAATAAAACGACATCTAGTAGGGTCGAAAGTTACTACTATTTACTTTGCATGTGTGTGTAAAGAGTAAATTCATGCGGCTAAATCTTTATTCTGCTGTAATCTTTGTATGGTAGCAGTTAACAAGCATAGTGATTATCTAAAAAAATCAAGTTAATGCCCTAGGTGTCGCCTATAATAAAGTTGTCTATTAAAACTTTCTATGTTAGGTGTAAAAATTGAAAATGTTCGAAATTGTGGATGTGTCGCCATCTAGCGACAAAATGGCAGTGAGAGCATTCATCCATTCACCTTAAGGGTAGTGTTCTGTATCTGCTATACAATTAGGAAAAAAAATACAGACAATTTTATTTGGTAAAAAAACCGACCACAAAAAACGACTAAAAAGTTAAGAAAAAATCACTTGTTAAGCTGTCTGATGGAGATTTTTTTATTTTGTTAGGTAAGGCACACCAACGACATATTTACAATTATAATAAAAAACGGGAAATTACAAGTATTAAGTTCTGTGTAAATACATCACTTATAGGTATGCACAACATTCCAGAAGGATTTTAGAAAGAATAAAGATTCATAACTAATTTCAATACAATTCAAATAATAACAAAATTTAACATCGCATTACAATTATGAATTAAACTCTACATAATTTTGATTAAAATAAAAGTAAAAGATGTCGTATAAAAGAAAATATGTCAGATGTATTAGAGTTCCTATGTCAAATTATTGCGAAAACTATTAAATCAATTACAAAAAGAGACAAAATATAAAATGGTGTCAGATTAACAGTTATAATAAATTAATTAAATTCAACACAAAAAAAAGTACAGAAGAAAAATTACAATTCATATTTTAAACATAAAAAAAAACAATTCGAGATAAAAAAAGATAACTCAAAAGGGGCACAATAGGTATTATTGGTAGGCATCTGATCACAGGTCGATAGTGATTATTTTATTTTTGATGTTTGGTAGCTTGTCAAAGAAGATATCGATACCGCTGTCGATAGAACAGGCTCTATTATAGCAACCCAACATTCTATTTAGGGGGGCATGTCGACCCAGGTTTGTGCGACATGGTTTTTTTACAAAAGTTCCAGTGGTACGCTTGGATCGCGGATGTGAATGAGAGTGACATGACATTTTAAATTTAAAAAATAAAAAAAGTACTTACAGCAGCCAATTTCTGTTGCTCCATCGTCCCGATATTGGTTCTGGCGTTAGCTATAACTTTTTCCAACGGCTCCACTTTACTTTTATGACTCTTCACAATATTCAAAGCATTTTTCTTGTCATTAGTGTACTCCAATACTTTTTCTCTTAACTCGTGGTACTCGAGCCACAGTTTTCTCTTCTCACATATGTCTATTTGTTTCTCTATCTCCTTTCTTTCTTTCATTGCGTCTATTATTAATTTTGACCTGTGAAAATGGACTGATTAATCTTACTAACTAATATTATAAAGCTAAAGATTTTGTTTGTTTGTTTGAACGCGCTAATCTCTGGAACTACCAGTCGGATTTGGGAAATTATTTTTGTATATGATAGCCACATTCATGAGGAAGGCTATAGGCTATGACCGAGGTAGACCTGAGAGTGGCGGTTAACGACCGAGGTAGACCTGAGAGTGGCGGTTAACCGGCTGAGGGCCAAGAATACCGCCCCAGGACCCGACGGCTTGCCTGGAAAAGCCTGGGTCCTGGCCTTGGAGGCTCTCGGGCCTCGACTGAGGGGGCTCTTCAGCGCATGTTTGGAGAGGGGCCAGTTTCCACTTCGTTGGAAGACGGGGAAACTGGTCCTCATTAAGAAGCCGGAGCGCCCTGCGGACTCTCCGTCCGCATACCGGCCCATCGTGCTGCTCGACGAGGTGGGCAAGCTCTTTGAAAGAGTCATTGCAAACCGCCTCGTCGCGCACTTGGTGAGGGTGGGGCCGGATCTGGCGGAGAACCAGTTCGGTTTCCGCACGGGGCGCTCAACGGTGGATGCCATCATGCGCGTGAGAGCTCTCACGACGGGGGAAGCGGTATCCCGGGGCAAGGTCGTCTTGGCGGTGTCTCTTGACATCGCCAACGCCTTCAACACCATGCCCTGGAGTTGCATTAGGGAGGCACTCCGGTATCACCGGATGCCGACCTACCTCCGTCGCGCGGTCGAGGCCTATCTGACGGATAGGGCCGTCATCTACCCCGGTCACGAGGGACAGTGGATTCGGCGAGAGATGTCGTGCGGTGTTCCACAGGGAGCGGTTGTGGGGCCGTACCTGTGGGACATCGGCTACGACTGGGTGCTGCGCGCCGGCCTCCCTAGCGGCGTCAGCGTAGTATGCTACGCTGACGACACGCTCGTCCTGGCTCAGGGGGGGTCGTACCAGGCGGCGGCCGAACTAATGACACGCGGGGTTGCGATAGTCGTGGATAGGATCCGGCAATTGGGTCTCGAGGTGGCCTTGCACAAGTCCGAGGCCATGTGCTTTCATGGTCCTCGGAGCAGGCCACCACCGGGATCCCAAATCACGGTAGGAGGGGTTCACATCGGCGTCGGGTCGACGATCAAGTATCTGGGACTCGTTCTCGATAGCCGGTGGAACTTCGTCGAGCACTTCCGACGTTTGGCTCCCAGACTGGAGCGGGCCGGGGCTGCCTTCAAGCGGCTTCTGCCCAATCTGGGGGGTCCAAACGCCTCCTGCCGGAGGCTCTATGCGGGGATCGTGCGATCCATGGCCCTTTATGGGGCCCCAGTGTGGGCACTGGACCTGAGGAAGCGTCCAGCCCAAAAGCTGAACGCGTCCCAAAGGGTCATGGCCATCCGGCTTGTCCGGGGATACCGCACGGTCTCCCGCGAGGCGGCGAGCCTCCTTGCTGGATTGCCGCCATGGGATCTGGAGGCGAGAGACCTCGCGCACGTTTACACGTGGCGCTTGGAGGCGCAACGCCGGGGCGAAACTCTGCTGCCGCGGCATATTGCTGCGCGGCGGACGGAGCTCCGGCAAGATACCATGGCGGTATGGAATCAGCGACTGTCGCAACCCAGTGCAGGGCACGCCACAATTGTGGCGATAGTGCCCCTCTTTGAGGAGTGGCTGGAGAGGCGCCACGGCGTCCTCACCTTCCGCCTGACGCAGGTACTCACCGGACATGGTTGTTTCGGTAGGTACCTGTTTCGGATTCGGCGGGAGGAAACGCCCGGGTGTTTTCACTGCGAGGATCGCCCGGAGGACACGGTGGAGCATACGGTGGAGGCCTGCCCCGCATGGGCGGAGCAGCGCCGTGTCCTCGTCGAGGCGATCGGCGGCGGCGACCTCTCGCGTCCGGCCCTGGTTCAATCCATGGTCCGGAGCGAGGAGGCATGGGAAGCCGTCACCTCCTTCTGCGAAGCAGTAATGCTAGTGAAGGAGGAGGCGGGCCGCGTGAGGGAGAGACAACCCTCACGCCCCAGCCGCCGCGGCATAGGGAGACGCACCGGGCCGAGGGAGTCGCTGGGCGATTCCCGGCCACCGTAGGTGCGGGTCTGCGGACGGCGAGCGTTGGGTGGCTCGCTGTCCGATTAAAGCCAGACCCAAGCCGACGGCGCGTTGTGTTCCACGCGCGCCTCAAAGAGATGTCAGCATAGGAGTAGGGGCCCGTTAGGGCCAGTGCCTACCAGGGTTGCGGATTTGTTCGAAAGAGTTACCGCGGCCCTGGAACGTAAAAGGCACTAAGAGGAGCATGGGTGGGTTTTAGTCAGTAGAAGTCTGACACTCCCTGCCGCTCCACCCAGAGCGGGAGGGGTCATTTGATGATTTCCCATCCAATAAAAAAAAAAAAAAAAAAAAAAAAAAGGCTATAGGCTATACGGGAACGGGGAAAACGAGATATGCGCGTACGAAATCGCGGGGAAAAGCTAGTAGTTTATAATCGAAGCCAAGACTGGATTTAGTAGTCTCGGTCAGAAAACGTGGGAGTATCAATCAATCTGCCTTCCTTTTCCCAACTATGTTGGGATCGGCTTCCAGTCCAGCCAGATGCGGCTGAACACCAGCTTTTGACATGGAGCGACGGCCTATCTGACCTCAACAACCCAGTAACTGAGGAATGATACCCCTTGACAACACTACGTGTCAGTTTTCCTGGCTTCTGACCATACGTAACGACTGTCAAAGATATATACATGACCGTCGGATCCAAAGACTTAACGTGCTTATCGAGGTATGGAGATGTCTCGGTATGTCATAGATGGTCACCCATCTATTAACCGACCTCGGCAAACGTTGCTTAACCTTCAAGTTCGACCCGTGCGGCTTTATTATTACGGCGGCGGTTATTATTTAGCCAAGAGGTCCTCAACAAAAAATCATTAATATTGGCATTCATTTAGCGTAATAATAATAGACAAATAGTTCTGTTATATGTGTTCGTATAACAAATACGAGATTTTCAAAATCAAAATTCAATTCAAATTAGGCTGAGAGCCAGCACTTTTTGAACGTCATATTTTACACAAAGACAGTCCCCCAAAACGCGCCCGACAGCAATCCCTAGTTTTTTAGCTGAGAAGAAGAAGTAGTGGAACAAACTCCCCCGCAACACATCTGTCTGTTAAGTTTCAAGAATATTACGCCACATACCTCTCATTCAACCGGATGGCTTCCTCCATAACCTGGGCGTTGGTCTGCAGCTTATTGGACAGTCCTCTTTGCTGCGACCTGCACTGGATGAGCTCGTCTAACTGAGCCACACTCTCCTGCCCACCCACCGCTGCGAGTGTGCTTCGCAATAGCTGCTGGGGATCCATCTTTGCAAAGTCGTGAACTCGATCTTGAGGTAAAAGCTGGCAGAGGTTGTCTACCTAAAGGGTGTAAAGATGTGTGTCAGAAGACGGTATGGGCACGCTCAGCACAATTTTATTGTAACGTTGTGTTGTAATGTTATTCTTGTTTTTAGGGTTCCGTATCCAAAGGGTTAAACGGGACCCTATTATTAAGACTTCACTGTCCGACCGTCCGTGCGTCTGTCACCAGGCTGTATCTCATGAACCGTGATAGTAAGACAGTTGAAATTTTCACAGATGATGTATTTCTGTTGCCGCTATAACAACAAATACTAAAAAACAGAACACAATAAATTTTTAAGGCTCCCATACAACTAACGTGATTTTTTTTTGCTCGGTTTTGCTCGATATTGATAGCGGCAACAGGTAGACGCTTGAAATATTCACAGAACATTTAGTTATATGTTCACTTTAAAAATAAATAATTAAAATATAACACCCCGTCATTTTTGCGTCGGGGGTTAAAAATAAAATTAATATTTATGGGTTTTTTTTATAGATATTGGTACGGAACCCTTCGTGCGCGAGTCCGACTCGCACTGGGCCGGTTTTTTATAATGACTTTGCTGCTGTTGTATTGAGTCTGTTTTTCGAATGAATGTTCTATTCTAAGTTAAATTATCCACATATCTATGCATGTTACACAGTGGGAGCCAGACGACGGGCGTTGTCGCCGAGGAAGGCCTGGGGATACCTGGCGTGACGACTAACCGTATGAATGCCTCATGACGGTTTCATCGGAGAAGGTAACACACCGGGAAGCGTGGAAGGCTATCGGAGAGAACTTCGCCCAACAGTGGGACAGGTTGATAAAAAAAAACTATGCAACAGCATCTTGTTATTGGGAAATTGGATACATGCCACTGTAGCATAGGCATGACAGTATGTCAATTCTGTATTTAATGGTAACTAATACTAGGTTCTAATTTGTTTGTATAATTTACCAACATATTGGACTTTGTCTGAATTACGAGTTTTTTATTTATCAATTTCTATTTTCTTTTTTTTACAGGATGGTTGGTAATTGAGTGCGTTTTTTTCGAATAGCATGTTGTGGAGCTAATTTGCTACAATTTTGACCCCGCTATTGGGTATTATTTTATGTTCATTAAATCACTTAATGGCACGTTATAATCCTTATATTAAAAATAACAGGATTACTAATAGAAGTTTATGTAGAAATACATATGTACGTATGTATATGACAGGAATAGTCTGTCATATACATACGTACATAAGTATTTCTACATTAGTAGATATGGTCTGCTTTGCATCCTTATTGATAAGACGAGTGAGTAATATGTTACACGAGTATGCATTAGATTAAGGTACTTAACACAGTGTTGTGTCGGTTTTGTTCATCGGTTCCAAAAACGAGAATAATCGACATGGTTAAGAAGGCTGCCAGGCTCAAATGGGGGTCTCAAATGGGCGGGTCACGTGTCCGTTAAGCAAAAGTCTGCACACAATGTGCCCGGAGACGGACGGCGCCACCGAGGCGCAGAAAGAGGTGGACGCGTACCATGAGAACCAAGTACAGGGCGGGGATAGAATTCCTGAAAGGACTTTGCTCAGCAGTGGGATATTATTACGGGCTAATTTAAAAAAATAAAGTGGTTTCTCGATAGGTGGTTGTCATGTGTGTCTGTTTAATCGGCTTTTCTAGTGGCCCCATTAGAAATGAAAGCCCCCAACCAGGACTTAAAAAAAACCGGCCAAGTGCGAGTCGGACTGGAGTGCGTAGGGTTCCGTACTATTATCTACAAAAAAACGGCAAAAAAATCACGTTTGTTGTATGGGAGCCCCACTTAAATATTTATTTTATTCTGTTTTTAGTATTTTTTGTTATACTTAGCGGCAACAGAAATACATTATCTGAAATGAAAATTTCATCTGTCTAGCTATCACGGTTCATGAGATACAGCCTGGTGACAGACGGACGGACGAGTAATAGGGTCCTGTTTTACCCTTTGGGTACGGAACCCTAAAAAACAACTTAAAATTATAGGGACTACACGCTAAGGGCACCCACTCCCTCTGGGGCACGGACCTCGGTTTAAGGTGTCGCTGGAGATAGAAAGACAGCTAGGGTTGAGCTAGATTGAACATTACACTTTATACAGTCTTGTGACGGCAGACAGTCATCCAACCAGTAATAAGTTGTTTAGATCACGATAAACTATCGTGATCTAAACAACTTAAAACTGGTTGAGGAATCGTTCTAAAGAGTCACCGCGGCCTTGGAACGCAAAGGGAATTTGCAGGAACACGGGTGGGTTTTAGTCAGTAAGAGTCTGACACTCCCTTCTGCTCCGCCTAGAGCAGGAAGAGTCATTTGATGATTTCCCGTCCAAAAATACTCAACACAAAATCGACCAAGAGACAGACGAACTCGCGCATGCGTGCACAGACCTTGCCAGGCTGGAAGTTCCCCACCCCTAAAATTTGTAAGTAACATTATTTTTACGTCAACTTATCTTCCCGAGTTATCGGAACCATTTTTTCAGAGATTACCTGTTGGAAACATATACAGCGTTCCGGGTGGAACTATTCATCAATATGAAATAATAACACCTCTTTTTTGGATTGGAAATCATCAACATTAACTCGTCTCTCTCTCTAGGCGGAGCGGAAGGGAGTGTCAGACTCTTACTAACTAAAACTTCTAAAAACCATCTGTGTTTATTCAAATCCCTTTGCGTTACAAGGCCGCGGTAATTATCGAACAATTCCAAAACCCAGGAATAATAGCACCTACAAACGATAATCGTTGAACGATAAAAATGTGTGAACTTAGCCTTAGTTGTTACAATGAAGTGACCATTGAATTAGATAAAATTGTCGTTTGTCTTATTAAACTATTAAATATTGTGAGTACCTATGTATATGACGCCATCGTCGCTATCTGCTTAGAAACAATAACAATATTAATTATACTTGAAAAAACAGATAGGATTTCTTTACATATAGCAACAATACATTTTTTTATCAGCTTATTTTTATTTTATTTTATTTATTTAGGGACAATAAATGTTCTGTCCCACTGCTGGACAAAGGCCTCCCCCAACTCCTTCCAGATCTTTTTGTACCAACAAAACAAAAAAAGTTTCGTATGGTGTCGGACGTAAAAGAATAGCACCATCCCATCACTTCCCGTGGGTGTCGTAAGAAGCGACTAAGGGACTCACCAGAGAATGGGCAGCAACATTCTCTGTAGGTACCTACATTACTATAGCTACACTGCGATACCCAACGCGCCTGTCAAGCGTGGCGATTACGGCAAATCCCCCCATATTTGGGGGAGGCCTATGTCCAACAGTAGACGTCTATCGGCTGATATGATGAGAACCTGCTCCTTTTTTTGAAGTCGGTTAAAAATCAAAATAAATTATTTCAAACTGGCTTTTGCCCGCGTGAAAGTAGCCTTTAACCGACTCCAGGCTCCCATCTATCTCTGGACCGAAATTGAGATCTGGGGGCCTAGACAAAAAAACTTTTCTGTAGCGTTAACGTCAGACGCTGACGACAAAATGTATGGGAATGACATTAGGTGTGGAAAGGAAACGTCATCATCTAATGTCATTCTAATACATTTTGTCGTGAGCGTCTGACATTAACGCAACAGAAAAGATTTTTGTCTAGGTCTGCTGGTCAGCGATTAGGCGTGAAAACGTAAACCAAGTCACATTCGCATTTTTGATATATTTTAGTAATTTTGTTAGGATATTTTTAATTTAATTAATTGAATTACTTTTACATGATTTTAATTATCAAAACGTTTATCTATACTAATAATAATAATATTATAAAGAGGAAAGATTTGTTTGTTTGTTTGTTTGTTTGTTTGAAATGAATAGGCTCCGAAACTTCTGGACCGATTTGAAAAATTCTTTCACCAGTAGAATTGTACATTATCGATGATGGACATAGGCTATAGAATATTTTCAAAAAAGTTAGGGATCCGTATGAAAACTTCGATAATGTAACCCAAGGTGTGATAAAAAATCCTTATATCGCGTACGCTGCGGAATCTATTGACAATAGAGCAAAGTAATGTACTAGTTTTATAGTAGTCATCAATGTCTACAAAAAAGTCCGCGATACCATAATTATGTCTAACTATTATGGTTAAGTCACCATGACCGCTTTTTGTTCAAATTATTCAAGCAAATCCTTGGTGATTTGAAAAAATGGTGATTTCGATATCATGATATCAATCCTTATCCATTTAAATGGTTTGATAATTAAGGTTGATTCTTTCCGTGTAAATTACACTTTAAATTATTCAAATCGGACCTTTCGTTCAAAAGTTACGACGGTAATAAACATGCTCGGAGTAAGAAAAATGTCGCGGCTTGAGCGAACTGGGAAGAATTATATCAATGCTTGGTCCGATGAAGTTGAAAATGATTTCGATAAAACAATAAGAATAACAAATGTTTGGATTTTTCGCAAATAAACTACATACCTACATAATAAGGGGTGAAGCAAGGGTGATTAAGTTTTTAGAGGAGGACATTATTGCTTGCTTTAATTTACGTCGGGATGCTATGAACAAACTAAATATGGGATTATTGAAACAGATGTACCTAACAATTTTTGCATAATCAACTCCTGACGGGGTGAACGGGGTGAACAGTTGCGCTGAACCTGAGACCATAGAATAAGTAGAAATGGCTAAGTAATAAATGTAAATTAATGAAAATCGTTGTGCTTAATTTTCCAAAACTAACCTTTATAAGGGGGTATAGGGGGCGTTGAAGTTTGTGGAGTACCTACTAAATCCGCGCGGACGAAGTCGCGGGCGAAGTGCTAGTGACCTTATAAAATTCGAATGAGTGTTTATGACTTTTTTTATGGTTCCGAACCAGTGTATGGAAAAACGGAACCCTTATTGGATCACTCGGTTGCCTGTCTGTCTGTTGGTCTATCTGTCTGTCTGTCCGTCTGTCACAGCCGATTTTCCGAATCTACCCTATCGATTCAGTTGAAATTTGGTATACGAGTACATATAACCTTCTGTGACCCAAACACGGACGCGTAATGAAAATAAATATTTTTTTAAAATGGGGTCATTTTTGGGTGGAAAACAGGAAAATAAAAAAAGAAACGTTTTTCCAACTGTATCGTGTGACATTACAAATGAAAGGGTAAAAGTCGCAAAAGTATTTTTTATCATTTTAAAATATTCCATTCCGACGTTATTAAAGAAAATTGATATTCCCCCCTTATCTCCGAAGCTACACGGCCTTAGAATAAAAAAAAATACAGATAATAGATCTTTACCAATAGATTACAGGAAAACCTATAAGTCTATGATTTTTAGGGTTCCGTACCCAAAGGGTAAACGGGACCCTATTACTAAGACTCCGCTGTCCGTCCGTTCGTCCGTCTGTCTGTCACCAGGCTGTATCTCATGAACCGTGATAGTTAAACAGTTGAAATTTTCACAGATGATGTATTTCTGTTGCCGCTATAACCACAAATATTAAAAACAGAATAAAATAAATATTTAAGTGGGGCTCCCATACAACAAACGTGATTTTTGTGCCGTTTTTTTATAGATAATGGTACGGAACCCTTTGCGCGCGAGTCCGACTCGCACTTGGCCGGTTTTAATCTTAGTGTACCAGTAAGGTTTTAAACCTCCGAAGGAACTTGATGAAAGAGGATATCTACCTATAATATGACGCCATCCGCTGAACTTCATAAATATTTAGTATGAATAGTAAACATTTAGCTCATAACTTCTATTCGTGTCAAAAAAATATTCGAATGACGTCAGCATAATGACAAGAGTAATATAGTGATTCAATCACATCAAAAAAACAGGCCTACTGCGTGGCAAAGGAGTTTGGGGAAGGCCGTGCGACATAGGCATACAAAGTATGTAATTAAGAATAATGGTCACGCCCGGTATTCCCCGAAAACGAGGGTAGATATCAGAGGCGGGCGTAGCAACTGCCGTAACTGCCGTGTCAATTATAAGGGGCCCCGATGTATTGAAGCGAAAAATAAAATATTGTTTGCAACCTCAAATCATTCATCAATCTTAGTAATAGTAGGGCCCCCAAAAAACGTTTGATACAGGCCACTTGGGTTTTTTTTTTTCTTTGGTGATGGGAAATCATCGAATGACCCCTCCCGCTTCGGGTGGAGCGGCAGGGAGTGTCAGACTTTTACTGACTAAAACCCACCCATAATCCTCCTAGTGCCTTTCTTTCCAGGGCCGCGGTAACTCTTTCGAACATATTCCGCAACCCTGGCAGGGCCCCTTTGAGTCCAGTAGCCACTGGCAGATTCAGGTTGATTTTGAGTAAACATTTCGAGCCTAGTAAATACTAGCTGAGACCGCAACTTCGCTCACATGAATTGTGTATTTTGCCTATGTTAACTAAAAATTGCAGAGTCCGTAAGATTGTAATAAATCTTTAGTAGATTGTAATTTCTCGATATATTATGAAAAAATCGTTTTGTATACAATCAATGCCATCCAAATTCAATAGTTTCCAATTTATCCGTATCTTAGGTATTTAGAAAAAATGTTTACAATTTTACGCGATATTTTACAATCTTACGGCGTTTGCCATTTTTCCGGTGACACCTATAAGCATCGCATTGGTGCCGTGTTCGTGTCGCTATCCCTGTCTTGAGCACAGTCGGTTACTAAAGTTTACTTTATGTTTTTGACCGTGCTTGTTATTGAATCTTTAACCTTTTAGGTTATTATCTGACTTCAAAAAAAGGAGGAGGTTCTTAATTCGGTGTTTTTTTTTTACAAATTGTTTTGATATTTATTTTATTTGTACTTGGTCACAGTATTTGGAAGTTTTTATTCGTATCTGTGTTTTCAAAAAAATCTGGCAATAAGTTTTCTTCACGAGTGTACCTTTATGCGTAGTTCGCAGAGCCTATGTTCAGAGTCTGAACATACAGTTCTCGTCAATTAACTTTGCCCCTCTGAAGTTGTGTCGAGTGGCTGCGTAGTAGTCAAAATTACGAAAACACTGCAACTGCGCATGCGTAAGAGACATAAGGGCGGGGCGCGATTTTATGTCTCAGTCTTACGTTTACGTTCGATGCATGCTTGCATCCCGCTTGCTCCCGTGTACGTGATTGCACCTGCGCGATCTTTGCAAATGGCTAACTTCAGAGGGGCAAAGTTATTTGACGAGAACTGTACAGCCGAACTTCAGACTCGCCAAGATCCGTCGTCCGTCCGTGATATTATACTTTTTTTTGGAAATTAAAGGACGCTAAGTCACTCCGTATAAAATCATCTAGCTGCCAGTGAAAGTCCCGTCAAAATCGGCCGAGCCGGAACAAAAAGACAGACAAAAATTTTATAAATTGTGTTTTCGTTATAAGTTTCGTTCTCATCTTAGCATCTATCGATCATTTAGTAAAGACTGTTATTTTGATATTACAAACAGAAATTTAATGATTTGTATGGACTAGAAATCAAATTCAATTTGAGGGATAAGAGATTTCTGGTTTGTGATCAACGAAAAAATATCTATGGTAATACGTAGACGCTAATCTATTTTGTTGTTTTTGGTACGAGATTCCCTGTAGCGTTGCGCACTTGCGCGACGGGCAATGTTTGGCGATGACGTAAGTTCCTAACGTGACCTTCGTCTATTTTAAACAGATAGCTAGAAGTCTTTTTATTATTCTGAACCATTTAAATTGCTATTTGAAACCTAACTAATTTTATAAATGAGAAAGTGAGTTCGTTTGTGACGTTAACACGCCCAAATCACTGAGCCGATTATAATGAATTTTGGTACAGAGATAGATAGGGCCTTGGGGCCTAACCATCAGTAATTAAGAGATTAAGTGGGAAAGAGACGGAGCTATACGCCCTGTATAGCTCCGTCTCTTTCCCACTGGAAGTAATATTGAAGTAATACTGCTTTAAGAGTTGGTGGTTTAGGCCCAGGAGACAGATATAGGTTACTTTACGATCTAAAAATCTATTATTTATTATCGTGACCCCTTTTCAGGTATTGTGTTTATTCAGTTACACGTTTTATATAATGTCACCGGAATATTGCAGACTCCGTCAGATTGTAATACATCTGTTTTAGATTATAATTTCTCGATACATTATGAACAAATCGTTGTGTTCAATAAATCCCATCCAAATTCAAGTTAGTTTCTAGTCGTCGTCTTATTAAGAAAAAATAGTTTACAATTTCACGCGATATTTTACAATCTAACGGCGTTTGCAATTTTCCGTTGACAGAGATTTTTGGGAAAAAGTTGCCCTTAACTAGGTTTATCTCGCTGCTTCGCTCATCATCATCATCATATCAGCGGAAAGACGTCCACTGCTGGACATGAGCCGCCCCCAGATGGAGGTGTTGCTATAATCGCCACGCTTGGCAGACGGGTTGGCGATCGCAGTGTAGCTGTTGCAATGTACGTACAGAGAATGCTGCTCCCCATTCTCTGCTTCGCTCGCGTTAATATACACGTGACCAAAGCCGCGGACAACACATAAGCATATACTGGGGGCCTTTTTTTTTTTTTTTTTTTTTACGGGGGGAAATCCTCATGGATGTCCTCCGCCCTGGGGCGGGCGGAGGGGTCTGTCAGACTCTTACTGACTAAAACCACCCCGGTGTTCCATCTTCCACCTACGCCGGGGATCGCGGGAACATAGCGACTTCCGTAATCCCCGGCTGGTGCCGGCCCGCCTCTGCGGGCCACATCTCGTATGCGGGGGGAGTGAGGTGTTGAACTCCCCCCGCGACGTCAGAGGGGCGCACGGGAACACCACGCGCCGCCACCTCGGGTCCGGATGAATGGGGGGCAACGGACATCCCCAAGTCCGCCGCCCCTGGACCCAATTAGGGGGGCCGAAGGAGGGCAGCGTACGCCCTCCTCCGACGCCCGGTGCGCCTGCTGCGGGCCGGGAGAGCACTCGACATCTCCCTCTCCCTTTCCGCAGCCTCCTTCTGCGCGATGACAGTTTCGCAGAAGGAGACCACCGCGTCCCAGGACTCCTCACCGCCGACCATAGAACGGACTACAGCCGGCAGCGAGAGGTCACTGCCTACCACAGAGACGAGGGCACGGCGTGGCTCCTCCCAAGCGGCACACTCTGCCAGCGTATGCCGCGCCGTGTCCTCCCGACAGTCGACGCAGTGGTGACACCGAGCGTCCGGCTCCCTGCCTATGCGACACAGGAACCTCCCAAAGCAGCCATGCCCCGTGAGGACCTGTGTCGCACGAAACGACAGGGAGCCGTGCCTTCTCCCGAGCCACAGGTCGAGCACTGGCCGGATGGCCTCGATAGTGACGAGGCGTGAAAGCCTGTTCCGCCATTCCGCCACCAGGACCTCGCGCAGCTGCGACCGACGCAGCTCAAAATGTCGCTGCGTCAGTCGCTCCCCGCGCGCCCGCGCGTCCTCGCGCCACCGATGAATTGACGCGAGGACTTTTGCCTACAGGTCCCAGGGCGGAGATCCGGCCAGTGCGCAAGCCGCCTCGTAGGAGATCGTGCGATAACCCCTGATGACTCTGACGGCCATCACCCTCTGCGGCCATACTAACCTGATACTGGGGGCCTACCACAACCTCTTAAAACAATATTACTTTAATATTACTTTGCGTTCCGCTCTGTTGGATTTTTCAACGCTCGGATCAGCGCCGAGAGTTGGGCAGAGCGCGGGCGAAGGCGCGCTGCACTGGGAGGAGGGCTCGCTTGAGCGTCGCACGGGTGTAGAGTCGGAGTCCGAGTTGGACTCCGACGACCTGGCGACCGTTAGCTCGGCGAGCCCTGTACCCGAGGGGGCGGGGGCTGCTGCGGAGGACTCCAGGTCCTTCCGCAAGCGGCCCAGATCAGAGGAGGACCGGGGGTCGTCCGGCAGCGAGGAGGTAGCCTCGGCTCGAAAGATCCCCACCAGCAGGCGGGGCAAGGGCCGAGAGGGAGGCAAGGGGAGACTGCCCGCCTCCAAGGTGGCTGGTCAGCGAGCCGGGGAGCTCGTCGCTGACGGACGACCCCCCGTAGAGGGCGGTCGCAGGGCTCCTGGTTCGGAGTCCTCCGGCGGTGGGCCGGATGACTCCGGACAGGAGCGTGTTCGGAGGGCCGGGTTTGCGGAGGTTGTAGAGGCCGCGCTTCGCGATGTGGCCTTGAAGAGGAAGTTGTCCTCCAAGAACAAGGCCATAAGCGAGGCGATGGCCTCCATTCTGGCGGCAGCGGAGGGTAACCCAGGGGGGCCTCCGCGGGACGAGATGTCCAAGCTGCGGGCGGAGGTCGCCCGCTTGGCTGCCGCCACGGAGCGCCTCCAGAGGGAGAATGCGGGGCTCCGAGCAGACCTGGCCAGGCTCCAGGGAGCCGGCCCACAGGGGGCGCCTAAAGGGGGAAGCAGGGAGAACAGCCAGCCCGTGCCGCAGGAGGGCCAGGTGCTGGACCTTGTGCGGCAGGAGATGGCTGCCTTCCAGGCGCGGTTTTCCGTCCTGGAGGGCATCGTCCTGCGCCCCCCGTTAGCGACGAGTGGGAAGGCTCCAGGCCGGAAGGCGGCGTCGTACGCGGCCGCCGTGGCTGCCACACCGGGGTCGTCCGGCCAGGACAAAGGGTCCGGGCCGGCACCCGCGAAGCCGGTGTCGGGAAAACCGGACCCGGCCCCGGGAAGGAAGAGGAAGGGTGGGGTTGCTGCGCGGACGGCGAAGGCTCCTGCGCCGTCTGAGCAGCAGCTCCCCCCGGCTTCCTCGCCTTCAGCTCCTCCCCCGGCTCAAGCCGAATGGCAAGTTGCCGGGGAGAAGAAGAAGGCGGGAAAGGCAGCCAGGGCGGCAAAGAGGCGGGAAAGAAGGCGGCGGCAGCGAGCGCGAGGCGTCGCGGCTGCGCTCCGCGCCCCGAAGACCGCGGCTGTAGTCTTAACGCTGCAGCCGGACGCGGTGAAGAGGGGCGTGACGTATGCCAATACGCTCACCAAGGCCAAGGAGGCCATCAACCTCGGTGAGCTTGGCATCGTCGGGGGTCTCCGGCTCAGGGTCACCATGACCGGGGCCAGGATGCTCGAGATCCCTGGAGCAGGCAGCGGTCCGGCCGCGGACGCTCTAGCCGAAAGGCTTAGGGCGTCCTTGGGCGCGGATGACGTCCGAGTGTCCAGGCCCACGAAGTGCATAGATATGCGCATCTTGGGCCTGGACGACTCCGTCACGGAGGAGGAGGTGTTGGCCGCCGTCGTCAGGACGGGGGGGTGCTCTGCAGAGGAGGTGAAGGCGGGCACCATCCGTCCTGACAACACGGGCATGCGAACCGTAGTGGTGAGCTGCCCCGTGTCGGCGGCCAAGAAAGTCTCGGAGGGCCGAAGGCTTTTGGTGGGCTGGGTCTCCGCGCAGGTAAAACTGCTGGAGCCCAGACCTCTGAAGTGCTTCCGTTGCCAAGTTGGCAACCACGTGGGAGTACGCTGCACCTCGGAGGTGGACCGCAGTGACCACTGCTTCCGCTGTGGTCAGCCCGGTCACAGGGCCGGCTCGTGCGACGCCGCGCCGCACTGCTTCGCATGTGCGGCAGCTGGCAAGCCGGCCGATCACTGGGCTGGGGGCAAAGCCTGCGGTCCACCCGCCAGGGCCGGGTCGAGGAGAAAACCCTCCTCCACCGCCGCCGCCGCCGCCGTCGCTTCCGCCGCAGCCGCCGCCACCGTCGCCGCCGCTGCCACTGCTCGGGAGGGGGCCGAAATGGAGTGCCAGTAATGGCCCCATTTCGCCTCCTCCAGACGAACTTCAGTCGCTGCGCCTCTCAGGAACTGACGCTCCTGGGCAAGGCGCAGTGACTGACGCCTGCGGACAGCGAGCAATGGGTAGCTCGCTGTCCGATCAGGTCAGGCCAGAGTCGACGGCGCGTTCACTCCAAACGCGCCGTCAGCAACGAGCAGTCAGCAACGGAGACGGGGCCCGCCAGGGCCAGAGCCTGCCAGGGTTGCGGAATTGTTCGAAAGAGTTACCGCGGCCCTGGGAAGAAAGGCACTAGGAGGACTAAGGGTGGGTTTTAGTCAGTAAAAGTCTGACACTCCCTGCCGCTCCACCCAGAGCGGGAGGGGTCATTTGATGATTTCCCATCCTATAAAAAAAAAAAAAAAAAAAAAAAAAAAAAAGCGCCGAGAGTTGAAAATGCAACAACAGAAATTACAAAGTAATATTAAAATAATATTGTTTTAAGAGGTTGTGGTAGGCCTCCTGTTCGTTGGTAAGAGCATTACTACAGTAAGCCGGACCAATTTGGCTAGTTTTAGATTCAAAATGTTCGTAACAGTCCGAACAAGGATTACATGACAAAAAACCGGCCAAGTGCGAGTCGGACTTTCGCACGAAGGTTTCCGTACCATTATCTATAAAAAAAAACGGTAAAAAAATCATGTTTGTTGTATGGGAGCCCCACTTCAATATTTATTGTATTCTGTTTTTATTTGCTGTTACAGCTGCAACAGAAATACATCATCTGTGACAATTTCAACTGTCTAACTATCGCGGTTCATGTGATACAGCCTGGTAATAGACCGACAGACGGACAGCGGAGTCTTAGTAATAGGGTCCCGTTTTTACCCTTTGGGTACGGAACCCTAAAAAAACAGAAAATATTCGCGGAAAAGTTGAAAAATCAAACAGACCTGAATATTCATCGTCGCTATAAGCTCTTGCACATGCTTCTCTCGCACGGACTTCCCGTCAATAAACCATGATGATGAATCATTAATATCAAACTCTCTCGTGATGATTACATTTCGGTCCCCTGGATCTCGGTACAGCTCGATCTCGATTTTGGCATCCTGACAACCACTTCGGACGTATTCTGATATCTAGAAAGAAAATAATCGTCTTATTTTTTTATCGCTGCGATAGTACTGACGTGTGAAAGAGCTCGTGGTTAAATAATAACAACCGCACGGATCGAATTTCAAAGTTAAGCTACGCTGGCCAAGGTCGGTCTGTAGATGGGTGAAAATCCATTCAGACCAAGTTTCTGCCGTGCCTCGGAAAGCACGTTAAGCCGTAGTTACTGGCTCTCATTTGAAGATAAAGCTTATGTATAGTCAGAAGCCCTAAAATCTGACCCCAGTCTTGCCAAGGGGTATCAGGATACCTGAAGTATCAATTCACGTAAAGAACATTTACCCAAAATGCCAAAATATACCTTACACTAATAAACATAAGTGGCATTTACCAATAATGCAGAAATGTCCCTTGACCCTTACATTAATTGATACTTCTGGCATCATATTGTGTTACCCAGTTACTGTATTGTGGAGGTTAGTTGCTCCATGTAAAACAATGGTACTCAGCTGCATCTGGTTACTGGAAGCACCAAAGTCAAACCGGATCAAGCTGAATACCAGTATTTTACGTGGAGCGGCTGCCTACCAGACCTCCACAACCCATTAACTGGGTGACACAGTACTTCTTGGCAAGACTGGAGTCAGATTTTCTGGCTACTGACAATCCGTAACGACTGCCAAAGATCTACAAACGACAGCCGGGACCAACGGCTTAACATGCTTTCCGAAGCACGGAGGAAACTCGAAATGTTAAGATGGTCACCCATCCACAGACCAACCCCGGCAAGCGTTGCTTAACCTTAAAGATCGACCCGTGCGACTGAAATTATTAAGCCACATTCATAGAGCTGTTATGGAATAATATATAGCTGTGATACACTCGCTCCTGAATGTGGTGCCTTAATGCGTTAAACACACTTACTTTCTTAGCTCGTCCGATAACACTGGTCTTCCCACACAACCCAAGGATGATGGCACAAACAAATGTGGACTTTCCTGTGCCATTGGGTCCGATTATCAAGTTTAAAGATGAACTAGGGTACAGCTCTACCTTTTTGTATGTTCTGAAATACAAAAAAGTAATGTTAAGACTGAAAAAAAACATGAAGCAAACTCAGATAACTATTTAGTTGCTGCCCACCTCTTGTAGTTTATATAGACAAAAAATTTTGTGTGAATGTGTTTTATTTTGTAATATATACCAGCATAAATTAGTTTATCCTGACTGACTATTGACCATGCTATGGCAACTTAGAACAAAATTAAAATTATTATTTTTTTTTATTGAAAACAGCGCCATCTAGTTTTTAGTTAAGGGAAACAAATTGCAGTGTTGCTACGGTTAATTTTTTTTTTTCTGGGAGTTACTTTATAACATTAATCAAGAAAAATAATATAATTTCATGATTTTCTTACATAAAAATAATAGAATATATGAATTAGTACATAATTAGATTTTTATTATGAGCTTTAAAAGTGAAGAAGTTATATTTTGGTATTTAAACGTGCAAAAGTTTGTTTTTGAATGGCCACACTTGAATTGCAAATGGCTGCGTGAGAGTGTAACTACTCGTGCGCATTTATTTTCCTTTTGCAATAGAGTTTTTGTTGTTTCGCTAGTGCATCTGCAGGTTGAGTTGAGCTTTCGTTTCTCCATGTTGTTGAGCCGCGTTACAATTCGTTCGTACGTTTGTGTTGTGTTGTGTGTCTTGTTGTTGTAAACAACTGGTGCAAAGATATCAATAATGTTCTCGCTGGCAAAATAACCTTTTGGGATATTAACGATTCAATGAAAGAAAAGGCTAATCGGCACTACCCTAATCATAAGTGACGAAAAAGGCGAACATAAAATTTTATTGTAAATGTGTGATGTTTTTCTAAATTAAATGGTTTAATATTCAATTATCTGGTTTTTTTTCCTTTATGTAGTACGTATGTTTGTAGTATATAGCGCATACACTCATCTCTCTACCTAATATCATAAAGGATCAGACAGCAGCTATATACCTACCAACCTATACATTTATTTATATAAATTAGTTCCCTTAACTAAAAACTAGATGGCGCCGAGTTCGACCACTTCCTAGTATTAAAAAATAAGGTAGAGTTGCCTGTCTATAGCCAGTATACTATTGTAGTCTTTGCTATTGTCGCTCAGCAAATATGACTATGTCTTGAAATGTAAAATTTGGACACCCTTTTTAGCTTTAGTTATCATCTTTCACACAGCCTATGAATCGTTTCTTTGGTTTTGTTGTTAAGGGGTATCACGTAACCTAATAACCGCAATACCTCTTAAGGGGTCATTGTACTCATCATTATGAACAACTTTTACTATGGGGTCAACCCCACATTTGATCGGTATTTTTTCGAAGGATATCTACCAAGGTCACCACTCACAGGTCATAAAACAACGAATAATCAACTTCATCATCAGCTACTCATTGTTTACATTAAAAATCTTTTACTGAATGTTACACAACGTTAATAAGCGCTTGAACGTAGAGTAGCGAGTGGCAGACATCAGCCCAAAATACATACATTACATACAAGGGTATGTTCTGTGTAAACAAAGATCAAGCCTTTAAACAATTATAAAATCAAATACATATATCAACTTACAAGTAAACAATTCCTTATGAATGACAGACTAATAAGAATTACTTGCTCTTAGATAAGAGTATTATTAGAAGGCCAAAGAAAAAATTATAGTAAGACTCTTTAAAAGATAATATGGTAAATATGGAGAAGTATGATGAAAGAATCTACATCTTTTTAGTAAATTAGGCGACAGACATAATTATGTTACTAGAAATAGAGATGAATTAGTTCATAGTAAAATACCTCCCCTCATATTAGAACTGAAAGAAACAATTATTTTTTTTCTTTTTAATTAAACGCACATTATGCAGGCAAGCTTATTATATATAAGTTAGGGGATTACATGACCAACCTTGACAATTTAAAAGTGCCTGTAATTAGTTTAATTTAAATAAAAGGTTTGAGTCATGTTGTGAAAACACTGAATAAATTAAAGTGATGACTCTAATGTACATATGAGTATGATTATGACTTCTTTGACATAAGTATAGATTTCAAAGTGATATCATAATATGACTCTCATGGACTGAAGATGGATGGAGATAATGGAATAAGAATGTGGTGCTACAGGATAAGGCACCAAGATTTTGCCAGTTATACCAGAAAGGATAAAAGTATCAATGAATTAGCTGTGCGCTTTGTTTACACCGGCTTGTGCTAATACTTCAATTTTGCTTAGCTTTAGTTATGACTTCTCGTTTTACTTGTCTCTTAAGGGGCATAGCATGATCCATTATAGCCTACTAGCTTTAACCAGCTGCTCTGCCTGTGTGGATGTCAGTTATCACATATAAATAGTAGCCTATGTCCTTCTCTATATCCCAGGCTATATATCAGCCATTCTCCATATCCCAGGCTATATATCAGCCAAATTTCATAACAATCCGATCAGCTGTTTTAGTGTACAAGCATTAACAACAGACAGACATACAGTTACTTCTGCATTTATAATACTAGTAGGGATAGAATACAATTTCTCCAAGGTTTGTTAATTTCTTCAACCATGTTAGGTAGAGTTTCAAAACATAAATTAACCTTGATGGTTGATGGGTTGACAAAAGAATTATATAATGCCTACTGAGTTAAATTCATGGTAAATATATAGGTACCAATACCTAATTTTAATACATTTTTTATGAAGTTTTTATTGCTTATTTATTTTTTATACTTTACATGCACACAAAATGTACAGAGGTGGACTTAATGCTTTAGGCATTACCTACCAGTCAACCTTTGGGTGATGTAGAGACAATTATTGGTAGGTGCAGTGTTGAATGTGTCCTTTAGTGTGTCTAAATGGATACTTTGAGAAAAGCCAGCACACAGATTTGAGTTGTGTTGTCTATTTAGTGCAAGCATTTGTGAGTAACTTTTTTTTCAGAATTTCATGGAAATTGCAATTTAACTCGGTTCGAATTAATGGCCTTCATAGCTTTGCTATCAACCTCAATGCACTTTAAACTACTAACTCTGTAAAAGTGGACTAGATAAGACCAAAACAAAACACTTAACTACAAACATGTCGGGACATGTTTCATGAAGTAAAGCGGTAATTAAAACTGCTTTTGAAAGAATGATCGACACCATCAACTCAAAAACAACTCAAAAAACAGTAACGGAAGCTACACACAATAACAATATAAATCTATTAATTAAAATTTCAAATCTACTTTCAAGTATTGCGCGCGAAAAGTAATACTTACACGAAGTTTACAAGGTCTATCCTGTAAATACAGCCGGCTTTAATGCCTTCCGTATTGAATACTTTAGATTTCGACATTTCACACTTTTATAATCATCACTATTGAAATAACAATCACGAAACTTCACGTACACAAATCTTTTGCAAAGAAAACGTTTGAGATTCAGAATAATGATAATTTGCTACCGCTTGCTGCCCTTGAAAGTCACTGTCACAATGACAGATCTAGTGATGCGAAAGAGAAAAAACTAAAAGTTGGTAACAATTTTATTAAAAGGTCTGATTTGTCGTTTGGCTACAAAAGTGTTTCTGCATTTTCCAATCAAACTAAAGAATGTCGCGTGCAATATTTTATTTTTGAGAATATAATGTATGCCATTGATAGTGATACCGTAACATAGGTATGTGTGCTATAACCGCATTAAAGACTACGTAATTTTTTTTGGAATTTTTTCATGGTTCACGGTGATTTATTGACACAACAACAGAATAAAAGTCAGTCTGATAAAAAATACATTCATGAAATACTTTTATTTCTCTAAATATTTATAATTTAGGAGTTACAAAAGTGATATGTAGCGAAATAATTTCCTTTCACGGATTCCTCCGATCCGTGCTCGATGAAGTGACAGCCATAAGCTGCACGGAAAGCTGTAAGGAAATAATCTATAATACCGTAAACGTGCGATTAAATACAACATAGAGAGTGCAGCAGTGCTACGCGGACTCCTCATAAATGAAAAAAAAACCGGCCAAGTGCGAGTCAGACTCGCGCACGGAGGTTTCCGTACCATTATCTATAAAAAAAACGGCAATATAATCACGTTTTTTGTATGGGACCCCCACTTAAATTTTTCTTTTATTCTGTCTTTAGTATTTGTTGTAGTAGCGGCAACAGAAATACATCATCTGTGAAAATTTCAACTGTCTAGCTATCACGGTTCATGAGATACAGCCTGGTGACAGACGGACGAAGAATTTTTTATTTAAAGCATTTTTTATTTTGTAATCCTGTAAATGTGAGGACCATGGAGCCTTTTATGTTAATAGATGGTTTCCTTGTTTGAGATGAATGAGCAGGGGCAGTTGAGGGTTTGTCGTGCTCACTCGAATGTCTCGCTGATGGTGGCGCGTAAATCGGATCATTCGGTTCCCTTCAAAATGGTTGAGCTGAATGGTGCTGGTGCACGCGTCATGTTCGTGAACGGGCGCCATCAGTGGAGACTGGTCATCTCTTAGCTGTCATTGGCTTATTTCAATATTTTATACTTATTTCATACTTAGATTTTTCTTTCTCTTTCTTTACATTGTTCTCACATGTAAAAGCAACAAAGATAATGTAACCAGGATTATTGTAAATCATAAAATGGTTTAAAAGAGTGTCCGTGGAGTTTCTTGCACGTTCTTCTCCATAGAGATCCACGCTTTGGAACGTGCAAATAGCTTCATGTTTTTGGCTGACTGACTCTGACAATTCAAAACTACCTGTAAATGGTGTATTTAAATAAATGCTTTGACTTTGACTTTAGATGGATGGACGGACGGACGGACGTACGGATGGACAGCGGAGTCTTAGTAATAGGGCCCCTTTTTACCCTTTGGGTACGGAACCCTAAAAAAAGAGAGACATAGATACAGTCGCTAGCACGTCAAGCTACAAACAATCTGTCCAATTTCTTTAATAGATTATAAAGGAGATCACTGATTTTATAAAGTGTTAGAATAAAAAAAATATTGGCGGCCAAGAATTGGTATGAACAAACTAAAGGTGGGATAATTGAAACAGATCTAACAATTTTTGCATAATCAACCTCTGACGGAGTGAACGGGTTGAGCAGTTGCACTGATCCTGAGACCACAGAATCAGCAGCAGACATGTCTGGATAATTAATTAAACTCGTTGTGCTTAATTTTCCAAAACTTACCATTAAAAGGGGTAGACGGGGCGTTGAAGTTTGTGGGGTCCTACTAAATTCGCGCGGACGAAGTCGCGGGCGAAGTGCTAGTTAGATTATAATTTCTCGATATATTGTGAACACAACATTTTGATTATAATGAATCCCATCTAAATCCAACAGCGTCCAATATATCCGTGTATTATTGAGAAAAATGGGTTCAATTATCCGGTAACATTATACATCATGTCACCTGAAAATTGCAAACGCCGAAATGTTGTAAAATAGGTATTTCTTATTAGTATTACTGCTTCACAAAATAAAATACCAAATTATTTAAAACATATTTTAATTAAACGATTGCTCAGTAAAAATGTTATAGAAATAGTTGATCATGCAACGCAATGATTGCATTCACTTCTTAGAATTTCAAGTTATCTGTGTGAGTAGGTGCTAACTAAGTAGGTACTTAAATAAATTATGCTACAATAACACTCTTAATCCAATCAAGATATTCGTAAACATTGGTGTAAATTCCGGGAACGCCATCTTCTCCACATTCGAGTAGTCCAAAGCTGACGACACCAATGAGTTCGAATCTGGTTTGATTCTCGTAGACTAGAGGGCCTCCGGAATCGCCTTTACAGGCGTCTTGACCTTTTAAGCCACCTGCGCAGAGCTGGCCCCTCCATAAAGGTACAGTGCGACCGATTTTGTTGAATTCTGGTTGGCATTTCTGTGAAGAGGATGACTTTCTGTTAGTTTTGCTCGTCATTTTAATCATCTACATCATCACAGTCATCATTTATGTTTTGGTAAATTCTACAACTAACAGTGAAATATTATTTTCCGTATCAGTAAAGTCGAGTTATTTGGCCCTAGGGTTTAACTTTGGGTCAAACGTTTAATCTATAGGAACCCAGTAAACACAGTGTGATGTGCTCCTATTGGTTAACGAGTTAGGGCTAAAGTTATACCCCAGGGCCAAATTAACCCGACTGTATTTTGTTTTATTTAAATATTCATTTTATACAACAATGCGTGAAAGGTTCGTAGGGTGTGAGACAACTTCAGACAACACCAACAGTTTGTATCCTAAGTATGATAGCGAATCGCCTGGACGGTGCGTATAATATGGGTCGCTATTGTGCCATTTCTCATGGGTTGTCACAACGCTGATCCACTCTTATTTCTTTTGTTTTATTTTGTATATTACATATAACCATATGGATTTAGCCATATTTTTTTTTTATATTCTCTAGCAATGATTTGGTTCTTTTTGAAAAAAGAGACCCATATTTAAGTAGGTACTT
Source organism: Melanchra persicariae (assembly GCA_947386135.1). Classification (NCBI taxonomy): domain Eukaryota; kingdom Metazoa; phylum Arthropoda; class Insecta; order Lepidoptera; family Noctuidae; genus Melanchra; species Melanchra persicariae. The sequence goes on from OX376667.1 coordinate 3,714,622, forward strand.
ACTTCCATGCTGACGAAGGGTAAACTGATTTGAACCTTGACGTTACTCATATCTCTAAATTCAGTCTTGCCCCAGCCAACGGCATACATTGAGAAGGAAGGAGGCATGTTCTCTGGCAGAGTCAGGTCTTTGTTTGGTAGGCAGATGGGGCGAATGAAATCTGGAAAGTTAACAAATAAGAATAAATCAAAATCACAACAAATGAAGTTCTTTTGAACTCGCTCACTGCTCTTGACGTCGACCAGTTGAAAATGTTTTGAGGAATATGTATTTGACATTCTATATCGAACTATATCGGTCGATGGGCCGAAATTGATCTCAGCTTATTGGGTAACAGTTACAATTTAAGCGCGTTTTAAAGGCGTTTGAGTCGGTGATTTAGACTTAGAATCGGATGTTACTTTCGAAGGTGTAAGGCTAGCTACAAACCTGTGAATGGAGCCGTCCCCTTAAACCTGATCAAACCAATATCGTGTTTCTTTGATTGTGCTTGATTATATTTCGGATGAGGGATGGTTCTCTCAATGTCGAAGCTGATGGCTCCGTCAGTGCAGTCTTCACCTCCTCCTGCGGCAGCTACGCAATCCATACCATCGTTTGAAGTATCGAATTCTCCGAGGCGAACTCTCTTCCTGAGGAATAAGTTTTAAGCTGTAATAACAGGATAGTACAATAATAAAAGATTACTAACAAAAGAGATCAATAGGTTCATCGAAAAATATACAAAAATATAATACTAACAGTGAAAACAGAGGACTCAAAGCAAATAAGCATAGTAGGTAATAACGAGACCAACGGGACAGTCAAATTAGGTACTTATATTTGAATATAAGCGAACCTCTACTACTCAAATGCAAACCCAGTTTACAATATGATGCGGCAGACACATCATGCAATGATAAAGTTAAAACTAAAAAGAAATAATAACGCGCGTTACGCAGAAAGGTATATGAATTGTTTTCTTAAACTTTCTAGATACCTACTACACACCACATACAAAACATGCGTATTCTAAAAAAAAAAATAGCTTTTAAAAATTTGTTCATCTTACGGCCTGGCTCTATCCAGTATTTTTCCAGAGATGCAATGACCCGCAGTTAGTACGTATTTGCCGCTGATTAAAGATCCTCCACAATTGAGACCTGTTGATCCATCTATCCTTCTTGTGTACTCTATTAACACCGTCCAGGGATGCTCGTCTATCATCGTCGCCTGGCCACCTTGAATGAAACGAATGTAACGTTTTTATAAGATGTAGCTATTGGTGAAAAAAACATCAACTTGTCCAAAGAGCATGGAAGATGTAAAAAAATGTAATAGTAAAAAAACAGCAAAAAAATGTAGAAACAAAATAATTTTTGAAAGGCAGGCAGATACAGATGATTTTTTTTTAAGAATACGTGTTTTTTCAATAGCCTTTTTTGTGTTGGGGTATTCTGGTAGGTACTTTACGTTTTTGAGATTTCGTTTTTTGATTCTTTTACTTTTTACTAAAAACTCATAAATTGAACTTAAACTTTGAAAACTGACCGACTCCAACAATCTTAGACCCCACAGTGGCTATTTCACCACAGCACTGAGAGCTGGGATCAGGAGGGAACGCATTCATCTGGGCTTGACAACCGCCCGCTGAAGATATGAAACTCTCAGGGGTCTCAACCGGTGTAATGGGCACTGGAGGTGGGCCGCAGCATACGCTGTATTGTTCAGAACTCGGACACCTGAAAATGAAAATTATAAATAAGTACAAATAAAAAGTGAGATGTTGTTCTTTCTTTCCATTTTTGTGCAAAGGTCTCCACGCAATCGGTGCAAGAAGATGGACGGCGCCACAGAGACAGGCCCAGGAAGAGGTGGCGAGACGACCTGGACCCGTACCGCGAGGGCTGGTACGACGTGTTGCAAAATGTGAATTCCAGGAAGGACCTGGGGAGGCCTTTGACCAGCAGTGGGACAGTATGGGCTAAAAAATCAGAGAATACTTTTAAAAATTGAAACTATCAAGTGAAGTTTAATTTTTTTTAAAGTAATCGAAAAATCAATTATAGTACCTACTGGTTTTGAATACCTATCGATATTAATAAATGCGAAATGGATACATTATTACTTATTACTACACCGAGCAACGTTAAATTATTTTTCCGAAAAAGTAACTCATCTGGCGGAAATTATGTATTACTAAAAATAAGTGAAATGAGTTTAAAGTGGGAAATAATTAATCTAAGTTTGCATTTAAAATTTCAAGTAACTAACCCAATTAAATACTAAACAAAGTTTACGAGCTCGGGACTTAGGCACCCCCACTCGGACAGGTTAGGTTAGAAGGAACGCTATCCCCTCCGTGATTTTTTTATTTAAACCACCTAATATATGAGCCCCACTTTTGCAGGGGTCCGTCGACCGGGCCCGTATGGGGAGTTTATGGAAAAAACGGGATATGCGCGTACGAAGTCGCGGGCACAAGCTAGTGTACAAAAACTCTTCAGCTTTATTACATAGTATAGATTTTAAGTTTAAGTATAACAATTTTCGATATTTCGCCTAAAATTATATTAAAACACTTCAATTAGGATATAATGCAGCACTCTTGAAATTAAATATTTATAAGTCAAATGTTAAATATATTATGTTGAATGTAAGATATTAAATTTTCACTAAAATTGAAAAAAAGATCGCTCAAGAATTATAATACTGATTGTATTGAATAATCAGTAGGTAACTCATTTTTTATTTTCAAGTCGCTGTTTTAAACAGTTGTATTGGGCCACTGTTTATAGCCCACTTAGTATTTTGGTAAGGCATTTGAACTGAATTTTATACACCTTTAATTTGAATTTATTTCCGCTCGTTCAATTAATATCCCACTTTCTCAATCTTACTATTGCTAAGATATACAAAATAAAACTAAGAAAATAGAAAAAAATACTTGGAAGGGAAATTAAAATGATTACACCCTGTATTTAAACTTACTTCGATTTTTGCACGAAAGTTGAAACCTCATTGGATACTGGTGGCTTCAGCAAATTCGAGATGTGGGGACAGGAGTAGATACTGACACACTTGCCGGGCTCGCCATTAGGAGTGAGACAGGGTCCATTGATACTATACACTGGTTCTGGGTTTACTTGTCTTGGACAGCACACCTACAAAGGAACACGATGTTATTTTAATAGCCACAAAATCAGAATAGAGTTAATATATATTATATAATTTTTTGATACCTACTTATTATTTTGCTCTTTTAAATTTTAGTTTTTGAACTTCTTTTTCAGTATTTGTTATTATAGTGGCAACAGAAATAAATACATGTCGTAGAATGATGGCGCTACTGTGGGACTACGGACAGCGCCATCTAACAAATTGTTTCGAAACCTTATAATCACGTGATCGGAAACGCAAGCGCGCCTACCGCTTGGACACGATCGTCGGTAGAGGGGACAGCGAGTACGGGTGGGGCTAGAGGTGGTCGCTCTAGCGCTCAGGCAGTCTCGGCTGAATGCCCAACCACGCACGTTGTCTGTTTCCTGTCTAAACTGTTGGTCTGAATAAAGTTATTTTAATTTAAATTATCGTTCGTTCGAGTACCGCAACAGTGTCCACATCCAAAACTATATTGGATTGTGAAGAAGTCCCGGAGCTTCGCGTCTCGGCCACCCATGACGCGACATACATCATCTGTGAAAATTTCAACTGTCTAGTATTCACGGTTCATGAGTAGAGCCTGGTGACAGACGGACAGCGCAGTCTTAGTAATAGGGTCCCGTTTTACCCTTTTTTATGGATGGAATCATCAAATGACTCCCCCCGCCCTAGGCGGAGCGGAAGGTAGTGTCAGATTCTTACTAACTAAAACCCATCCTCCTAGTGCCCTTTGCTTTCCAAGGCCGCGGCAACTCTTTCGAACAAAATCCGTAAGCCTGGCAGGCTCTGGCTCTAACGGCCCCGTCTACTATGCTGACAACTCTTTGAGGCGCGCGTGGATCACAATGCGCCATCGACCCGGACCTGGCTTTGATCGGACGACGAGCCACCTAACGCTCGCCGTCCGCAGACCTTCGCCTACGGAGGCGGAGAATCGCCCTGCGACTCCCGACGCCCGGGGCGCCCCCTAAGTTGCGGCGGCTGGGGCGTCAGGGTTGTCTTTCCCTCACACGTGACGGCTTCCCATGCCTCCTCGCTCCGGACCATGGATTGAACCAGGGCCGGACACGAGAGGTCGCCGCCGCTGATCGCCTCGCCCAAGCAGGGCAGACCTCCACCGTGTCCTCCGGGCGATCCTCACAATGAAAACACCCGGACGTTTTCTCCCGCTGAATCCGAAACAGGTACCTACCAAAACATTCCGTTTTTACCCTTTTGGTACGGAACCCTAAAAAAATCATAAATTGATGTTTAAAATACGTAGTTAGGTATGTGTTTTTTCATAGGATGGATTATATTTTTTTTGCGCCATCTATCGATAATTACGTTTAAAAATGGTGATTTGATTCATCTAGACTTCTATAGAGTCTGGAATCTAAATGAGTCAAAAAACGACGATATTTTATAAATAAAACAGTCTTATTTTTTACGTAAACATAACTTATGACATAAAAAACATTTAATTATTATATTTTATTTGATTAAAATGAATCGCACCAATGAATGTTATTAAAACATTTTTAACTGACTTCAAAAAAAGAAGATGTCATGCATTCGGCGATTTTCTTTTGTACGTATGCCACCCACACACACATTTGCCTATATAAAAATGAAGTCAAAGAAACTACCGAACCAAAGTTATTTTTCATTGTGCCGGTTTTTTTTAAATCGGTGTTTTATAAAATTCGTTTTTAAAACATAATTACTTATAATCAGGAGCAATCCGATCAGCGATGATAACGGTGCTACTTACTTTCGGGATCAATGAACCTTCTCGAGACCCACAAGTTGATTTCTGGAGCAGGGCCACATCTTGATATGTTTTTGTCGGCTTGTTGACCAAGGTCAGTAATGGTTCACATTGGGTCAGCCATACGCACTCACCATTTTTACCATCTGGTGTTAAGCACACTGTAATCATAATATAACAATAAAATTAATAATTAAATTTATTTTGTGAGTTTTTATTTGTAATTGACTTACACTTAAAAATAAAAAAAAACTAAGAATAATCTAAAATATGGCGTCAAAAAATTCTTTCGCATCGCTGGCCACTGGGTAATGTGCCCAAAAGGCTGGCAGTATTGCCCCGTTGTATATTATGGCAATGCTTAATCATTGTTCAAGGCAAAAGCCAGTTAAACCACTGATTAACACTTTTACATGTTAATGTTTTTCATCAATTTCAACTAGATGAGGTCTGATGAGGCCTGTGTTTCCTAGCTGACTCGCCTGCAATTCCCAAGGAGTTGGGCAGACATCCGTATCTCGCTGATAGAGCCGGGAGAAAGAAAACTGCTAACGGAAATTCGTATCGGAAAAAACAAAACTGAGCGTGGGCTCGGTCTACTGACTAGACTATAATCACTTGCCTCAACTGTTGAGAGTGGGGTTATTAATTTAATGCTAGTTATATGTAAGTATTTATTTCTTATTTAATTTAGTATATTCAATATTTTTTTTGTCAGCTAGGAGCGGAATAAAATAATGCAACGTCTCGATAGCATAGCATAGTTATATATTCTCTCCACCACCCGTGGTTGACTGGTAGAGAATGCTTAAGGTATTAAGTAGGTACCTACGCCTTTGTTCCTTTGTGTTGCATGAAGTTTCATTAATAATAGCTAAAGTAATATATTTATTTATGTATAAATATATAATTATTCCCTACTAATATTATAAATGCGAAAGTAACTCTGTATGTTACGCTTTCCCGCAAAAACGGCTGAACAGATCGTCATAAAATTTGGCAGATATACAAAGAGTAACAGAAAAATATATACTTTTAGTATGGGAACACTGAAATCCCAAAAAAAGACTGCCTCCATGCATTTATGTGCGCATATCTCGACAAAGCGTACTGAACAGCAATTTTTTTTTACGCGAATGTTTTTGGTTTTGCGTTTATTATGTTATACGTTGTATTTAGCTTGGGATATACTTAGTGGAAAAAGAGAGGCTACTTTTTTACGCAATAATCGACAACCACGCGGGCGGAGCAGCGGGCAAAAGCTAGTATAATTATATATTAGAGTATAAAGTACCTATGTTCATAGTAATAACATGGCATTGACGCATTACAGTTGATACTCATGAAATTTTAAATAAATAAAATATAAAATGAATAATTAAATCCTCTCGTTCAGCATGAGTGTTAGTGACAACAGGTTTTTCCACCTTTGTCATGGTTAAGGAATTACGCATCTTATAAGTTTATATTATCCTGTTTTTCATGCAATATTGGAACTTCCATTAGTAAGAAATAAATAACTGGAAAAAATCAAAGCCATTTTAAATTAATTACTTCGATATTTTACCTCAAATTACTCAACTGTTTTCGTAAGCATCACCTACAAATATTTTATTATTTTTCCTTAAAAATGTTAATGAGCTAATGACGTATTTATAAACAAGAATGATACAAGATGTCTCAACCTTTATCGACCCGCATTTGCATATCCTGTTTGCAAACATTATCCTTATAAGTAAAATAATTATTATTAGCGAATTACATGCACATAAACAGGTAGCATAACAGTAAATCTGTCCAGCCTTGTCCCATCTATGTAGGGGTCGGCTTCCAGTCTAACCGGATGCATTTGAATACCACTACTTTACATGGAGCGACTGCCTATCTGGCCTCCACAACCCAGTAACTGGGTAACACGATACGACTGGCAAGACTGGTGTCAGATTCTGGCTTCTGACTACCCATAACGACTGTCAAAGATCTGCGAGTAACAGACAGAATCGACGGCTACGTGCGTTCCGAGACACGGAGGAATGTCGGTCCATCCACGGATTGCCCTCGGCAAGTGTTGCTTAACCTTTAAAATAGACCTTTGCGCCTGTTATTAGCCACGAGCTACATAACACAACACATAACATTACACCTATAGGATGAGTTTCAGTACTACTTGTAGCACCGTTTCGCCAGTTTCAATAATATAAAATTCTTCCCAAAGACTGAGTGACTGACATGAAACGCACAGCCGAAACTACTGGTCGTAGATAGCCAAAATTTGACATATAGGTCCCTTGGGAGGGGGAGCACTTAGAGAAGTTTTCCCGAATTTCCTACGGGAACGGGAAAAAGCGGGATATACGAGTACGCGAACGAAGTCGCGGGCATTAGATAGCCTAACTATCTAATGCCACAATATAAATATGGAATTAGATAGTTAGGCTATCTAATGCCCGCGACTTCGTACGCGTATGAGAAATTCCAGCTGGAAAAACCCGGGAGACACATTTTTAGAAGTGTTTGATCTTATTAAGGGTGATGTTCTGTATCTGATCCAGTAATGAAACAATTGCAGAAATAAATAAAAAAAAACGACTGGTTTCAAAACTCCCGACCGCAATAACAACTAGAAAATCCAGATAAATAACTTTTCGAGCTGTAGGTACTAGGTACAACGCAGTTGGCGGCATTTATTATAGTCAACTGAATGAGACAGCTTGCAATTATTTATTCACTGTACCTATAAGTACCTTTGATAGGTACTTATAGGTACAGTGAATAAATCTACACATTTCTTTTATCAAGTCTACACATTTTTAGGCAACGTTCGCAGCATCTCAATCAGTGTAGGGAAATTAAGGGTTTTTTTGACAGTTTGTGGTTGACGTTGACAAAAATTAGTAGAATCAGCACTCGGATACTGCACATCTCCTTAAATATGACCACGCATTTCTAAATCCCCATGCTCAAAAGTAGGTACCTAAGCGCTGGAAACCAATAAAGCAATAAGAAAAACAAAATCAGTCTTACTTCCATACACTAGTCCCACACACATAGAAATCACAGCGACCGATATTAAATTCATTTTTATGAGTAATTTATTAATTTACACTACACACTGAACACGTCAGAGTCGGATCATAGTTGATCAACTCGCTCCAACGTTCTGAGACCGACTGATGTAATTTGTGGTGCTAGAACTGGTTGAAGAAATGCATTGAGTGTTTGTTATGAGGAAAATGTTGTAAACGAACGAACTGGTATTTTTTGCTACTAATATTTTCAAAATGAATCAGGCTTTGTCTAGCCAAGGTCAAAACCATGAGAGACGTATTCAAAAACGTCTTTCTAAAGTTACGTAGGTATAGGTAGATTCAAATTTTGAAATAATGTGATGCAATCCCGGCGCAGGAAAAAAAATATGTAAGGAGGCACTTGACTTGGGAAGTTGCCCCCCGGCACTTCCCAGGACTTTCCATTGCTTAATAAAAAACTTTTTCACAAAAAAAAAGAAACCGACTTCCAAAAAAACTAATTTCGGAAGTCGGTGTTTTTGGTTGCTTCTTCGTTATTTGACACCGACTTCCGAAATTAAAAAAAAAAAGAAAAAATCATTTATTTCAGACAGAAAAGTCCATATAAAAGGAGGGTTGTTAGTAACAAGAAATTTTTTGCTTATGAAGTTATGACTAGTGTTAGTAACTAAATGATAAAATAAAAATAAAATAACCCACACCCACACCTAACAACACCACTGGAAAGTCACGGGAAAGCAAAAATACGCAATTTCGTATAGGTGTAAGGTAGGTGTAGGGTAGGTGTAGGGTAGGTGTAGGGTAGGTGTAGGGTAGGTGTAGGGTAGGTGTAGGGTAGGAGTAGAGTAAACCTTGCTATTTCCGATATTCACGCGGGCGAAGCCGCAGCTGGTAGAAGCTAGTAAAACATAAAAGAGAAGTAGGTCCTAGTAACCTAGGTAATAATCTTAGGAAAGTTTATTGCAACTATAACTATATACACACACTTAAATAAAAGACTCAACTAAAACTAAAAGTAATCTAAAACATGGCGTCGAAAAATTCCTCCGCATCGCAGGCCACTGGTACTGTACCCAAAAGGCTGGCAGCATTGCCACGTTGTACGGCAATGCTTATCCTTTGTCCGAGGTAAAAGCCAGCCCTAGGATCACGCGAAGTGTCAACTAAGCGTCTTGACAGATCTTTAAACAAGTAATGAGCACTCGGACCCCACGACCCGAGAGTTTCAACCCCAAACGGCTCGAAAATATAACTACCTACAAGGTTATTATATTTCCGCCGCTTGAGGTTCTCCGCAGCCGCAGCGGCAGCGCCAGCGCAGCACGAAGAGCTAGGAAGATGGGATGGCGCAAGAGTATCGACACAAGTAGCGTCAAACACTAATGGTCTACCCATCTTCCATGGAAATAATGACATGCCGTCCGGTCTCTTGCCATCGTCGCGTGCCAGGCCATTAGTCCAGTCAAATTAGCTCTGAACCTTGCAAAAATTCCTAACTCTGATTTTTTTCTTGAATCGTGTATTTGACCTTAGCTCTTCTAATAGTAACAAAAAATTAAACATTTTCCAGAACCGGATCACGGTAAAAAAAACAAAAACGCGTTTATTTTAATAAAAACTCGGAAAAAAATATTAACTCGAAAATGTTAGTTACAATATGTTGGGAATAGGTAAAGCTAATTCTTTTCTTCAAAATTAAACATTTTCAACCCCGGGATTTTCGAAAAAATAAAAAAATCAAAATTTTTTGAATTGTACTTCAAGCAAAAATATTAACTCCGATTTTTTTTCATAAAATTATTTAATTAAATACCTTAGTAATCTAGGCAACAAAATTAAACAATTTCTTTTAACGGAAGATATTAATACCTGTTTTTTTGAAATAGCGGCTCAGGCAAAAATGTAACTCAAATAAATTTAGGTTAACTTTAATTTATGGACCATGTCTCACTTAATTACAAGAAAATTAAACACATCCAAGCAAATCGTTAAGATTTTTTAAACAATTAAAGATTGATATTATCTTCCTAATGCGGCCCTGTTGTTTCAAACTCATTTGTCAGATTGGACCGCATTGAGCACATTTTATCACAATATATGTTCAGTCAGAATTTAAATAACTCTATAAAAAATCATCTTGTTCTACAAAATGTGTATCGAAAAGATGTTACCTACCTACCTATTGTGTTTTGTTTAGAGTCATAAGTTTATGGATTGCCGACGAGTCTTTCCAGGTGACATCTAATGTCAGATATGAGTGTTTTGTTTAACATGATCAACTTCTATGAACAAGACTTCTAAATTAACTGCAGTCATACGTATAAACAGACATTTTGTTGACCGTCTTCCGTCTTTCTGTATTATTAGGAAACGCAGCCTTATCCTGAGCCGCTATTAGAATTAATGTATTAAAATTGCTTTTTTTTGCTAATGCACAAAAAACGGTCAACTTTTAATAATTGCCATATTTGGAATGAGTTTTATGAAAACATACCTTTAATCCCGTTGTCCCCGTATGCCATATCCCCGTCACGGGGACAGCGGGACGTGATTAAATTTATTTCCCGTTGTACCATTGTGTTTGCGTGTATAACGTACATTCGGCTAGCGGGAAAAACGGGAAGTAAATCATATTTCTGGGTGGTTTAAAAAAAATAACCACGAAGGTGATGGCGGAGTCTGTTCGCTCGCTTCGCTTGCTCACTTGACCTCGCCATCCCCTTCTAACCTAACCTGTCCGAGTTGGGGTGCCCCAAATCCCGAGCTCGCTTCGCTCGCTCTTGCACCAACATAATTTGCAAAGTATATTTAATTATTATAATAAATTAACGGGAACAACGGGAAGTAATTTTAATTATTTTATTAAATTCTCTTTGCACCCTTTAACGGAGATATGGCCTACGGGGACAACGGGAATATACTAAAACATGTATTATATGAAAAGAATTCATAGACTTACTAGACGATCTGATGAATACATACATTTATTATAACTATTACGTAAGATTTATTACATAATTTGGAATTTTCACATGTCAATGCTTAAACGGTTAAGCGTCATATAGTATCGGCAGTAGATTTTTTTTTTAAAGATTAAAAATCATCAAATGACTTCTTCCGCTCTGGATGGAGCGGAAGGGAGTGTCAGACTCTTACTGGTTAAAACCCATTCGTATTCCTTCTATTGCCCTTTGCGTTCCAGGGCCGCTGTAATTCTTTCGAACAAATTCCGCAACCCCGGCAGGCTCTGGCCCTAGCGGGCCTCGTCGTCTTTGCTGACAGCTCTTTCCGGCGCGCGTGGAACACAACGCGCAGTCGACTCAGGCCTGTTCTGATCGTATGGTGAGCTACCCATTGCTCGCCTGCTATTGATGCCTGCGGAAGGCGGTCCGCAGGCATCCTACTTAGTTGCACACTTGGCAGAGGAAGCACCTCAGAGGTCTGGGTTCCAGCAGTTTGACCTGCGCAGAAACCCAACCCACCAGGAGCCTTCGGCCCTCCGATATTATCTTAGCCACCGACACAGGGCAGCTTACCACAACGGTTCGCATGCCCGTGTGGTCAGGACGTATGGTGCTTGCCTACACCTCCTCAGAGAAACCCCCCGTCCTGACGACAGCGGCCACCATCTCCTCCTCCATGACAGAGTCATCCAGGCCCAGAATGCGCATGTCCATGCCCTTCGCGGGCCTTGACACTCGGCCATCGTCCACATTTGGCACCTCCTGTAAGCCAGCTTCTTGGAGCCCGGCCACGTCTGCTCGGAGCTTCGCGTTCTCATTTTGGAGAAGCTCCGTGGCGGCCACCAAGCGGGTGACCTCCGCCCGCAGCTTGGACATTTCGTCCGACGGAGGCCCACCACAATTAGCCTCAGCCGCCAAAGTGGAAACCAACGCCACACTTATGGCCTTGTTTTTAGAGGCCTGCGTCCTCTTCAAGACCACATTGCGGACCGCAGCCTCCACGACCTCCGCAAACCTGATCTTACGCTCCTTATCGGAACCGCCAACGGTATCCGGCTCACCGCCGGAAGAAGCCGAAGGGATAGCTCTTCGACCGGTCGCTCCTGGGTGGCGCCCCTCCCTGGCAAGCTTAGCGGCTCGCTGGGCTGTCTCCTGGGAGGCGAGCACCATCCACTTGCTTCCTTCTCGGCCTTTACCTCGCCTACTGGTGGGGATTTTTCGGGCCAGAGGCCAACTCTTTGTTGGAGGACGAACCCTGGTCATCCTCTAGTCTGGGCCGCCTACGGAAGAGCCCAGAGTTCTCCGCAGCAGCCCCCACTCCCTAATGACGAGAGCTCGCTGAGCTGATGCCAGATGCAGAGTATTGCAGAGTCGTCAGAGTCTAACCCCGCACCTGCACGACGCTCAAACGACTTTAGACCAGTGCCATATGCTGCGGCAGGTTATACAGAAGACCGAAGAGTATAATCTGCCCCTTTGCCTAGCGTTTGTGGACTACGAGAAAACCTTCTATTCGATCAAGGCTTGGGCTGTGCTGCAGTCTCTCCAACGGTGCCAGATCAACTGTCGTTACATCGAGGTGCCTAAGTGTTTGTACGAAAACGCCACCATGTCAGTACGACTTCAGGATCAGACTTCGAAACCTATCCTCCAGCAGCGGGGTGTGAGGCAGGGAGACGTCATTTCTCCGAAACTGTTCACGGCCGCAATGGAGGATGTCTTCAAGGTTTTGGACTGGAGAAGGCTAGGCATTAATGTCCTTCGATTTGCCGACGTTATAGTCGTCATGGCTAAGACCATGGAGGACCTCAGTACAATGCTCGATGACATCAGTAGAGCTTCCGAAAGAGTGGGTCTTAAAATGAACATGGACAAAACCAAGGTCATGGTATATGTAGCACCCACTCCTATCAAGATCGGAGGCTCTACACTCGAAGTTGTTGATGAGTACGTCTATCTGGGACAAACGGTCCAGTTAGGTAGGGCTAACTTCGAGAAAGGGGTCAACCGTCGAATCCGACTCGGTTGGGCGGCGTTCGGGAAGTTGCGTGATATCTTCTCGTCTCACATACCATAGTGTCTCAAGACGAAAGTCTATGACAAGTGCCTGTTGCCAGTGATGACTTATGGAACTGAAACGTGGTCGCTCACAATGGGTCTTATCAGAAGGCTTAAAGTCACCCAAAGTGCAATAGAGAGGGCAATGTTCGGGGTTTCCTTGCGTGATCAAATCAGGAATTATGAAATCCGCAAAAGAGAACCAAGGTAACCGACATAGCCCGAAGGATCGCCAAGCTGAAGTAGCAGTGGGCAGGGCACATTGCTCGCAGAACAGATGGTCGATGGGGCCGAAAAGAGAGTGGCAACCGCGTACCGGAAGACGCAGCGTTGGAAGGCCTCCCACAAGATGTACCGACGACCCGGTGAGGGTCGCTGGTAGCCAATGGATGCGAGACGCATAGGACCGGTTTTTGTGGCGACTCTTGGGGAGGCCTATGTCCAGCAGTGGACGTCTTTTGGCTGAGATGATGATGATGCTATTTGATGTGTTTTGCTAAAGTTGCATGAGTTTAGACGACAGAGTAGTTTGTGAAACTGTGCATAACAAAGTTTCAAAATGTAAATTTTTTAATATTTCATCACAATAATTATGAATTCTTATCTACACTAATATTATAAAGAGGAAAGATTTGTTTGTTTGTTTGTTTGTTTGTTTGAAATGAATAGGCTCCGAAACTACTGGACCGATTTGAAAAATTCTTTCACCAGTAGAATTGCACATTATCGATGATGGACATAGGCTATAGAATATTTTCAAAAAAGTTAGGGATCCGTATGAAAACTTCGATAATGTAACTCAAGGTGTGAGAAAAAATCCTTATATCGCGTACGCTGCGGAATCTATTGACAATAGAGCAAAGTGATGTACTACAGTTTTATAGAGGTCATCAATGTCTACAAAAAAGTCCGCGATACCATATGTCTAACTATTATGGTTAAGTCAACATGACCGCTTTTTGTTCAAATTATTCAAGCAAATCTTTGGTGATTTGAAAAAATGGTGTTTTTGGTGTCATGATATCAATCCTTATCCATTTAAATGGTTTGATAATTAAGGTTGATTATTTCCGTGTAAATTACACTTTAAATTATTAAAATCGGACCTTTCGTTCAAAAGTTACGACGGTAATAAACATGCTCGGAGTAAGAAAAATGTCGCGGCTTGAGCGAACTGGGAAGAATCATGTCAATGCTTGGTCCGATGAAGTTGAAAATGATTTCGATAAAACAATAAGAATAACAAATGTTTGGATTTTTTGCAAATAAACTACATACCTACATAATAAGGGGTGAAGCAGGGGTGATTAAGATTTTAGGGGAGGACATTATTGCTTGCTTTAATTTACGTCGGGATGCTATGAACAAACTAAAAATGGGATTATTGAAACAGATGTACCTAACAATTTTTGCATAATCAACTCCTGACGGGGTGAACGGGGTGAACAGTTGCGCTGAACCTGAGACCATAGAATAAGTAGAAATGGCTAAGTAATAAATGTAAATTAATGAAAATCGTTGTGCTTAATTGTCCAAAACTAACCTTTATAAGGGGGTATAGGGGGCGTTGAAGTTTGTGGAGTACCTACTAAATCCGCGCGGATGAAGTCGCGGGCGAAGTGCTAGTACAATTATAAACCTCGTTTGACCCTCGTTTGTACTCTCGTTCTAGTTTTTTTAATAATTTCAGGTAAGTTTGTAACAGTTTCATAAACTACTAATAAAACATCAATGCAGCTCTTTCATCTTTGCTGAAATAAGACGATTTTGTGAAAAATACCAATTTGCTGCAATCATTTCAAGATATACTGGATAACTTTTTTTCCAGTGCGCAAACTTTGAGAACCACTTCTGCCCATGTAAATGAACAACTTGCCCCAAGAAAGCCATAGTCAATTCCTAAAAAAAAATTTGAACTTCCCATACAAAATTGTCATCAACTGACCACAATTTGTATGGGAGACTCAATTTTTTTTTCAGGAATTGACTATGGCTTTCTTGGGGAAAGTTGTTCATTTACCTACATGGGCAGAAGTGGTTCTTAAAGTTTGCGCACTGGAAAAAAATTACCCAGTATAAAAAAATGGGTTAGTTGCACCATTTCTAACTCAAGAATGATCTTTTTTTATTTTCCTTCACCCTGAATAGCAGAATAAATATTTTAAAAAATTGGAAGAATTCACGAAATCCAAGTTACGAGCAAAATCCATTTTCTCATGCATTTTGTACTCTGAGTGATTCTGACACATGAAAGAAACAAAACACGGATGAGCCAATTCTAATAGTTGAACTTAACTGAGTGCGGCAAAAAAATGCCACTTTATTAACAATTAAAGAGATAGGTAATAAATAACGTCTGATTTGTTTAATTTTGATAAATTATGGTTTGTGTTTGTACATTTTCCATTATTAAACAACTTTCAGGAGAGTTACATTTTTGCCTGAAAACTTATATGACAATTTCTTACATCTCGGAACCCCGGGGTAGTATTGTTTTAATTTTCTTAATATAAATAAACATGTTAATTAAAATCCATTTAGCATTATTTTCGTCAAGTTAATATTTTTGCTTGAAGTACAAAGTCAAAAAATAACATTCTTTAAAAAAAAGTATAGTTCCGTGGATGAAAAACGTTTAATTTTCTTACCTACTTGTACAGCTCAAACAGTTCTACAAATGTCCCAAACTAACATGCCAGTTAATATTTTTTTCCAACGAGTTATTATGAAATTAAATGTTTTGCTAAAAAAAACGAACATCCGGGGGTTAACTTTTCGCGGGATACATTTAAACATACTTCTCTGCTTATACTCTACACATTAATGGCAAAAAATCGGAGTTAAGAATTAATGCTAAGTTTGCCTTATTTTCGGCGTAATTTGACCGGACTACATTGGGTTCTAATACAGCCGGAACGCCGACGGTGACAAGAGCTCGTCGGATGATGTCGTTAATATTCGCGTGCCGCGCTATGCGACCAGCGCTACGGCTGCATGACAGGCCGTGGTGTCCGAGACTGTTGACAGCTTCGCCACAGTGGCAGCGATGAGGAGAACAACAAGGAGCGCCAAGACGCAGGGAAGCAGCGAGGCGGAAAGTAGTATCGAATAGAATTTAAAGTAGGTATACGTCATTCATATTTCTGCTTTTGATCGTAGGTACACGTAACAAGGTTAATAATTTTTTTTATTAGAATCAAAACTAGTTTCGTCTAAATGCCATTGACGCTGTTAGAGAAACCGAAAAAAAAAATCTAGTAAAAACAAAACTGGTTTGTCTTGTTCTTTTATAAGTAACTTAAACTTAAACTTTAAAAAACGGATAGTCGTCATAAAATTATCACACATTCGTACAACTAAGTCACAAGGTTTGTTTCAAGTTATATTTTTAAAACCGCCTAATTTGCGTCCCACAGCTGCGCAAGACCTTCCCATTTTCTTTCCATAGGTACCTCTCTATAGGTGCTCAGCGATCTCTGGCCAAGTTTGCTCCGCAAACGTTACCGTAGACACTGCAGCTACCTATAATAACATTTTTGTCGCATTTGTTTAAAAGTAGAGGATCACAATATTGCAAATTGATTTACGATTATCTCTAAGTTATTAACATTGCAATTAATCCACAGCTAACCCAAACTTAGTGAATTAAAAAGTAGGTAACAAAAATAAAACAAAATATCATGATTGGGGAAAGCCCAAAACAAGAAGATAATCAGAGAGTAAGTCCCGCCTTTAGAAAACTCGTGTACAGTTCTCTAACTTTGCTCCTCTGAAGTTGTGACGAGTAGCTGCGTAGTAGTCAAAATTTCGAACACACTGCAACTGCGCATGCGTAAGAGACATGAGGGCGGGGCGCAATTTTATGTCTCAGTCTTACGTTTACGTTCGATGCATGCTTGCGTCCTGCTTGCTCCCGTGTACGTGACTGCACCTGCGCGATGTTTGCAAATGGCTAACTTCAGAGGGGCAAAGTTATTTGACGAGAACTGTAGTAATGTCGTAATCAAAAAAGAACAGTGCGCCCAATGTACAATGTCCTACATTTTGTGGATGACAGTGTCATCTTGCATCAGCGTTGGATGTAAAAACAGCGTAGTAATTTTTGAACTACATTGATTCGTTTGTGAATTTACTAAGCTATTTTTGTAATTAGGGGCTTTAAATACCGTTAAAAATTTATAACGTTACCTTGCATTGACAAGACTTAACGTTATATTAAAATAACGGTAATAGGTTTAACGTTATTTCTGCACTATTGTAACGTTATTCTTTATTAACGTTTTTTGTAGTTTAACGTTAATTTTATCGTTATTTTTAAACGGTTATCTCTGTAAGGTGGTGCAGTGTCAGATTGTATCTTGATCAAAATATGATTCACGACAGTAAAAAATATGTAAGTAGGTACATAATTAAAACCATAATTACATTTTTTTTCTCTTAGCTAGATTTCGGAAATCTAGTTATTATACACATCAAATCTAAGTTCATGATGATGAGTAAATGATTCATAAGGTTACATCTATGTAAATACATATTTGTTATTGTTGCGCATCACATTTTGATTAAATTACAATATGACACTGACCTTCAAATAGCAAAAAATACAAGAAAGTTCGCGGGCTATAATAACACTTATTATTTTACTGTTAAAACGATAATTCTCGTATTTTACGTTAAATGTTACTTAACGTTATATTACTGGTAATGTTATCAAATACTGGTAAATTTTGTAACGTAACTATGGTATCACAATTGAAATTAACGTTATGTAACGGTTATTATTTTGTTATTTGGTAACGTTAACAAGCCCTGGTTTTTGGAAAAAATAAGTCAGTCAGTATCATGCAGTTTTCTGAATTTAGTAACTTTTTAACATCACTAGACCAATGTAGCAAGCAGTAAAAACCGGCCGCGCAGAAAAATATCTGTTCCTTTTTTCAGACCTGCCAACACATAAATGTTAATTGACGAATCGTAGCGTTCTTCAGCAAGAGCCAAACAAACCGATTCCGACCGATGTGCTTGTCTGTCGCTTCGCCAGGTGAATGCGCGTCTTCTAAATCTTAAAATCGGATGTTTGTGTATGAAAACAAGTGTAAATACACGTTTTCTTGAATGAATGTGCTCTTAAACGGCCTAGTCATAAATAAAATCGAAGAACCAATAATATTTTATGTGTATTTATGTGATAAAACGACCTTTTTCTCCTGTGTCTAAATTACGAAGAGCATTCATGTTTATAAATATTGATTTGTTACAAATCGTGTTTTCTAACGTTTCTATTGTGTCTCAAAACGTGAAGTGAGATGTAGGGAATTTAATAACGTGTTAAAGATCTATAGCACCTATACGAAAATGCAACAGTTAGTCCTTACTTACATGGACGCGATCGATGGTGTAATTTCGTTCTTAATTTGAAAGTGTTTTTTTTTGTGAGTGTGTGTTTTTATGACAATGGAGGGGACTACAGAGAAGGATTGTTCTCCGTTATGGAATTTGTACCAGCAGATTGTGTCGGACATGAAGGTAGGTCACAATGGCTGATTCTCTTTGTACACGCCAAGAACCGGTCGTTCGGCTCACATTTTCGCTAGGAAGTTGTCCCGGTAATCTGTTGGTGCTGAACCGACCGTGTTTGACGCTCCGATGATTGCGGTTGATAGGTATTCTGAGATATTTTTTTCATAATTTTTTTGTGTGGGTAGTTCTTAAAAATATGTTATCAAGCACATGCTCCAAATATAGGTGACAGATAAATAAATTAAAAAACTAAACAGTAGATAAATTAAATGATTTTCTGGAAAATTTTATACTCAGAATCATACCTTCAAATGGTCAGTGGGTCGTCTTAGGGAGGCATTCACCAAAATTAATAAAGAATAAAAAGTTACTTTATAAAAGTCTCATCTTCAAGGAATATCTTGGCCATTCTTCTTTTTAGTGCCTAAAATGGAGATGAAAATTTATGAACACTTACAAAATTGCAGACGTCTTGAAATGTCTTCCTAGCAGTGTGACGTTGTAGTATTGCACCAGAAAAATGAAGAATAACGGTAATCAACCCACCTACATTTATTGACACACTTAATTTAAAAAACAGAAATAATGCATAAAGCTGTCCTGAATCGACATCTATTGTGATCCTTACTGTTCTAGTAATGAAATTCAATTAAGTTTTTCAAAGAAAATCTCAACGAGTTAGAAATTATGTGTTAAAATGTACAAGGGACATTTTTATAGACATCGAAAAGTAGAATGGTAGAACAATTTATTTGCAAACATTGCTTCAGTTTACACTATAGTTAAATACTAATCATAAATTATTTTACTCATGCACTTGATATCTCCAATATTATCAATTGCTTAAAGCAAAATTATTATGATTAGAGAAGTACTTCATTTTAGTATTCGATGTGTAAGTATTAAGAGAGTCACTCCGTGTAAAATACTGGAAGTCAGCTGCAACCAGTTAGACTGGAAGCGGACTCCTATAAAGTTGGGAACACGCTAGATTGATTAAATGTGAACATACCTAGACACTAGACTAAGCTCTGTTGCCATCAGATATTCTATATTATATTTAGTCTGCCCCTAGGGTTATCCACCTTCTGATACTGGGGGTCAATCTCATCGAGGGAAGCCAAAACTCACCAAGCTGGTCACAAAAGGTGAACTATGAGGGCAGTCAATTGACACACTGATTCAATGTTCCATGCATCAGTTCTAAGATGCACCCTAACAATTTAGACGTTTGAATATTATGTAAGATGTTGAAAGTAATTGCTATATTGCTTCTCTATATGTCACAATTGATCCATGCACTGGTATTCTCAATCTTTTTGTATGGAGCAGAAACATGGTGCATTAAAAGTCGCGAAAGCAGAAAGATCGACGCTTTCGAAATGTGGGTTTGGCGAAGACTTCTTCATATGCCATGGACCGCCATGAGAACGAATGAGTCCATACTGGTACAACTCAACATTTAACCAAACGGCTTTCTGTAATATGCCAGGAGCCTGCCCTCAGCCTTTACGGACATATTATGCGTTCATCCAAGCATAATCTGGAAAGACTCATGATATTGGGCCGGGTCGAAGGAAGACGCTCTCAAGGCTGTTGGAGGCAGCATAGATGTACGGAGCGGTCCACATTGCAGAAGACCGCATGGCTTGGAGACGCGTCGTATTTGGTCGCTATCCTCAGCAGTGAGGAAACGACGACGAAGAAGAAGTATGGGGTTGGGTTTAGAATCGTGTCCTCTAAATTTGAGGAATCTGTCACTGTGGGAGGGTCAAGGGGTCTTCTCCCAAACGCCTCCATGCAATTTCAGCTGCCAGAACCGGATCGAAATATTTTTTAAAAATATTTGTAAATCACTATCGATACGCTATCCCGCCATTTTTTTGACACTGACGATGATAGATATACTTGACATAGCGAATGTGCTTCCGAGTTTACGTGAATGTGCTCCACATCGTTATTGTTATCTGCCTCCTGTTTTTCGACGACTTTTGCTGCCCTCTGGACACCGATTGCTTGCTATTTTTGACGACTTTTGCTACCCCTATGGACACCGATTGCTTGAAATTTACGACAATTTCGCTACATTTTGGTGTTTTATTTGATGCAAGAGCGAGCGAAGCGAGCTCGGGGACTTGGGGCACCCCGACTCGGACAGGTTAGGTTAGAAGGACAACAAGAACTCTTGATCTATAAAGACCAAGTGTTATTGCACCATTATTTGCAACTGTTCTACAATTTCAATTAGCGCCTCAAGATTATTGCCAATACCGGTCAGGTGAGGCATATTTTCAAAAGGCTTGTGTTATTTTATAACCTGGGCTATTAAAATGAATAGAACAAACGATCATTTGTCACAGTCGGAGAGACTGGAGAAAACATCGTAATTATCGACTTGAAAGTAAGCTTTACTGAATCACCTGTGAAGTTCGAAGTTCCTATTTTATGAGGTAAAAGCGCGACCCAAAAATACACGACGTGGTTCCTTAGTAACTGATTTAATTACAATTTGACCATTCTAAATCGTTCGCTAAATCATTTGAGCTAGCTGTGGACCCTAAACGTCATTTTCGCGGACCGAACCGATGTTCAGCCGCGATCGTCGTTGGAATCTATAGCGCCCCAAAACTAACGTAGCGACTTCTATACCGCTAGCAACGAACTACGTCAAACAAATCCTGCATTGCGGTATCACAGTTTTCCGTGCGATTTGAGCATATCACTAGCTCAAATATCAGCCATAGGGTAGTTGCCCACCAGACACAACGTCTGTCTGGTCGGAGGATCCTCCCTAAGGAGGTTTGCGGGACTTTACACCCAGTAAGTCCGGTCCGCGCGCCTCTAAAGTCTTTGACTAAATTTATAACTAAAGGTTCGATTCCGTAGCCAGGCGTGCTGCCGCGACACGGTTTCTATGTATTTCCATGAAATGGGTACCTTCCGTAGGTGGCGGCAGATGGCTTGTCGAAAAATACATAAATGCCAGCTGATGCCGCCTGCAGTACGCTGCGGAAGCTCTGACAGAAAGACAGAGATGTCTCGTAGGGTAGGATCTACTTGAGGTGATGTCTTACCTAAATGCATCGTGATAGGTTAGTTCGATATTATCTTCGTGATCTTTAGCTTTTCGTACGGTATTTCTTGTTCCTTTCGTCATCATAACCTTTTACGATTAAGTACCTGATTTGGTGCTTTTCTGCTTGTAACAGAAACTCAGAATAAGTATTATTTTGGTCTCCGAGGTTTTGCTACCGGTTGTGGTTCTAGTAGTTTTTTTTTTAAATTATTTTTTATAGGCACGCGCTTGACCACTTTCTCACCTGATGGTAAGCGATGATGTGGCGAAGATGGAGCACGCTTGCCTAGAAGTAACCTATTCACTCTTGACTTAAAGACTCCCAGGTTGTAGCTATCAGGAAACACAGACTCTGGCAGGGAATTCCACTCCTTAGCTGTACGTACTGCTTTTTACATCCACAACCCAATTGGATATCAGATCCTCCTGTCGCGAAGTATTTTACAAGGAGGGATTGCCTACCCTTGTCTCGTTAGACTAGATGGAAGACCACCCAAACAAAGGAATGGCTGGTGATGTTTGTGGGCTAAAGGACCAATAAAGTCGACTTGTTTTAAGTATCATTGCAAGTGCATAACGCGTTGTTTTCTGTCTATATCCCTATTCAAATGAATTTAAGATAGACAAAAACATACAACAACACATAACAACAAATGAGAAAAATCATCATCAAATGATTCCTAACGCTCTGGGTGGAGCCCGGAAGTGTCAGACTCTTACTGACTAAAACCCATCCGTGCTCCTCGTAGTGCCCTTTGCTTTCCAGGGCTGCGGTAACTCTTTCGAACAAAATCTGCAACCCTGGCAGGCTCTGGCCCTAACGAGTCCCTTCTCCTATGCTGACATCTCTTTGAGGTGCGCTTGGAACACAACGCGCCGTCGACTCGGGCCTGGCTTTTCTCGGACGGCGAGCCACCCAACGCTCGCCGTCCGCAGACCCGCGCCTACGGTGGCCGAGAATCGCCCTGCGACTCCCGACGCCCGGGGCGTCTCCCTATGTTGCGGCGGCTGAAGCGTGAGGGTGGTCTCTCCCTCACGCGGCCCGCCTCCACCTTCACTAGCATTACTGCTTCGCAGAAGAAGGTGGCGGCTTACCATGCCTCCTCGCTCCGGACCATGGATTGAACCAGGGCCGTACGCGAGACGTCGCCGCCACTGATCGCCTCGACGAGGACACGGCGGTGCTCCGCCTAAGCAGGGCAGACCTCCGTCGTATGCTGAAATGCTCCACCGTGTCCTCCGGGCGATCCTCACAATGAAAACACCCGAGGTGTATGTTCCCTTGAGCTAATTTCTGACTTTCAACTGGGGCGAAGCCGCTGGCAGAAAGATGAATGAATAGGCCGGTTTCGGTTCAATTTAATTGCGACTATGAAGTGCTCTACTCTCTGCGAAGTATAACAACCAAACCGCACCCTCGTTGTCACATAAATTCGCTACTGCGCAGCGTCTCGCCTCGTATCCAAGACGCCATCATAATGTTTGTTTGAATTATAAGTGGCAATACAGTATACCTACAAGGTCTTTTTGCTAATCAAATGTATGCAGTTAAATTGTGGTTTGCATCTTAATCTAGGTATTAGAACTAAGCATTTGTTTAATGCTAGGCAGGTATCAGAAAAACGGGTTCAATTATACAAGCTTAGATCATCTTCATTGTTATTGATGATGTTCTGTTTATTATCGGCGATGATGTAGTCCGAAGCTGACTCGCACACAAAGGGTTCCGTACCATCTAATACACACTCGATGAAAATTTCAACTGTCTATTTCTTACGGTTCGTGAGATCTGCAGCCCGCTGACAGACAGACGAACAGACGGGTAGCGGAGGCTTATTGGTAGGGTTCCGTTCGGGTACAGAACCCTAAAACTATCTACTAAGAAACTCCCTTTAAAAATACAGGAAAAAAGAACAATATTTTCCTTAAAGATCATTGAACTGGTTCTAGTCATGTAGATCACGGTAACTTTCAATACCTAACACCTGGGGCACAGAATCTGGATATTTTATTCGGAAAAAAATTGCCAAGATGCAGGGATAGTCTCAGCTGATTCTATCAGTGTAAGAGTTTTCATAATTGGATCATTACGGCCCGAGATGACCTCCTAAACAAACATTTCCCTTTAACCTCGCTATAAAATTAGTTTAAGATGTTCAACCATCTACAAACCGACCTCGGCAAGCTTTGCTTAACCGACGATCGACCCGCGCGGCTGTTATTAGCCACGAGCATCTCAAGTCCTCACCTCTAAACAATGAATCCATAATTGAAATTCACCAAACAAACCGAGGATGACTATTGACCAGAAATAATTATGCACTAAACATTCTGATGAAGTCAGACATTCTTATTTAGTCATTTGCAATAATTATGTCATCCATCGTCCAAGGTTATATAAAGGTCAAGTTGAAAAATTAAATAAACAACCAAAGTTTTGCTAACGAATAAATAAATATTTGGCATTAGATTACGTAAGATTTAGACAAGGTAGAAAAAATTTATGACAAAAACTAGGTACTTACTATTCAATAATAAATAAATTACGGACAATAAAACCGAAGTTTAAATTGATGTCAACTTTTATGTTTGCTGTTTTTATAATTAAGCCGAAATCAAAATCCAAAGTCATCATCATCTGCTTTGCCTGTTCCTTTGTTAGACTGCCATTAAACCTGCAAAAGCTGAATAGCATTATTTTCTACATGGAGCAGCCGTATCCGACTTCCACAACTTCCTTTTTTGTATAGGAAATCATCAAATGACTCCTCCCTCTCTGGGCAGAGCGTTAGGGAGTTAAGTGAGTAAAACTCACCCGTGTTCCTCCAAATGTTCCATTGCATTCCAGGGCCGCGGTAACTCTTTTGAACATTAACAGAATTGTTAACATTAAATTGGTAAGTCTAAAGTATTATTTGTAATAGAGCGATAAACCCTACGATATTAGCTGTTCGCGCCGGAAATCAGCTTCCTCTTGAATTTTTAATACTTGTCACTAATTAATGTCGGCGACAAGTAGCGACTATTAAAACCGTCATATGAATTCAAAATTTTATAAAACCTTGGAGTCAAGTTCCTACCTACCCAATCTTCGTGCCCTTGTCCGATGTTACTAAGGGTCAGCGCAACACGTCTTATTATTTCATTCTCCTTTGCGCCAGACGTGTCTGCGAAAGTTGCCATACCACCATCCACCTTAATGCTGATAGTGATGACATAGGGCGAAAAATAGTCGAATATCGCGTCAGTACTTTAGTTATAGCAACTAGTGTAGTCTATTTCAATAACCGATCAATGAGACCATGTGAATGGATAACTGCTCACTATTTCCCATGCAGTGTTAACATTTCAAACGATATTAGATCATAACAAGTAACTTGAGGATGATAAGACTACAAGCGCATTCACACAATAGTGCATTAGTAGTAATTCTGGATAAGCACCTGACAATTACATGGAGTAAGCTAAATTCAAGTAGGAGAGGCTTTTTATCGGACTAGCTAGGACTAGCACAGTTGTTTGCGCAGTTAAAAAATGCTGACACTGCCTTATTGCGTTTGTACACAATGCAAGTAACTTGAGCATGTAAACAGGGCTTCGGTGCTTGCTTTACACAAAAGGTGGCACTGGTTGAATAGCAGGTGGCGTACCTGATGGCAGTCGTAACCGCAACATATGGACATTTGCAATACCAGTCGAGTGGTCCTGCAATCCGTTGCCAAAATATCTCTTGGGCCTTTAATGACACAGGAAGGGAATACTATAGCCCTTGAACAACGTTGCTTCTTTGGTTGTCACCCAAAAAGGGTTGGTGAAGAACAATTTTTTATTATTGTTGGGTTCGTGTTGGACCACAAACTCGCCTGATGGAAAGAGATGATGTGGTTGTTGATGAAGCACGCTTCTCTAGAAGTGACCTCTTGACTTACGAGTAAAGAGTCACAGGTTTTAGCTAACAATAACTAAACATAACTTCCCCGGACGAGCTTCTTGGGCCAAACCAAACCCTTGCTCAGGGTTCAAATACATTTAATCCTACAGAAAAAGTATTCACTGTCAATGTCGGTTCTTAGAAACGATTTCAGACAACAAGCGTTCTCGTACAGGCTGTGTCCTAAAAACGAAGCCATTAGTGCTTTCTACTGCAACCAGAGTGTGACTTTACGTGTATTAACGTGAGTTCTTATCTAAATTGTATTAATTTCGATCTGCTATGATTGCAAATAATCTTTGTAGTCGTTATTTTAACAATCTGAAATGTAAGACGAAATTATTTTGTACGGCAACAAAAAGAACCGCATCGCCATGTATCCCGTCAGCAGCGAACTAACAAAATCCTGCATCGCGGTATCAGTTTTCCGTGCCATTCGACATACAACAATCCAAATATCAACTATCGGGCAATAGCCCACCGGACACAACAACTGTCCGGCCGGAGGATCCTCCCTTTCCAATAGTTTGCAGGACTTTACACCCTGTTCCGCTCACCGCTATAACATCATCGAATATAATAATAGACCTAAGTACTTTTTCTTTTTGTGTTAGCTTTTCTTTTGATAATATTTTTCTTTTTCTGCCTGCTGCATCGCCCCTCCTTTATTGTTCTCAATTATGCATGTGAAAGAGCGACTTGACTTCCATGACAAGTCTTACTTTGGAAGTCAAGAGTTCCTTTCCCAGTCATATTTTTCATAAGCAATAAACTTCTCTTTTTATTATTATTTTTTATCTGCTGTGTTAGCTCTAAATCTCTGTCCACCTAAACGTTTGGCTATGTTTCTTGTTGCCATCAGGCATAAGCTATACGAAAATAGCCTCTTAAAAAAAAATATCAGCAAGGATAAACATCGGTTAACCAACACACGTATTTAGATTATAGAATCGAAATTCGCAGAAGCTTTTTAAATGCAGCGTGCATTAGCTTTCTCCATATTATTCTCGAAGTACACAAGAACAGCTATATTTTACTGGTAATTGCCTTAATGAAGTATTAATCCTTAGTAACGAAACAGCTATTGTATTCACAGTTCGCTCGTTTCGTGCGGAGGAACAATTTAGATGTAACGCAGTGGCACAATACAGTTTTAATTTTTATTCTTTTCGCCTTTACGTTTCGCAAGATGACTTTTTAAGGAGCAGTTTTATGAACGAATTTAGTATGTAGTATCCCACATCAAGTTCCCTGCTTTCGCGGTTAGCCCATCCGACCGACTTCAGGTCGTGGGTTCATAAGCGTAGAATCATCCCACGCTGCGTTTGCAACGAAAAAGGCAAATATTAAACGTATCGGTTAAGAGTAATACACTTTCTATACATTGATTGTACGCACAGCACTTAAATGGCGTGTTATTCTATTTAGGGAATACGTGGGATTTTATGTTCAAGCCTGTAAATTTTAGAAGCAAGCGACGCGGCGACGTTAAGCAATTTGTCTAAGAAACTTTCTCGAGAATTTGCCGTAATCGTATCCGGTGTTCTTAATAATATTTGTACTGTGTTGTTTACGAAATCACTGTCTCTAATTGAACATCATTTTACAACTGAGATTTCTGATTGGTTGGAAGTTATTCCTTCCATTGTGGTCCTAAGTGTCGCCAATTCTGCGCTTATTGTTTTTTAACGGTAGTGAGATCTTCGTCTCTTCGTGTCGATTGACTCATATCAAATTTTGTCTGACCAGTATTGAGCAACTTGTACAGCTCTATCATTGGCCTCGTTTAAATCTTGGATGGTGCAGGTGGTTGTGCACGACGGGCAATTAAGAAAGTGATGCATGTCTTGTGAAGCGACTCCACACTGGCACTGCGTTTGGGATGGGTGAAGAATGTTAGCGAGATGGCATTGTAGCTATCTAAGGTTTATATGTCGTATTTCCAATAATACGAAGCGATGAGGAGGAATGAGCTTTAATATAAGATCTACATCAGTAACAATTAACTCATCGGTTCAGGCTAGGTCCGCCAATGAAACAGCATCATGCTGAGTGGGAGCCTGGTTGCCAGGCACGATATCTATCGGTCTAGTTTCTGGTCTTTACTTTTTTCTCTCTTTTGCTACTATTTCAATGTTCACCATTGTTAAGGATTGTGAGTTTATAATTTGTACGAATTTTAGTACTGTGACAATAATACCGTTTCTTTCTTCCATTTTTAATATATTGGATTCGAGGTGCCGCAAGGCTTTTTGACAAAAACGCTTAATGCGTTCTTTTGTCAGAGTATCAGGTTTGTTATCGTCAAAAATCGATTTATAGAACAACACTCATTACAATATGATAGCATCAAAAACCCTCCCCTTAACAGTTTTACCTTAACAAAACCCGATGTGTGTACAAAACGTATTATTAACCGAGAAATAAATTATACATCGCACGCTCTATTTACAATAAAAACGGTTGCTTGTTAGCACGATACATTAGTTATTGGAGTCGTTTACTGTTGAAACAGGCTAATTGGGTTCTGAATTTATGTCTTATAGATTTGCACTTCCTGGAGCTGTCGAAAGAGTTCAATTTCGATTAAGTTTAGAGGACACTCCTTTAGCAATACAGTCGAGTTTTGAAAACTTCGCCTTGATATTGCGTATGGGGACAATCCTTCGTTTCCCCAACTTCAGAAGAGAGGTTAGAAAGGCTTTTGTGTTATTGGCAAACTCTCCGAGACTGACTGGTGTTACTTAGGCTTTGCCAGTTTGTTTCGTGATTCGCTATTAGCACTGGGATAGTTCATGTGTCGTGATGCCCTATCACCATCATCGTCCACAGCCCGACTTGACCCACTGCTGGACATAGATCTCTTTTTGCTTGTACGCTACAAATAGAGGTCTGAAATATGTCTGGACTGGTTCTATCACTGATGTCAATAATGTCGTCTACCCGTGACTTAGCAGGCCATATCTGCTGAACAGTATCAAATTAGAACTTTGACAAATTTTATATTATTGGGCCATTAGAGCATAAAAACACCTATCCTAAATTCTACTTTGCTAAATCAGTACTTTGCTACACTTTCGTAGATCGTAGACGATTATTAAAGCCTTCAAACTGCTTTCACGTCAGTCTTCTTAATAGCTCCTAAATATATAATTATCATTTTCAATATAGTACCTCAAACTTTCTTCGCTCAATACTGCTCCCGTGTCACCTTGACCTTTCTGCGGGCAGACCTAAGGGCACACGTTGTATTGGCCGTCCAGACATCGGTTGCGACAGTCCCGACGGGAGAGTATTAAATCTTTAGGAGATTTGAAATCTATTATGTCTGAGAAATGTTCAAAGCTTAATATGTATGATGGTTTGAGATGAATAATTTTTTATTGATCAGAGCTTTTGAGTTGAGTTGCCATTGCTTAAGGAGAGGTTGAGTTATAACCGAACACTCAATTTTAACTCAGCTTTATAGTCACTGTTAATCTCAGGTTTGATTGATTAGAAGAATGAAAAGTTATTAAAAGTGTCAGGGTAAAGTAGAGTTTTTAAAATTCTTAATTACAGAAATTGGGGATATGTCTGTCACTGTCTAAAATAACTTCATAACGTTTTCATGTTATGAGTAGTTTTCATTACGGATTTACATTTAACTAAAACCTTCAACCACCAGAAAGGATTACATTAAGACCTGGCTCTTAATGCAATTCGGCGGAGTAGCAAAGATGTTGATTCAGGCGGATCAAAGGACCATCTTGGCATAATACTTTCATCGTCTTTTACGACACCAACGGCAAGGAAGCGAGTGGCTTATTCCATGCCGAGAAATACGGCACTTTTTATATCTTTATTGTTATGAAATGACCACGGAGTGGATCTTTCCCTCGTTTAGCTCAAAGCTCAAAGCTTTCACTAGGCGGACATCCCCACTGGCCATAACCGGATCTCTTTACTACAAGTCTGTCCTATGTCTGTTTAGTGTGTTACTGTCGTCGTAGGCAGACAGACCTATAGTCAGGGCTTCCTATTTTGTTATGAATCGGGGTATTCATATGATAATATTAAGAGTAAACCTGTATGTTGACGATGTAAGTAAATAATGAGACAGGTGGTGGACTGTACCAGCATTGTGACAATGCAGAAGTGCACGCAGTTTAACGTTGGTTGAGCCCGCTCCCTTTGCCACAGTGAATCCAGAATTGTGGTTAGAACTACCAGAGGAGTCTGGAAGAAGAAGACGTGATTTGCAGACCCAAAAAAAAATATGGAAGAATGGCAAGATAATAATGATGATTTTGTTTGATTAAATCTTGGCAATATAGCTAATTACTTAATCCTTTAGGAGCGAGGTCCAGCAAACACAACCCGCAGGCATGCTCACGGGCAAGTTCGGCCAGTGAATTCCCGGCTTAAGCGTTAACGGAAATGCCGGGTGCAGGACGTGTTCACGTGTCGTCCTAATAATATACCACGGAAATATCAGTCGTTTGTCGTGGATAGTTTATTATAATGGGCCGTTCAACACGTGCATACAAGATTCGAAGCTGAAGTTCTTTTTGGGTTGGAATTATGAATGATGATATCTGATACGAAGTTATGAAGAATTTGACGACATGACTTATGAAGACAGAGGGATTTGAAAATATGCAAGTTGGTGATATATTTTAGAGGGGGATATAGTTTTTTTTTTTTTTTTTGAGCATGGGAAATCATCAAACGATCCCTCCCGCTCTGGGTGGAGCGGCAGGGAGTGTCAGACTTTTACTGACTAAACCCACCATTAGTCCACCTAGTGCCTTTCTTTCCAGGGCCGCGGTAACTCTTTCGAACATATTCCGCAACCCTGGCAGAGGGGATATAGTCTTAAGTAGTGTTCGACCGTAACAAAATTTCCAGCCGAAACCGAAACTTCGGCACTGGGGGTCTACTATATATATATACGTGACGAGCGTTTTCTACTCCATATCACCTACGGACTTACGATTAGTCCCGAACCCGAAACTAAGAATGAATGACAACACGATTTGACAGTTAGCCTAGAGAGTAGACCCCCTGGTTCCAGTTTCGACCGAAATCGATCTTAAGCTATCTCAATAAATAAAGTTAAGGCGGTCCGGCAAGGCCGTAACAAACACTAGATTTTATTCCAGCAAGAGAGAGCATTTTATATGTTACAGTTACCAGTAAGTACAACATTATTTTTGCCTCCATAGTCAGACAGAGTTATTCAACTTATCATCAACTAAATGATTGCAACTGAATTTATTTTCAAGTCGGAACCATTTCAAGTAGATGTTTTATGGTTCGCCTCGTTCCCCCAATGCCCATACGGCACATGCTGTTTAATCTAACGAAGATACTCATAATTACTTTTATATCTTTTTGCACCACGCTTCGCTTACCACCATGTAGGCATTGTAGGTAACTGGTTGCAAAACTCACGTAATTCGCTTAATTGGTTCAGCAAACGAGTTTCATCCATCCGCTTTTTGCCAGAAACAACCAGTTCTAATCGCGAATTTTACGTCAATGTCGAAGATACACTGTCGAAGACTATTTGGACTAAACGTTTTTGCTATAATTAATTATCTTTGTTGTTTTTCGGTCGCTGAACCCAGCTGTGCAGTTATTACCTTTTTTATAAGAATTTTATGTCCAGGAGTATTATTTAGTCTAGATTTTAAATTACCTGATAGTTTCATGTTTTTGTTTCTTCTGGTCTGCTGGTTTCCTTTCCGTGTTCGTTTCGACTTCATACCAGATTATCTGATGATTTAGAGATCGTAAGAATTGCTTTTGAAGGAATAAAGCTGTTGGTAGTATTTTACAGTCCTACAAAGGTCTTTCGACGCTTGAATGCCATCAACGGGTGGAGCTATTGGTGACCATTTGTGAAAGCGATTTAAAAAACAAGATGGCGTCAGTAGTTCTTTTTTCGATTTTATCCAACCGCAAAAAAGTCCTTGTGCAGTCTTTTCATGATAACTCGCTGTCAAATATTTAATCTTGTTTATACCAGAGCCTCATTCCATGCTTACCATGAGCCTGTACTACGTTTGACGTGGCTTCAAGTTTTGTAGTTCTTCTATTTCGCCATGTTCTTCCCCCTGTCCCAAGTTACGTTATCTTCTTCCATTCTCCACCGTCGACCGTTACGCTATCATCGCTATGTTCACTACTTAATTAGTTAATCTCATTAAAACAAAGTTAACGAACCAAGGTGTAAGATTAATCGAACATTCTTCCATTCCTTCCTTGTTTCGTAACGTTCTAAAGGGGTGGTTCTCACAGCGTTGTACCACAACTCAGAATAATATAATCTTGTCTATTTCAGAGTTGAACTCCCGCCTACATTTCATAAATATGCACCTTTGACAATTATGTCGACGCCCCCTCTAGAGAAACATGGCAATGATGTCATAGCCGTTTCGAAATAATTAAATAAAGTTATATATAAGCATGGTGGATATGTCGCAGCCAACTAACTTAATCAGCCGTTTCATTAAAAGCTTAGCCTTTTCATTTAACTACGCCGATTTTTCAGCGACCTAAGTGACATCTTTCTTTCAATATCGTTTAATGACGCCCATTTCACTTACGCCGCTGATTAAACAGCGCAGTTAAATGAAAAGGCTAGGCTTTTAATGAAACGGCTGATTAAGCTAGTTGGTTGCGACAGATACGTTTTGTATTCATGCATCTGAATGAAAAGGGAAGAGAACTGCCTTTATTAAAGACAGGATCGTACCAAGATTAAGTCTTTTTGGGGCTTGGAGCCGAATGGTTTTTGAAGTATTTTTTACGAAACATTGACTGCGAACCACTAGACCAGAGGCAAACAAACGCTCCGATAGCGACTGCTCTATGTAAAATACTGGGGTTCAGCTGAATCCAGTTAGTCCAGAAGACGACCCCAACATAGTCGGGAAAAGGCTCGGCAGATTGGTTGATAGATTTTATGAAAGCTTCACAACTTCAACTAATTTTGAACTCCAATTACTAAACTTAGTAACAAAACAATACCCAATGCTATTAATTACACAACTTCACTTTGTCTCAACGTCACTATCCTGCTCCCTAGCATAAGAAACGCACAAACTCCTCTAACCACCACGCCAGACAATACCTAACGAGCTTATATTCCAAACTGCATTTGCAATAACTTAGGAACCCAATTACACCATTTCAAACTGGGCAGATGCTCTATCGCTCACTGTACAAAGGCTTAAGGCGTAGGCTTGAGTGAACGGCGGTGACGAGAGCGTATGTGGGAGTACTGCACCGCAAAGTTATAACTTCTTGACTTCTCATCTTTCCATCTCTCATCATTTGGAAGCAGTCATCAAACCTTAGCTTAACTTCTTCTTGTTTGTGATGGGCCAGATTTAAGCTCTAACAAAAAATACATTTGAAATTGGGTCGAGTTAAGTTAATTGCTTGCGGATAGAAAATCGTTCTAAATACAGTAGTAAAACTGTCGAAAGTCAATGTAGATTGGGCTGGAGATAGAGAACATATTAAATTGTGGACGCATAATACGACTTGCTTTATAATATGTGTCAGAGGCTAAGGCTTCGTTTGCCGTCCAAAAATGAACGCGACGATCGTGTATTCGCGCGATGCGGTATCTATTAGGACGACGCCTTATACACATATGAACCAGTTCTTTACTATGCTCCCGCCTCAGCACTCGCGCAATTCTCTCACTGTACTCGCATTAAGTCGGCAACCTATTTCCATTGTCTGCTGCAACGTCCTAGTTCGAGACCGGTGCATGTAGGCTTCGGAACAGGTTACGACTTTATAAGCTTGAACTTATTTAGCACATCGGCTGTACGCTTTGATCTGTTAGGTTATGTGTTAGACCATTCGAACTCAGCTAGGGAAACTGGATTTGGTTTACGAGTTTGGAAGTGGCAAAATCGTCATATTTCCCGTCATCCATCTTTAAAACTGCAGGTTTGTATCTAATCCTTCTCTTCTTAACGTTTCAACTGCAAATACCTTCTAAAGTTTTTAAATAAATTAGATATGTTTGGCCCAAAACTCAGCCAGTCACTCTTAAACAAACGTTGAAACATGAATGATTTTGGCACCGATTTTAGCCACCAAAAAATATCAAATTGCTTAAAATCAGGTCTGATTGTTATTTGAAAAATTGTGTCTTTGAAACGAACCCTGGCCCTGTGCGTTTTGGTTAAAATACCTCTGTCTCTAATTTTGGACATCATAATTTTCAAACTTGTCACCAGATAGTGGAAAATGTTTCTAAGAACAAATACAGTTACTACAGCCATTTGAGAACAACTCAGCTCCAACTTGCCCTTCTAACTAACTTGAAATTTACCATCACCCGATCCTGAACCCGATAAAACCCACCTTGACCGAAAGTCGTTTCGAGTTAGAGCGACTCATTACCATTGTCTGCCACGAAGTCACCATTGTCTGCCACTATGTCTCGTTTCACAAACCGGTGCTATTCGACTTAAGGACAGGTTGCCTTTATATGTTTGAACTTAGTCAGCTGGCTGACCTGTTGAATGTAGGTACTGAGATAAGTATAGTCTGTGATAGTGGTCGGTATTCTTCGCGTATCTGTGTGGTTGAGACGGATTTTTCTGATCTCTGGCGTTTCTTCTTGAGATGAAGAGGCTGTTGTTGCGTATGGTTTTGCGCTTCAAGAATTGTCATTCTCTCAATTCATCAAAGATAATTAGATATTCTGTTTAGAAAAAACAATAAGTAGTTAAAGAAAGGTCGAAAATCGCTGGAAAAATACAAACTGGTGTCTGTCTGGGGTCTGAAACAAAACATGTACACATGTAATTTCATCTTTTTATTAAAATTGTTAAGAGATTTCAACAAATCACTTATTTTCTTTAGGAAAACCATCCCACAGTTTTGTTGTTTCAACATCTTCCGTGAACTGACCACCTTCGAGATTTCATCGAATCTCTGTTTTATTATTTTCCTGCGAGAGAGTAAAAACAGTATTTGTTGCCTGTGGGTTTGTCAACGGTTGCAACCTACCATCAAAATATGAACTGGTATATCTATATCCACCACCTAAACACAATATAAACACTTATTTCTCGTCTTACGCAAGACACGAATGGAGCAAATACCAGAGTGAAGCAGGCCCAAAAACCCATTGAATTTAAATAAAAAATTCCCTCGGAAAGTGTAACAGAGGTGCGTTGCCATGATCGTCTATTGAATATACTAATGGCGCTGGGGTGTAAGGCAGGGGTGTGTATTGATTTTTCCAATGCAAGGTTAGGGTTACATTTGCACTTTCGGTTTCGTTGGCCGGGACTTTCGTTTTGATATAGTTGGTCATGATATTGTTGATAATGTTGGTCAGTATGGAAATCGACTTTTTGTTGCGTGAATATATCTTTTACTGTTTCTAGTTGTGTAATCTTAAGCTCTAGGAAAAATGACATTCTATGAACGGTGATGTCTGTCGAAAAGGCAGAATGTAAGGCTGGACTAGACAATTGTTATGGGTAGTATAATGTATCTTTATCTAGAGACTCTGGGCAATAACGCTAATGAGTCAACACTTAATCTCATAGGGCCTTAAACGTTATCGATCGCGTTAACGTAATGTCAAATCGTATTTAATTCGTAATCAACATCAATGTCATATGGTTTTAATGACGTAAAGTTAACAGAACGTGTGCGTTAATAAAAATTGCACTGAGGCCACTGTTTTCTTCCCAGGAACGGTTGCGAACAGTTTCATCCTGAAAGTAATTAGTAATACTTTAGGTATCAATTTGCTTACCTGTACTTTTTGCATGGTGAACCATTACTCAATTTCGTCTTCAGTTCTTTCTTCACTTGCCGCAAGTTTTTGTCCATTGTGCAACTTCACATTGTCCAATTTGTCGTATCAATGAATCGAAATTCGCAGAAAATTTTACAATACACATTTCGGTAGTCATCCGTATTCTTTGTAGTCGAGTTAAGTGACACGAAATTGATTTGGTTACGTGACTATTCTCGTTCTGATTGTAGATTTATATTGAAATATTTTACTGTATCTATCAAGTGTCGATAATTTTGGTGAATTGGCGTAATGATCGTAAGTCTTCTGGGAATTGGATTCTCATACCTATTTATACTGTCTGAATTAAAGTCTCTTGTTGGCTCCGTTTTTTCTATGGTAACCTACTTTCTACTATGTTAAATTCTGGATGTGTCAATTACGTCTTCTCTTTCTCTTTTCATCCTCATACGATCACATACAGACGGACAGTTTCTTACTATCATACGCAGTTGGCGAAAGCCATTACTGCAATAATTCAATATCTGGTCTACGTCTTGTTTGTTGTCATCTTGTTGTTGTTGTTATCTTGTCTTGCTGGTAATAGCAAAGTCGTCTTCAATTTAAATTAATTTGGTCCTTCAACTGAAAAACCAAAGACTTAATGAAACCTTTGATCTCCGCTTTGGCACTCCTTTCATACTACGAACTTACGCCATTTTTTGCCCTGCAATATATATACATATATGTATATATATTTTTTCCAATTATCTCTTACCGAATGCGTAACATTGAGTTCAGAAAGCGTGAAGGTTCAGATTGATTTTAATTAAATTAATCTTTTGTGGTTAACGTGGTACGGTGCATGAATGCCATATATTATGCTAGAAATAGATACGGAAGTATTAAAGCCTTGCTGTTGGGCATATGAATAATGGCTTAGCAAATGATAGTTGAGAACGTACTTTGTGTATCTATTCTGAGTTTAGTATGAGTGTAAATGAAACGTTGCGAGGCAGGGCTTTTTTTCATACCAGTCATTTCTTGGCCGCGGTTGTCACCTGGATGGAAGTACCACAGGACTGGTTGATGTGGCGACGCTTGTCGAGGTTTATATCCAGTAGTGGACGTCTTTCGACTGAATTTCTGCTATAGGTGACGTTTCAGTAATAATCAGAAATCCGATCAATAACCACGGATTTCTGATTATTACTGAAACGTCACCTATAGCAGAAATTCTTCATACATGCTTCGTTTAATTACTTTACTCGTAGTACCTTCTCACAGATTTACTATAATTCAAGCAGTGAGAAGGTGTATCTTTTCTAGAACTTTTCTCTTACTCGAAAAATTTAGATACATAATTTTTAGACCTATCTTGCGTTCCTAATGCGTATCAAGTTTCATTAACAACTGTTCATTCATTTCTAAGGAGGAGTCCCACTAAAACACTCATCTTTGGCACTTACTGCCAAACAGTCCAATAGGGTTAAAATGGTCTAAGAGACGGTCGATCTACATCGTCTCTAAGAAACGGTGTAGATCGAAAAATAAATATTAATTAAAAATAGCCATGAAAAATTCTCGATAGGCAAAGTAACATAGGCGTCTTTATTATATATCAATAAAATTTGATGTCCCGTTTGGTTATTAGATGGGTGAAGGTCGATCTATCACGTCTCCTCTACTAGAATTGTTCCTTTATTTTAATAACTGTAAATCCATCAGTCAGAGAGTTCACGGTCGAAAAATTACGTAAGTATGCATGAAGACTAATGACCGCAAAAGGGGAAAAGTTTACTATTCAAAGCAAATACGCGGCTTTTCATTGAATATTAATATTAATCACGGCCTTTTGACACAGTTATGAAAGCTTTGGGAGCGGAAAACTCATGTTTTCATAGACCTCTCTCATATGTAAATGTTGATTTTTTCGGTCCAGCGATCCGAAGTTGAGGTTTAGTTTTCTAATTTGGTTATGTTTTTTGTTTAGAAAGTCAAATTAAATCTGTTAGACATTTGTAAGCAAGCGGGACGGCTAAGCATGATGTCGTATTCCTGCAAAATGTTCAGTTACAGTTTGGAACTTGTACCACAGATTACTTGTACCAGGTTGATGATAATATTCTCGCTCCGGGTGCAGTGTTTATGACCTTTATCAGCAATTCAGCCGTGATTCTGTTTGTTGTCTTCATTGACGGGATGATACCCTACTGCTGGACAAAGGCTTCTCCCAAATTTTTCTAGCCATACTTTTCTTACGCCACTTCTGGAGTGTTCCCAGGCAACATCGTAAGAAATCCACAAAGCCTTGGATACCGCTCTTTGTGCATTATATCATTATATCCGAAACTAACCCGGCTTTACAGTAACCGACGTGACCCGACTGATAACGGTCAAGCCCGGCTAGTTCTGTCGGTGTCTTTCATATCGAGAGCTTCTGAGCGACTCATCGCATCACCCTTGTCCCAAGTTACTTAAGGTCTATGCAGCTAGCATAGTCTTTATCAGCCGTCATCTCATTGAGTCATTGTATTTTTTACGCCGTCTTTTGCATATCCTCTCTTTGGTCGGAGCATCTCATCATCCTATTCATCTACATCACCCTTATCCAAAGTTACTTGAGGTCATTGCAGCTGTCATCGTCTTTAGCAGTTGACACCTCAAAGAGTTATTGCATCATCATTCACATTCACACCATCCTTATCATATGTTTTCTATGGTCAGAGTGTCTCATCGTCCTTTTCATCTACATCACCCTTATGGAATCCCAAGTTACTTGAGGTCAATGCAGTTGTCATCGTCTTTAGCAGCCAACATCTCAAATACTTATCGTACCTTTCACACCATCCTTATCATATCCTTTCTATGTTCGGAGTGTCTCATCATCTTTTTCACCTTTATCGCGAGGGTCTTGAGGTGGATGCAGCTCGAATTTTCTTTCATAATTCTATTTGGGCTGTGATTTCAAGAGTTCAAGATCTTGGTTATATTATTTATTTTATTATTGGTCGACGATGAAGCACGCTTGCCTAGAAATAACCTATTCATTCTTGACTTAAAGACTCCACGAAGGTTGCAGGAATTCCTCTGCTTAGCTGTCCGCACAATTAAAGTATATTCCCAAAACGTTTTGTGCGCATGGATGGAATGTACACCATGTACATACGGGTTGCACATCGATGTACTTGTAGCCTGATGAATTTTTCTTGTCACATGCTCGTCATTCCTCTGCATCACATGTCCATACCACGACTTTCGGTTACTTCTCAACATTTCTGCCACAAGCACAACTTTCAAACACGCTCTTACACGTACGATCTACGTGATCTGATTGATAACGGACAAGCTTGTCCAGTTTCGCCTGTCTTTTATTACGGTATCTTCTGAGCGTCGGTCGATTAGTTTGTTTTATGGCTAGTGTCTTTGTTAAATGTAAATTGTGATATTTGAGCAGTGTTTTGTTAAGGTGTGTCTATTATTCTGATGAATAGAAGATTTCTTTCTTGCAAGTTTTTTTTAACAAATCTTTAACGTAAAATAACCAAATTAAATTTAAATTTGACTACTCTGAGAAAAAAGGCTGAAACAAACAGATTTTGCAGTACCTAGGTAATACTCAATGAAATTTCGCTGCAAGAACTGTTCCATTGAAACTTGCATAAAGCTGCCTTTTTGACGATGTGCACAGACGCATAGCGTTTTATTTTCGGAACGGTTATGTTTGGTATCATATATATATGTCGCAGCCAATTAGCTTAATCAGCCGTTTAATTGGTTGCCTAGCCTTTTCATTTAAATGTGCCGATTTTTTAGCGACTTAAGTGACATCTTTTGTTCAATATCGTTTAATGACTTGCCCATGACACTTATGTCGCTGATTAAACGGCACAGTTCAATGAAAAGCCTAGACTTTTAATGAAACGGCTGATTCAGTTAGATGGCTGCGACATATATATTTTAAATACCTAAATCTTCAGATGTTTCTACATCACCCAATCCGAAATCCTAAGTCTCAGAACAATTTAAGTGGTAATTTCGCAATCTCTGTCGCTAATTCATAATCTTTAGTGCTAGAAAGTGTTCAGTAAGTTGCAAAGAAAGTGCCATTATATTTACGCAGCATGACTTCAAGATAATACCGTTATAATATTATCATTGTGTTGAGATAACAGTATAATGGGAATGTTGTTTGAAGAACGATTCAGGAGAATAGGGGACTGTCTCGATGAGTCTATGAAGACGTTCTGTTATCGACTTATTGAAAGGTTCTTGATCATTTTTGTTGAACTGTTCTCTGATGTGAAATAAAGCCAAGTGCGGGTCGATCTCGCGCACGAAGGGTTCCGTACCATTATCTATAAAAAAAACCGGCGAAAAATCACGTTTTTTGTATGGGAGCCCCATTTAAATGTTTATTTTATTATGTTTTTAGTAGGTAAGTATTTGTTTTATAGTGGCAACAGAAATATAATCATCTGTAAACATTTCAATTGTCTAGGTATCACGGTTCATAGCCTGGTAACAGACAGACAGACGGACAGCGGAGTCTTAGTAACAGGGTCCCGTTTTAACCCCTAAAAATATTTGTGAGCGAGGCTCTTGTGAAGTTTAAGGAAATTGATAGATAGTGGGTAGGCATTATGTGGTTTATAATGACAGAACTATATTTTAGTGTTGGCTTTAAACCGTGAGTTTTTTATTGGTTTGTGATTAAGATGTCTTTGCCTAAACCGAAGGCTGACGGCCCGAATAAAATGTGGCCATTACTTTTGTTCGCGTCACGTTTGAAGTCGTCGAAAATGTTATGCCGAAATACATAGGTTACAATAATATTGGTCCTGTGCCAAATCATAATTGATACTTTGACACTATTATTTAGCAAACATGAGAGGTAGCGGTAAATAGGAAAAAGCAATAAAGTTAAAAATAAGTGGCCGTTCTCCAAATTATAACATAATCAGTCAATTACGAATTTGCAATGCCTTTTATGATTGAACAGATTAAGCAATGTCGGTTTTCATTTCCATCACGTGAACGGAACGAAAAATTGCAATCTTTATTACTTGCGGACGTATTTGTAGGTCGTTGAAGACATAAATATCAATGACGATAACAATACAGAGACCTTAACAATTGAGAATGATCCATTTGGTATTATTTCCATTTTAAACGGTGAAGTAGAGCCAAAAAAAATCGTTGTAATTTGTTCTACCAACTCGGACTATAACTCGCGTTGGTGGATCACAGTACCTTTCCACTCTGAGTGGAAGAAGGCTTGTGTAAGTGCAGTAAAAGTGATATCGATGACCATGCATATTTGATCTAAATGTTACTCAATGGAATATGCGGCAACGTACCAGAATCCAGACTTGGAACCACTATGGACCTGCCGAAAAGATCATGGACGAAATATCCTAAGAACTGTAGCTTTAATGAAGTTGTTAGTATGTCCTCTCGTTTATGATAAACGTGTCCTGCAGTTCTGATCCATAAAATTGGCGTTCTTAATCAAATAAATATCAACATTTAAATACGACTCCAAAGACCCTTTTAATATCTTGACTACAAAGACAAAACTTCAATTTAAAGAATGATTACTTCAAACGGGTCCTGAATTTGATTTATAAATTCAAAACGTTGTCGAAAGCTAGGATTTATGTCCAAAATGGATTTTGATGAGTTTGTCAGTCACTTAAGATTAATGGTTCTGGGACCTTTTTGGGCCAATGATAACTGGACTCCAATTTAATTTAATGTTTTGAGAATTGAGACTAAATGTTGATACAGACCTTGGAGATCCTAATTAGGAAACTTGGAAATTAAATTAAGAAAGTTGAAAGTTGTATCCGATTCAGAAGATATTCATTTTGATCTTGAAATAATTCAATTTAAATCTTTGTAATTTTAGGACCTTTATGACAAACCCTGAACGTCCTTCGTCTGATATTTACTTTAATTTAAATTGTCTAATTTATTGATCCTTATATAACAATTGTTTCATGAATAATATTCGCGTCGTTCCGCTCGCCTGAATAATTTAATACAAATAAATGAATCATATTACTTTTTGAAACGGAATTTATTCTCCTCTGTACTTTTACTATAACAGTCTTATTAAGTAGTATCGTAAACCAGTAATTGGGTTATTGAGTTCAGATAGGAAGTTGCTTGGGGAAAATACTGGTATTCAGCTGCATCCAGTTGCAGTGGAAGCTGCCCCTGCATGGTTTAGAGGAGGCTAGGCAGATGATGCTGAAGTAAGCGAGTGCCAAAATTGTGAACGTCTTCAAATCAAGTTCTAATAAGAAATCGTCTGTATCATTTCGACTACAGAATTTCATTCAACTCTTTGACCATTATAAATCAATAAACCTTTGTAGTTCAATGCAATCATCCAATTGTGTCTCGATTGATTTTTCAGTTTGGCAAGGATTCGTTCTGGTATTTTGTACTGAAGATTCGATTGTTGTTTTTACGGTCGTGTCTAATCGGCTTCTTCTTTACTTTGGTTTTTCTTGTGGGTTTTGTTTCTAATGTTATCTTTCTTTTTGATTTCAGGTACGTACCGAAGTCTCGGAGGTCCTACAAGTGTGCCCTGTACACACCTGGTGCAGGTCAAATCTAAGAGATTGTCTATACTATCTATACTAATATTATAAAGAGGTAAAATTTGTATGTTTGTATGTAGGGGGTAATCTCTGGAACTAATGATCCAATTTTCCAGGGACAAGGGTATGGGTACCATGCTTGTCTTACTGGATTTTTCACGTGCTTTTGACTCAATCAATACCTCACTTCTCCTCTCCAAGCTGTCTTACTATGGATGTCAGCCTGAGACAGTGCAATGGTTTAAAAGTTATTTGACTCACCGATCTCAGTTAGTCCAGGTCACAAGCGATAGTGATGGAGCCGTTAAGTCCTCTGATCCTAAGTGCGTGAACAGGGGCGTGCCACAGGGATCCATCCTTGGTCCGCTACTCTTCATCCTGTACAGTGCTGATATTACACACTGCCTGCTCAATGCCAAGTTCCACCTATATGCTGATGATCTGCAGATGTATTTGCCATTTTATCTACAGCAGACTGTTGATACTGTAAAAAGAATGAATGAGGATTTGGATAGGATCTCAGCCTGGTCAATGAGAAACTCCCTAGTTTTGAACCCAGTAAAATCAAAATTTATGGTATTGGGAACTAGAGATTTTTTAAGGAAAATGAGTACTGTTAGCTTGGATGTGAGGATTGATGGGTGTTCCGTTGAAAGGGTGCAGGAAGCCCGTAATCTTGGGGTGGTATTTGATGAGCAACTGCATTTTGAGACACACATCATGGAGGCTGTGCGCAACTGTTTCTACCGCCTCAAACTCTTGTACC
Source organism: Melanchra persicariae (assembly GCA_947386135.1). NCBI lineage: Eukaryota > Metazoa > Arthropoda > Insecta > Lepidoptera > Noctuidae > Melanchra > Melanchra persicariae. The sequence goes on from OX376667.1 coordinate 3,757,233, forward strand.
GTGTCCGACCCTACATAAGTGTGGATATGCGTGTCATGCTCTGTGAGTCTCTAGTTTTATCCAAGCTGAACTATGCTGACACTGTGTATGGGACGTGCATTCTTGGTAGGAGCGAAAGGCTGATCCAGCGGGTACAGAATGCGTGTGCGAGATTTTGTTTTAATGTCCCTCCTAGATCTCACATTACTCCATTTTTAAATAAGGGTAATTTGATGAGAATGTCAGACCGGAGAAAGCTTCATCTGGCTACCCTGCTATTTGGCATAATTCTCACAAAAAAACCAGACTATCTGTACAGTAAATTAACTTGGTCCCGTGATGTGAACAAAGTGAGAACAAGAGCATCTGCTTACCTTTTGTTAACCTTGCCCCATAGAACTGCTGCATTCCGTGGAAGTTTTAAATTCGCAGCTTCTCGTTGCTGGAACGACCTGCCACCGCCTTTTCGTGCTATTAAAACAGTTGGTACGTTTAGTAGTAAGTTCAAGCAACACCTACTAAGCATCCAAAAGGAAAGTACATAAACTTACCCTGGGTCTGCACGCATTATGTATCGGTGACTTTATGTTCTGGGTTCTCAGCATGGTTTTCTTGCGAAGAGACACTACACAGCTCACTACTACTCAATAACATTTATTTAAACAATACGTAACTGTTATTCAAATGTTTAGTTTAGTTTTTATTTTATTTGGGTATAGTATGTTTGACAGACGACCATAGCCTACTGCGCTCGCGCGGTCCGTCATTTGTCTGTGACATAGATAAATGATACTGGAGCACCGGGTCATTGGGCTTTGGTCACTTTTATAATATTTATTGTGTGTATCTATGTATTTCAACTTACTACATAAATTACTATTTATTTATTTTTTTTACATTTAATTTTTTAATAATTATTTTATTTGGATTTATATATTATCATCATTAAATGTGTTCCGTACAGTGTATCCGTGACATCACAGGCCCTATCGGAATACCAGCGCTGTGATATTTTCTTTTTTTTTTAAATATCGCAGCTTATGCTGAGATAGGGACCTTTTTGGCCTCGCACAGAATGTATACCTATCTTTAATTTTATTTTATTGTTTTACATTTTGTTTGTCTTGTGCGAGTCCCAAATAAATATTTTTCTTTCTTTCTTTCTTTCAATTCTAAAAAAAATTTCACTGGTAGAAAGCTACATTATTCCTGAGTGCTATAGGCTATAAATTATTTTTATAACATGTATATTAAACGAGCTATCACAACTTTTGTCTAGCAAGTCGGAAAGAAATACCTCAATAAAATAAAATTATTTGCATGCATGTAGGTGTAGGGTAGGTGTAGGGTAGGTGTAGGGTAGGTTTAGGGTAGGTAGGTAGGTAGGTAGCCAGTTGACGGGAGCGAAGCCGCGGGGGACAGCTAGTGTTTTATAAACGTGTATAGTTTCGGCATACTGAAAAAGTACGAGTACTTTAAATCTAACAAGTTTCTGTTAAATCCATTTAGAGAAATTTCAACCTTAAAACCCTTATTTGTTACTGAATTCTTCGAAAAATATAAAACTGTCAACTGGGTATTAAATGTGTCAGCTCAACTTTTATAACAAAGTGTTACTACACGACTTGTGCTCGACACTTGACAACTATGCACTTTTGCTAATCTTCCAATCCTGTTAGTGTCCGCTCAAGGGGTGTGCACACACGAAGGGTACACACTCATGTTTTATAGAAATATATTTAATGCTCTTTAATTAGTATGGTTAAAAATATTATCTCATCATTGTCATTCTATTGCTCTTATTACAATAGTCGGCGCAACGTCTTCATCTTCCATATTACCATTAGTCGTCATGTCAGTAGACAACCCTTTTTTATACATGTCAGCATTTCTAGTTCATCCGTCGTTTCTTTGGTATACTCGTACCTCTTAAGAAATACTATCTTCATACACTATAGCGATATATTTATCTAGCACATTCTATCCCATTGCTGGGCAAAGGCTTCCCTTTTCTACTATCTTTCTCTCTTCTTACTTTCTTTATAATGATTTAAAAGAATACAGAAAACGATTTTTTAAACACGTACTTTTTTTTTCGTGGATAGGTAAAATTAAAAAACTATTACCAGTACAGTTCAACATTTTCCTACGATTTTCAAACAACTGCATCATAAAATATTTTTTTAATTTTAATAGCAAATTTTTAGTTTCTAATTTTTGGCGCGTATTGAATTATTTTAGAAAAATAGTATCTTTGTACCCGCCATACCACATGTTTTTTCCGTTGCTGTGAGTTTGGAATAAACTATTTTTTCACTTTAGTTTTATTTCAATTGTATGAGTGACGATAAAGTAGTGTATGCAAAGGCGTATAATTAAGTATTAAAACACTCGTGTGATAAATCCACACTCGTGTTTTAATAACCCCTTTTAAATGACCGTTGCATAAACTACTATTATTTTTGTACGTACTTATTTACTGTTGCAAAAACTGTAAGTAGAACAAGTTCCTTTAATAATGATGTAGGGGGAAGTTAATCCAAGCGGCGGAGCTTACTGTCAGAAGATTAGCTGTACAAAGAGAAATTGTTAATTAGTGGTCGTAAGATAAAATATAAGTGTAGCCAAAGAGACGTTAATAGCAATATTGATTAGCTGTTCTGGATCTAGGTAGTACATTGTAGACACTGTAGTTCTGATATGACTAAATTAGGTAGGACCATTTCATTTCAAAGGACCAAAAATTAAAAGTTGACAAATAAATCTTCATTGTCTGTCAACCATCTGCTTACTGTCAGTCAAATAGATAAAGCTAATTCTGCCGCGCTAGCGACAGGAGTAGCAAGTTGTTCTGCAGCAAAACACACTCACCGAACCTATCTCCAGCGCGGCAGTTGCACGATCCAAAGAGTAGATCCCATGGAGAAGAACGTGCACAAAACTCCATGGACACTCTTGTTTCGTTCTATTAAATTTAAAATACTGTTCAATATTCCGTTACTTCCAAAGCTAAAATTATTGTTAAGAGCGTGTACGCCGTATGTCATTTCATACAAACTCTCAAGTCCTGATTATTCTTCAAAATGAATGAACCGATTTTAACGAAACTTTGTATGCATACGTTAGATACCCAGGTCTAAAAAGTTATGAGAAAACATTATTGAAAAAGAGTTCAGGGGGAAGGATATAGTGCCTTTGCACTTTCTATAGAAAACTTAAAATCGCTATTTCTCGCCCTCTATCTCTAAATGATTTCTTTTAAAGCTATACAGCGTTTAAGAAGAGTAATTATTACAGATTATAGAGAGATTGAGTAATTATAATTACTCTTCTTAAACGTGCAGTAGTTGTTTTACTAATAAATTAGTGAATTTTTCACTTAAGAAACACCACATCTCCTTCCTTCCCATAGCCCAGGGTATGTGGCACTTCGGGACGATGCAACACGTTTTTTTCTTCCATTGCATCCTGTTAACCGTCACGCTATTACTGGGCTCCCTTTTTTTCATATCACTCCTCCATCACTCAGTCCTTCCATCATTTCTTGTGCCTCTTCTCCCTCTTTATATGGATGGATGGAGTCCTCAGCAACACCAGATGCTTTTATTTTGTTGGCTTATAAATCAAGGTCACCTAAAATAAACAAACACGATAGTCTTAACTCGCTTTTAATACGTTTATTGTGAACCATCGTGGGATGTCGACCACACCGTTACCGTATACAATGGTGTATTTGTAGTGTTTCCGCGGTTCTACTGTGTTAAGGTCAGATCCGGGTGATAGTGAAGATGTAATTAGAAGAAAATGAGGTTGGTATAACGAATGTGTATGTCTATCGATTCGGTGTCGTTGAGGTTTCTAGCTCCTTACTACTAAGTAAGTCCTTACCATAAAAAATAAATAGAGTTAGTGACTTTTGCAGGTTAGGGAAAATATGCGTCACATCTGCGAAAAACGGCCATCGCTCAGCTCATAGTTTTTTGGCACACTTTTGGTAATGCCTTAATTAATGCCCCGCCTCCATTACCTGGGACTTAAACATAACTACCGAAATGTGAGAGGAGGTACTATAGGTACATTTTTGCCTAACCCTTCGTGTAAGTCTGGCTATAAAAATAGAAGGCGAAGAGTAAAGATCGCTGGAAAGACTGTCGAAGGTGATACATCCAGAAATGAGGTCATTACTGAGATTAAGACTAAACGAGAAAACATGGACGACATGCTGCGCCGACCCAAAATAAATGACGTAAAAGGGCGAGAGAATTATGAGAACCATGATGATGATTATGATGAGATTTAAATAGTAAACATAGGGCCTTCTGAACGTTTGCTTAAATATGCCTTCTTGAAAGATACAGTGTTTCTCGTATGATTCAAGAAACACGGTATTTTTAATGTCTGCGCACACGAGCGCTCATGTCGATTGCTGACCGCGAGAGTTTGCTTCAGTGTAGACGTGCGAATTTGTGGCGTTAAGAAAGCGTGCTGCCCGCCTTTTCCTTGCTATATAACTCAATCAAAATAACCCATGTTATTTAGCACCATAGAAAAACTAGCATCAAAATCAAAAATACACAAAGCTCACAGATACGATCGGTTATACGCAGCGGTGCCGTTATGTCTCGCAATCGTAGCGGTAATTAGCTACGCCTGTATGACGATGCTCGCACACATGCACTTGACCTGCATGGTTATGTTATTTATAAATAGTTTACGCAGATGGTAATATGCGATTATGATAAAACTTATACATAAAACAAAATCGATCACACATTATTGTCTGCATTGCTTTGTTGCACAGACAAAATTCTATAGAGGTTTGTGAAAGTTCGTGTGGACCCGCCATAAGTGTATTGAAGATGTTGGGTGAATCCCATGCAACTTCTCAAAAGGAAAAATACTTATATGATATTTCTTCGATTTTAAAATCTCCACGAATATTGTTGGAACTAAAGTTTTGTGTGTGGAGATTTATCTATTTCACTTTTGTTTATGGGAATAATAATAGCAGCACGGGTCGGTCTTCGAGAGTAAGTAACGCTTGTCGTGTTCGGTCTGTGGATTGGGGACCATACCATGTCTAGAACGCAGAACTAAATTCTGGCGATTGCCCTTTGGATACGGAACACTAAAAACATTGATTTTCTACCTAGAAGCCACATACTTTCAACTTCGTCTAGTTTGTTTCAAATATTGACTAACATCTTTCAATTTCTAATTCTGAGTTTAGTGTACAGTACGTATATGTTCAGACAGGTTCAGACGTTTATCAATCGTTTCCAGAATGTCCTTGCTTTATTTTTAGTGATTGTCTCAACAAACGGATCCCTTCAGATCTTTTCGTTCGAAGTGTTTAGACATTATTTCCGTGTTACCCGAGGAGTTCAAAGATTTTTCTCTACGTTGTAGGATGTTTATGGACTGAAATAAAAGACGCGAAATTTGTGTATGATTACTTTGAATCTCCTCATAATATAATATATGTACTTGGTGTGCGAACTGGTGCAGTATTGCAATGCCAAAAAATTTAGCATAAACCAGTCATTATTCAATTACTTATTTAAAAATTGCATGACATATTAATTAACGAATTAAAATAATTAATACGCTGCATGTAAAAACCTTAACGCGACGCGTTACAGTAGTTATCATCATTAATGAATGTTAATAAAAATTGAATCTTTCCCAGCTCACGGTCCCTGACGGATGGAAATTAAAATTATTATTTTATTACATGACTTTAACATGTAAAATATTTTCAATATTGAATCTGAATATAATTATATTGTGAACGTCAATATGCCATATTTTTAATCATTCCTCACAAAGTCATCATTTTCCACGAACACTTTTTCTACTAGACATATAGGATAGTTACAAAGATTGGTCCTGCATTCCTTGCATGCAGTGGATTCTGTTGACCTTCACCAGGTCACCGTTCGCCACATGGTGGAATATCTACTGAGTTAAGTAAAATTAATTATAAAAAAGGTGCAACGTATACCAGGGTGTACGACACATGTTTCTGGATTCTATTTTAAAATACAGTACAAAATAGTCATTGCTATACACACCAATCCCAATGATGCTTTATTAAACAGAATTCATTCACTTTGTCCACTAAAAACGCAATGTAACTAAATAAAGTTTCGTTATTACAGCGATTTTTAAAAATCCTTTTCTACGTCGATTTTTCTTGAACGCTGTATTGAGTGGAAAAGTCAAGAAATAGGACTTTACGTTTTGTGTCCTTGCAATTTCTTATAAGATGTCAAAAGTCGGGCTGTGTCGCTGTGCTCAGAAGCGTTTCTCGTTTCAGGTAAGGTGTGTCGTCGGCCCATATTCTTCTCTCCACCAGTGGAGTACGATTTCATTGACTGAACAATGGGACCGGTCGTCGTGAACTCTTGACGTTGAATGTTCATTTTCAGTCATCTATCAAACAGGCTTTGCTGTCTTTGTTGTCTTGTCTAAATTCGTGGACAAACAGATTTTATGTGGTTTCCTAAATAACAATGGATTCATAATATAATCTATTCGTCAAACATTGTTACAATACTTAAAATAGGCCTTGGGAATTAAATACTAAGGACTGTCTTCAGAATTATGGTTATCGAGCATCCTAACTACTTAGTATTGAACAAACATTGAAAGGCTTTTGTTTACTAAATTGGTACTTACTTAGTTGAAATCGTTTCAAAAAGTGTTTAGTATTGATTTAAATTTCCGTTATTATACTTTTTGGTCTTTGTGTACGTAAATGTTGTTTGGAGATATTTTGAAGGTCCTTGTTAAACGAGGTATTTTGATATCTGTTTTTTTGCAGAGATATAACTAAAATGTTATTGATTGTAAATTTAGATAAAGAGGGAAAGCCAGGTCGAAGAGAATATTGAGGATTGTGTGAAGAAAAATATTAAAGAAAAAAAAACAACAGTTAACGATAGCGCGGCGGTTGACAGAACGGAATGCAAGAAGAAAACGTAGTTTGTTCCCGTTCAGTTACACCATCCATGTTGTAACACTGTTAACCGATTGGGAGAAAATATACCAACAAGTAACACGGTAACTCAATGCCACCATCTGTATTTTAATTTATGATAAATTTCAAAATCGGGACTTGGGGCACCCCGACTCCCTTCGTGGTTATTTTCTTTTAAACCACCCAGAAATAGGTGCTCCACGAAGCGAGGCTTCTTCGACTGGGCCCGAATGAAAAGTTTATTAGACATTTTAAGCTTTAAAATACAGATGGTTACAGTGAGTATTGAGTGACAGTGTTTCTTGACGGAATATTTTCTCCCAATAGGTAACAACGGAAAGCGTGTCGTGTGGAACTCAAGTAACATGGAGCAGGAAGATAATGATTTGTAGATAAAACACCGTTAAACCCAAGTAACATGGGACAAAGACAGGAAAATTATGTTTTTCAGATATAGTCTCTAAATCTCTTATCAGAATCATGCAAAACCATGGCATCCTGATCAATTCATGGACACAAACACGCTCGTGCATTATTATTATTATTATTTTTAAACATTGCCCCACACTAGGATTTTCTTCTGTATCGTGGGTGCGTTTACAAACATATAAATTCACATACACAAACAGCCAGACCCGGAACAACTATCTGTAGGCCATACAAATATTTGTTCCGTGCGGGAATCGAACGCGCGACACGCAGCGCAGCAGTCAATCGCTCAACCATTGCGCCAACTGTGTGTATGTTAGTAAAACCATCACAGAAGAATATTAAACCCACATATTATTCCATCCCCCTTTTACTACATCGAAGGAAGTTATAACCGTGCTAAGACTAGAAATGTTATGATATTAATAAAATTATTTTTGTAAGATCGTCTTCCTAACTTTTATGTGTCCGTACAGTTTGCTTCATGATATCAATCTCCTTCGATCTGGTTTTAGTCGAGTTGGCAAGAATTATACGACTAGACCGTTAGGTGAACAGTATCCAATAATTATGTTCATTTCGTTAGATGCAAAACCTAAAAGAGCGGTCTATGTGGCGATGCTTGGTGCGGTCTATGTCCAGCTTTCGGGTGAAATGATGATTAAGGTAAAACCGGGATAGATGCCCCAGTAGTATAGGTACCCCAATTGTAATTAAATAGAGAATGCTCCATGTGAAGAAAGAAACTGTTTTACTTTTTGCTCCTTGTGATACGTGCAATCCACATTCCACATACTGCTTTGTCCTGTGTTGAGATTGTCTGCTATCTTTATTCATGTAATGGTTACTCTTACATCAAGCCGATAATCCACGTTTCGAAAACGTCTGCTCATTTTGAAGTTAGGTTAAACTCTCAAGTTTTTGCCTGTTCTGCTGGCTATTAAAACCAAAGGTTTGGCCACAAGTCCATTGATCATTTCAATATGTAAATAAATTCATAGAAACGGATTATTGCAAACACCGTGAGTTAGTAGAAATGTGTCTGCCGTGTCTCGACAATTGTAAAAAAATACAAATTAAATACATACAGTAAATTACTTCTTCAAAATTCTATGGTTTACAACAGTATATCCGTGTCTCGTCTAAACGAAAGAGTTAACAAGCTCACGCGATTTATTATAAATTTACGGTGTTAGCAATAACCCGGTGACATACACACACAGTCTTGTTTGAACTTACTTTCTTCCGCCAAAATTAACACATGTCACATATCATTCTGCGGTCATCGTTATTCGGGTTACCATCACCCTATAAAGGTGTTACTGCCAACGTGCCAACAAAATTGGCATACCCATAAAACAGCACCAATCAAACGAAGTCCGTTTTACAATGTTCCTAACCTACATTGTATGTTATTCGTAAAATCGTAACCGATCGTGCCGTTCAGCACTTTGCTCGGTTTAATTTTGTATCTAAAACATTTTGACGCATTGCTTTGAGTTTGGGTTAAGGAGAATATGTGCAGCTAAGTTGTTAACTGCTAAGCAGTTAAAACCTTCTTTGCAAATTCTAGTTATTCTAATTTACCAGTTAGTTCTTCTTCCTAGCTAGAACACTAGGAAATGGTGACGGGTGCCGTATTTTGGGGGACTGTCTTTATATAAACGTTGACGTTCAAAAAAGTGCTGGAACACAGCTGTTTTCAATAAATGATTTGATTTAAAGTTAGTTAGGTAGCTTGAATGAAGAAGGTGATATGATCTGAATCTCAAAATCAGATTTTAAAAATTCTTTCACTGATTTAAAGTTTCACTATCGCTCGCTGAGCAGTTGCTAGATAGAGATCTATCTGTCGCCGTCATTATTCCTAGGCCGGGGAGAGCCCTTTTTTATGGATGGGAAATCATCAAATGACTCCTCCCGCTCTAGGCGGAGCGGAAGGGAGTGTCGGACTCTTACTGACTAAAACCCATCCGTGCTCCTCCTAGTGCCCTTTGCTTTCCAGGGCTGCGGTAACTTTTTCGAACACAATCCGCAACCCTGGCAGGAAGAGAGAGCCCTTGCCTAGGACTAGTACATTACATTGTTAGTAAAAGAGTTTTTAGTAAAATCTGTGGATAGTCAGAATTTTCAGGATCCGTCACAGTCGCTGTCACGCTTAGTATGCAAATCTTTGCAAATAATGCCGACTCTGACAGTGTCTGCCGAGGCGTCTCGGTGCTCTTTCAGTAATCTTCTTAACTTATTCGTACTCGACCAACGTTTCATTGAGACGATAAAAGATTGTATAAACCCCAACACTCTGATATCCTGGTATTCAGCTGAATCCAGTTTGACTGGGAGCCGACCCCAATATACATAGTTGGGAAAAGGCTAGGCAGATGATGACTTTCTGATATCTTGAACACACTAGAAGGACTGATCTGCTTCTGGTGGGAGGTTGGCTGGTTGTAATGACGTCCGCCATGACTCGCGCACAATGATCCAACACAGGACTAAGTGCGGAAACCATACCCGATAGATAGATAGAACCTCAACACTTCGTCCAAACTCAACAAAATTCTCCTCACGTTCTCTAACCGTATTTGTAGTAGAAAATGACCAGCTCCAACAAGAATGTAGGTGCCTCTCTGGGCCAATACTTATCCCTCGAATTGCGCCAGCTTAGTTGCGATATTTAAATCCCTAGACTCCTTGCGCAGACACGGCGTCTCGATCTCTAGTGGACCAACTGGTTTAGTCAGTCTGTGTGATATTTCATTCACCGTAATCATTTGTGATGTTAACTGTATCTACTTATGTGTTTGTTTTGTAATGCGAGATTTGGCGTGTTGGCGCTTTTGGTGCTGATGGGAATCTGGACAACGGATTTTATCATTATAGGACTTACTAGTTATTGAAACGAAATGATTATAGTTTAGTACCAAATACTCAATAATGAATTTACACGGCAAATATATATATGGTAGAAAAAGACGTATAGGTTAGGTACCACAAATAAATTCGGGACAGGTACCTATACGATGATAAGTTGATAACACAAAAATGGCTTGATCAATTTTGGGTATAAGTATTTACGGCCATTTACCGGCAATAGTTTTATCGGCTTACGCTCCGATTTCTGAAGTTGAGTATTTTTCAACTCTAGCCTGTGAAAATTGGGACTGTCAAATAATGAAAATACTCAATTCAGAAACCCGGCCTTTGGGTTTTTCGTAAACCTTAGAGCTACATAGCTTGGGACTTTTTTTATGGATGGGAAATCATCAAATGACTCCTGCCGCTCTGGGTGGAGCGGGAGGGAGTGTCAGACTCTTACTGACTAAAACCCATCCGTGCTCCTCGTAGTGCCCTTTGCTTTCCAGGGCCGCGGTAACTTTTTCGAACAAAATCCGCAACCCTGGCATAGCTTGGGGCTAGATTCTTCTATCGAAATTATAAACCAGTCAGGGCATTCATAATGGTAGAAATGATTGAGGTGTACTATGAGCCATGGGCCAACTTTTGGCCCTATAACCCCATAACTCATGGCGCACCCACCATGGTGCACCAATCTCTTTGCTATAATACAATAATCTTATACTTTGTATTATTCTGCTTAATAGGAACTGGATTTAGTTTCATGTGGAAACGATATTACAGATTAAAATTTAATATCCGGCAAATTTCAATACTTGTAACTACTAACTACCACAGAACGAGGTGAAACACCGCATCATTAATTAGTGAACGCTCGCATTTTATACACTCATTAATTACTTTACCACTATTTGCATCAAGTGGGCGAGGATGTAACATAACTGTATTATAAACGGGGAACGGATATAAAACGGTATCTGTGAACAATAAAACAGTCAGTTTTGCATTTAAGACTCGTCGATCGAGTTTTATGCGGATCGCCACTAATAAATCATGATTTGAAATTGTCTACTGGAGATTAGAATTTGTTTAGATCTTTGTGGTGTCTTACTAAAGCTTCAAGCAAGTTATCACTGTCATTATATTCATCAGCCCTTAGCGTTTTGCAGTTGAACCGGATTCAGCTAAATACGAGTATTTTCATCATCATCATCATATCAGCCGAAAGACGTCTACTGCTAGACATAGGCCTCCCCCAAGTGTCGCCATAACAATTGGTCCTGTGCGTCTCGCAACCATCGGCTACCCGCGACGAGTATTTTACGTGGAGCGATTGCCTATTTGACCTTCGGGTTCGACAGCCGGGTAAAAAGTTACCCTTGTCAAGACTAGTGTCAGATTTTCTGGCTTCTGACTATCCGTATCGAATGTCAAAGATCTATATACGATAGCGAGGACTCTTTTTAAATACCAAACATGCCCGAAATTCCCCTTGCGAATACCGTGTGTAGTAAGTGTAGAATAGCCTTGACCTGATCGATTTTAATACGCCGAATATGTCAACGTTGATCATTGTATGGTTTCATCGCTTCCACTCCGTTGCTTTTCCTTCAACAACCGTACTTTTTTCCGGGATAAAAGACTAAAACATTCAGCATTAGCGTCACTGAACGATCGTTTAAAATCAAATCAGCACGGCCAGACAAACAAACACCTCTTTATAATAATTTTATAAATTTAGATCAAGTGTAAGTTAAATTTGACTCAACCTAAAATAATGAAAACGTTGACTTACAAACCAGTTTTGGTCCTTCAATACGGGACAAGCCCCTAATACCTCTTCGTAATAAATTGTAAAAAATTAGATAAAGTGTAAGTTACATTTGACTCACCCTAAAATAATGAAAACGTTGACTTACAAACCAGTTTTGGTCCTGTAATACGGAACAAGGCCTACAGTCGACTCCGCCTTAACAAGTGACCTGCAAATGTGGGATTATTAAATCGGTACAGTTGACGATATAACAGCTTAATCTAATTTGGGGACGTGTTTCAACAACAGTGCAGGTAAAGCGGGTCAGTATATCATTGGTAATTATGAGCTGTTTGGTCTTTCTCAAGGATAAAATGCCGTTGATCATTATAGTTACGTTACACTATGGTTCAAGTTTGTTTAACAAATTGATAGGATTGTTATAAATCTTTATTAGATCCAAATTCAATAGTTTCCAATATATCCGTGTCTTAATATGAAAAAAATGTACGATATTTTACAATCTTACGGCGTTTGCAATTTTTCGGTGACATTGATATAACAAGTGATTGATGGAAGTGCACATTGGTCTTTTCGTACGATTGTATGAATTTGTTCGTAAATGCTAATGTGCTCTACGTTTTTTTCTATAGAGGATATCTACGCTTTGTAACGTGCAAACAGGTTTCTTCTTTCTGACTCCTTACAGTTCAAAACTGCCTCTAAATGGTTTCATTAGAACAAATGCCTTGAGTTTTGATTTTGAGTTTGCTTGAACCAGAAATTAGAACAGAGAACGCTTACAAGATTTATTTCTGAAATGTGTTCGTGTCCATTCATGTAAATAAACGCTTGTGAAGCAAACTTCATTTGCAAAACTGATGGTTATATTATGTAGACCCTGTGGAATAACATCATGCTGAATATATTGTTATTCTAAAGAGGATGCATTTGTCGTCTCTGTTGATGAAGAATTTAATTAAGTCCTTTTAATCGTGCCAAGCGTGTAAACATGGTAACCTAGTGCTCTAGCTTTTTTTAATACTTCCGCTGCATGGTTATCAATTCATATCCCGCTATTTCTCAGTTTGTGATCATTTTGTGATATAGAAGAGGCTTCTCCTTCGTAATTTAAGTTATAAATTACAGTCCAGTCCAGTCAGAGAAAGTAAAGGCAGTGGCACTTTAAATTGAGTAGTTCCAGAATTTGTCTATGAGTAAGTGGTATTTCTCCCGATCTTGGGTTTGTCACTGAGTTCACTGGTAGAAAAATCGGTAGAAATTCCGTTTTTAAAATCTGTATATGTATTTGCAGTAAGAAAATTGAACCAACGACCCATTTACAGAAAAAAAAATTATAACAACATTTAAAAGATGATCCTGTGTAAAAGAGTCACTTTCAGGCATGCTGCATGCCTATTATTATTATTACAGCAGCGTTCAGCTTTATCGATAATGATGCTGCAAAGCGTCTAGAGGCTGGCAACATTGTTATTATCTTGTTAATAAGATTACTGCTCTCGTGTAGACACGTTCTATTCTTGTGCGATTAACGAGAATCGCTAATAGTGTTCCCTTTTGACCTAATTATAATATCGCTGGCAATCTTGTTAATATTCTGGTCTTTTATTATCACGAAATTATTTTAGAAATAACTGACACTCGTATAATATATTATTTTTATTTTATTTATTGCGAACAAAAAACCGTTGCATGCTAAACTAAACAAACTCGCACCGATATTTTACCAAAAGTAAAAAAAAAATATTTTTATAAAAAATATTTTGTCGTAATTATTTTTGTACCTATTAGGTTTTCTACTTGAAAAACAGGAGGAAGAGGCTACGAATTGATAAATACTCTAATTTTCAGTAGTAGTAGTAATCTTCGGGCAAAATTAAGCGTTTTTCAAAAATAAAGTATTCAGAAATCATAATATAATTTTTAGAATTTTAGCTTCGGTGAACAAACCGCCTTGTAGGTAAGAAGGGCCATTCAACATCCACCAAACCATATCTATAGGCACCACTGGTCTTACGTGCCTGAACCCCTTACGTCAGAAATAGGTTAGTCGTGAAGTCCTTTCCGGACGCACTGTCTTCTTGCTCCACAAAGAGCTGCACTAGAACTACTAATATGTGTTTATCGTAGGATATTAGAAACGTTATCGTGTTCCGCGATCCGGTTCAATAACGGCCCGGGTCGGCGCCCTGCATGTCGGTCGAGCGAGCGAGGGATGGGGGCGACTACAGCTGATTGGGGGACAAGGGAGACAGGAAACGTTCAGCTTAGTGACGTAATATATGATTTTTCGGCGATGCGTTGCGGTTGTGCAAAATTGGATGGAATAGTTTTTAATGCAGTTGCCAAATGTCTTTTGTTAGAGGACGGGAATCGCTGATGTTAAAAAGTACAGCATCAATGCGACACGTTTAAAATTGAGGCATGTTTGCGACAGCTGTTTATTTAAGCAGACAATGAATGAAACTAGCAACACTAAAATTTTCGAAATGACGATTAAAAGGCCCCTGAATACTGTTAACCAAAGATATAAATTTTAGGGAATCTGTTTTCGGAGTTTTCTCTTTGGCTATATGACATGCAGGTTTAGAAGTATTCCTTGAGAAAGTCTAAGAGCGGATTTCACCAATGAAACTGAACGCGATCAGTACATCTAAACTGCGTTCAAGAGCTGTCAGTGCAAATATTCTATAGAAAAATAATGACACTGACAGCTCATAAACTTGGTTTATTCGCTGATCGCGTTCAGTTCCATTGGTGAAATTGGCCCTAAATCGATGCAGTAGATCAAACAACAAAAGACAGGCGCCATTATTTTCAATCAGAGATATTCGCATGTCATTAGCAATCTGTCAAAAATGTATGAAGGCTTTTTTGACAGATTGAGACTAAGATGCGATTGTTGCTTAAAAATAGTAGAATTGGCCCTTTGGTTTCAAACAGAAGCGTAACCAACGTCTAAATGGCTTTTAAAAATGTTTAATGGGTATCTAATGATATTCATTAAGTAAATCCAATCCTTTTTCGTCGGAACGAAATTACAAGCAGCTGCCTCATGCCGATATATTTTGTTTTAAACCTTTCAGAATGTGTGTAAAAGAAAAAATATGTAACGGAGGTTTGAACTTTAAGTAGGTCAGTCCGCATCCCTTGCGGAAGTCGCCCACCTGACAATACGCCTCGTTCTGGGCTAATTGTTTCTTTAAAAGCTATTCATGCGTGTAGGCAAGTATTGATGTTCAGTCGCATTTGGTTAGCCAGGATGGCCTGTGCGGCGACCCAAAACTTGGGAGAAAGTTTTCATCTATGATGAAACCACAGATGAAACTACAGGACTTCGATGATATATTTCGGCATCTTACTAGCTATTGGAAGAAATTGAATGATATCTAATACAAAGTTTTAATTTTTAATTTGATTTCAAAACCATTGTGGAAATTGCATGTCTTAGAACCAAAATGCAAAGACATGAAACATCCAGCAGCCCGCACTGGCTTCACTACCTCTCACTAAGAATGATGAGATGAGTCCCAGACGAGGGAATATCATCGGCTGATAATGTTATGACATGATGATATTTAAGAAAGCTTTTTCATTTTACTTTACAGCTCCATCTCAAGCTCTGCTTAGCTTGGGATCAGATGGCCGTGTGTGAGTTGTCCCTAGATATTATTATTATTATATTATTATTTCCTTTATTCACTTTTACACATATATTTTACATTTTTAAATATTTCTATAAAAACAATAAAAAAAACATTTAAAAATATAAAAAATAGTAGTCCGCCGGTGTCGGGAGCTGGGTCCAAGCTACCGGTGCGGTGGTTAGGGCTCCAGAGAAAGGAACCTCCTCACAATACGAGCCGTATCGAGGAGAACTGCCTTCTGTATCAGGCCCTTTACCCAACTGCGTAACGCCAGCTTCGACAGGTGGTCGTCGAAGCTTTTGGCTATCAAGCCATTGGCCGTAACGACTATCGGCACAATGACAGCCGAGTCCACATTCCACATGTCGACAACCTCGTGTGCTAAGGCAAGATACTTGATTTGTTTCTCTTTCTCAGCTTATTATTATTATTATTATATCTAGTATACGACCACAACATTCTCAAGATTAAACTAAGAAGATAATTCAAACTTTATTATCGTAGCGTTTTTGCGGCCTGTTGCCCCGTTCCGGGCCGCAAGAAACTAACGGATTGTGCGCTCATTAGCAAATGCAAAACATGCTTCTTTATCGTAGATGTTACTACTTTTTAGTCCAAAGTGAATATATTGACTATCTATTTGTCGTAGGTTATTTTGAGTGATATTTAAACAAAAAATCAACATTTTCTACTTATTGTAGCAACGGTTCATCAAATTATACTGTTTGGGCCCAGATGTGGCTTCGTTTATTGCTTCGTTGGCGACTTTGTTCAACTAAAATCAACTTGAGCATAGGCTACGTTTTTGTAAAATCAATCTTTACTTATGCTGATGTATCTGCTGTATATTCTACAGTTACAATACTATCTTCTTATTTTCTACTACCTATATTTCTCTTGCCTTTTTTGACAGTATAAAATATTTAAATCAGATCGTAGTCTGACAGAAGGTCAAATCTTGCAACAGTATTTAAAAACAGTAATTCCCAACCGATTGAGTTGAAATTTTGCATGCTCGTTTAGTTCGGATGACAATGCATGGTAAGCTAAGTGACATCCTTCTAAATAAAAAAAGACTTCTAAAGTTGGCGCACCAAATGTTTCTCATGCACCCCCATAATATGATGGGCATCAAATTAAAGGTGAGAGAAAATATTTAAATAATATTTAAATTGTGAAAAAAAAATCACAATTTTAGTAAGAGATTCTTCTTTATGTCGATAGTACATGTAAAATTGGCCCTTACTTCGCCATTTCCATTCCACCGACAGTGGTAGCGCATTTAAGCTAATGTACAAGAAGCTTATAATTCAAAATGAGTTTACGGTATATTTCTAGAACGTTTGTAGGTCAAAATATCTTAGCGTTAATAGCTCCATAACTGGGTGCATGTTTGTCATTGGGTGGCGTTCGCAGCGAGCACGGAATTGCTTTATTATTGCATTAGTTGCGTCGGGAGATGGTTTCGTGTCACCACGCTTTGGGAATAGGCTTAAAATTATTTGCGTCCTGACTCTTGAAGTTATTTTCTAACTTCCGTTTTGATTTATTTATTAGGTAGCGTAAACTGCATTCATGTCTCACTGAGTGATGATGCCTCAGTTAGACATGAATGGTGGGTTATACCTAAATCTGATTCAGTTATTCTAACGAACGCTTAGATATGTTTTAATAAATGGCAGAACGAGTCTGATTCTCGTCTTGAGAATATTTTATGGAATGAAAACGATCTTAAGTTAAAATACTCTTTTCTATGTGCACCAGTTGCAGTAAATATTTTTTTTTCTAAAACCCATCATTGGCTTGCGCATAATAGTAGTTTATGCAACGACCATATAAAAGGGCATCACACGAGTGTTTTAATACCTAATTATATGCCGTTGCATACACTATTTTATTTTCACTCATACAGTTGAAGTAAAATAAGTGGAAAAATAGTTTATTCCAATATGGCGGATATTCTCATTGCGTATTCGAATGACTGCGCAGCGCGCGCATCTATAGACAAAGATAAAAGCTGGGAAGGGAAATGTTGAACTGTATTGGTTTTTTTTTAATTTTACCTAAAAAAGTACGTGTTTAGGCATTCGTTTTTGAACTCATATTTGGATCATTACGTTGTGAGTGTAGATAAAGGAATTTTTAATTCGTCTTAGATTTTTGTTTTCGAATTATAATTGTTGTTTCAGTATAATAATCATGATTATCATCGGGGATTAAGTTACGCAAGGTCTAGTGCAAGGATTTGGGGGAGACTGAACCTATAGGCTAAACAATAAAAAACAAAGTAGTGTGTTGACTAGTAGCATCAACAACATCTGTTATTGCAGTACTAGTAAAGTTATCCCTATCAATAATAAAAGATACATTTCCCTTATACACAATCACTAATATTAAAGGAAACAGTTTCCTGGCTTGCGCAAAGTGGAGACGCCCTACCCTGTCATCGGTTAGTCGGTAAATGGCTTGCGGTGGCATGTTGCTAACCGTTTAGACTTCGCAACTGTTTGTTGCAGTTTCCTTAACTTGGGCACATCTAGATATATTACTTTGAACGTTTGTATCTATTGAAAGTGGGAAGGAAAGGAAGTTGGGAAGGAACGGATGGGAAGGTCCTGTAATGGAAAACTAAAAGTGAATAATGAAAGTCAACCTATTGTCTAACTGAATCAAATGCTGCTTAGAGAAATCTTAGCAGCATTTGATCACAATATAAGGCGATATGGACAAGATTGCGTCAGTAATCGTGATTATTTAGACTGAGGTGATCCCATCAATCGCACAGACTTTAGCATCACTAACATCTATTGTCACAGGACTGGTCAAATTATCCCTGACAATAATAAAAGCTACATTTTCTTATCTAAAACAAACACTAATATTAAAGGAAACAGTTTCCTCGCTTCAGCTCCACCTTTGCGGAAGCGAGGAAACTGGTTCCTTCCTTTCCTTTCCTGCGCCCTACCATGTCATCGGTTATAAGGTAAGGGTTGCGGTGGTATGTTGCTAACACTTCACAGTTCACTGCAACAAATATTGCAATTTCCTTACCTTGGGCACATCTAGATAGATTAGTTTTAACTTTTGTATCTATTGGAACGTCAATAGGGATAAGCTGAAGGAGCGGGAAACTTCAGGCGAATAGTTTAACCCCTGATTTCTGAATTAAGAATTTCAAGTTGATTTCTCAAATTCTATTCAATCCTGAAAATCTATCAAATATTTTTACGTCATTAAACCAGGGCTTGACACATTCTTTACTCAAAATACTCAATTCACAAAAGTTTTGTGTCTGACTGAATAGTGGTTTTTAAGGTTCATTTGATTACAATATAAGAAGATACTGACAAGATTGCGTTAAAGATCAATATAATGATTTGAGGAGATCTTTTCAATCAGGTAGACGTTGTCGCCAGTTTAATTTAAGGCAGAAGATGTAAAACCATCCACAATCTAAAGCTACTATTGTTTGGTTACTAAATTCGTATCATAAATGCGTGTTTTTACTTCGTTATTCAGAAACCAAACAGCGGGATCACATTCTGTAAGACACAGTAAATCTTTTAATCCACCATAAGCATTATTGAGCTTGAAAATACAAATACATTTCATACATTTCTCACATTAGACGACTAATCTCCTTCACACACCAAACGTATATTTCTGTGCCACATAATTATGAACGCATAAATAAATCGACCACTCGAAAAAACCCAGACTTTTCAATCCATAGCAGTCCAAAACATTCTTACTATTTCTGGATACCATCCAAGATTTGTAAACAGAAAACTTCCGGTGTGGTCATAAATTGTATGAATTATTTTACGAGTAATGGCGTCTGGTCAGTGTTTCTTCTCCGTGAGAGTGGGTTAGACTTTGTTATAATATTTGTATTGTTACCATGGTAACTAGTGAGAAAGTATATGGAGAGTGTCGGTTGGTTTTCAACTGCTTCTTCTTTTCGTGTTGATGGATTTAATTTTTCAGATTTTATCCAGTATGTGGCGACTTGGACCGCTTTGTCTTTAGCCATGGCCACTTCTGGTCCTGAAAGGTGCAGGTGGTTGGGCCGAAAAGTAGGTGGGGCATATTCTCTGATTGAGCTCCACTATGGAAAAGTGTTTGGGATTTGGGCTATAATGCTCCTTTTGGTTAGATGGTTTCTACAGCGGCTAACCTGAACCCGTAATCGGTTAAAATAAGTCTAGTTCTTTTTTCAGCTAAAAATAGTTTGCGTGTGTCGTAAGAAACGATTAAGGGATAAAGAATTTCACTTTAGCGTTTTCATTTTAGCGTAGCACAGATTACATAACACTGCGGAAACCTGGGCTTTTCATTGGCTTCCCTGTAGTTTCGTAGTTTTAACGTGAACCGCCTATGCCAAATAACAAATTATGTTCAGTAAACAGCAGCCAAGTGTTGTTTTCCTTTCTGTTCCCATTTCAGTATTAATTAATTTGTTACGAGAATTGAAGCGAATTTGCCTTTTGTGCGTTTCGACTAATTCCCGGTAGTTGTTAGGCATTATCTTGTAACGCAATATTATTGTTCAGTTTCCAATGTTGATTAAAAATTCATAGAAACAACCTTGTTAAGTGAATGTATGTTGAGTATTTTAAATTCAGCACCTCTTTCGGTTTTGCTTCTTGGCTTCACGTCGAGTTTTGTTTATACATACAGCCCTAAGGATCTAAAAAAATGCAAACTCATTCCACGCTTGTCACCACTTCCATACAGCAGTGCAATTTTGTAAAGATGTCGAAGTGAACACCCGGGCGGGGCGCACGACGGGTGAGTTGTCAAACCATACAAATAAGATGAAATGACAGCTCTATTGTCGTTCACTACGCCTAGGTGAACACCGTGAGATGTCGACAGAATCGACCGGCAGCTAATGTTGAACCTAAGAACAAGTTCGCTGATTCTAAAAGCATAAGAGAATCCCTCTCTTTAACAAAACCTATTTCATTCGTCATCATGATCATCGCTTTTCCCTATACTATATTAGGGTCTTCATTTAATTATACCCACCTATATCTGCCCCTCATTCTCCCAACGACGAAGGTACCTTTAATATCACCTTAATTACAGCTAAATTGCCACTTTGTTCCATACCACTTTGTGAATGAGAAATTCAAAGTAATTAAGTCAAGTCACTTTAAGCAAAAATATCGTTTATCGTTAGGGGATGAATTATGGGAGGTCAAGATCGATTCAGAAGGAATAATATCTTGTAAATATTATGTTAGGAAGTTTTATGATGATAATGTACGAGCTATTGATTTGGCAACTGAGATAATTCTTTGGAGCTTTCCCATAAAAGTTCTTATTAATGACACGGAATGGGTGGCTTTCTACCTAGTACCTACTTTGAATACAAAATGTGGATAGGACTGTAGGTCAACATACACCTTAAGGTACAAGTTCGTAGCCTACTGCAGACAGCAGCAGCAAAAAAGTGTTGCTGCACTGGTTTCTTTGTTTTTTTAAACCAGTAGTGTCTGGTTTTAAAAAAGCAAAGAAACCAGTGCTGCGAACTCGTACCTTTGTCCTTCGGGGAATAAAAAGGAGAGTACCTACGGCATTCGAATTTTCAGCGACAGCAAACTGATCCGACTTTAAAGCGATGGCGACCAAGCTATTTCCTCATGATGAACTAATGGCGATGTCACGCGATGGAACTACTGCCAAATACTTCAACAATAGAAACAACTGATGCATAAAAACTGCAATATTCTGTTGATGATGACAATTTTATTACTGAGGATTTTTGACATCGTCTTGGGTCATCGCCTTGCTTACGAATCTAAGCTCATAAGAAGTCAACCTGTTACTAATATCGTAAACGATCTGCAAGTGCTGCAAAAACTTGGAATATTTCCACTCCTATAAATCGTAAAACGTTACAACTGGGCTTAAATAGCTTTAAATACTATTTTACAACACGTAACTAAACAGGTGTTTGGGAAACAAATTTTCGCTAAAATATTTCCTTTCCCTTCGTATATTTTCCTCAGATTTTTATCGTCTCAACGTGAAATATGATGTGTCTCTGTTGATGTTCATGAGCTTTCGTTGTTTGTCGGTCTCGGCGCCTTGGCGTCCCAAGAAAATAACACGAATCTTTACATTTCATATAAAAACACGCTTGTGTATCATAGGGTAAACAGGATAGTTATCGTAATACTAGCTCTTGCCAGGGGCTGCGCTCGCGTGGAAGTCTGATATCATCCCAAGGGAAAATACCAGGATAAAAGTTCCCAGGACATGGTCTGTCCGTATTCAAATTTTCATCCAAATCCGTTCCGTTGATATTTTGCACGGTAACAAACAGATGAACAGAGTTACTTTCGCATTTATAATATTAGTATGGATAGCAGGTTTACTATCTATTATGATATTTGTCAAGACGTCATTTGAGTTTGAGTTTGAATTTTTGAGTTTCCTTTATGGGTTTCCGCAAGGAACTCATCTAGGTCTCATAAACCTGTGATACTTAACGCCTAGTGCTCTTGGTCTGACTTAATTGTTCGTAATAAGTAATTTATTGAGCAAAAATAACTAGTTCTGACTACTTATTTCCAATGAGTAAGACACCACGACTTAGTTCGTTTTACTTAGTCTCAACAAGTACGTGCATATTCATACTAATGTTATTTTTCTTTTTCCAGGTAACCCATTTCTCTGTACTGTTACATCTTTAAGGAATTTGTAAGTGGTTCATAAGACGCATGGTCTTGATCAAACATTTCTTACAAGGATACTTATGTTGATCGGTACTTGTGTCTCTTTTCCTGGTTGCATCTTTAAAGAATTTCTCACAAACATCTGCATAAGCAGTAGCACGTACGACAATGATGGAACACTCAAAGATTTAGAAGAATCGATAATGCAAAATTGCTCCAACATCCATTGTTATTTCACCAAAACAATTAAAGTGAGATTATATGAATTCATCTATCTCGTCGCGTGCAATCTCAGTTAAATCAATGTCAATGACAGTTTCCCACGCATCTCCTATTCTCTAATCACACTAAATTGTTCTGTTACGTCGTCTATGAGAAACTACGGTCACTGGTCATGAATGCACGTTTTAGAAATTATTGTCTCTTTTACTTGTTTAAAAGCAAAAACATTGTAGTATTACTAATGGTAGATAATTCGCTGCGTTTAGGCTTGCTTATAAATGCGGAACTTGGTTTTTAAATCCAAGTTACCGGTATGTATTTCATGTTTATAACTTTATTTGCGTACCATATTATTATAATAGCTTCTAGGCTTGCTTATAAATGCGGAACTTGGTTTTTAAATCCAAGTTACCGGTATGTATTTCATGTTTATAACTTTATTTGCGTACCATATTATTATAATAGCTAAGGCACAATTAATTATGTACCGAATAGGGTCTAATGCCTGTGTTTGTGAGTGTGTGTGCGCATCTTAACGCGTAACGAATAATATTGGGTGACTTAGTAGCTGTTATCTTTGTATACAGATAAGCCTCCCATCTAAATTCTACCATACCAAAATAGTTATTAAAAAAAGTCGAACATTCCAAAATTGTGGGAACCAGTCCATCATGCTTGGCATTCTAGCCGGTCCGACAAAATTGTAGCCAAAGCCATCGTTCCCGAGAATTCCAGAGCGTCCATTTCACGGAGCCTTTAACCTAATATTAGTTGTACAGGCGACCGCACATCAGTGGCAACAAATTGGTAGAGCATTAATGCCGTAGCAGCAAGAGTGGTTTTCGTAGTTCACTGATGAGTGTTCCACGGTACCACTCCGAAACTACGTGGCACTTTAATTCGTATTAATGCAACTGAAAGCCGCTCTTGACTTTGATCTCTATATAAACTAGCTTTGTACTCTACTAGATGCGACCTAGCCATATAGTCTACAAGATAGATACTAGGAACTCTAGACTGGTAGGCGACTGTATCCAGTCAGTTGAGCTTGAGCTAAGTACATAACTATACCCGAGTGGCATGAAATGTTCTGTACTCTTGTAGTCTTGCTAGCATGTTCTTGTTTTATTTTCTTAGTATATTGAAGTGTTATTTTTGAATAGGATTAGTTCAAGTTGCATAGGTAGATGAACGATTATCCAACTTGGAAAAATCCTAGCTCATTCCACCTCCTGCTGAGGAAATACATTAGAACTATAGAGTAGTTCTAAAGTCTCTCGATTGCAGTGTGTCGTACGCTTTTCATTGTGGGCACTCTTCTCTCTTTTGATTGTCCTTTCTTATTGTGACAGGTGTTTAAGATCTAAACAATATTCCCATATTTAATCATAACTTCATATAACTAAACAAGTCCATACTTCCCGTAGTACCTAAATAATTCTATTTCAATTCTCATGTTGAAGTAATAGCCTCATAAGTATCTGAAAACGATAATTTTCCAATGTTCTTAGCGTGATTTAATGTTCTATGAACTGTCTCCATTTCCTCGCGGTTATAACTTCCGTGGTTTTATGTCCATATATCGTACCATTTCCACAATATATTAAATAGTTTTGTACACTATGCGGGAACTAAGACTACACATTCTGTTTTGTATAGCAAAAAGTGAGACTATTAGAGTTTTTGCCTGTACGGATTGCAATATGTATATATATCTTTCATATTGTTTTAAAAACAAAACTGTATTCCTTTTACTGCCTTGAAATACAGTATGTTCTTTGTCAATTTCTTGTTCTTTATCTTCAGATGTGTCGTTTTTCCCAGTCCACTCTCGATTGTGTGTCCCAAATGTCAACTTCGTTCTTCGAATTTATCGGTAAATCTGAACAAGCAACTCGTGCCTCCATGATCCGTGTGATTACGTACTTCAAACACAGTCTCACATACGTCAACACTCGATCGTGCATGCGGACCCAAATGAAGCAAATCACGCCGCCTCAAAAACTAAAATTCCATGGTAACTTCGCCTTTAACCGCATGATGTAAGACTTAAAGTCGTATAAAGATATGACGAAAAGACACTTGGGATGTGAATCCACTTTCCTTGATTGGTAATTCGATCGGCGAGTTGGGAAAGTGCAGGATATGAAGGTGATAAACCTCATGCCCTGGACGAAGACGTCAAGGGGACAATTTGAGGGTGACTTAATAGGGGCTGCCGATATTCAAATGTGGTTGGATTCAATTTGCAGACCTAATAGGGCGTTCTGGTTTGGAATAAATTTGTCTATTTATAAGATGGGATTCTGTTCATGCTATATTTTTATGGGCTTACAAATTCTATGCGGTGTTTATTCAAAGTGTGATTGATCAGATCGAATATAAAATCAGTGAAGCTGAAATTAAATCTTCTCAACGGAAGCAAAAGAGCCGTTATCCGATACCGCAATTTCCTATGTATTCAGCTGATTTAGATTGAGACAGAATTTAAAATTGATCCTGACTCTGGCCTCAATATAAAATCGTTATATATGAAGATATACATATCAAATACCACCGACATAAAACTGGACACGTCCATTTCAACTAGATTAACAAACATTTGATATACTTTCTCAGTCTATCGCGAATTCTCGTTCTAAATGCATTGGTAAGGAAGTCGTAGCGGTAACAATAGAAGGAGCCAATTGAGCCACGTCTGGCCGCAAACCGCGAGACTGATACTAACGGGTTTCTGATATTTGATAGCTTGGGTTTCGCTTGCAATATATTGTGACAAGTTAGGAGAATCTCTGAGGTGAACTTAAGATGGTTATAATCCGCCATCACTAACCAAAATCTGTGAATATTTTGCACCAACCAAGGTTTCAGCATATTTACACAACCATAACTAATTTCAATATTATTATGATCACGCATTCCAATGCCGATGATGACTGACTGCCTGTAGCACAAATTACGGTAGACAATCAGTTGTTTTTTTTTCTGTCAGATCAGAATTCTGGGTAACAAGCAGTTCATGATCACATGACATTTCCCAAGCATTTCCAGTTTCCAAACCTGCCCTTAGATGGCTTACTATTTTACACGCCATCTGACCTCCACAACCCGAGTCTAGTGCAAGCAATAAAGTACTACAGCAATTCAAATAAATTTTAAAACCAACATAGACTCAAGGTCTTCGGTATCAGCACGATGTATTTCGAGTCGCAGTTCGCTTAATATACTTTTATGGGTCATTCTCATGCAAAGATATTGCAACAGTACTGAAACAACCTCAAAAATAAGAGATATATCGCTTGCTGTTTTAGAATTCACAGAAACTTCGAAAATATTCGCTTCGCTTTAAAAAGAAAAATATACTGCTATAACTGCATCTATTAGAGTCGAGATCGTCTTGATTGATTAATGTGCCAATCTAAAAGTTACGAACATTCTTGCTGATGAGTAGCCTTGAAACTTGAACGGTCCATTAAAACGATCAAAAATTTCCAGAAGCCATTTTAGTAATAGGTTTTTGGTCAATATATTGGAAAATAAGCAAACCGTGTATAGAACTACCAAAAACATGCATCTTTTCTAGAAGAAGTGTTTTGGACACCTTTTATGATGCACTTTTGCTTTTATTTTTGCCTCTACATTATTCCCTCTTTTATTTATCATTATCACTGTCATTCACTTTTTCTGTCCCGTCACCCTTTTCTTTCATTCCATCCGTCTTTTCTTTCTCTGCATTACCATCAGTTTAACTTGTAGAAAACGCCTCCTTCTATTTCGTATCAGCAACATTATGTCGATATGTCGTAGTAAAGTCCTATTTTAAAAACGATTTATGTTTTATCCGAACAAAATTGCAGCTTTGTGTTTCAATACAAATAGCAGTATTAAATGGATGAGTTTCTATTCTTTTGTGTCCTTTCGCTTTTCTATTGTCTTTGTGGACATTAGCATGCAGCTCTTGTGGCTGAGCATATTATTCAACTCTCCATGGCGTATTATGTGTAATCAAAATCATGCTAGATGAGAATACTTAGTCTTTTATGGTTGTATTATAACTATATGTGCGTTTTGGTGTTTTGATTGATTTTTGGAGTTGGCTCTATGAAAATCAGGCAGCAAAGAGCAATCCTTGTAACGTACTGGCATTGAACTGCATCCGTAGACTCTAGAAAAAATTACGCAGATCGTATCTCGGTGCAAACGAAATGGTCTTGTACCAAAATTATAGATTAAAACAAGTCAGTTCAGGCGGATAGCAACAAAATTCAAATTCAATGAAGCCACTAAAGCGAAAGTTTCATTTCGATTTTCTGAAATATTTTCCTTGTCATTGCCTAATTTTACTTCAAGGTTTCACGTGTGATCGATACTGATTAAATAAGCTCACCAATAAAGTCGGTTAAAAAGAAGCCCTTATTCCTAATACAATTTATCAATTGCTCCCAAAACAACGTTTAGGCTGGAATCAATCAGGCTCAGTCAAGGCAATCTCATTCAATTGGAGTCGCAACAAATAAGCCTGTAATTTTTCGCGGACGATCTCCCTTTTATGGGCTCTCAGAAAAGGTAGAATTAAGAATTAATTTGTAAAGGGAAACGGGGATGTTTTGTGTATATGTGTTAATGTCTCGATTTATTCTAAAAAGGATATGTTTAGTATGTTTTATAATGGCAAACGTTTCCGTGTGGAAACAGAAACTTTTAAAAAACATTATTTAAGATCAAAACTGATTCTTATAATGAGTTAAATGTAAAGTTAAGAGGAAATAGCTTCGATGAATTTGATAAGAAAATTTTTCGTAGAGAAAATGTTCGCTAAGATTTCACTTCTCAAATAAAGTGGCTCATGTAGGACTACTACCGAACAGGGTTCTTTAATCAGGCAGGGATCTTTAATTAAACTAACCATTAAAAAGCCACAGTAATCCAAAAATAAAAAGACAATAAAAATCAAGAACATAATATAGCGCTGTAAAATTCGACGAAAACAGTCCCGCTGTCTAAACAAAGCATCGCATGGTATCTTCAGATCCAAACGGTCGGATTGAAGAAAAACATTGATTTTGTTAGGTTTATGTAGGTCGGGTTACGAGCAGGAATCTTGATGAAAACAATCCTGTTGTTTACTTGTTTACTCATTGGTTTTCAATTAATTTTGCTTTACGAAACTTTTTTATTTTGTTAGTGTTATGTTGCTATTAAAATTCCTCTGTTATTGTCATTTATCACCACCATCTGCCTGGCCTTTTACCAATGTTGGGATCAGCGTTGTTATTATCATTTCTGTCTTGGGTTTAATTTGATTTTTTCATTCTTACTTTATTAAGATTCTTGTCTTCCAAGCCATTGCGAGCATGATGTGCTTCCTTTTGAGCAATTTGTTGTACTATGTCTAGGAAATCCGGAATAAAGTGGTTGATACTCGTACCATTACTGCCTGGATAAATTGTTGTTGCAATTTAACTCGTTGCTCTACTGTTCATTGCTTTCCCAAACTAAGTCGATATTTTGGAGCAATCGTAAACTCTCATATTTACGTGTCTTTTTAAAATTGCGTTTAAAACAAAGTAATACAATTTGTTGAGAAACCATCACGAAGGGTTATACGAAAATATTCACGTTATCTCAAGTGAATTTGGGTACGTTAAACCCGTTATACTCGTATGTATTAGGCGCATCGAACTCATTATTTTGTTTCTATCGCGATTATAAGCATTGTTTGTTTTTCTGAATTCTGTGAGAAGATTCTTTTCAGGCTAATGAGCTCTGAATGGTTTTATTTAAAACGTTTATGAGGTTATTCTAGAAACAAAATCTTTCATTATGAAGAGTCATTGAAATATTAGTTTTGATGATGACAATCAATTTGTATCATTGATGGCAATAATTATCTATTGAGACAATCCGTACCAATATGTGTATTAATTTTGTCAATATTTGTTTTCATTCCAACTTTTTCTGTAAGATATTTACAACATTAAAAAATCAAACACAAATCAAACAAGAATTCATATTAGTATGCGGGAATGAAAATTTCAGCTGACCTATTTGAACAATATATTTTTTAAAACGTTTCCTTTCTACTGTATCGATTGTTGATATTTTTTTTTATTTTATTGCTACGTTTTGTCAACTTCAATTTTTACTAGCATAGGAAAAAAGCATGTGCCGGATTTAAATCGACTTACAGGAAATTACGGAAACTCACAATTTTATTCCTCATAAAATATTCTACTAAAGGTTTGGACGAATCTGCTATAATTCTCTGTCACCATAAACTTCCATAAGTCAGCGTCCATTTACCTATCGAGCGACAATTTAAAACAGATCACGATCCACGGTCTCTCTGGAATAGAAACCGTGTGGTATTGCTCGTAAATCGTCGGCGATGTAAAGCGTTCGATGTTTTTGCCACCAAATAGATGATTACAGAAGGTTTGCTATAAACAACGGGTAGGTCCACGCATACATAGTCGCGTACGTATGGCGATCTCAAATGACGGTCGCGAGTACGTTTGCACTCGCTGTACGTGAAGCGTGTCTATATTTGTCTGTATCGATTCGACCTTCTGCAGCTGTCTCTTTTCGTGTCTATATGTCATTCTCTTGCCGATTGTCTACGTGACTTTCGGTTCCATTGTTGTTTTGAATCACGAATGCTGGGGAAAGTCTGTCGTGATCTGCCTTGGATGTGTTTGAGATATTGGGCGGTTTTGTTGGGGTGACGCGGATTAGGAATTCGTTTCGAGATTGATGAGAATTGATCTGCTGAAGAAAACCAAGATTTGGGGTGACAAGTTTTGGAATTACGGGTTTCATGGCGTATTTTGTGGGACTCGCCAACCACCGACCGGAACCACGAATTCTCTTTAGTCGCTATCGAGCCCAATACTGAGGTTTTTTGATTCATTAAACTCTGCGCCAGCGCGCAACAACTTCGTGACTTTCGACAGTTTTAAAGTGATACCAAAATAAAGATGTCCTCGCGTCTTATCTAATTGGAATCTGAAACCGCCGAACTTTGTAAACCTCCTTGGAGTATCCCTGCGGTAATAAAATTCGGGAAGTCAAATTACTGAAGTTTTCCCTTTGAGGACCGCAGACGATGAGCAAGTGAAGCATACCAAAGCAATAATGATAACCCTCCTTTTTGCTTCGCCGTAGTCGGGTAAAAAGCGAGGAAACAACATTGTAACTTTATAAAATTATTAAGTCGGACGTGATCTTGCACCTTGCACGCTGGAAGTGGTGCCAATGCACCTGGTCGAAATGAGGGCAGAAAAATAAATTACCTTTCTTAACATTTAACATCGAGACGATAAATTAAATAAAGAAATTACATCCTTTCAATGCTTTTAGAAGATCTACGCTCCAATACAGCTCTTTTAAAATTTCCGCCAGAAGAAAATTTTTCGAAAATCCCTCTGCAAAGGTACTTGCAATACATTTCTAAGAAGCGTTTCATTGTAGATTCTAGAAAAGCTTTTATAGTATGAGACGGGTTCCAATTTCAATTCAGAGTTTGCCACCGATGTCCACCCGTAGTTTTTTGTACTTATTGGAATCCGATATTTTTCCTCTATCAAAAATATTTTGCTCAGTTCTCCGTTTTTTGCTGAAAACATGAGTCGTTTCTGTTTCACGTATCTTTTTTGGGAAGTTTTTTTTTGTTTTACTTTAGCTGGGTAGCTTGTTAGTTTTGACCAGCGAATCGTTAGGCTGAAAGAGAACATCATATCAGTGGGCTTGTAGAGTTAAATTACAATCCATGTTTGTGTGTATGTTCGTTTATCCTTTGTGAAAATCCTCAACATGATTTTTTGTACTTGGGCAGGATATTGAAGTTTTGCCGCCCCTTCATAATTTCAGCATACCTCCAAGTGCTTGTTTAACGTCTTCCTGGTTTTGCTCACGATTGTCTTTATTTAAGAGCTAGTATTTTACATAGAGTTTTAACTACTACACTGCTAAACTGCTAAAAAAATTCAGTACAATAATTATTCTTCAATTTCACTTTATGTTCTTCTTAACTTAAAATTGGTAGGTAAGTACGTATTTTTTTGTTTGTAGGAAGTTATTCCGGAAGTGCTGCTCTGTTTTTTTCACCGATAGAAAGCAAAAATTACAGTATTGCTTAGTATCTCAGGCTTTATATGAATAAAGTCATCAAATATAAAAAGTTGGTGAGATAGCTCACGGGAGCGAAGTCGCTACTCTTCAATAAAATTGTTACGTCAGATCCAATGTAACAGTGTACCTAAACATAGAATAGTATTCGGAGGTCATGCAACACTCCGCAGAACGTAATTGCCCTTCCTCAGTTGAACCACTTAAGTCCTGTTGTGGATCGTCTTGACACACATACATACGGGGAAATAACTCTAGTGGTAGGTCAAGTCAACTTGTTGTACGTGTGATGGTAATCGTTGTAATGATTGGGAGTTTGTTTGGTTATGTAGTGGCCCGAATATCGACTACCCGGCAGTTGCCCACCGGACACAGCAACCGTTCGGTCGGAGGATCCTCCCTTTTCATCGGAGGATCCTCCCTTTTCATCGGAAGATCCTCCCTTTTTATCGGAGGTTTGCGGGACTTTACTCTCTGTTCCGCCTACCTCCAAAGTTACAAGTTTAGGCCGTCATCATGTTCGATAGTTTGTTAGGTACGTTTGGTAGGTAATGTTGGATCAGTTTGCAATGGTTTACGTCATCGTAACGTCAAGCAATGATCTCGGTTGGGTTCTTCGAGATTCGAGACAGCAGCTAAAACCAAGTCTCTCACGTGCATTTCCGATGCAAATCAGTTGTTGTGTTGAAATCGTTTTGTGATTCATTTGCGCAATATTGGGTAAATCTTAAATTGATTTCGTCACCATGCATTGACGAATACATGTATGAATTGAGTTTAAAATAAACAACATTAATGAATGAAAACGTCCACTTCATAGCGGTTTTATCTCTAAAACAACAGGAAGTGTCAAGATGATCTCATGTAAAAGTTGAATAAAATAAAAATATAATATTATTAATTGTCGATAAAAAACCTCAAACCGCCAATGATTTCCCGTTGCTATTGCAAATACCCTCATAAGAAATACTAATAAGAGTATTAATAGGCTACTTTAGCTTTCTGCAAAAAGAACAAGTAGGTAAAAAGAGTAAATGGGAAAATAGTCATGTAATGCCGAGTACCTAATGAGAAACTATGTCGTAAAGGAAGTTTTGAGTATCTATAAGAGGAGAGGAAAACCGAAGAAACTATGAACTGTGTAAATATACTTAGGAAAGGACGATTGCCAGTAAATTAGGATAAAGACAAAATCATGATGAAATAAGCACAAGTATTATAATATCGGGAGGCTCGCCTTCCGATAAGGACCAGGCCCGGGTCGATGGCGCGTTGTGATCCACGCGCACCTCAAAGAGATGTCAGCATAATGGACGGGGCCCGGTAAGGCCAGTGCCTGCCAGGGTTGCAAAATTGTTCGAAAGAGTTACATCGGCTCTGGAATGCAAAGGACATTTTGAAGGAATAAGGGTGAGTGTGATTTCCCATCCATTACCATATATACCAGTAGTACAAATTATAAAGAGGTGAGTTTATGTTGTAAAGATAGTTATCAATCTCCTATCTGCTTATGGCAACTCAAAATAATCTTCCAAGACCGGTTAAAAGGGCTATATTGCCCTGATTATAAGCGACATAATCCCATAATTATTCATGATTAGATCCAGCACGGGATGTCTACAGGCTAGCATTAATGTCCGTAACGGCATTGTTTTTATCTGGTCAGCAGGAAGTCGACGGAACGATCTCATAACTGTCGATAGAGATGTAGGATGCTGCGTCTTGACGGAAGCGCGTGTACACGAAGCAAAAACTAGCGCCGTGTCGACGACCTGCTAGTGTTGGGGTCGGTTTTGATTATTGATGTCGATGTTTCTGAAATCAAAATAAATACAGGATAACTTAAGAAGTATTGTGTGAAGGATGAATAGGATTGTATTGAGGTGAGAACTCGAATTAAAATAAGTAGAGGACGACCTAAGAAGTGGCGCGAAAAGAGGTGCGTACTGAGATGTACGGAAGGACAAGCTGTGCTATTCCTGAACATCTACATTTTAGCGGTAATTGATTGTCAAAACTTCAAAATGTATGGTTTTTTTATGCATAGGAAATCATTAAATGACTCCTTCCGCTCTGAATGGAGCGGGAGGGAGTGGCTCTTACTGACTAAAACCCATCTGTGCTCCTCTATAGTGCCCTTTGCGTTCCAGGGCCGCGGTGACTTTTTCGAACAAAATCCAGAAATCCAGATAGATGGTATAGCCATGCTCTTGCCTTTTTGGTTAGTCATTTGTTTCGTTTTAATCGCGGTGTGGGTGTGGACGATAATCGATTTGTGACCTGTCAAAACGCATGGCATTAGAAATTCATGAGTAGTTCAGTCATAAAGTGGGTGGTCTTATTTATTATTTAGTGGTGAAGCTACGAGTGAAAAGGGCAAGTGTTATCGTGATACTTACCTCTGCATTTCTGGTTTCAATACAATTGAGAGGTCTCATGTCATAATTTCAATTTTGGTGTCCAATGTGCTCAATACAAATCCCTTGATTATGCAGAAAAAGCAGAGCTTGTTGTTTACAATTAATTTTATTTCTCAAAATCGCAAAACTTACGTTATTTTTTTAATATTTTGTAATGGTATCGTAGCGTAGCATCACTATTGTGGTCGGTGCGTGACAGCGTGCATCACGATTAAAACCACAACATAAGATGGTGCAGAAAGGCAACTAGGTAGTACTGGACAAGGGACTTCCATGTTGGTAGACGATCTCTGGGTAAGAGGTCATCTTCAATGAAAGAAAATGCAAATTCAACCAGGATGGTTGGGAGTTTTCCCAACCTTTGATTTTTGCTGTCAACCAGTGGCATGGCCATGCGATTGTAGGTACTCTCGTGGTTTGAGAACCAACTGTAATGTTTGGTTTATTAGCAGGGTGTAGCATTCCTTTTGCAATCACCTATCATGTGGCCCATGGGCTAGAAAGTATAAATAAATCTACCAGCCAACCCCTGCTGTAATTGATGTTTTACAGCCACTGACAGCCTAGATAGCTTTTGAGGCCATTGTTCGTTCATTGTATCATATGCCTCGTTTAAATCCTGGATGGTGCAAGTGGTTGTGCACGGCGGGCAATTAAGCAGGTGACGCATGTTGACTGTATAACTTTTCTACCTCAATTCGAGGAACATCAAATTACACCTTCTGTGTTTCTCTATTCCATGCTACCAACTCACCGGACTGTGTCTAGCCCGGTTGCTCCTACAATGTTTATGTTGCTTAATTGATGATTTAACACGGATTCAACACGCTTCTGAAATAATTTGGGAGTAAAAAAAGAATGTAGATCACCTGCTTATGCACGCGGTAAAATTACATGGCCTAATAATCTGTCATTATTTCAGTGTTAATTATTGTTGTTAATTCTGTACTAATTGATGCAGTTCTTTTGCAGTTTGGCTATGATACTTACTTCTTCTATCGTATCGATGGCACATAAGAATTTATCCGCATTTTATGTTGCTTCACAAATGGTGATTTCGTCCGCGTTTACCAGGGCATCATGTAGAACTTGTATAGATTCTATAATTCTATATTCACACAGGATTTACATAAGTTGGAATGTTTGAATGGAAAACATTTAGTCATGAGTGCGAATCTCATAGTTATAATATTACAGACCATTCCATTCCATTCTTTCCTCCAAGAATTGGATAAGGATAAGTTTCTCACACACAATACATTTATTTTTTATAAATATTGCAGTCATGAGAAATGTTTATAAACTATTCCGATTTTTAAATATCTAGCAGGGCTTGAAGTTTTTCTCCTGCATATCGAAACTAGGCTCTGACTGGTATTGGATGATTACCTATCTTCATGATTATTAACAGCAAGAGCTAATGAACTTTCGTGTGGTGTTGGTAGGATGTATTAAATGAAAGGATACGAATTTGGAAAACATTAACATTCCTAACAGAATTCACTACTAAGTCATCCGAGTAATACGTTTGCCTGTAGTATTTCCGCTCGTACCTGTTTTTATTCATCTCAAATGTAATATTTATTCAGTCGTGCTGATGCTTGCACCTAAGCTGCTTGCTCACGCGAAACATCCCAATTTACCAAAAAACAAGTCACGGCTATTTGCTCCCATCATTTCCTATAGCCAGCCATTTCACAATATGGCTGTGCAGTAGGAGTGTCCCCCTCTTCCATGGTCCTGACGTAGGGTGACACAATAGCATGGATGTACAAGAGAGAGTACGCTTTGTACTCGAGCATTGGCCTGTGGACGCTTTTGTTTCCGAAAATATATATCGAGAGATTTTTTTTTTCAACTTTTTGATTGCAATGGCATGCATGTACCATTCGATTCATGTGTATGAGTTGTTGTGTCTTCAATGGCTGCCTTGAGGCGTGAAAGGAATGGGTTTTTCAGACGTCAGCTGACATCGGTTTGGAATTTGAAGTAGTAGGAGGCAATGTTGATGATGGATAGACAAGTGAACATTCATTAGTAGACGCTTTCAAACGTTGAAAATATCATGAGGGAACTGGTATGTCTGGACCAAAAGTTCGAAGACATGAGATATCCACCAAACCGCAGTGGGCCCTCGTGGTGGACGATGGCCCATTCCTTCTTATAAAGAGGAGACCGATGCACGGTGGGTTGATTTATATACGTAGTGGACTTAGGACATTAAAAAAAAAGTCATCTTATTTTTACTGATTAATGATGCAAATTTGTTCTACTATCTAATACAGTAAATTATTGTTCTATGACTTTTTATTTTACGCATTATTTTTAGTACTACAATTTTTTAAATATTTTTTTGTATAGAAAAAATCATAAAATCTAAAGAATCTCAAAAATCTGAAAACATCTCCAACTGCGATGTATATATTAAAATAGTACTATTTATTAGCTTATTTTTACAACTAGTCAGCTACTGCGCTTTGCTGCGATTTAGGAGAAATTTTTTTTTTTTTTTTTTTCTTATTAAAATCGCATTTAAGTCTACAAAATCTCAAATTTCTTCCAATTGTTGGATAAGTATTTTAATAGTACAATTTATTTGCATCTAATCGTCTACTGTAGTTTACTGTGACTTATGTATATTATGAGCACGATATCTCCGAAAATCTTTGTTGCGTGCTTCAGCTGCTTCTTCGGATAATTTTCCAATGGGCACTATACCCAAGCTTTCAATAATAGCTGCTCCGTGAGCTAAAACTTTGTGAACACTTGCAGGCATGTAAAACCAATTATATAATTCAATGTATAGTTCCATGGTGGTTTCGGTATAATCTTTAAACTTCAATATATCAATACGGTGACCCGACGAAATTGCTTCTAATATAGTTTTAAATCTTTTTATTAATTCTTCATTTACTCCTGTGATCGAAGCTGCAATATCGGGGTTTTCGAAAAATCTCCTCGCAGTATTCCCATCATTTGTTGTACCATGACCCTGTTTCACAACATCAATTAAAAGTCCTGTTTCGGATTTAAATGCTTCCTGAATATTTCTCTTTTTGCTCTCCATAATAGCTTTACTGTCACCTTTCACCATCCATGTCTTCAAATCTAATCTGTACGCTATATGAAGAATGCATTCCATGAATCGTATCCAGATGTGTAACGACGATAAACCATATTTATATAAATCGACATCAATTTCTTTTGCCAAAACCAAGGACAAATCATTCATTTCCTTTGGAGTAGCTTTACATATGTCACATCTTTGTGTTGATGTATCGCAAAGAACTGCAGTCGCTTTACCATCTATCATGGTTAGTATTAGGTTGTGCGAGATGGTCAAATCATCAACCACTGTCTTAACTAAATTGTTAATCTCTGCCTCAATCGCATTTTTTTCTTGCAAAATGCTGAATTTGTTTTCCTTCATGAATTTAAAAAACAGCGGACGACACCATAATGAGGAATTTGGGGAATCATTTTCCCATATAACTCTGTCACTAGACACTAATTTGATAGGAATCAAACTACCCATAAATACGCTAGAATCGTCAAAGTCCTCATCTTCTTCATTTTCTCTTCCAACTTTCTGCTTATAATTGGCTTGATTCGAAGCTCCGTCAAATCCCCATTTACTAATCAGTGTCAAATCTTTACAAGTTTCACTAATTTCGTT
This sequence comes from Melanchra persicariae, assembly GCA_947386135.1. Classification (NCBI taxonomy): domain Eukaryota; kingdom Metazoa; phylum Arthropoda; class Insecta; order Lepidoptera; family Noctuidae; genus Melanchra; species Melanchra persicariae. The sequence goes on from OX376667.1 coordinate 3,794,034, forward strand.
TGACATTATAATTCTCTTCACAGTAATATCCAATAGTGCCTGCAATTCTATCGTAGCCGTTTTATCTGTTACTACAATAGCAGTTTTAGGTGGATAACATTTAATTTTTTCATTTTGCAGTGCGTAGTAAGAGGGATATACGTTGGTACCAGTTACTTCTGCGATACTTTTTCGTAGCGTATTATATTGCCATTTTGACAATTTCAAAGACAAAAACAAGCCTAAAGCTTCATCTGGAGAGAATACTGATTTCTTTTTATTTCCAAAAAGACAATCTTTTACTTTTTGCACGTCGTGTGGATGCTTGAGCAGATGCTGTAATATGTCAGCAACATCTTCCTTTCCTTCTGCTTTTAAGTTAAAAACATGGGCATGTGACAACTCCTCTGAAGCAATAGTTTGCGTAGTAAGTTCCGTACGTCTCTTTTTTTGTTTAGGACCTAATTCTGTAAATGGTTTTCTCGGACTTACTTGAGTTGATGTACCAACAGACACCTTTTCATGAGATGTAGTTGATGTGCTAGGAACTGGATCGTCGTCGTTTTTTGCAAAATCTTTCATAAACTCAGGCCAAACTATCTCCGATGCCAACCAATCACTGTATTTACTTCTAAATGTATGTTCTTTTCGTTTAGCATTTTCCCATTTTTTATAAGTATTATAACAATACTTTGCGCAGAATTCCTTTAGCAAATTATCATTATCTTGATTTAAATCACACAATTTTGACTTGATAGCACTGTATAAAAAGTTATGATCCTTAATACTACCACTTGATTTCAATTTCACAAACATATCAACATTAGTAACTAAATCACTAAACATTTTCACAAAATTCTCGAAAATCAACTTTTAACAAAAATCAAGTAACGAGCGGGTAGTCCGTATGTAAAGGGTGGTTACAACGAACTGATATCATTGTTTTCAACTTGCTACCCCAAATATTTTTTACCTGCAAATTTACTGCCCTCTGATTGGCGCACGTCACTAATGACGACTCGTCTACTGATAAGAAAACCGGTTTTGGTGTTGTGGAAAGAGTGGTGTGGAATGCAGTTGCACAAAATATTTACAACAAACTAATAATAATAATCCTAATAATATGCACCATGCATCGAATTCTTTGTTTTATTCATACAAATTAAATCTCTGAAATTTTAGGGTAATAACCTACTTTAAAAAAAAAGTTCCAAAACATAAAAGTATGGTATAAGTATATACAATGCAAATATATATTTAAAAATCCTTAAGTCCCAACTTCGCGATTTCAGCCCACCGTGCGATGTTCGCATTGATGTAGGCGTGTCCGCGTGTCATAACCAGTCGTAGCTGAATTCAGAATTAGTTTTAAGGAAACCATTCCTTTTTTCAACATCAGGAGATTTGGAAGAATAGGTCTGCATGGGGCAGTTATTTTGTAAGATACAGGTCATTAAGATTGTTTCTGAGCGGACTGACCAAGGAGCGCCTATCGCGGTACATTTAGGTAACCGTGAATGAGATATCGAAATGTGACGTCATAACCTATCTTCATAATAAAGCCCCTTTTAATAACATCAGATCAACACATTAATTCAGTACAGAAGCTCGGTGTTCTAATGAATTATGTCATTCATGCGAGCCCGTAGATAAGCGTTCATTAATGGGCGCTTCAATTTAGGTTAATAACACCCAGCGTTAAAGGTCAGCTTTGAATTGATTCGGGGGCTAAACTAATTAGTGATGGGTTGTCGTATTAAGATGGGTTTGAAAGGTATTATTAGGTAGTAATTGTTCTTTTGGTGATCGAGGAGGTCAGAAGCAGATTTCAAGAAGAGAACTTTAAGTTAGACCATACAGCCTCTTGGTTAGTGATGCTTTTAAATTAAGTGGAATTGTCGGATTCCGTAATGTTGAGGGAAAGAAGAAGTAGAATAGGATGGAAGACTGCAATTGATCAATTTGGTTGTAGTCTAGGATTAGACGCGAAACCGTAATGCCTAATTCTACTAATATGAAAGATAAAAGGAAGAAAAACAAGAGAGTATTTGCTCCAAGCATAACGCATTATATAAAAAAACGAATAACATATACATAAGTTGGGAATAAAAATGCGTCTTATCTCTCTAAATGACAATGACTATTGAGGACAGGTTTCCTACCAAGATTTAACCTACTTGAAAATGATGTCTATAGTTGACCACATTCCCATTGCACAATTACTTGATGTTACGAATGCAGTAAGCTGGCACAATGTCAACAACAGCACCTGTGCCAGACGTTAATTCATTCAAGTAGTTGCTGTTAGCTTTGGCACTAATTGTAAGTGCTTCACCGTTAACTTTCTGTGTATTTAGTTTCGTGATGAATATAGGGCAGTCCTCAACTAAGTTAATGTTTGCGGATCCAACAATACAATCCTTCATTGTTTAAGACCATAAGACGACCTTTCTGCAGGTCGTAATTAAATCATCATCGTTTAGGTCCTTCTCCTTATTTTTGGTCAAAATGGTTTCTGTACTATTTACTAGCGATTTCAAATTACAGAAATATGAAATGTATCCCTTTTCAGATACTTCGGAGATTGCAGTTTTATTGAACGAAGGCTGGCGTTGCAGTCTAAAGCTTTAATTATATAGGTACCTTGAAGTGTAGACGGGGTAAAATAAGTTACAACGCGCGTGAGTTTAGGCTTTTGTATTTTTAATTACCACGTCTCTTCTTTATAACGTGTAATGTTACAAATAAATATAATTTCAAGACAAAACACTGTTTTATTTATTACGAGCACAATACGGACAAACAAGTAACAATTAAGGGATCTAGGCTTTAGCGGGAATCTAGATTTCGCGAAGGAGATTTGGCGTGCGATCAGGTAAGAGGCTATGTTCGCACTAATGAGATCGGCCTTTGAACCCGCTATTAAAAGCGCCGGTCATCGCAGCCATATGGGTGCGTTCCTAGGATGCTCACACGCCATATCCCGAACGCACTATTTACTAAAACAATAATGTTACTATTTTAAGATTTGTATAGTGTAGATATTGGTAAGTATTGTTAATTTATTTCATTAAATAATGTGTGCTATGTAAACAAGTTCTAATGAATTTATATGTGATATGTAATGCTTTTATTAATATGATTAGTCATAGATAATGCGTTCCATGTGTGTATGTGTTTATGGTAATTATGAATGGAACGTTTATGCAAAAATGTCATGTGTCAAAACTGTCAAACGTGAAAATAACAAACGAAATGAAGAAAGTAGAATGTTGTGTTATGGTCGAATGTTTAGTGTTTTTACAATTATATATGGATGTGAAATAGGGTGTAGACCGCTACACTACTCCCCCCCTGAGACCGTAGCTACTGCTACGGGCGATAGTAGTCCGGGAAGCGAACAGTTCGACCGGAACGGGTTTTTTTAACGTCGACGGTATTTGGCGGCAACTGTGTGGCGGTTGGTGTCGAACTCGGAGTTGCGCTGCTTGGGACGACGTCTTCTTCGATGCTGAGGTAAGCGGGCTTCAACCTATCTATTGAGACGGTTGTCTCCTTACCCTTTACCTCAAGTCTGAATGTTTTCTCGCCCTTTTGCAGCACTTTGAACGGCCCGGTGTATGGCGGGTCGAGTGGACGGCGCACGGCGTCATGTCGCAGGAAGACATGCGTCGCCGTTGCCAAGCTGCGGGGCACGTAAAATGCCTTCTGGCCGTGGCGGCTCGCCGGTGTCGGCGACAGGTTGGCCATCTGTTGCCGAAGACGTGCTGTGAAGTCGGCGTAGTCTACGGTGCCGGACCCTGATGGTGAGATAAATTGGCCCGGTAAGCGTAGCGGTTCACCGTAGACTAGCTCTGCAGCTGACGCGTTGATGTCCTCCTTCCAGGCACTGCGGATGCCGAGCAGCACGAGGGGAAGAACTTCGGACCAGTTGGTGTCGGTGTGGCGTCGGATGGCCGCCTTGAGCTGGCGGTGCAGGCGCTCCACCATGCCATTGCAGGCTGGGTGGTACGCCGTGGTTGGTCGATGCTGGCTGCCGAGGGTCGCAGCGAGAGCGTGGAAGAGCTTGCTCTCAAACTGCGCGCCCCGGTCGGTGGTGATGCGATGCGGGCAGCCGAAGCGAGACACCCAGCCGGCAATGAAAGTGCGGGCACAGGTCTCAGCGGTGATGTCAGCGATGGGGTATGCCTCAGGCCAGCGGGTGAAGCGATCAATGACGGTGAGGACATACCTGTAACCATTTGAGTAATTTAATGGGCCCACGATGTCGGCGTGGACATGTGAGAAGCGCTGGGAAGGAATAGGGAAAGGAGAGGTGGGAGAGGATGTGTGCCGCGAGATCTTGTTCTTCTGGCACTCTATACACTCTCTGGACCATGCCCGGCAATCCTTCTTCAGACCAGGCCAAACAAATCGGGATGAAATTAATTTGACCGTGGCCTGTCTACCGGGGTGGCTCAGCTGATGAAGCTTCTGGAACACACGCCTTCTGAATGGCTCTGGAACAAAAGGACGTATGTTGTCAGTGGAGGTGTCGCAGTATAGCTCTATGTCGGAGTCTGGATACCGTACTCTCCTGAGCTTGAGGGACGTGTTGTTGCACGTTAGGAGTCCATGCAGTTCAGGATCGCTTTCCTGGGTATGTGCAAGGGCTGCGTAATCCAGTGTTGGGACTGTTAAGGCTTCCACACGTGATAGGGCATCAGCCACGACGTTGTCCTTTCCTGCGATGAACTGGATGTCCGTGGTGAATTGCGCAATGAAGTCCAGATATCGGTACTGTCGTGGTGAGCAGTTCTCCCGGTTGTGCGCATACGCGTATGACAGGGGTTTGTGGTCTGTGAAGATGGTGAAGTGCCTACCCTCGACCATATGGCGGAAGTACCTGACGGCATCGTGGATGGCTAAGAGCTCCCTGTCATACGGGCTGTACTTCTTCTGCGATGTGGACAAACGACGCGAGAAGAATGCCAGAGGGCTCCAGGTGTCACCCGTCTTCTGCTGCAGCACTGCACCTATGGAGGCGTCAGACGCATCTGTAAAAATTGCAAGGCTAGCAGTGGTGTCCGGGTGGACGAGTAAAGCAGCTGAAGCTAAGCCTTGCTTGCAAGCATCAAAAGCTGTATGCATTTCTGGTGTCATCTCTATAGCCTGTGTTCCTCTCGTTTTAGGGCCAGTGAGGACGACGTTGAGTGGCGATTGCAAGCGAGCTGCGTCAGGAACAAAGCGGCGGTAGAAATTGAACATACCCAGGAAGCGACGCATCTCCTTGACGGTCTTGGGAGCTGGGTAATCCTGGATCGCCTGTACCTTCTCCGGTAAGGGACGAACACCTTCTGCAGACACCTCATGCCCTAGAAAGGTGATGGTGGCTCGGCCGAACTCACACTTAGCCGTGTTGATTAAAATTCCATACGTGGACAGTCGCTTGAGGAGTTGGTGCATATGTTCAGTATGCTGGGCTGCCGTCTGTGAAAATAAAAGCACATCATCTAAGTAACAGTAGCAGAACGGCAGCCCGCGGAGCACCTCGTCCATGAATCGCTGGAAAGTCTGCGCTGCGTTCCTCAGTCCAAACGTCATGTATGGGAACTCGTAGAGTCCGAACGGTGTGGTGATGGCTGTCTTGTGTATATCAGCTGGCTGGACAGGGATCTGATTATAAGCTTTTACTAGGTCAATTTTGCTGAATATTGTGCTGCCAGCCAGCTGATGTGTGAAGTCCTGGATGTGTGGTATAGGGTACCGGTCCGGGATGGTACGGGCATTCAATGCCCTGTAGTCCCCACATGGTCGCCAGCTGTTGTCCTTTTTAGGAGCGAGGTGGAGTGGTGATGACCATGAGCTCTCTGATGGTCTAGCCGTTCCATTAGCCATCATTGCCTCGAACTCCTTCTGGGCGACCTTGAGCTTGTCCGGAGCAAGGCGGCGTGGTCGGCTGAAAACAGGTGGGCCAGGCGTAGTCCGTATGTGGTGTACGGTGTTGTGACTGACCTGACGTTGTGTTCCAGCTGGCCGCGTGGTCTCCGGGTACTGACGCAGGACCTCGTGGTACACGGTGGTACCACCGATCGACTTCACGGAGGCGATGTCTGTTGTTGAGCCGGCCGCAGATGACGCCGTAGACGACAGCTGGGTCAGCCCATCGATGAGCCGGTAATTTTTTAAATCTATTAAAAGATTGTAGTGTGCCAGTAAGTCGGCACCGATGATGGGTTTGGTGACGTCCGCGACCACGAACTTCCACGTGTACACGCGGCGGAGCCCTAAGTTCAGATGGAGCTCGACCCAGCCGTACGTGTCGATGGCGGTTCCGTTGGCCGCGAAAAGTTGGTACCCAGTTTTGTTGCGCCGCTGCTGGAGTGATGCACGTGGGTACACGCACAGGTCGGACCCTGTGTCCACAAGAAACGTGGTTTTAGTTGTCCGGTCAGTCACAAATAGGCGGCGTGGTTGGTTGGGGCAGCCATTTGCCGCTACTTCTGGCTGCCGGCGGCATTTCCCGCATACGTGCACGGCGTGGCGCACCGCGTGGCCTTGTCACCGAACCTGTTATGGTAAAAACAGTGGGCCTCGTTCCACGTGGTTCTGGAGCGCGAGCGACTACGGCGGCGGCCTGAGGACGGTCCTCTGCCACCACGTTGGTGCCTATGATGGCTACGCGAGCCGTGGTGTACCTGTCCTCTCTGCAGGGCCGCTACCTGGAGCGTTAATGCAGCGATGCACTGTTTCAGGTCGCTGATCTCGCTGCTGCTGGTGTTCGCGCTCGCCACTGCTGCTACGGCGGATGTTGCTGCGAGCGCTGGTGCTGGTGTCGGCGCGATCTCGTGCACGCGGTCGGCTAAATCTGCGACAGACTGAAGAGGAAGATTAGGTTGCGAAGCGATAACCGTCTGTATATTAGTAGGCAACCTACTCGCCCACAACGTGGCCAAGAATGACTCGGGCACATGTGGTCCGGCTAGCGTCTGCAGGTGCCGTAAAAACTGCGACGGCTTGCGGTCGCCTAGCTCCTCGCGGTTGAGGATCTGCTGGACCTTTTTCTCGTGCGAGTCGGAGAGTCGCCGTGTCAGCTCAGCTTTCAGCTTTAGGTACTTGTCCTGAGCTGGGGGATTTTCGATAATGTCCCTGGCCTCTACCATATATCGGTGGTCAAGCTGCGCGACGACGGTATAAAATTTGGTAGAATCGGCAGTAATGCCCGCGATGGTGAACTGACCTTCGACCTGGGCAAACCAAAGTGCCGGCTCCTCAGGCCAAAATGGTGGCAATTTCACGCTGACACGGCAGACGTCCTGGCTCTCCGACGACGCTCCTACGCTCGTTCCCTGGGCTGCTCCGGTAGACATGCTGGCTCCTAAAGGCTTCAGTGTTCTTTATCGGGGTCACCAGTGAAGTGTAGACGGGGTAAAATAAGTTACAACGCGCGTGAGTTTAGGCTTTTGTATTTTTAATTACCACGTCTCTTCTTTATAACGTGTAATGTTACAAATAAATATAATTTCAAGACAAAACACTGTTTTATTTATTACGAGCACAATACGGACAAACAAGTAACAATTAAGGGATCTAGGCTTTAGCGGGAATCTAGATTTCGCGAAGGAGATTTGGCGTGCGATCAGGTAAGAGGCTATGTTCGCACTAATGAGATCGGCCTTTGAACCCGCTATTAAAAGCGCCGGTCATCGCAGCCATATGGGTGCGTTCCTAGGATGCTCACACGCCATATCCCGAACGCACTATTTACTAAAACAATAATGTTACTATTTTAAGATTTGTATAGTGTAGATATTGGTAAGTATTGTTAATTTATTTCATTAAATAATGTGTGCTATGTAAACAAGTTCTAATGAATTTATATGTGATATGTAATGCTTTTATTAATATGATTAGTCATAGATAATGCGTTCCATGTGTGTATGTGTTTATGGTAATTATGAATGGAACGTTTATGCAAAAATGTCATGTGTCAAAACTGTCAAACGTGAAAATAACAAACGAAATGAAGAAAGTAGAATGTTGTGATAAGGTCGAATGTTTAGTGTTTTTACAATTATATATGGATGTGAAATAGGGTGTAGACCGCTACAACCTAACTTTTGGACAATTGCTGTCCCAATCAGCTTCGAGAGTAAAGGCATAGAGAGTGGACCTGTGTAATACCTGCGTCCTGCGTGTATGACAGATCTTCGTAGAGATCCACTGTGATCGAAATTCGGTCGGAAGGGTTATTATTACTACTACTTCCCGAGAAAAACCCGCTCCAATAATATAATCCCAATAACCCCCACAATAAAGGAACATCAACCCACTTATTACGAAACATAAGCACGCGCTCTTCAAAGCCATTACGACCGGCGTCGATACAATAGTAACAACTTAAACGGCTTGGCAGAGTGTCAAATGTAAGTGTCGAGAGGACTATTGTACTAGAACACGTAGCTTGGGTCGCTGGGTAAGACTTTGGCTCTGTGTGAGGTTCATACGTATTCGAGGCATAGTTTCAACCTGAGGTTCTTTAAGTCAAGGGTTACTTCCAAGCAAGCGTGCACCATCGTCGATCACATCATCAGTTTCCGTCAGGTTAGATTGTCGTCAGCAATAAGTAAAAAATAAGTTGTGCATTGTTAGGGCTCACATTATGATCCTTACCTATGTATCTACATATTTTTTTTTTTTTTTATTTTTTTTTCCGTGCTTATCTGCTATCAGTCAGCTCTGACTATGATCAGATGTGTGGAAAGATGCATCACATTTTATAGAATCAGGACCAATGTCCAATACTACTTAATCAGGCAGCACAATATCAGCTTTCTTGAGTCTCTTGGTATGATTTGGCATCAATAGTGAACGTGATAGGGGATTTGGATGGTTGGTTAATCTGTCTTTGTATTTCTCTAGATAGCGCTTCGCTTCTTCTAAGACCGTTGGGATTTCCAGGTGCTCGTGGATTTCTGAGTTGCGAGCGTACCAGGGCGCCGCTGCTAGGACCCTAAGGATGCTGTTTTGACTTCTTTGAATGCACATGATGTTTGATTTGCTTGCGGAAGACCATAATTGAATCCCATATGTCCATATTGGTTTTATGATGGAACAATAAATTCTAAGTTTGTTACTCAGGGTGAGTGAAGATTGTCTACCTAGTAGCCAGAGCAAGTTCCTGAATCGGTAGTTTATTTCTGTTCTTTTTTTCTTTAGGTGATCCTTCCACGTCAACCTACGATCCAAGTAGAATCCCAGGTACCTTACACACGGTGACTGTGGTAGGGTGTCCAGACCCAGTTTGACCGGGGCGCAATTTCCATGTCTGAGTGCAAAGGTAATGTGGTGCGATTTGGGCGCACTTGCCTTTATATGCCATTTGTTTAACCAGTCATGGGTCCTGTCAAGTTGATTTTGCAGCATGTTGCTCGCCAAGTTGGCATCCTGATCACAGGCCAGGAATGCAGCATCATCAGCGTAGGTTGCTACAAACACGTCAGGGCACTGTGGGAGATCGCTCGTAAATATATTATATAAAACTGGGCCCAGGACGGAACCCTGGGGTACCTCTGCAAGGCATCTGGTGAGAGAGGATCTAGCGTCTCGTACCTTTACTTGAAATTGCCTATCACTAAGGTATGATTTCATTAGCAAGTAAAAAGAATGGGGCAGAAGCGACTTTATCTTGCATAGTAGTCCTTTATGCCATACTCGGTCAAAGGCTTGTTGGACGTCGAGGAATGCTGCCGAGCAATATTCTTTCTTTTCCAGGCATTGTCTTATGGTGCGGTAGACTCGGTGTACCTGTTCTACGGTGGAGTGTTGCTCGCGAAATCCGAATTGGTGATCAGGTACAACTTGGTTTTCTTGTAGGTGAGGTTTCAGCCTGTTCAGGACAACCCTTTCCCATAACTTCGATAATACTGGAGTAAGGCTAATAGGGCGGTAAGATGAAACTTCATTTTCCGGCTTTCCAGGCTTATGGATCATTACGATTTGTGATATTTTCCAGAGAGCAGGGACGTGAGAGGATCTGAGAGAGGCATTAATGAGGATAGTGAGGAAGACTACTCCCTTTCTTGGCAGCTCCTTAAGAATTTTCGGAGTAATCAGATCGAATCCGGGTGCCTTTTTGGAGTCCATCGTACATATCAATCTAGACAGTTCCCGTGGGGATGTTGGTCGCAGTGGGCCACAAAGTTGCAGGTCCTGGTTGAGAATGGCATCAATTTCAGGATCGTCAGGAACTGAAGTTTCGTTCGGTTTGAAGACATTGGCAAGGTGAGAGGCGAAAGCTTCAGACTTTTCTTGATCTGTGCGAGCCCATGAATTGTCTGATCTGATTGGGGGGAAGCATTGCTGAGGTTGTGCTAGGTTCTTAGTTGCTTTCCAAAGGGAGTGAATTCCTTTAGCTTCAGGGGTCATTTTCTCTAGCCTGTGTTGTAGGGCATCATTGTTAGATTTCGCAAGAAGGTCTTTGAGTTCCTTAATGGCATGGTTAAGGCGGGTTTTGTCCCGTTCGTTATGTGATGACTGCCAGATTCTACGAAATCGTCTTTTCTCTGCGATTTTTCTTCGGACTTCGATCGGGATAGGTGTACTATGCTCAGAATGTTTTAACTCAGGGGTGCTAAGCCACGCTGCCACTTGTAAAAGATTAGTGAAGTACAAGCACGCGTCGTCTACGTCTTCAGGGGACTTTAGAGGCACGTTGAGATTAATGTTATCTTCAAGGTACTCTCTAAAGCTATCCCAATCGGTTTTGCAGTTGTAGAGCTTGTCATGATTTGGGTTACATTTTGCGGTCGTTTTACTCAATCTTAGTATGATTGGGGTGTGGTCTGAAGACCCGTCTAGGCTAGAATCTATTTGAGTAAATTTGTGGCATAAGTTTTTTGTAACAAAGAAGTCAAGGAGATCAGGTATTTTGTTAACATCCGTAGGCCAGTATGTAGGTTCACCTGTGGACAGAGTTGACATGCTATTTGCATCGATGCATTTTTTGAGTTCACGGCCCCTGGTTACGGTGAGTCTAGAACCCCAATCAGTATGTTTGGCGTTCCAGTCGCCACCTGCTATAAATCTATTACCTTGTTTCTTAAAAAACTCGGTAAACATTTCCTCATTGATTTTGTGTCTAGGAGGGCAATATACCGCCGAGATGTTAATAATGCCTGATCGATCTTCTACTCTTATAGCCGTGGATTGTAGGTATTCTGTCACAAAAGGTTCCAGTAGGCAGTGTTTGATGGTGTTTTTTATTACGATAGCACTGCCACCATGTGCTCGACCATCCGGATGAGAGGTAAGGTACACGCAGAACCCTGGGATACGTATATCACTTCTTACAGTTGTGTGTGATTCTGATATAAGGCATATGTCGATCTTATTTTCTTTTAGGAAAACTTCTAATTCATTTGTGTTGGGTGCAATGCCATTGATGTTCCAGGCTGCTATGAATAAGCAAGTCATTTCGTAATCTTAGTGACGAGGCTGGTGATTAGACTCACTAAGGAGCCTATTTGTTGGATTAAAAGGTCCATCTTCTCACTCTGTTTGATTAGGATATGATGTAGTGACTGATTCTGTTGATGGAGTGTTTGTGGTAGGTCATGGGTTGTAGAGTTTGGTCCGGATAATGCTTCTGCATACGATTTCTCATTAATGTTCATTGGGGCTCGTATGTTGAAGGTAGATGTAGTAAGTGGAGCAGCCGAAGCGTTAGTAGTAGTTGGTAGGGTATACACCCTTTCTCGTGGAGTGCGGCTTTTGTTTCTCCGAGCTAAGATCTCTTTATAGACCTCGCAGCCTTTATAGTTGGCAGGGTGGTCACAAGAGCATAGTGCGCATTTGGCGGGTGTGGTTCTATCTTTCTTTGAGCATTCTGAAGTTTTGTGACCTTCTCCGCATTTGACACATCTATGAGGTCTCATGCAATTGTTCTTCGAGTGCCCATATTGTTGGCATCGCTGGCACTGAACAATGCTTTTTGATTTGCGGGGGTCTTCTATTTTAACTTTTTGGTTGTAAATATATTGGATGTTCTTGACCTCGCGATTGTGAATGCTTTGTTTGACATTCACAAAGAAGGTTGAGGTGGGTCTTTTGTCCGAGCCATAACGAGCGTTAATTATCTCACCTACGATTTCATTGTCGGTGGCTTCGACTGCTTCCCTTATAGCTTGATGAGGGGTAGTGTAGTGCAGGTCTTTGATTACAAAGCGGTAGCATTTTGCGTCCTTTGGTGTGAACGTATGCCCAATAAGTCCATTTTCTCTAATGATATCAATGGTTTTTTTATAGGCTTCTATTGTGTTTATCATAACACGTATGCTGTTCTTATTGACTATTCGGTATTTAAATTCAGGTGGGCTAATGACCGTCTCTATCAGATTGGTTAATTCCTTTAGATCTTCTATTCCATACAATATGATCGGTGGAGGCTTAGAATCTTGCTTGGGTTGGCGAGTTTCATCCTCTTTATGGTCGATGGGTAGGCCAGCAAACCTGTTTCCTGTCTGGGTTGAAGCAGGCGGGGGAGACAGCTCCGTGACCTTTCGTTTTTTAGATGATGGCACACGCTGCCATGCGGGGGGCTGCTTGTCTATAATTGGCATTTGGGCATCAGAAACTGTTTTGTCTGAACTGATTATTGTTGTGCCTGGATTAAGCATAATAGGCACAGTGGCTGTACTACATACTTTGGGCGTAGGCTCAGTGAGTGAGTTTGATCTCTGTCTGGTAAAGAGAGAAGGATGAAATACTTGTTGAGTCATGGCCTTTTTGCTGCTTGTGGCAACAGTTGCACGCGCTGGTTTCTTAGGTGATGCTGTATGCATGTATCTACATATAATCAATTTTTTATCACTATCACCATCCGTGTGTAATGTTATGGTTATTGATAGGCGGCAAATAGAGATGTATGGAAGAAGTCGATATGTTGTCCCGACTCCAAATAAATTAGGACATGTGCTGGGGGAAGATGACTTGAAAGAGTTCATGACCTCTGATTTTGTTGGGGTTCTTAATTTAATGTCGTCACCATCTAGTTTCAAAATATTGATCATAATTTGAGTATGACGTCTACACAAGTCTCTCACCTACTAACAGATATAAATATTATCATTTCATTGCATAAAAATATGCCCGGGGATATATGTTGTAAAAGTTCGGTCTAAACTCTGTGTGGGACATTTTATAGTGACAGCTAGCATCCGGTATGGAGACCATGCGTTTAATATGGCTAGCAAATGCAGTTTATTTGTGTAGGACATTTCATTTCTTTAAGACAACCATAACTGCTGCTAATTTGAACTAGGTAGGCATATTTCTTGACTATTTGATAGACTTTCATAAGGTTGTTTATTTATGTATTAAAGGTTACACCGTCGCCAATTATAGGATTACCAATATTTACAAAAGGAAGTAAAATATCACAAAAAGCTAGTAAAAAATAAATGCTTAAATTTAAATGAGAACATAAAATTGTTTCACTTGGTAGCCCAGTCTTATCCACAGGACATGACTCAGTGCTATCATATGAATTTTCAAAATATAAATTGGGCTTCACGCATAAATGGAACTTCGGAGAACTTATCATAACTCTCCAGTATTGCATAACATGAATGGACATCTATACCTCTATCCATAGACACAAACTTGGCAAAGTGACAAATATGTTGAGACTGAGAGTACGCTCCGTAGTACTACATACGGGAGAAGCTGCTACTACACTGAAAATAGTAAAAGAACACGCACGGCAAATTTATAAACAGACAACTAGAGATTTTAAGACTGAAAATTGGGTGTATGACTTTACTAAACAAAATCCAAGGTATCGTATAGATGAAAGGAAACGCTTCCAAAGATTATCTACTACAGAGTTATAAACCCTATACATTCCAATATCCAGACAGCGAATGAATAGATATATTTGAATAGATAGACAGATATATTTGTGACTACAGCTCACAAATATATCTGTGGTTGCAGTTCTGATTCTAAGCTTTGCAGTCGAGACGCCATTCGACCTCGGGAAGCAACAGCGATGTTCCAATTTAAACTTTAGTGCTTGCTTGTGTGCTTGTTGTTGCTTGTGTGCTTGTGCTTGGACTTAGAAACTAGAACTAACTGGAACGAGGCTAACTATGGAACTAGCCTCTAGTTTTAGTTAGCAAACTACGCCACAGCAACGGTTTGGGACCCGATCCCAAACCGTTGTTCAGAAATCTCGATCCGATGATTAAAACTCTCAAACTCCCTTTGAGAGTTTTAATCAGAAACAGTTACGGATATAGTAAACAAATCAAAGAACTTTGTCTGCCTAACGACAGTCAAGTGGAATACTACGAGAACATAAATGGTTATGGTTGGTAATGAAGTTCGGTAACACACTACTGGCAGTCCTTAAATACTTAAAATCAAACTATGTTTAGACTGGCTTCCAGTCGTAACCAGATGCAGTTGAGTAACAGTATTTAACACCGAGCTACTTCCTATCTGTCGTCCAGCGGGCCCGGGGTAACATGACACTCCTTCACTAGACTGGTGCCAGACTTTATCGTAGAAATAAATAAAAAAACTTAGTTCTCCTAACAAGCCCCTCTGTTCCAAAATTTCATCATCCAGCTAGCTACTTCACATACGGTACATACGAAAACAATAACAATATTCGTAGTAATATGGATGCCAAACAAATGTAAGTGATGTGTGTTGAATAATAAATGTCACCCGTCTGTGCCCGTACCGCGGTAACCCTTTGTGTGCCCATCTGATGGTGTTACACCAAATTGGGTTGTAAATGTTGTTGAAAAAAATAAGCCGCCTTTGTTTTGTTGCTCGACTTCCAAATTATGTTTCGGCGGTACGTAAATTTTAAAAGCTTCACTCTTTTACATATGATTACATCTTGTTGTATTCCTTTGGCTCATTTTCCGTACTAACAATACTTAGTGACACTGCTATTCCATCTTATACAAAATGAAACCGTTTAAATGACCGACAATTTTCGTTTTTATTCGCTTCAGTATTAGCCCTTGCATTTCCGGCTGTTTTCTATGAATACTCAGCATTGTCGAAAAAAACAAAAACCACGTGTATCTGTATATAATTTGTCTATTCAAGCTTTATTAGGCAGCAGACCAAAATCCATCAGTTCCTGCATCTTATATTGTTTTTTGCTAAAGCTGCAAAATTGAAACCTGGACACGTTCTGGCTAGTTTAAGGTTTACCTTGCCGCTTCGGCTTATAGAGATGGCAGGTAAATGACCAGATATAATTTTCATACTGCATACTGGCAGTATTGAACGAGACCTCTGTTTGTTTGTGAGTTCCTGGTATTGTTAGAGTTTTGGCTGAAAATAATTTGGATGCCGCTCTATTATTCGGAGTTTATTCACCGTTATTTTGATGCATTTGTTCGTCCCATATAATTTGGTCGTTAATTTCGGGATTTTATTACATGTTGCTGCAATCTTCAATATCTTAATGGTCGAAAGTTATTGATCTTCCATTTAATTCATAACTTTAGGTTAATTACTTGTCACCAAGACTCACGATTCGCAACATATCGTAAATTGCACAAATTGTTAACCTCGTGCCACCTAACATCAGCTTCTGTAAATCCAGAACCTAATTGCGCCGTCCTCTTTAAGAATCGATAAACTTATATGATAGCTTCAAATACAGTCTGTGGTGCCGCATTCAAGTTTGCTGACATTCTACCTACCCTCATAAGGGATAACCGCGTGTGACCCAATGTATTTAATTGCTAGTCCACATTCGGTATCCATATTTGGCACCCTACAGTTGTCTTGTAACGGAATGGCAAGTTCCTTATCTGTTGCTTTATTTTTTTGTGTTACAATCTTGTTTGGTTCTGTTGGAGGATCGCGGGGATATTAAATTGTTGGGATATTGTTCTTGGTAATAGTGGCTTTTTGTTTAGCGTGAGAACAATGAAGTGTTGTCCTTTTGCTGCGTTCCCGTTCATCCCGCTTTGCGGCAATATTCCACAGATTCTACTTCTTTTTTCCATTTACTTTCCTTTAGGTTCGTGGTAATCTTATTTCGCTTTATAAAGATGCAAGTGCTTTATTGCTTCAGGATGCTGTATAGCTCTTATATAGAACTTACCTGAGCTTGTTATGATTATGGGTAACGTAAACCAGCTGAGTTTAGCTTGGTATTTCATACGCAGTTGTAACTCCATATTTAGCTCGTGAAAAGTATTACGTGATTATAAACAGATTTACTACGTTGATCGTACCATCTGGTCTCGGTACTAAGATTTATCGCAGACACAGTAGCGCAAGTATTGGGTAGCCTTACGATTGAACTCACTTTATAGCCAATAGAATTCGCATAAATTATTATCGGATGTACTAAATATTCGTTGGCAGTTATCGCTTATATTTGTTTGCTGTATCAATAAGGGCTATGCACACGCGAAGATGCAATTAAATGTTTTCTTTATTTGTTTGTTTGTTTTCCTTGTTGTGTTTTGCGTTCCATGCTGTAAATTTTAAAGTGGAATTCGTGTTTTTCATGCAAAATATTGGGAGACAACATATGAAAACGCTTTCGAGAAATGCTTATGCATGCTAACCTGTCTGTATACCTACCTGTTTGTTTCGGTCGTGTGAGTGAAACGTGTAATGTATGGATCCTGTCACTTACATAAATAATGTCTCTTTATGTTTTAACAAATAAATATACTACATTCATTTTTGGCATGGTAACTGGGCTTGCTTACGAAAACACGTCATTTTATGTCTTGTCTGGGTTAAAATATATCATCCCGTCTGGAAGACATTGTTTTCTTATTATGTAAACATGCCACATTGAAAAGGCATTATCTTATAGCTACACCTACTTCTTAATTCGGTGCCTATTCAATTAATGAAGCTGAATTCAATTCTGAAATAATATTTATTTCATTATTTTCTCTTCCCATCAGGCTCATTCTCATACTCATTTGCCTGTCCCGTTCAAAATTAAACCCTTAAATCGGTCACTAAAGTTGACAATCCGACTGTGACGTAATACAAATAACGGTAGTACGCGGTCGAACAGACGCTTTGGCGCCGCCGAGGCTGGCATAGCGGTGCTGTGACCCTTTTGCAAGTGCGCCCAAGTTGTAAAAGGGAGCGGTGTTTTCTCAATAAAGCCCATATAAGTTCATTTGGTTAATTATTCTGGAGTAAATTATTCCATGATCTTTAATTTATGGTTTGCAATAATATCTTCAAAAAGTAACATATCTTCAGTTTCTGTTTCGCCTAGTCTCGCTTCTGTAAGTTTAACACCTGGTTTTCCATGTGTACTTGTTATGTCAACGGTGTGAAAATATTAAGGCAGGTTACTGTTTGACATCTTGCCGTATTTGTCTCTCATAAACACCGTTCAAATGCGAGTCGGACTCGCATGCAAAGGTTTCCGAACTAATCTCATTTTTGTAACACACAAATTTGAAACCATAGACTTCTATCTTATAGGTTTTTTCTATGATCCAAAGACCATAGGTAAAGAACTACTTTGTTTTTTTCAAAAATTAGACTCACTTGGCGATAAAGGGGAATGGTAATTTTTCATCAAAATTTTTGAATAACGACAAAATATATTTAAAACCCACACAATAAGCCCTTTCGTTGGTTTAAGCTCCAAATAACGCGTACGTGACGCGTCCGTTTTTGGGTCACAGAAGTTCGTATGTTTGCCTTATTTCAACAGCATCGGTTCAGTAGATTCAGAGAAAATTGGCTGTGATAGAATTCCGTTTTTTACGGATGTTTAGAACCCTAAAAATGCTTCGTCAATTGCTAATTTGATTCGCTTATATCATTTAATTTTTAATCAATCTATATTGTGCCACTACTGGGCGAAGGTCTCCTCCACTTTTCCTGGTGCGTTGCCTTAGATTGCTAAGGCAACGCACCAGGAAAAGTGGAGGAGGTTATTATATTTTTGACTTTTGATTTATTTATCGTTATCGCTGATTAATGTCACTTTTTTAAATCCTCAGGTATGCTTTTCGTTCTGTTTCTACTACGAATATCATTGTGTCAACTGCCACTCTTTGTCAATGGACTGTTGTTTGAACGCTATTCCCCATATTACATTAAAAATTCACACCATCGCTGTCTACCTATGACTTCGACCACGGTGGAAGATATAATTGTACACAATTTGACGTTCACGACCATCGCTTATTTTATTTTAATGCTTCTCGCATGTACGGAGACTACTACTTTATGCAGATTAGTTTATAATTAGGTGGTGTATTTATCTTTGAGTTTTAGATTTAACTGTCACACTTTTAAACCTTTCCCGAAGTTTACTAGCTGTGTAAAATTTCTCTAGGTTCTACCTGTAATTTCAATTTACAGCAGCCCTTTTTGTATGGATGGGAAATCATCAAATGACTCCTTCTGCTCTGGGTGGAACAGGAGGGAGTGTCAGACTTACTGACTAAATCCCATCCGTGCTCCTCTATAGTGCCTTTTGCGTTTCAGGGCCGCGATGACTCTTTCTATCAAAATCCGCAACCCTGGTTACAGCAGGCCTGCATGGTTGATTATGGCCCACTCCTTTAATAATGGCCTAAGTCCCAGCAATTGGAACATTATAGGCTGGTTATGTATGCTTCCCTATACATACACCTTACCTTACCCATTTTATCAGTAATTCTATGAGATAATTGGACAGTGTGTTGTGTCAGTGTTCCGTTTATTCGGGGTAGGATGTTAAAACCTTATCTATATTTAAAAATTAATTATTTACAATATCAAATAATACAGTGTTCGTTATTATCGATATGGTCTTTTGGAGGTAGCGGAACAGAGAGTAAAGTCCCGCAAACCTCCATTGAAAAGGGAGGATCCTCTGACCAGACGGTTGGTTTTTGTCTGGTGGGCAACTGCCCGAGAGTTGATATTCGGGCTTTGCATGTGTTCTAATCACACGGTAAACTTTGATATCGCGATTTAGGATATTTGTAGTTAGTTCGCAGCTGTCGAGATAGATGGCGCTGCGAGTCTCATTTGTTGTGATGTTGATTCTGCTACGTTGATTTTTGTGGCGGCATGAATGCCGCTACATCACTCCCCTCCGGAGACCGGAGGTCGATAGTGGATGGGTCGTCCATACATCTTGAGATGCTTGCCAGGCCAGTGGAAGGTTGGTTCCAGTGAGTCGGAACCGGAAGTCGCAGAGTTCTCGGTGAGTCGGAACTGTCTGCGTCGCAAAGTTCACGGTGAGTCGGAACTGTCTGCGGCGCCCCGATGCTGCTGCTGGCGTCGACCAGGAGAGGTTCTTCAAGGCTGTTCATGTAACTGGCCGAAGGTGCAGTGTGCTTGCCAAGGTGGGTCGGAGCTGTGCGACGTGCTGTCGTGACTGCTGGCGTCGACCAGGAGAGGTTTTTCAAGGCTCTTCATGTGACTGGCCGAAAGTGCAGTGTGCTTGCCAAGGTCGCTGATGAGGTTGATGATAGAGGCTGAGGATGCTGACCAGGAATGCGCGTCCGCTGCATGCTGGTGGTCAGGATACCCGTAGAAGCCGAGGGTACTGGCTGGCTGTATGACTCGCTGCTCGAAAGCTTGAGGTCAAGATGAGGAGAAGTGATGATGATGATGACGTCATGATGAGGTAGCTGCACGAAGGCTGCGCTGACGTCTAATGTCGAGGGTCACCAGTTTAGAGGTAGCGGAACAGAGAGTAAAGTCCCGCAAACCTCCATTGAAAAGGGAGGATCCTCTGACCAGACGGTTGGTTTTTGTCTGGTGGGCAACTGCCCGAGAGTTGATATTCGGGCTTTGCATGTGTTCTAATCACACGGTAAACTTTGATATCGCGATTTAGGATATTTGTAGTTAGTTCGCAGCTGTCGAGATAGATGGCGCTGCGAGTCTCATTTGTTGTGATGTTGATTCTGCTACGTTGATTTTTGTGGCGGCATGAATGCCGCTACAGTCTCTAATACAATGCTAGAGTATTTCGGAACCGGCGAATATTCTCGATATCAGCTTGGTCCAGCAGTTTCGATATCGTGTTAGTTCGCATTGTTTCTCCTTTAACAATAGTAAGTTATCGGATTAATAGTGACCTGTTGTGTAGTAAGCTTTGTACGACTTTAAATATGGTCACAAAGTAGAATATTGACAAAAGGACCATTACTTACAACATTTAGACTATTCACTTACTTGAGGATCTTGCTGTTTTTTACAGGTAAGCTCAAAACGTTTCGGGAATACTTTCATTGTGCGTACAGCTAATGAAAGAATTTAGAAATAAATAAGAAATTCGCTGGAGTCCCACCAGCGAATTTCCCTCCTGACACCTTGAATTGAATACGATTCACTCTTGAATTAAAGACCCCCAGGTTGCAGCTATCAGGAAGTCTCCTGATAGCTGCAACCTGGGGGTCTTTAAGTCAAGAGTGAATAGGTTACTTCTAGACGAGTGTGACCATCGTAGACTATATTATCGCTTTTCATCATGTGTGATTGAGGTCAAACACGGCTCGTGTTTGACCTCAACAATAATAAAAAAAAATGTTTTAGGTTTGACCTCAACATCTTTAAGCTTATTGATTAAACCTTCTGTATGTTTATCTTACTGGTTGTCTTCTATAACGTGATTGGAACTCGTCACTATAACAGATTTCCATACTTCAGCCAACAAAAAACCGCTTTGCTACTGTATAGTCTATGAATAACAAATTGACCTGATTCCCTTCCACTTTATGGCTTGTGTGGGAGCTTAACACTCTCGCCACTTTGTTATCTTTCTATTAACAGATGATCATAAAATTAATGTGCTGTGCGCTTTTTTGTTACAGGTAAATTGTGATAAAACGGTGATATTGTTGTTGCCTTTATCGTTGAGTTTTCTCGGCGCTTTGGTAAGTTAAGCTTTTGCATCGTTGATTAAAAAGTTTTAATCAACAATGTTATAGATATCCGCCTTTTAAAGTGTTTCGGATGTGCAAAAAGCGTTTGACACGTATCGTTTTTCGTTTTTATATTTTCTTAAAAAGTAAGGATATTAATTTTTTTACTTGACTGATTAAAACATATTTTTAAAATGTGTTTTTTTCAATTGGGGACCTGGGCTAGTGACAGGGCTGGTACGAACGAATTGTCCAGTCACACTTTATTTGGTGATGATTTAAGAGAATTTTCTAAGGGAACCTTCAGGGAAACATTATTGATCCTACATAACTCCTAACGAACTCTGTTACTGGTAGGTATTTATTATTGATGAAACGTCTCCATGACGTGAGTCTAGTGCTGTGACCTATAAACGAAATTGGTTTCGGTTCAGGATGTCAAAATGTTCCGTGTCGTAACGAAACAGGCATCGCGTGTCTGCACAACGCAATAGGTAGAAGTTATTATTTATTTAAAATCGTTCCCTTCCCCTGTCGTGTAAAAACTTCGTTCGTCCTTACAAGAAATGCGGAGGAACTGTCAGTCAGTACCGTGACCGCATGTATTATGAATATAATTACACAACGCTTCCCAGCTGGTTTCCCTTGAATGTATCAATTTCATCATAAAGGATGATGCGTTTGTTTGTGCTAATGGAAGTTTCACTAAGGGCGCTAACACACAGTTCCGCCTTTGAATTATTCTGAATAGCCGTGCGGTTGGTAATGTAAACTCTCTTTCTAGTGTCGTATTGAGTTTTTCTTAAATTTTCCATTCTTAGATTAATGCACTAACAGCCTAATTCGTTATTCAAAGCAAAGCTTTCTAAATGTGACATAATATTCCGTATATCTTTCAGGTCCGTACATGCAACATGTCTCCAATATGCATAGAAATATCTCAATATTCTCGATACCTATGCCAATAATGATTAGGTTTCTCAGACTTTAAGTTTATTCAAAATTGGGTTTCCTTCTCCCAAAGGCGTCTCGCCTGTGGAAAGCTAAAGTTTCCAAAGATAGTATTGTCAACATCTTAATCAGTTGTTCTGAGATACATCATTATGTACTTGTTACCTCACAGTTCTGCTCACGTGAACACAATAACAGCAATGAAAACCCACACACTAAAATTTGCATGTACTTCCACGAGCGCTCTTACGACATTTCGGGAAACAATGACATGGTCTCTTTAGTAACCAGGAACCTTGTCTTATACAATACTAATTACTGAAATGTCAGTAGTGTGGCAGTGCACTTAGAGCTACTGTGTGTAAAGGCAATCGTATGTCCGTTCCATTTCGTTACGCCGCACTGGCTTGCCGAAATATTACGAAATTGTACGCCACTGTAAGGGATTTATGCTGCTGCTGTACCTATATGATTTGCAAACTTTATAGTAGTAGAAATAAGATTGAGAAATCGGTCTGATATTTCTTTTGCTTCAACATCTGTAGATGTGATAGCATTGCTAGCAAAGGTCAATATGCTCATTTTCTTAGAAACTTATTTGGTGTAGAGGACAGAGGCTTCTTTCCTTGCTGCTTTCAGAGATCTAGTTATTTATTCTGATTTATAGGCTGTATCGGGTTTTCAATGATTTAGCCGTTGCTGTCATTTGTAGATCTTTGGTAGTCGTTACGGGTTGTCAGGAGCCAGAAGATCGCCAATCTTGCCACGAAGTACCGTTTTAACCAGGTACTGAGTTGTGGAGGTCAGATAGGCAGTCGCTCCACGATAAATACTGGTATTCAACTGAATTTAGTTTGACTGGAAGCTGACCCCAATATATTTGTGAAAAGGGTAGGTGATGATGATAGGGTTTCCAGTGTATCATTAACAAGCTTTGCTTCAAACTTCAGCATTTCAGTTACATTTCTCGGAATGAAAAATAATCCGTTAAACAAGCTACCGAGAGCTACCTTTGATTCATTTTATAAAAGCCTGTTCCTTGAATTCGCTTTTACATTTTTCGCATGTATTCGTATTTCGCTTTCAATTCCCCAACTACGTCATACCCTAACTATTCAGTGAGGATTGAAGGCTAAGCCTTGATTTCCCCAAATAGAAACATCAAAACGTAACTAGACCAATTACTATAGCAGTTACCTTACCTGGAATTCCTTTTGAGCTATAGAAAGGACTTCACTACAATTTTCGAAGTTGTTATTGTTATTCTTGGAACGGAACATTGGAAAATACCTATATTTCCGATACTTTATGAAAAGGTCGACCCTAAAAAGGACAGTAAAGGTAATGTTACCTGAACATTTCTCATGATTAGGGAAATGGAGAAATATATAATATGTACCTATGTGAAAAATATTTACTACGGCGTAATACAGGGTACGTACAGGGTACGTACGTACATTATTGACCAGGGTTGCGGAATATGTTCGAAAGACTTACCGCGGCCCTGGAAAGAAAGGCACTAGGAGGACAAAGGGTGGGTTTTAGTCAGTAAAAGTCTGACACTCCCTGCCGCTCCACCCAGAGCGGGAGGGGTCATTTGATGATTTGCCATCCTCAAAAAAAAAAGGGGTTACATTATTGAGACACGTGTAAGAGGCTAAGGTAATAATTAAAGAAGGAAAACGAATTCTTAGGGGTTGCGAAACACCCGGTATGATTACCCATTAATATTTTCCTTGTTAAAGTAATTGTATCATATTGTAGATAATACTAAAGTATTAGATACTTTATGAAGCATCGTTAAGCCTATGTTCTGGACCTGATCACGAAGAAATGATGAGATGGCTACAGGAAGAAGATCTTGAAATAGCAGGTGCAGTAAAACAAAAATTGACTGAAAAAAGGTAAAGAAAAGAAGATACTTAATCTTAATAATCTTTAACCGGACAACACCTACTAAACGTTTTAACTTCATACACCAAACATCAATGAGCAAGGAAGCATTGTGTAGACAATAAACCTGACACATGTTTGATGTGCAAATAATTGAGCATAACAGTGCCATCTGTCACACCAGACAGTTACATGTACGTACACGAGTAAAACACCGCAATTTTGGCTCAATTACTTCTTGTGTGTGTGTTAAAAGGACACGATCTTGGAAATTGGCGGATTTAATAAACCGTAGAATAAGAGGTACTAGCTGTTTGTTGCCCGCGACTTCGTCTGCATCTGTATCATCAGAACAATTTCATGAGTTTATTTTTGCACGGAACCCTAATCCTTTTTCAAAAATAAATATAAGTACTCCTTGTAACATCAGCTATTTGTCAGTGTAAGTCCCGTGAAAATCGGCCCAGCCGTTTTGGAGATAAGAAAAACAAATTTTCGTTTTAAATTTCTTTCTATGTAATGCATCATCATCATCATATCAGCCGAAAGACGTCCACTGCTGGACATAGGCCTCTCCCAAATGTCGCCACGACAACCGGTCCTGTACGTCTCGCATCCATCAGCTACCCGCGACCCTTACCAGGTCATCGGTTCACCTTGTGGGAGGCTTTCCAACGCTGGGTTTATGTAATGCACTTATTAAAAATCTATTATTTTGATTCAACAAACAGACACTTCAGTTCTATGCTCAATATTCTTTTCTTCATAGAAATATGCTAGGCAAATATCCATCACTGCCTGTATGTGGTGTTTACGCTGTTTTTTGCTTTAAATACCTATTGGCCATGATATTTCACAGATCCCTAGTTATTCATTTGACGACTGAATATAAATGAGTAATAATGACTGTTTTTTTTTTGAGATTCCAACGTGCCTCGGAATGCACGTTAAACCGTTTGTCCCGCCCGGCTGTCATTTGTAGATCTTTAGCAGTCATTACGGATTGTCAGAAGCCAGAAATTCTGACTCCAGTGTTACCATGAAGTAGCGTGTTACCCAATTAATGGGTAGTGGAGGTCTGGTAGGCGGCCGCTTCACGTAAAATACTGATATTCAGCTAACAATATAGTAGCTTAGCTAGCAATATAGTTGGGAAAAAGGCTAGGCAGACGATGATGATTGAGATTCGCTATAAATATTTCTAAGACTGTTCATACGATATACAAGAACACACATTGACACACACATTATCACATTCTACCTACACTTAAACGTACTCTTTAAAAGCGACTACACCTAGCTCGTGACTGTACCACTTGTGTCAACACCCCGACGCGTTCCGAATAAAATAAATATTTGCTTGATTGTAAACGAGCTCGATTGTACCTAGGTCCTTGTTACGTAGATTACGGCATAAGTTTCAAAAAGTATTGATTGTTAAGCATACTATGTGGTTGCGGAATTTGTTAGTAAGAGTTACCGCGGCCCTGGGACGCAAAAGGCATTAGGAAGAACACAGGTGGGTTTTAGTCGAGAGTCTGACAGTCCCTTTCGCTCCGACCAGAGCGGATGGATTCATTTGACGATTTCCCATCCAAAAAAAAGTGTAGTAGGTATGTGATGTGCCATACGACCTTCTGTATTTTGAGTGTTCGTTACACTCGCACCCAGCGGACCCACACCTGGTGATCGAGCCATCTTTTGCCCTGTTCTAATCGGCTATTTCGTAATCACTATTTAAAATTCTTGGCCAGTCGTTCATCAATATTTCAAGATCGACTTTAATATTAGTATTTCCCACAAATGTTTCGCTATCTGCCTTCCAGGATTCAGCTATGTAAACAGGTGTACGTGTACAGTATGATCTTCTAATTCATTTGTCATCCATTCTACTTTTATAAGACAGCACCGGGCAGGAAATAAGACGAGGGTTGTTTTCCTGGAGTACACAACTTTTCCTACGACCCTCGTTATCTTGACACATCGGAAGGTTTAAGTTCCTATCGTCGATCGATACTCCAAGTATTAAGTATTCATAACCGTACCTGCCAGTTCTCGCCTTAGGATAAAACAAAGTTTTTTCTTACCTAACAAGAAAGTTGAAGCGTCTTCTAAGTCTGGCTCGTGTACGTCTGGCAAAGGCTTCAGCCCTTCAATTTTGTAGACGTTGTTTCGAACATCTGTTTCAATAATAATGATTTCTGTGATGTTCACAATTTTGTTTTCGAAGGTGTGTTGGGTGTATGGGAGTTTGAGGCCTTTATAATGCACGATACGTCTGATATTTAATGAGAAAATGGTCTATATTTACGTAGAAACTCCTCTGAGCCTATTCGGGATGTCCGAAACTCCATTTTGTATTACACCTGTTCCATCAAATGAAACGCATGTTTTCAACACAAACACCTCAAAAACACGATTTCAATTGTGAACTAGTTTAATGAAAATATCGGATAAAATAAATCATCTCAAGAAGAGAAGAAAATAAGAATAAACTGTCAAACAAATTCTGTTCGATACATGTGTTACAAACGGAGTTTTTTCAAACAAACATTAACTTAATTTCCCGATTAGTGTCAAGGTCCTTTCTCTATTTCAGTTTGTTTGTTTAAAAAACAAATCGTCTTCATTAAGAATAGTAGACAGTTGCTTGCGGTTTGCGATGCGTTATAAAAATATCATCTAAATATATTGTTAATTGTTTTATACAGGTCTTTCTGCTATGAAAAGTAACTATGGCAGGCTCTCCATCAAAATTAATTACTCTGAATCAATTATCTTGTTGGGTAACTGGGAACTATAGTGCAACAAAAGCTTTTGACCTATATTGTGACCTAGCACTTGCATCTAGATTCATTATAGGACATAACATATAATATGTAGAGAGGTATGCGGTACTGAGTGTTAAGTCCCGCAAACCTCCATAGAAAAGGGAGGATCCTCCGACCGGACGGTTTTTGTGTCCGGTGGGCAAATCCTTTGCGAATTCTGTGGCCAATGGAAACTCCATGTCCTCTCGTGCATTGTCCCTTTCACTCAGATTTAAACGAACAGTTTTCCAATTTTTTTTCTACTATCGTATCGTAGACGTGTCGTCGTCTCCTAAATTATAGTTTTCCATTCTTGAGTTACCCGTGGCATGCCATTGCATATTCATACATTCTGTTGACTTTGTTGTACGAGCTTTTGGGCCTTTTGTGTGGGAACAATACTAAGGGCCATTGTACAGGTCTTGAACTTTTTTGAGAATGTCATTGGAATTTCTAAAAATATTTTAAATAAAGAGGCTACCTTTTGTGACCTCCCACGATTTTCGCTGAAAGAATTTTATATAGGAGCTCAAAGAGAATCAAGATTTTACTCAAATCAGGCCTAAGTCGAACCGGAATTCTAAATCAGTGAGGATTTGAATATGGCCGGCAAATACCTGTGAGCCTCTTTCACACAGGACTACGGACGTCAAGAGCTAAATCGGACTAAAGAGCTAAGTCTGCGATGACCGGCTTTCCTAACGTGATGACTTGATTCAGTTGGGTCCGCGTTTGATCTCTATCTCATCTAATGCTAAGCTGGCTATGTTATTTATTGTGAAGGTTTCCTTACAAAGCGGTTGACATTTAAGGGTAGAAAAATTCAGTAATTTTTATATGGTGCACAATAAAGAGTATTTCTAGTAGTTGTTTGACTTTTCTATTGCGAGCTGATCACTGCAGTTATTTTCGGCCGCTAGTTGTCAGGACCGATGACGTAGGAAAGCTAACAGCCAACAATAGGTAAGTATATTAGAACAGAAAGATATAAAGTACCTCAGCATTAGTGTCACTTGAAGACCCCATGTCCTGAGCTAGTTTAAAGATGATTGCTTCTAAGTAGTACGAGCTAGGCCCTTGACTTACGAGCGTTGTTCTAATGAACAGCTTCCTTCTGTTGTTCTCACGATACGTGATGATAGCTGACACCCCTCTGTTCTTTTTATTGCGAGATGAGCAGATATGTAGGACATGGTATCTCATTGTGAAGCGAAGTGGTTAATACCACCATACCTACATGTATAAAAATGAATTGCTGTGCGACTACCACAGTCTCGCAAAAACACGAAACTCGACCGATTTGCTCTTTTTTTGTTATGTTCGCCTCAAGAATGGGGTTGTTAAGAAAAAAAAATGGTTACAATCATATCAATTTCAGGTGGTACTAAATTCACCGGGTCATCTAGTAGAAACTTAAAAACAATAGTACCTAGATCTTTTTGTGATAGACCTAGTCAAGATGTGGTTGACGTGTCTGTGTATAAGCATTTACAAATGTTCATAACCAACATATCAGATTGTTAGCAGTTGTTTGTAGGGAACGTAGCATCTGCCGATCTGTAGTTATTTTCTATCCCCGTGAACAAAAATCGAAGTTTTGCACGGGAATCCGGTTAATACTTTGAACGATAGGGTTCATGTTTCAGCGATTTCAAGACTTATTTTACAGAATGGTTCTTTAACAATGATATCATTAGCACACAGTTGATTAATTATAGTACTTTAAATTTTACTATTACAACTGTATTAAATCCTCATGATTGTTATATCGTACTGACGTCATATTCAAACTACTCTTTGTTCTTACGTTCGAACGTTCCAATGAATGTCGCCATGAAGACCGTACCCAATCAGGTATGCAGTATACTAGGATTGTATAGCGTAGTCCTGTCTATCGTTCAAGGTGGTCTGAACATTATGTCACACAAAAAATATGTTGTATTAATCTCGTTTTGAGATCTTTGCATTATTTCTGCTCCATGTCAAAACGGCTCTAAGGACGTCGGACCTCATGTTGCAGTCTAATGCGAACTTCGAAATTTTGTCTAATCATTTGGGAGATCAAAAAACAAACCAGGCACTAAACCATTTTTAACGTTTGTATGGGTCAATTGAAGGTCATAGACACCGTGTTGTGAGTTGCAAATTATTAATATTTTGATAGGCAGACAATCAGGTGAGTTAGTGGTCAAACGTGAGCCTACCAAATATGTAGACTCACGTTTGACCACTATCTCACCTGATTGTTACGGCACGGTTGGCGCAGTGGTTGAGCGATTGACGCAGCGCAGCAGGCTGCGTCTCGCGGGTTCGATTCCCGCACGGAACAAATATTTGTATGGACTACAGATAGTTGCTCCGGATCTGGCTGTTTGTGTATGTAAGTTTATATGTTTGTAAACGCACCCACGATACAGAAGAAATTCTTAGTGTGGGGCAACGTAAATAAAAAAGAAAAAAAATAAGTAAATTGTAAGCGATGATGTGGTCGACGAAAGAGCACGCTTGTCCAGAAATGACTTATTCACGCTCGTTACATTAATTGTTCATAAGATATAGTAGTAGTGCAGCCCTCAGTTGTATCAATATCAAAGCTTCTTCAGTTACGTTTTAACCTACAAACAATAAAGAGAAAGAGGGCAAGCGAAACATTAAAAGTTGTTATTTGATATTTTCTTCCTATTATTGGGTGGTCTTCGCTTGCTAACAATTAGTTGGACCGATTGTTTCTTTAGATTATGGAGACCTATAGTTACATTTATCAAACAGACACACATCTGGAGATAGAAAAGGCATTTAATAAAACTAGGTGTGTCACACAAATGATAGCCGTAATAAAAGCGCTTTGCTGTGGATTAAGTAAGAAGTCCAGGATTTTTAACACTAGGATCTAAAAATCCAACAGTGTGATAATATTTAGGGTGTTAGTAAAGCCAGGTAAATGAGCTTTAAATTGATAAGCAGGTAACTTCAAGTTATTCGAGAATTTAGTCTATTCCGACGGTTTTGTAAAACATAAGAAAATTTTTTTTTTTATCAGTTGCTACAAAAACCACAAACTAAACAAAATAGCGATCATCAATATGAAAAAGTGATAATCGTACAAACTGCAGCATTAAATAAAGCTTACGTTGGCAACAGTCCAGAATTCCAGATCACCAAAGAAACGTCCCAGAGGATACTAGCCCATAAAATACAGACATATTCCTGAATCCACTTACCATACGTTTAACTCAAACAATCTCAAAAGTGGCTTTTGCCTTCAGAAATGGAAATGTTAAGTATTCAGTTCGTGATTCGAGGGAACTTAATAAAATCGTGCCCAAAGGACTAGGACCCGGTCTAAAGCTGGTACGCTTTGAGATCTTATCGAGCAGTCGAAAGTTTTGTGGGCGAAGCCAGATGGTTTCTGGCTATAACATTGGAATGAGATTCAAGGGCAGAAGCTGGGAATTGAAAATAGAGAAAAGTAATTCCAAAAACCGATATTTGTAATTGAATGGATTCAGTATGATTGATAGAATTCGCGATAAATAAACAGAAATAAATGGATTTGCCTACGGCTTTTGATCACACACCAGTACATGAAAAATGTTTCTTTTACATCTATTGCTATTATGTCTGAGAAGTCGCCTCACTACGAAAATAAGTTTTTCAGTGAAAATTCAAACGTGATAAATGCTAAGAAGCTTAACAAGTCAAGACAGAAAATATGGCATCATCTTCTAGTTTTTTATGCCATTCCTGTAATTCAATTTTACCAGTGTTGTTAGGGAAACTCTTCACGACCGGAGTCTAAACTAATAAAGGAGTAAACCTTTCATCATGCAAATGCCTCAAGTTTATCGGATAGTTTCCTCCGCTCTGTACAACTTCGGAGGCAGAATAAATAGCTGATATGCGACATGAAAAAAACTCTCTTTCTTAATTACGAAAGTTTCTAAATATAACGCTGTAACCGTCTCCAGTTTGTACTGGCTCTCGGCCAAAACTATCCAAGACAAGGTCTCTTAGAGGAAGAATTAATTTGGATACTTGACCCCATTGATGATCGACGTCGGGTGATTTTGATGTGCCTTCTTTTATGTTCGTGGTTTCTACTTTGTGTTTGTTTTTGTTATGGCCTGTTGCTTTGTCATCTATAAAAATAGCTAGATTATAAAATGAGAAGCTACGGGTACTTTTATTTTGAAAATAAACTGTAATACTTCTTTGAGTGTTGTTCTTAGTGCTTCCATTTCATGGTTAATTACGTCTTCTTAAAAGTTACTTTTATGCTCTGAGTCTGAGCTTACGTTGATTTGAGCTGTTGTGGTAGTACGTCAATATTTATAGTGATTGGAATCTTGTCTCCGCATATAGCTCTATATGTACCTCTGATATCAATTTATTTTGATCCGAGACCTAAGTTGAGTAAATATTGCAAAAATCACTTCTAGCAATCTAATAGAAGGCCAATATTTTCGAATGCACTTGCACGAGCAGATTGATCAATCATCCTTGAAAGATCACGCCTCTCTATACTTTAAGATAATATACAATATCTAAATTAATTTATTTACTATCAAAACCAGAGTCAAGCTGCAGTGTCACAATAGAAATGTCAAGTAACCACGATCAATGGAGCAAGTCTCGTCTCTTTCAAGGTCAAATCAGATGTGAATGAAAGTGGGTCAGAGCGTAACAACTTGTTTCATAACTTTGATAATAATGGCTAATGATCGTTTTGTTTGTATGTTAAGCTGGCGTGGGTGTCAGAAGTGTGGAGACTGATTAAGTAGCTTTAGTGTCATTAAAGGATTGAAACTGAGTGCTCCTGGGTATATGCTAAATCGCTTCTATCATTATGTATTGTACTTAAAGGTTTGATATTGCTTATCGATTTGTTTAGTTTTAGATCACTGATTTATCTTCAACTATATTTCAGTAGTCTCTTGATGTCTTAATTAAAAATTATTAGCACGTGATCTGTTTCGACGTTTTATGATAGGCTTTTGACCACTGAGAAAAAGTAATCTTGGTAAATTTTTAGTATCGCTATTAGCAGTGATTTTGTAGAATCAGAATCAGAATCAGAATCAGAATAACATTTATTTGCCTACTTTGTGTATTACAAAATGTATCTGTGGCCGGTGGGCCTTACAGAGGTGAGTCAGCTAACTTATGTCCTAATGGATCTTTGTTGGCTGTGTTCTGTTTATTCGCAATATGTGATATTAAACAAACAGATTACGTTTTTTTTACATTAACATTCTATGTCATTGAAGCATATAACCTACCCTCGCAACGTTTCGAACACGACACTCAGTTTTTTCTTTCCGTCTTTGTTTTGTTTATTTGGCCACTTTTGCGTGCGTTTGAGTCCCGGGAAGCCAAATAAGGTTCATCGGAACACGGTGCTATCATCGGCATCTATAGTTTCTCGATTTTGGAGGCTGTTTCGGACAATAGCAGCGGGGAAGGCACTCATCGGAGGAAGTGCTGAATCACAACGACTGGGCTTCGTCTGTGGCGGATTGTCGCCTCTAAACGGAGGACTTAAGTGATACAACGGTGTGCGTTGCTTGCTCGCGGTGCTCTTGACAGTGCAGTGCAGCAGCGCTCGGCGGTGCAGTGCAGTGGTACTCGGTGGTGAGGTACAGCGACGCTCGGGGGTGCAGTGCGGCGAGGCCAGGCGAGGCGGCGGTGTGGTGCGGCGAGGCTCGGCGGTGCAGTGCGGCGAGGCCAGGCGAGGCGGCGGTGTGGTGCGGCGACGCTCGTCGGTGCAGTGCGGCGACGTTCGGGGTGCAGTGCAGCGCAGGAGATTCCTCCGTGCGACCCGGAGCACAGTATCAGTTGCAACCTCTTCATAATCATCTTAACAAACTTTCGTACCCTACTATTCAATGTCTACTCAGCACAGTCCCCCGTCAACCTCAAAACATACTTCTAAACAAGTCAAATCGCAAACGGAACCAAAAACTAAGGCGAATGAGACTGATAATATCACCAACCGAACTAAACGTCAACGTCTTGAAAACTCTCCAGGCAACCCAGGAAAGTCGTCCTCGTCACCTTGCATTTGCAATGACCTTAAAGTCGAGCTAATTGAAATGCTGAACAGCTGGAAAAATGACCATGACCAGCGCCTGACCAACTGGAAAACCGAACAGGATGCAATCTTGTCATTACTGGCTAAGGATGTGTCCGAGCTCAAGCTCCAATGCATGGCAATACAAAAAACAACCCAAGAGCTAGAGAACAGCATGGCCTATATAAACAAGGATTACGAGGATATGAAAAAAAATCTTACTAACCTGGAAAGTCAAAACACTGAAAAAGGAAAATCCATTAGTCACCTACAAAAACAAATCCAGGAACTTAATCTTCAGTTTCGTCCAGCCACTATTGAACTCCGCAATGTACCAGTGAAAGAAAATGAAAAACCGGAAGACCTCGTTGCGATCGTGTCGGGAGTAGGAAATGCGATAGACCTGGACATCAGCAAGTCAAATCTCCGTGATATCTATCGACTGCCAGGTAAACCTGGAACTTCGCGTTCCATAGTGGCAGAATTCACGACGGTCTCTGATAGAAATGAATTTTTATTCAACATAAAACAATTCAACAAAGCTCGTCCACTGAATGAGAAGTTAAACACACAAACAATTGGACTGTCAGGACATAAATTACCCATCTATGCTGCTGAGCATCTTACTCCATCCATGAGGAAACTATTTTATGAGTGTCGTCAATATGCTAAGACACATAAATTATCCTGCTGGAGTGTAAATGGACGAATCCTCATGAAAACTCATCCGGATGACAAACCCATCCAAATCACCTCTGAAAACTGCTTATCCGCGTTAAAAAACAAGGTCTGACTATTTGTTCTACTAGGTCATTCTAATCTGATGGTGCCTAATGTGCATGTGTTGTCTTATGCATGTTTCGTAGCATTTTTATTTAAGTTAATTTTTATTTTACATTATGCTAACATTTCAATAGTACTATTTGCTTGTCTTATGATAACTGCTGTTACACATAACTCCACTTCTAACATATACTTCATACATTTCACAACTATGCAAATGTTGCTAGCCAAACCCCATCTCAACCGCTGCACTGCTTGTTGCTTAATCTCAGTTTTCCACATGCAGGCTCTTTTCCCCCAGTATGACAATGCTTTTATCAACTCTGAACCTAACACAAATGGCTAACATAAACGATTCTATAGCTATCGAAATCGATACTATGAACATTGCTCGCTCATTCCTCTGCTCACCAAGTCAATGTTTGGCCAACATCAAACAACCTGATTTGAACTTAAAAATAATACACATCAACATAAGAAGCATTGCTAAAAACTTTCACCAGTTTGTTGCAATGCTTACAACTACTAAAATTAACTTTGATGTTATCGTCTTTACTGAGTGCTGGCTCAGGTTAACGGGTCCTCTACCTATACTGCAAGGCTATTCCTCACACGCTTCCACAAACAACTACACGCAAAACGACGGAGTGGTAATATACACGAAAACCACTCTTCAATGTAATTACTCTGAACCACCTTTCCGGGATGCAAATTGCCTTGTATGTACAACTTGTACTACAGCCATAATTTGTATTTATCGCTCGCCATCTTATGCTGATCTGGAAAACTTTTACCAAAGTTTGGATAGCCTAGTAGTAAATCTAAAACGCTTTAAGAACATCGCTGTCATTGGCGATATTAATATCGATATAAAATCCAACAATCACGATCGGCACTCAGATGCCTACCTTACTACCTGTAAATGGACTCCCTTGGACTTTTACCTGGTCACACCTTACCTACTAGATTAGGCAATTGCCTGGACCATGTCCTTATAAAAACTAAAGCCCCTGCTATAGTGACAGTTCTTGATACATACATAACCGATCATCTACCGGTTGTCCTGTGCCTTGAACTCTCTAAACATAAATCCACTATTTCCACTAATGTTGACGTTATCAGGTATGATTACGTACGCATCAAGAATGACATAGACGAGCTAGACTTTGGATCAGTCACAACTGAATCCGACTGTAACCTAGCTACTGATTTATTTATATCTATGATCCAGTCTTCCATCAATAATCATACTCACACGGTACATATTCCTAAAAAGTGTAGAATTATTAAGCCCTGGATGACCTCAGGTTTACTAAGATGTATCAGGAATCGTGACATGCTCCATAAAAAGTCAAAGTCTTCTCCTGACAATAATGTTCTTACTGTTACCTATACCCGTTACCGGAATTTCTTAAACACTCTTCTCAGAAAACTAAAAAGAACACATGAAAAAAATGAGCTTCTAAAGGCCAAAAATAACATCAAAGCTACTTGGAAGGCTATAAAATCAATCACCAACTCCAACACTCTGCCGCAGACCTCGAGCACTCACCTATTAGATAGAGGGGACACAAAATCAGTTTTAAACAAAATTAATAGATTTTTCGTCAGTGTAGGTGAAAATCTTGCGTCAAAAATTAAGACTCCCGACTTACCCCATGAGGAGCGTCAATCTCAGCAACTACAGTGCAACTCTCTTAACATCATGCCAGTGGACGAAGCGCAAGTGTACGGGCAAATAATCAACCTTCGCAGTGACTGCACCACCGGACATGATAATATACCTGTTAAGATTCTTAAGCAATCTATAACTGCTCTTACCGGCCCCATCACGCATATCTGTAACCGTGCTATCGACTCAGGTTCCTTTCCTAAAGCCTTTAAAAAAGCCATAGTCCACCCCATCTTTAAGAGTGGAGACAAAACGAATGTAACCAACTATAGACCTATATCTGTGTTGAGTTCTCTGTCAAAGATCCTGGAAAGAATTCTTAACAACTGCCTTACTGATTATCTTGAAAAGTTTAACATCATTTCTAAAAATCAGTACGGTTTTAGACAGGGAGTTTCAACGGAAAACGCTGTATTAGATCTCACGCATACCGTTACAAGCAATCTGGACAAAAAGCGCAAGTGCTACGGAGTTTTTCTCGACTTGTCCAAAGCTTTCGACTCAGTTTCTGTCCCGATTCTTATTAAAAAGCTGGAAAGCATAGGAGTCCGAGGAATCGCGCTCAAAATCTTCACTGACTATCTCACTAATCGCACCCAGTATGTTAAAATCGGTAAACTGTGCAGTGATGAGATGGACATTACCTATGGAGTCCCACAGGGTAGTATTCTGGGACCTACCCTCTTCTTGGTCTACATCAACGATCTGTGCCGTTTAAACATACCCAAGTGCGACATTTTTACTTATGCAGATGACACGGCATTGATCGTTCATGATGATGACTGGGACAGAGCTAGACTAAGTACAGAGCATTCTCTTCGTCTAGTAATGGGTTGGCTTTCCTCAAACCTCTTAACGCTAAATGTGGAGAAAACAAAGGTTGTCTGCTTTTCGCTTCGTAAAACAAACACACCTCAAACAGATTCTCACCTGATTAACGCTCACACATGTTTAGAACACAACCCTAGTAGGGCCTGCAACTGTCTCACTCTGTCCACAGTCTCTAACATTAGGTACCTTGGTGTAGTTATTGACGAAAGACTGACTTGGCGACCTCATATCGAGGCATTATCAGCTCGGATCAGGAAATTAATATATATATTCAGAGAGCTTCGATACTCAGCTGACCCAGCAACCCTAACTCTCGTCTATCGAAGTCTCTGTGTATCAATTATCTCCTACTGCATAACTGCTTGGGGTGGTTCCTTTAAAACCCTATTACTCCAAGCAGAACGAGCTCAAAGGGCAATTCTAAAAGTTATGCTCTTTAAACGCAGAGATTACCCTACTGCTCAGCTCTACTCCGAATCCAAAGTCCTTACTGTCCGTCAACTCTTCATTCTCCGAGCTATCTTACGCTACCATTCTATGCTCCCTTTTGACGACAAACTTCTTAAAAGACGCAGAGGTTTTCCGGTCTGCAACCCTATCAGGTGTCGCACAACATTTGCAAGTCGCCAGTTTAAGGCACTAAGCTCACGTCTCTATAACAAAATAAACACAAAGTTAGATATTTACACCTTTACCAAGTTCCATTTAAAAACTAAAATTAGTAAGTGGTTACAGCAGTTAACATATGAAGAGACTGAAGATCTTCTTACCATTATCAAGTAGCTTTATCGCTGTATTGCTGTAAATTTAAGAGAAGTTTAGTACGAATTTTAAGATCCAACTTGTAATAGCATACCATATTGTTGTAAATTAGTGTGAGTAAACATTGCTATTTAGGAGGAATCAATGGACTCCCAAAATACAGGCATTCCTTGCCTAGTTTGGGGTTCCAAGGTCTCAACTAAATATTTACCCATAGATTAAAAAACCACAACAATTTTTGTACACAAGATTTTGATCACAGATTTACTATGTGCGCCTTCCTTGTTTATCATATCTATTGTACCTACCTATAATACTAGATTGTTTAGCTCTTGTGTGTAATTTGAAGTTATTGGATCAATAAATTATTATTATTATTATTATTATTATATTATTATTATTTGCACTAGGTATAACATTAAGTTCACTTTATTTTAAGGGGACGCGGAGCCTTCGTTCTGTCAGTAGGCCACCGCTTGTATCCTTTTTTATTAGGGTCATACAATATATCGCCCGTTCTAAGATTAACCCTGAGGGGGTTAAATTCGCCGTTCGCATGGTAGGCGTCTCCAGGGAATTCAAGATCTTCTATTTCTAATTTTGCTATGTTTATTAACATTTTGGTGTTGAGGTCCTCAGCGCGTAGGTGCCAAGCTTCTATGTCAGCCATCTCCCAAATCACTTCCGTGGGTGTTCGTCTTGGTAGTTGAGCGGCATTTTTCAGTGCTAGTCTGTATTGGCGTTCTATTTTGCCTAGGTTCGTTGCGCTATACCTTGAGAGTAGTTGTACAACTCCGTAGTCCATCAGCGGTAAAATGCAGGTCTGAATGATGGCCAGTTTCGTATTTAGTTCTGTCTTCGCATTGTATCCTATTATTGGACCGAGGGCTCCTCTGACTTGTTTTAGTTTTTTGACGACCTTTTCGGTATGCTGGTTCATCTTCATGTGTTTGTCGAAGATAACACCGAGGTATCTAATCTGCTTTTGATAGTGCAACGTTTGTTGTTTCAGTTTCACCGTTGGCCGGTATTTTTTCTTTTTCGAGAACATGATGCATTCTGTTTTCTCTATGTTACACTTTAACCCCCATCTCGTGTAATAGTCAATGATGGCTTCCGCTGCCCATTCAGCACGCATAGTCGCGTGTTCTGGGTTCGTGGCTCTGTTGAGTATACAAAGATCATCCGCGTACTGTGAGAGTTTGAGACCTCTGATATGGTCTTGTATATTCCAAATATCATGGACGTACAGGTTGAAGATTATCGGTCCCAGGATCGAGCCTTGGGGCACGCCATGAGGTATTGGTTTGTCTTTGGTTATAGTGGTTCTGAATCTACCTCTCAAGTTTCTGCCTTCGAGGTAGTTCTCAATTATTTTAATGATATTGTTGGAAACGTCTTGATTCTGAAGTTTCTTGATAAGGCCCTTGTGGTTGATCGAGTCGAAGGCCTTCGATAGATCCGTAGATATCATAGAGACGCTGTCTTCCGAGGCTAGTGCATCAGTGATTATTTTTCCGGTACGTAGAATCTGAGTTGCTGTGCCTCTTGCCCTGGTGAAGCCGTGTTGGAACGTTGGTTGCAGCCGGTTGACCGTAGCGGTAAGTCTTTTCAGGATCAGTCGCTCACACAGCTTGCCCATGATGTTGAGCAGTGTGATCGGGCGGTACGATGATGCCTGATGGTGATCTTTGCCGGCCTTGTGCAGGAATATGCACACGCCAGTTTTCCATCGCTTAGGGAAGTAACCTGTGGACAATACAAAGTTAGCAAGAGGCACAAATGCCTCGATGAAGACTTCTCCCCCAAGTTTGAGAGCGTCTGCTTTTATTCCATCTGGCCCTGGAGCCTTTTTGTTTTTGAATCGGCTCAGTGCATGTTGCACTTCTTTTTTTGACGTTAGGTCAAGCGGTTGGAATGGTGTCATCTTTTCAGTCCCCTCATCGTCTTTCGCTATTTTAGCCTCTTGAATTATGGCGGTATCAATGAGCTTGTCGATCGTTTCTATTTCTGCACTGCATCCCGTGATGTTTGGTAGTTTAACGATAGGCTTCTTCATGTTTCGTTGGATGTGCCACATTTGTGACCTATTGTCCCGTGGATCTTGGAGTTTGTCGAGCCAGCCTTTTTCGTAGTATTCTTTCAGGACTTTTTCAGCTTCTCTCTTAGCGTGGTTGTAAAGAGTGCGTGTTTCGCGTTGGAGTCCGGGGCTGCAATGTCTTGCTTGCCATACAATTTGTTTTAGTTTGTTTCGAAAGTCTATCTTATCGTTTATTTCCTTGGGTAACCGTTCCTGCCTTGTCGAATTTTTCAAGGGTGCGTGAGTGTCGAGGGCTGCAATAACGGCATTTTCTATTGTTTCGACATACTTCTCGCAATCGGCTTCTGTTGTAATGGCTTTGTTAAGATCACGGAGACCTTCCCACATTGTCTGTTGGTATGCCGCTCTCAGTTTCTCGTTCTCATAGATTTTCTTTGTATTACGGGATAAGTGTTCCTCTATGTTATGTTCAATCTTCACCGTTAGCAACCAAGGGAGGTGATCCGAACCAACGCTCTCTACCTGTTTGGCCTGTGCTTCTAGTTGTTGGTGTGTTATTATAGCCAGGTCCAGAATGGTGTTACCTTGGCTGAAAGGTCTAGATGGTGCAGTGGCATGTTTCAGCGAGCAGATTCCGTCTTTCGTTGCTTTTTTAACAATGTTACCGAGGCCGGAGTTCCTGCTGTGGCCGAGGGTTTGCATACGTAAGTTCATATCGCCGATGATGATGGATGGCTCGTCGGCTAAGGTTTCCTCCAGTTCTTCTCTAGCATGGTGCTGGTTTGGAATTTGGATATATACTCCTTTGATCTTGATATATTGTCCAGTTGCGTGGTTAGTGAAAAGTTTGATACCTACGCCTTCTATCTTCCTATTTTCATCGTGCCAGCCTGGGGTGACTTCCGTTTCGGCCCACCTTAGTCCCCTCTGTACATACATGACAGTGGCTAAGTGTTTTTCCAATGTGTGGGTGAGTTTATCGTACCCTTTTATATTATATTGTTGTGTTTCAAAGTCAATCTTGCACTCGTTCAATACAATTATAGCCGGTCTATGTTTCTCGACTAGTGCTTTTATTTCTTTGAATTTGTTTCTTACTCCTTGGGTATTCAGGTGTAAGATTTTGAGGTTTTGTATTTTCTTTCTGTCGTGGTTAGCCATTGAGATGCGAGTGTATCCTATTTATAGTTTCCATCAGCATCATCAGTGTCTGTTGCATTTGTGTCTGCATATGAAAGAGGCCCTCTAATGTGAGACCGCCTATAGTCGGTGGTACTTGTTCTGTTTGTGGTTGTGCTGATTCCTTTTGTGGAAGAATTGGAAATTGCTTTGTATTTGCGACATCTGCGAATTTAACACCCAGTCTTACTACTGAGCGTTTAACTGTCTCCTCTCTCTTTGTTTGCTTAGCCTCTGCTTGTTCTATTTGCCTAGCTATCACTTTTTTGAATACAGGGCATTTGGCGTTGTTCGCGCCGTGGTCTTCTCCTTTACAATTTCTGCAGACCTTTGTCGTGGTACCCTCTAGGGTGGTAATAACTATCTGTGGTTCCTCTTGTTTGCCGTAGCATGATTGTTTCGAGTGATCGAATGCAAAGCATTTCTTGCACTGTACAATGTGCTTTGGGTTTTCTCTAAATGGTTCTACTTTGATGTAGGGTGCGCTGAAGAATTTCCTTTCCGAGGTTTTGAAGTTCTCCAGGAGATCTCTCGATTTGTTTTTGCCATCAAAAATGAGTAGATGTATTTTCCCTGCGCCTCCGAGTGGCTTGATTGCTGTTGGTTTAATGCCGATGCAATCTGCTATCTCGTTAGCAATGGTCTCGATGGATTCTCCGTAAGTCTCATTTTTGAGCACGATTTTTGTCGCTGATTGTCTTTCGGCCTTCGGTTTTGGTGCAATCACTCTGGTTATCCCGCAAGCTTCAATCGTAGTGAGTAAGTTCACGCGCGCTGTTGCATTATCCGGGTTAATTTTTATTTGGCCTCTCATAACGTTGATCGTTGAGCTGTTCTTCGCTACTGATTCTCTGATCTTCTTAAGTGTGTCTTGATTCCTAATTGCATTTTCATCCCTGATAATAATATTAGGGATATGAGTGTTTTTCTGTGTCGGTGTTGTATAATTGGATGCGCCTGTACGCTGTCTTTTGGCTCCTCTTGTTACCAGTTGATATGTCGCTTGGTTACCTTGCGCAGTGCGGTTTTTGTCGTTCATTGGTTTTAGTAATTTAGACTTGCCTAAGATAGGCGGCGGTCGAGCGGGTCGTGGAATTTTCCACGCGTCTAACGTAGTCTGAACTTTGCCTAAGATTTGGGAGCTTGTTTGGATAGCTTGGTCTCGGGTGTAATCCCCATCCTTGTTTGTAGCGGGCACATATGCGCGCTCGCTGTCTCTTAATTGTACCGCTCGAATAGGCGGAGCTTGATGGATGGTAGCGGGGTCCGGCGCGCCGCCGCTCACTTCTGTCCTCACTCCGTGTACTTGCAGCGGTGCTTGCGGGAGTTGCTGGCCCACATTCATATAGGTACTCGGGGAAAGAAGCATTCTAGAGGCTTCGATGTTTTTAATTACTTTGCTACCGCGCTTATTTTTTTTTCTTGATTTTCTATCAGCCAAAGGCAGTTGCTCGCTTTGTGAAACGAATTCAATGAGTGCGCACTGGTTTTTACCGCACTTACAGATGAACCACTCCTCGCATGCGAAGGTCTCGACGGGTATGGTAATCAATTCCTTCTTTATTTTGCAACTGATACATGGGCGAATGTTTTTTACGCCGGTCTCTAGTCCTGCCGTATAAATTGTTACTGAAGACTCAATTTTTAGTATGCCGTTATCATATTTTGGGTCTGCTTTAAGCGCAGCCTTGATGAGAAAGAATTTCATACATACTTTGCACTGAATCTTCTTAGTGTTCATTTGATTTATACCCCACAGGGGAGCGTCCATCTGGAAGGTACTTTCACATTCCCAGCACTGCACTATGTTTTTATTAAACTCAGATAAATCTACTTTCACTAATTTCACTTTGTCCTTAACTGTTTCGCTGTCTGATCCCGAATTAAGCGGGTCCGTGTCCATAACACTGTTATTTACCGAACTTACATTATTGTTCTCCGAAAACATTTTTTACTGTTTTCGATTCTATAATTTCACTTACACTAATTGTCACACTATTTCTAACGTTTTCCGGGGGTTACGAGACCCCCCGGGATCTTCACAGTCCACAATTTACTATAAAAGTTCACTTTATAACTCGCGTCCGTGTGGAATATTTTGTTCCGCACATTTATAAATGACGGTAGCTTATCAGTCGTGCGCGTGAGTCAGCTGTGCGCGCAGTGATTTTGTATTCATCTCCTTAGATCCTCATTTCCTTAATTGACGTATAAGATGAAAACAAAAATCCAACTCAACCTGTTTCCCGATTACTTTATTTCCTCAAATAAACATGTTTATTTTTTATCCATTATTATATACTCCTGGGTGTATATGCTAGATCGCTTCTGTCATTCATTATGTACTTAAGTTTTGATATTGCTTATCGATTTGTTTAGTTTTAGATTACTATGATTTACCTTCAAATATATTTCAGTAGTCCCTTCATGTCTCAATTAAAAAATTATAAGCACGTGACCTATTTCGACGTTTTATGGTGGGGTTTTAACCACTAAGTAATAGTAATCTTGGTCAATTTTTAGTATCGCTACTAGCAGTGATTTTGTATTCATCTCATAAGATCCTCATTTCCTTAATTGATATATAACATGAAAACAAAAATCCAAATCCAGATAAAGATCTGTTTATTTTTTTATCCATTATTCAAAATCTTCAATAAACGTCTGCACAATACTATTCAATTTCAATGTTGAAGCCTTTGAAAAGTCTGCCGGAGAAATATTTAGCGTTTGTTCAGCGTATTCTTAATAAGGTACTATCGTCTGATCTGTGAGGTACGGACCGAATTTCACAATGGTCGACCTACGCCCTTCTTGTAGGACGTCTTGGGATGCGGTGCGTTCGGTGGTTAAGATTTATCGATGAATAAGATTTCTGTCTGTGCCTCGGCTTTTCTATATGTTTTAAAAAGTCGCGACGGCGCCCCGTCCTCATCTTACGTCTTTTCTGTGTGTCCAGCGACTAACAAATCCAACCAAAAGAAATTGAAAGTAATTCCTAGTTTAGTTGACCGTATTCTCCATTTACAAAACCAACGAAAACTGACTTGGAAACCCACTGCAAAACCATTTATCTCAATAATAAGAAAATCTCGCATTCTACACACGAAATACGTGTCAAGATATCAGAATGTCGAATTATTGTATCGATATTCTAGTCACGTTCGCATCACTACGTATGCTTACGATACATTCAGTCTGGTAATAAGACAAACAATATTGAACTTTAAGCATGTTGTAATAAAGATTGGTTTTATATTGAGTGATAAACTAAATTCTGACAAACGATTCGGAACCTTATCTTTAACTAAATACAGATGATTTGCTGTGAATGTAATATTACGATCGGATATTAGCTTACAGCACCCACTAATACGATTTCGATTCGGAACACGTGGAAAGTCTTATGTGCAATAATAGACTTTTAATTAGTTTTGAAAGTGAAAAACGGAGTGATACTTGGAAACCAACAACTTGAAACTCCTAGTACTATTTGTGTAGTGAAAAAATAGGTAAAAGCATTTTTGTGGGTGTGTTCCCTATTCTATAATTATGAGATTGTATATTTGGGTATTTAGTCTGAACGGCCCAAAGCGAATGGACCGCGGGCCATTCGACCGTAACAAAAAATCGTTTACGTTCAAAAGGACCGGGACTGGGCTTGCCTCCGGGATTCTATCAAATAAATTTGTAGAATACCTTGACGACATACTGCAAAAAGTTAATACTGCTGAACTGAACATTAGATGAAAATATTTGGTAGATATAATATCAGTAAATCAAAAATAACCTAGTAAATATTTGCTGTCAATATTGCTATTAAACACAGCACGTTATGCCGTTGGTCTCGAGTGTCATTTATGTAGATCTGTGTTAGTCGTTACGAATGGTAAGAAAAATAAACAATCTGACACCCAGTCGTGCCAAAGGACAACATGGTAACCAGTTACTGGGTTATGGAGGTCAGATAGGCTGTCGCTCCATCTAAAGATCTGGAACTCAGCTGCATTTTGGTATACTGAATGCCAACCCCATTGTTGAGAATAGACTAGGTAGATTGATTGCGAAAAATGGGTCACTTTAAAAACGAAACTCAGCAAATTCGTAACCCAGTTAAGCAGTCGCCACTTTTGCTTGAAGAAGTGTAATTTTCATATCTTCATGTATATGGCAAACAATAGACGTTCATTTTTCTCTGTCATTGTCACTCCTTTGTTGTAGCAGAGTCATTAATCTATTCTTGTATGTTTCATGTTTGTGCTTCTCGTTTTATTGTCAGTTACCCTGTTACCCTTTTTGACAAGGTATTCTAGAAAAGACGAAATTATGTGCTTGAATTTGGCGTTTTCTTAAAGATTACTTAAGAGCTGCCAAATTTTAATATACTTTGATACTATGATAAGAACAAAATCTTGTTAGTCTGTAATGAGATCTAGATTAGAATATAATTTCTGTCTAGAATTATAAGGAAATACCCTGAACTTTCTTCTAAAGATTATTCCTTCCATTAATCCATCAGTCTTTTGAACGCGCTCTCATTCCTTTCCTGTCATTTGATGTGTCAGCCGAGGAACGAATTGTTCGTGATGACTTGATGAGAGTGTACATGTATCAGACACCTAAACCGCATACGATCTGCAAAAAACCAGGCGGTTGCCCACCAGATACTCTGGTCGAAGGATCCTTCCTTTTCAATAGACGTTTCTGGATATACCGCCTTGTTCTACTTACCGTCTACCTCTTACATAAGAGACAAGTGGTAAACAATAATATTGATCCTTCCAAAATT
The DNA here is from genome assembly GCA_947386135.1 of Melanchra persicariae. NCBI lineage: Eukaryota > Metazoa > Arthropoda > Insecta > Lepidoptera > Noctuidae > Melanchra > Melanchra persicariae. The sequence goes on from OX376667.1 coordinate 3,838,664, forward strand.
ATGTACGTGCTTTATAAAAATTCCGTAAAAACCAATAGAGCGTAGTCTTTGTTTTCCGTTAATTAAACTGTCAGTAACAAAAAATCTCGTGTTCGTATTTCGGCATTTACAAAGTGTAAATGAAAACCCTTTTCATTTTACACTTTTTAACATCGGCCATGCTTTTCAGCTGAATGTTTTACATTCCAGCCTTCAACAGTAATGTTATTTTTAATTTCACTTCCATCAGCGTTTTGTTCTACCTTCTGACTATAAAGCGACCTGTAGTGCTCCAGTTTAAAGCCTATTCATTTATTTGGGTCTGCCTTTTAAGACTCTTTAGATATGACAAACGATATAGGTCAGGCTCGACCTGGCGATTTTAGGGTTGACAAATTTTAATAGCTTAAATAGTACGGGCACATCTTTTTTCGCGTCGCTGAATAGCACTGTAAGCGTAACTGTATGGTTTCAGGCTAAAAATAACTCATCCTCACTTGTCTAGGGTGCTTTTAGATCCAATTGAGATTTTAAATCGGTTGGATACTTATTTTTATGAAATCTTCCTATTACGGTCACCAATTTGTCTGTTATAGTATTCTTGCTTTGAAGAAGGAGAAGCAGAATTGTTGGATACTCTACGGCACTGCCTATTGCTTTGTCTTTCCTTCATTCGAATAACATCTTTTACTTCGTTTTCCTCTCAAAATTTCAGATGCTCGAGCATCATATTTCTCATCTAGCAGCCCTATTCTATCCGTGTTTTTGTTTTTAATTGCCACGAGTGGGAGTTGCGTCTACGTGGAGAGGCTCTCGTTATGAAATGAGAGCGGTCGGAGATTAAACGTAACGCCCTTAACGTTAAGCCACCGTCAGCGGAAAATTTCAGAGTGATGTGTGAATATTGTACGCCCAAGGGCTTTTTGAGATGTGTCGAAGTGTTTAGGGTTTGCTGGCTCTGAAGTATTACGTGTTTTAGCTCTGTATATTAGCATTTTTAAAAGTCTGTGGTTGGCTGAATAATTTGTAAAGCTTGACTTACGTACGTTTACAGCATATGCCACCTGGAAAGTATTTTCTACCTGTAAAATGATGTAGGTTAATTGGAGAAGTTGTTGAGTTTCTTACTAGCTCTGGTTTAAAGTCGTGTAGTTTTAAAATCAGATTACTAAATCGTTTAATTAAACGAAATGGACTAGACCTAAGAACCCGAACCACGTAAATGTGTTTCTACATTATCAAAAATTATTTTTAAAAAAAAACAAGAAAAAAAAACAGTATTCAGTAGAACGGATGAAAAAACTCTGAATTTCCTGCCATTTTCCTTGTCTATTAGAGAATATTGTCGGCTTAAACGCATTTAAGGCGGTCTTAATGCACCCTTCGTCGTTCAAATCGAGTTATGTCTCGATATTACCACTGACGTTTCGTGACGCTATCATTACATTTTTTGATGCATTTTAATCTTTTATTGGCTTCTTCATCTTTATGAACTGACTTATCTTTGAGTTGATAATATTAAGGTGGTTCAGCTTTAGAGTAGAATACTCTTTATTTAGCTTTCGTTTTGCGCGGAGTACAATTTTGGTGTTAGCAAATCCTTTTATAAAATTTTGTCATTGAAGTAGACACGTAACTGAATGGTTCTTCGCCTTGATTTGTTTCTCGAGTCAATTCTTAACCATCTCTCGCAAAGCGAAATAAACTAGTTTCCATTTCCTAACGTATGCAATAAAGCATGAAGTATTCGCAATACATTTTCCATATTTCCTCACTTTGCACCCATAATTCTGTTTCAGTGGCTCCCCTACTACTGAATCTAATATTGTTTTACTTTTCCATTTCCTAGCAGTTTGCTACGTTTGTTTCAGACTGTTTATCTTTGAGAATATTTTGTTTGTTTCATTGATTTGTTTCTATATTGTCTTGTTTTGTTTGTAGTTCTTAGTTAACATTGATCAATTTGTTTATTTATGGCCAGCCACAACTGGTTGGTTGCTGTTTATGTCCCTATCCACTATGTTGTATTGTTTGTTGATAAACTCAACTACAATGTCATTGTTTTCAAAATATCCAGGGGTCGTTAAAATAAGTTTGCAGTCTCAAATTATAGCGACATAGTTATTGCGTCTAGTAATGGAGACTATTCATGTTTTGATATACTTTCCTGTCGGTTGTAAGTATATTTTCTTTCTTAGTCGCTTTTGCTATGTCAATAGTATTTTTTTCAAATACATACTATGACAGTTTTATGTGTAATTGTGAACGGAATAGGTTCAAGGACACTGTCATTTTCACTCACTCTATCAGTTAGTGTATGTGTAGTTTCACCTACTTTCATTATAAGCACAACTATGCAATTGGCACAGTTTCACCTTTTATCTTGTTGACTCAAGTGATGGAACACTGTTTTGTCCTATTTTACTGGATATCAGATTATCTTGAGATTGCATCTTTGCTTCCACAAGTAGTTTACGTACATTGGTTTTAAAACTGACTTTTCTAAGATTCTTCTACTAGAATTGAGCAGCGCAGCTACTTATTCACGAAAACTACGTGTATTTGCAATTTCAAAGGTACATAAGACGAGCTTAAAAAGTCTTTTCCAGAGCAATATTTTAATATTATTACGAAATGTTTCTCTCTCACACCAAGTGCAAAGCATAATATTTTAGTAGCGCATTAATTAAAGTACCGAATATAGCAAAAGTAAGCTTATTAAAATTTAAAAGTGTTCCGCGCGCGCCTCATAATTTGCTTTTATGTGAACTGCATAATCAAAGAGACTGCTTTCACACCCATTCCAGCGCCAGCGTACGAGTAGTATACAGAAAAAAACAAAAACGAATTTGTGTATGTGTTGATATTTCCTTCCTGTTCCTTAATTTCGTGTATATTTTAAGAATCTTTGATTACGTCCCCATGATCGGCGTCTGAACTAATTATGTTCTTTAAATAGCCATGGGAAGAGTCTGTTTTTTGTCGAAGAAGTTCCCTTTAAGTTTTTTCAGTGTTGCTTTCGAAATGTTAGTTGGTGATTGTGTCTAATTGAAATACTTCGACGTTTCTACTTTCAAACGATGTTACTGATAGCTAGTACTTATTGTTTGTCATCTTTTTAGAGGTGGTCTGTACAGCTATTTCTACGAAATAGCTTTATATGGTTTTGGTATACTGAGTTTCCATCTAGATTTGATTAAAATGTAGACTACCATACAGCAAAATTGATTCTCCTTTACAATAAGAAAAATCTCGCAAAATTTCATCAAACCCGAGCAAATCACAATATTTTTCATCACTTATTGTTGCCCCTCCAACCCTAAATATCATGTCCTTTCCAATTACGTCCTACATAATAAGTAATTTATATGTGCCCCAAAAACCTCCCTATCCTTAACAATTATATGGATACCGCTGCACCCAAATCAGATATGACTTAACTGCATATAGTCACGCTTGTGTCGATGTCCTGTTTATGTCATAATTTGACTTGATAAAAAAGTTCAGGAGTCAGTCCTTCATGTCATTGTCATGGAACGGGTGGTAGCGGCACTTGAGTTATAATTAGCCCAAAGAGACAAAGCACACATAAAGATTTTCTGTTCGCTGAGCCATGGGACACTACACTACCGTCTGCCTTCAAAGCAAGAGTGAACAGGCATCTTCTGGGCACGCTCGCTCCATCATAGACCTCATCTATAGCTTTCCATCAGGCGGGATCGAGGTCAAGAGCATTCCTCAATAAAAAAATAAAATAATGACGCATACAAGACTAGACGAAGAGATGGTTGGTGGACCAAATCTTGACTGAACTTGGTACCAAGGACTACTGTGAGGGTTCGATTGCCAGCTCGCGGTCACAAAAAAGTACCATATGTAATCGACTCTAATCAGATAGGATTGGCTGGAATAGTAAGAGAAGGCTAAGTAGATAAGAACGGGCTGATGATTAAAGTGGTGGGTAATCTCGACGTTGGGAATGCAAGGCAAGGCATGCAAGGGAGTATATCTGCCTAGCCTAGTTAAACCGGGAGCCGAGCTTTGGGCTCGTAGTTACTTTGGGCTAACGGTTTAACTAGATAGAGATGAGAACCAATATTTTACATAATTATCCGCTTCCTATCTGACCTCTAGAGCCCAGCAACTGGGTAACACGATACCTCTTGGCAAGACTATCAGATTTAATGGCTTCTGACGTAACGACTGTCCAAAATCTTCAAATGACAACCGAGACCAACGGATTTCCGTGCTTTCCGAGGCACGGTGCTCGCTTTCGATCCACGCACATGTGGCTATTATTACTTATTACACGTTAGTATACCTATCGCTGTGTGACAATAAGAAGCTTGGTGTCTTGTATGTCTTGCACAGCTATCGCTTCGCTTTCAGTGTTACGGCCTACAGCCCGTTTTCTGTATGGCAAACCTTTACAAGTCATGTCTATTAGGGGAGTAAAGTTCCCGCCTTTCCTTAAATTGGTAGGGGAGCTAATTTTGTATTTGGACATGACATGTATGTTGTGGTATTGAAATGAAATATGTGGTGTAACCTGTCGGTTTTGTTTATGAACGACAGGTGGGCTCATGCTGTACCGAAATTAGATGTATTTATTGTTTATGGGCTGTGCTGTGCCTTGGGATTTTGTTGCAGGAATTTCTGCAGCACAAATAAGATTTTCGGTGCAACACTTTCGTACGATTTTCGTTAAATCTTGTGCGTGTGTGAATGCTCACTGTTATTGCAGTGGGAATGCTCACTGTTAAATGAGTAGTTTTGGTTGCTTTTACCTAGTGTAGCCAATGGAATTATTTGCTGAAATTTTCGTCGTGAGATGGCGCTAAGTGTTTTGACTAGTCGCTGTTTGCACTTTTCGTTGAAATTGATTTTGGTAAGTGACAATTCTTTTTCGCGCTTAAGCTTCTAGCGTCCAAACCCATACGATGAATTTGGATATGATGATGGGCATAATTATGCCTGCAGCTCGATTTAATATCGATATATTTACATTCATTACTTCATTGCAGTCTCCAGCCTAATTAATATCTCACCTCACTATCTATTCTTGCTACAACCACGTGTTTAGTTCAACAAACTCAGCCGGTTCAATTGTACGCGTGTTTTAAAGTAAACAGTCGCACGCGCACCTAATCTTGTATCGTTCTGTTAGCGTTATGCGTTTTTATAACATGTCTGTTTAATTTTACTTGGTTTAGTTTAGGGTTGGCATGTCGATGATAATAATTGTTTGGCTTTATGTGGGAGACTAAGGGTTTGTACTGGCCTTTTCATTTCTTGAATGTGACGTTAATTTTAATGCGGAGATTGTAGATGTATTAGATGATATAATGATAGGTAATCATCGTCATGAGTAAAGCGATGAATCGAAGAAGCTCTCTCCGATCCATTGCCGTTCATTAGAAACTATTGCACCATTTTCTATGAAACAATTCAATCAAACTCTTTAAACTGGAGATTAATGCATCAGATAAATTGCTATAACTATAAGAGCGAATCAAATAGGGCCTATTAAATATATAATAAGTATTTGGAAGCCCTACAGTTTTTGTACGGGACTAGATGAGGGACTCGAAAATCTTGAGACATAATAATTATAGCCTCATTTATAAAATAATTCCAATTTAAGGCCCATATTTTGTATTTAAGATAAACAAAGAAAACTGAATCTCAAAAGACCCTAACAACAGTTTATAATCACGTACCATATACTGACAAAGACGTAGATAATATTGTAGACCCTTAAATACTAGCGTTCATTGACCTTGGCGAAGTTATAAATCAACGCACCTTGAAAAATGGCAGTTGAATAGCCCAACACAAATTCGCTAGACTTTTTTATGGGTGTAGTATGCTTAGCTGATCTCATATGTTTAATGAGCGTTTAGACTTGCCCAACTGTATGTACGTCTGCGAAAAGCGTTTCATCGTCATGCTTATGACTATTGGGAGGTTAAGAAATAGTCGCATTCCTTTTTGTTTTGATAGTCCTCAGACCATAGTCTGAGGTGTAGATAACATGTGTGATCCCCATGAGGTCTGGTTTCGGTGTTTGTCGAACGGAACTTCTTATATTTGTACCAGTTGCGTAATATTACCAAGTGCCAGTAGTAACGTTTTCTTTATTAATCAGTGCCTTAAATTTTTCGGTCTTAACTCAAGTAAGTACTAAGTAAGTACTTGAGTTGTCGCTGGTGTTTTACTTCTGTTCTTCTCTCTAGCAATATCCTGGAGCTCTTTCAAGGATCGTTTCGGCTTGCTTTTGAAGACCTTGTATTTTACTTAAAGCCATTCGGTTGTCATTGTTATTTTTTTTTTAAATTGATACCTATCTATAAGGAAACGTGATTGAAGTCTGTTTGTTTCTTGCCATGCTACTAAGCCACTAGTTTCCAACGGTCATCTTCCCACATTTAAGGCAGTATTTAACTTAAGCTAATAGTTATTTAGTAGTTCTATTACCCACGAACCTTCCTAACACAAAACTCAAATATACCAGCCCATTAGACAGTCACAATTACGTTAATGTTAACATCTTGTGCATACACCTCAGCTACTGTTTACAGAACAGCGGTTACACAATTTTACGTTTGCGGACTTTCAAGTTTACGTTACGGCCAAACAGTTTATATTGGCGCGGTTTTCGTATCGTTCAAATGGTTTTAATTCGGGTTATTTAGGTTTTATGAAATTATGACTGGGTCATATTCGTTGCTGCGATGTTAATTTGAGCTGTGGTTGCGGAATATGTAAACTTTGGTTATTTTAGTTAAAGGCAGCTTTCTCATTTGCGTTTTTATAAACATACTACTGTACATACCTGATGATAGTATAGTTCACTGGCAACTAAAGCATACCATTTGGCACTGGTGGACACAGCCTCGTCTCGTGGCTTCATGAGTTCTCATCCAGACTGGCATTGTCATCATCATTACTCGTTCTTTGAAAAAGCAAAAAAGGATTTTGGCAGTCACCTCATTTGGTTATGAGGTGGATACTTCCTCTTAAATAGAGGATACCTGTCCTGATACATAATTAGTCTATAAAACTCCCCAAGGTGAGACTTGGGGAGTTTTATAGACTAATTATGTTCCTATCCTTGTGACGATCACAAAAAAAATCGAATCCATCCTCAAATCGTGTAGACTTCTTCAATATTCCCTCCCTCTCTCCTTGCATTGTCATTCGAAAGTTTATGGGACCAGATCAAGCTGATACCTAGTTAAATATAGGTCACCACCTGTTCTTCCGTATGTGTCGTAAGATGTAATAAACAAGAGATAATATCTTAACGGCAGACGGTAGTATAATGTTATATTGCACCATTAATACGGGCAGTCGACTGTGGTGTTTATGGTGGTATCATTCCACAAAATGAACCGAATATGTGGAGCCAGGGGGTCTACTCTATAAGCCTGAAGTCCGTAGTTTCGGCCTTAGTGTCGGGCGTTTTCTACTCCGTATCACCTACGGACTTACAGTCCCGAAACCGAACTAAGAATGAATTACAACACGATTTGACAGTTGCTCTTAGTTCGGGATTAGTTCTTCATTTGGTCGGTCTGTTTAAATAATCAATGCAGTTCCATATTGTTCTGTATGAAGGCGAGTACCGTATCAAACTGCCGATCCTTTTCCTAACTAAGTTGGGGTCGGCGTCTAGTCTAACCGGATAAACCTGAGTACCAGTATTTTACATGTGGGAGAAATAATACTAATACTAATTTTGTGGGCCCTTATCCACCAAGCGGGCCTAATGTGTGTTGCTAGCAGAAACTTGGTCGTTACTGTAACGGCACAATAGAAGCGTACTAATGTTGTAATCACTACTTAGTTATCCTTTTCTTTTTATCGATGTAATAACTGCCAGACTGGGGACTTAAAACATTTCCCTTCTGATGAGAAACTTATAGGTAACAAACGCCAAGATTAAAATAAGGAAATCGTCACCGAAGCTCAGCATCAAAATGACCTCTAAATCTCTCACCATCCGCGAAAAGCTTTGCCCTCACATCAAGGCCTTGTTAAGGAGCCCCGTTTGAGCCAACGCTAGTACGTTGATTTCCCTAACAAGGTACGGCCGGGTCGTTGACTTTTATAGCATCACTTACACGCTACGGTGGCGTTGCGATGCGCGATTTTCATAACAACTAGGTCAGGCATATGGTTAGGTAAACAAATCATCGTTCTTGTCATTTGTTGCTCTGTATTATTGGATTGCATTTTCTCTTTAATGTGGTAGCTCAATTTATGCTTTTGTATCATCCACGTCCATAGGATTTCTATTATATTTATGCCGAATCTTATCAAGCATTTTAATAGTGTTACCCTCTTCTTTATTGAAGGTATTACAGCCTCTGCTTTATTGTAGCCCTCGCCTACGGCTCGGGCTTGCAATATCGCCTCGACTGTAATTTTCAACTTACCGCACTTATATCATAATGTACTATTATGATATTAGTGCGGTAAGTTGGTTATTACAAGCGAGTAGGCACCATAGTCACGAGTTTGTAAATTTTATCGTTCAGAAATTTCTTCTTGAAGATGTCAACTGGTTGCTTTGGGTCTCAGTCTTGTTTTCAGTAAACTCAAAATACCCCGAATTCGCACAGATATTTTTCTCAATAAGAATATTATAACGAAATAATATTTGTATTGAAACAAATCTTTTAGTTAGATTCCTTACATAAAATGTACAAGAACCTTCACAGAACGTCTCGCTGTCGTACCGTAAACTGTAATGAGAGTTGCGTGCCACCCAGATATTATTGCGGCTGAACGAGCTTTAGCCTCCAACTGTGACCCGAGCCTCTCGAAAACTGGATACACAAGGGATGATCCCACCCTTTTAGATGTCCCTACTTTCTTTGTCCTTGACAACAACTTAATGTGACACTAAACATTTGTACTTTATGAGTCAACGAAATAGTAAGACTTTAGTAGTAAATGTTTGATGTGAGATCGTGTCGGTCTCGTCTCGAATATTGTGGGAAAGGTATCGTGTGTCTGAGGCTTTCCGGCGTACATATAGGTATATGAAAACTTCTTAGGTTTGAAATTAGATAGAGGTCTGATAAAACTGTCATTAATAATGATGAGTAACAAAATATTAGCAATCACACAGCATGTTATAGTAGGCGCCAGATAAATGTGGAATAACGGTCATTGACCCACCTACAATTATTGACACACTTAATTTCAAAAACAGAAATAATGACATAAAGCTGTCCTGAATCGACACTTATCGTGATCCTTACTTTTTCTAGTAATGAAAAACGATTAATTATTTTCACTGTCCGGGTACCTACGAAGAGATATTAAGGAGCCCTTTCCTTGTGTGTACTTTATTCCACATTTATCTGGTGTCTACTATAGGAATATCATCTTTATAATAATAATAATAATAATAATATCTTGGGACAACTCACACACGGCCATCTGATCCCAAGCTTTCTGCCCTTTTCTCATGTTACTTGGATCCGCGCAAAAAAATTTCTTTCACCATTCTATCCTATCACCCGTCATGCTATCACTGACTTTCATATCGGCCTCCCTCTCCCTCGCTATCTATCCACATGCCACTCAGTCTTTTTGATGTAATGTAACTTCTCACACAATTCTGTATGGATTGTTTGACGATCTTTCTTCTTTAACGTGTGGGCAGTAAGGTCTAACGACCCCACACACCCTAGTGTCAGAGTTTCTAAACCGCCTCAAGGGCCTCTGACATGGTTTTATGGATTTTTGTTTGACGATGATCTTTTCTTTGGCTCCCCTCTCTTTCTCAAATTACATTCATAATCAACTCAACAACCAGCTCAAAATGTGTTACATGCCATCGTGTCGTTCTCGTATCGTGCCTTATAAACCCTGTAGCATGTGACACAGACATTATTACGCTTCAACTACAAGCGGACAGTTCGGTCCGCGGCGAGTGGGTTACGGGATATTGAAGGGTACGAACACACCCTCGCTTTGAGAGGGTTAATTGTTTGGATTAAAAATAGAATTTTGTTCCGCGGTCTTTGTTGGTGCCGCTTTGGGAGTATTTTTGTGTTTAGGGGCTTGCTGTTTGAAGTAATTAATGTTTTTGACGTAATTCGGTCCTTTCGTACGTTTTCCTGTTTTCAGTGGTAAAGGTTGGGTCAAATCAATTCAATTTACACTTTCAATCCTACGCCTTTTCCAAAATTCGTTCCAACCTTTTTGTATCCAGTATACCCCTTGCTTTCTTTTATTATATGAAAGGTTCCGTTTAGCAATTGCGAGTCAGCATTGCAATTCTCTACTGCATATAAACTTCTTTCTCCAGCTGTGCTACACTTAGCAATGAGGTTGATGACCGTTGCTTCAAGCAAGCCTTTTGTAGACGTCCTATTGAAGTAGAGTATGGACTGAGCTTTCCCGATCGAAGTACGAAGTGAATATCGGCAGTAGATTGTTAAAGAGAAAAAGCGAGCGTGAATTCTAATTGCAGTGTCTTCTTCGTCACTACGACCCATAGAATAAAGACAGTTATTGGCCGCACATTTGCTTCGACTCTTTCTACAGAGTGATCAATTTATTATCGTCATCCTCGTGCTCTTGTCCCGACTAATTTGAGGGTTCGGCGCAATATGTCTTCTTCCACGCATCTCATGTCTTATTCATCATCATCTCAATAGTCACATCTTTTCTCGCCAAATCATCTTTTACGGAATCTATCTATCCAACGTTACTTTGGTCTGTCTCTACTCATTCGATTCTGGGTTGCAGAGGTCATATACGCAGTCGCTCTATGTAATCTAATAAATGGCCCTATAGCTTCTCCCGGACTTTTAGAAAAATGTAATATGAGTGTCCGTCGTAGTATTGGTAGCCGCTTAATTAACCGGAGAACTTTCGTTCCGCTTGACAGTCAAACCATTATAGATATTTTTTCACCCATATGCCGCATGCTTTCTCTTGCCAACTCTCTTCGTGGCGAAATAGATGTCTGCCTGTTCTGTAGCCTCAATAAGGGCTAAACTCGAAGACTTCAATGTATAATTATTTTCAATTAATTTTCCTCCAAATTGTCGTATCTATGTATGAACAGTTTGAAATTATAGTAAGTGGCTTATATATATAAATGTGCATGTTAGATTCACATCTAGTGGGTGTTAATCAGAGATATATTCCGTTGTGATTGTACATCAGTTTTGTGAATTACAGAAAAAAAAGTCAAGACAGATTGATTGACTGCTCAGTCGATTCTCTAAGTCTATGGTCAAACCTTTTTACACGTGCATGGAATGATTAACCAATCGTGAACCCTCATGGTTGATCGGGACATGCCTAATTACGTCACAAATCCTAAATCAACATCGATTAGGGATCAAACAAACATTATAAACAGGTTTATGAGCGATTTGGAAGCTATTAAGGGTGAAGTGGAACGAGTATTGGAGATTTACCTTCGGGGTTATTACATTTATTGATTTCGGGGTATCGAGAGTCGGAGACATTTATATTGAAATTGAAATGTTGAGTACGATGAATGTTTTGCTAGTTGAATGGGATGCTGATTAAATTCAAAATACTTACAAATTTTGTTTCTCCCCACAGGGCACTTATTCAGATGACCAACTGAAACCTAGCTAGCTAGGTTTCAGTTGTTCGTTTCTTAATGAAGAAGAACTGACACGAAATTCCAGTAATTTTATTTTAAGTAAATTGTTTTTACTTTTATACAATGTCGTCGGGCTTAGCATAGCAGTAGGTATACTGACTGCAGTATACATACTGACTAAATTTCAAATAAAGATTCGTCTACTTTAAGGCTAAACAATAAGGTAAAATGTGACACACAGTCTTGATTACTTCGGCATATCAAACGAATATTTCGTAGAAAACTTGTGTCTTATATTTGGGTCAGTTTCTAATTTAAACGTCTGATCCCTTTCTTACACAAAGCGACTGCCGTCTTTCCGCTATCGATACCCTCCTTAAACCGGGGTTACGGTCAACAGATAACACAAAAAAAACCAGATAATTTTACATACAACCTTGTTGATATTTCTCACGATTCGTTTGACATATTGCCATGTTTATGTCAAGATGTCGGTCAATTTGTAGGCCTCTGTTGATATGTTCATTGCCATTAATAGAATCATTGGATTCAAGCCTATTTAAAACCTATAAAATCACCTTAATATGTTATTCTGTAAAAGCTGACATTGAATTCGGTTAACGTACCAAAGTAAGTCCACTTAGGTTATCATTTGCACGAGTGCCCCAGGATGTCGTTCAGCAAAGAGATGTCGATGATTCAAATGCTTTGAAAAGCCTAGAAAAATATTTTACGTCATTCTTAAGCTTGCTTAAATTCGGTTGACGGATCAAATTAAGTCTGCTGTAAGCGATCGCTTGCACCAGTGCATCAGACAGTCTATTCTGATTAAAGGCCACCGTAAAAACAAAGGTGTAGGGAGCGTGACGTGAGTTTCCATTTGAAGCTATGGTTTGTCAGCTTACTTCATCTTTTTTATGGATGGGAAATCATCAATGATTTCTCCTGCTCTGGGCGGAGTGGGAGGGAGTGTCAGACTTATCTGAATAAAACCCTACCCGTGTTCCTTTAGATACCCTTAGCGTTCCAGGACCGCGGTAACTGTTTCGAAGAATCCCGCAATTCTTGGCATTGGCCCTAGCGGGCCCCGAACCTGCTTTTCCTTAGTTTTCACGTTAAAATGTATACAGAATAGCACTGCTAGTTGTCATTCAGCTGGGAGAAATAGCGAATGTTCCTGCAGAAGTGGCTACGTTATGACCACGACCGCTTTGTAAAGTGTGTCATCATAAAGTTGAAATTCGGTTCACTGTGAAATGTTTTGTGCCGAAGTAAAATTGTTTACAGGGTTGTAGAAAAAGAAGCTTTTTATTAACTGGGATAAAAAAGCAAGCAATGTGATAATTTCCATCACGATGAATCTGCTCTACCTGTAACTGATTAACTCTCTTCATCATCACTATTCTAGACCAGTAGCACCCACTAATGGGTATAGACCTTCCCTTTCTTCTGCAACACTTCAGTATTAATTACTTTAAGTATAATTACAAGTAAAACACACTCCAATTGATCATAGAATTCGCAATGTATTTTCAACTTCAAAAGATTACTACGCAAAGGTTTCAATTCATTACTCAAAACATTTCATTAAGCATTAACAAGTAAAAAATCATGCCGAAATTATATGATTGAACAGCAGTTTTTATGAATTCATAATGGAGTTTACAGACTGGCTGACACGGTACGTTTGGTAGCTAGCATTTATCCGTGCGTTTGCCTCCGGTTAAAGGCAAAAATAAACATTTCAGTAAGCTTTATTTATCGTTCTGTGATCCGGTATGTAAACAGTAACTGTATTTAAACTGAAAATTTTAACTGTTAATTGTGGCGTTGATCGTCATGTTTGTCAAAATTGTAAACCGTCATCCTACTTGCGGCCTTTATCCTGAATCTCAATGGGTCGGCGCTGCTTTTTTCTTTTATATCGAAGAAGAATTAGACACATTCGTAGCTATCTTATAATCTTTCACACAATTCATATATTGTTTCTTGGTCTGTTAAATAATTACCTATGGCAACTATTTATTTAAATGTGCGCCACACTTGAAATGAACTCATTCACTTAGAAACTATTAGAGAAAATAATATTGTTTCAAAGTGAATGACTTTATTTTCAGGAAGTAGCTGTGATGATGACTATTTAAAATTGTTGTATGTACTTAAATCTACTGGAGTTTAATTTAAGTCATATGCATAGATCATCGCAAAGGCAGTATATAAAGTCAGACACTATCTACCAGCGAGAGGAATTACATAAAAAAATCCGAAGGCTTCGCCGGTTCGTGCCGGCTTTACTTCCAATATAAAAGCTTCATTACAAAACATATAAAGGTCAACAAATAAATTGAATTTTAATAAAAAGTTATTACGAATCGTTCGTAGAAACAGTAATTCAATCACCGTTACCAAGTGAATTTATTGTTTTATTATATGAAGACTAACTTCTGCCAGCGGCTTCACCCGCGTCAAAGACGGCGCGGCCCTGGAACGCAAAGGGCATTTGGAGGAACACGGATGGGTTTTAGTCAGTAAGAGTCTGACACTCCCTTCCACTCCGACCAGAGCGGAAGGAGTCTTTTGACTCTTGGGGTGAAATTATCCTATGTCCTAGACATGGTCTAACCGTGTGCCAGGTTTTTAAAAATCCGTGCAGCCATTTCCATATCGGACGTAAACGAATAGCAGCATCCCATCACTTCCCGTGGGTGTCGCAGGATTCTCTGTAGGTACATCGCTACAGCTACACTGCGATCGCCAACCCGCCTGCCAAACGTGGCGATTATGGCAACCCCCCCATGTGGGGGAGGCCTATGTGAAGCAGTGAACGTCTTTCGCCTGATATGATAATAATGATGATGATGATGTGCAGCAATTGTGATATAAAGTGTTAATAAACAGACAAACAGAGTTACTTTCGCATTGTATGGATTTGGATTGTCAAGGTTAGGTAACATGATCTTTTGGACCTCAATATTGTATTTTTGGAGCTTGTTGCTAAGGGTAATTTATGTCTTTGAAGACAGTCCATTAAATTAAATCACTTTTTTGATCTACTACACAAATGCTTATCTACAGGATAATATCTCTGTTGCCATTTCAGAAGTTCTTTAAAATGTCCAGTTCAAGACATTTCGTTCTATTTCTTGTTTTCTGTCTGCCAAGTATCCTCTATGTACTTTGTATGCATGCGAGACTAACAATATTTTATCTATTCTCTAACTGTTTTGCCTTTAGTACGCATTGCGTATAGAAAATTGTATGCCTTTATAAGTAAAAGTTGATCAATCTTTATAAAAAAAGTGTCTGTTTGTAATGTTCAAATAAAAGCTTTTCACTAGAACGTATAAAGAAAAAGCAATTTAAAAACAAATGTAGTTCTGTCTGTCTGTTTGTTCTCTTATCGTCCAAAAAGGCTGGACTGATTTTGACGGGACTTTCACTGGAGGAAAGCTAGATGTTATTAGGAGTGACTTAGAAAACTTTTATTTTCGTCTAGCTTTTGTCCGCGACTTCGTACGCGCATATCCCGTTCCCGTATAGCATTCGTAATGAATATGGCTATCACAACTATACAAAAAGAATTTTTCAAATCCGACTGTTAGTTCCAGAGATTAGCGCGTTCAAACAAACAAACTCTTCAGCTTTATAATATTAGTATAGATTTTAAACTATACCAAATTATATATTATAGAAAAAGAATTAGCGTTCCGCGCGAAAAAATCAAAACCCATGAAACTAGCTACCAATTTGTGCTGTATTGCGAGTTTGACGTGGAAGAAGTTGCGAGTAACAGAATTTGTGTAAAGAGGATTGGTAATATCTTCTACCTTCTCGTTATATTACCTCAAGTAAACTACGCAATCAAATAATATTTCCGTCCAATACGTTTGCTGTATAATATAATATCTTGATTGTCTGCCACAACCACAACACCCACGGGTTCAGACGAACTTAGCTCAAAACGGAAAAGTTGGAAATTGTGGGCGGTTGCTATTAAGCTTCTCTGCCCACGTTCCTGCTATTTATAACTAAAGTATAAAATATGAAACTGATTTTATTCATGAAAACATCAACCGGAGTTTTAAGTCTATTTATAAAATTGTAGCTGAATACAGTCTCATGGTAATGGAAAGTTTTGGTCCTTCGGCTCATACTTACGCAATGGAAAATTTCTGAAGGAAAATAAGAAGCCAAAGGAAAATAAACTTTACGTACTTGAAGATAGGTTTCAAGAAATACAAACCAATATTGTTGATGATGGTCAAGTAAGAGACCCAAAATTCTCAGTTGTTTTAGATTGTCTTAAAAATAATTTGCATTGCTAAAAATGAGACTCGAGTGAGTAGACACCAATGCAATTGGGCGTAAAGTCGTTGTTGTTTAATACATCAAAGAAGAGCCTGTTGAGCTAGATGTCTTAATCAATGTTATAGCAAACAGCAGTGTAGTCTCAGCCTAGTATTTCTTAATAGTTTTCAGTCATTAAAATTCATGACTTCATTTAGTTACTATTAACGATGACCGAATTGTTACAACGTCCTCTGAATCCTCTGATATATGCGAATCGAATGATTGCTACCCAGTATTTGTTTCGCAAACAATTTGATTAACCCGATGAATAGTTATGTGGACACGTCATACACGATTTTGGATAATGTAATCAATAAAATCATCATTAATTAATTTGCTGTCTGGTTCATGAACGTTGTTTAAAGTAATTTGGCGTTCTTAGAAGATGGGTGTGAATTGGATATTAGTTTTAATGATAAGGGCGTTAAAGTCAAGGCATACATTAGAGAAAACCTTGGTATGATTTGGTATATTGTTGTCCTCTTTGATTGACTGTTTGGTGTCGGGCACATTATCATATTACATTCCCTTGGTATTGAATATGAACGAAGTGATTTTTTATTCTTTGTCCGAACTTTTGTTGGTCTTTTTGACTCCTGCCGCTCTGGATGGAGCGGGAGGGAGTGTCAGACTCTTACTGACTAAAACCCATCAGTGCTCCTCCTAGTGCCCTTTGCTTTCCAGGGCCGCGGTTACTCTTTCGAACAAAATCCGCAACCCTGATATAATAAGGCTAGAAACTGCTAGACGGCCGCCATGGATCACGAACAATGGTTCAACATCAGGACATTAAGTGCGGAAACCATACCCGAATAGACAGATAGAAGGCTTATAACAAAAACATAATGAAGTACCAATTACTAGGAAATGAAAAAAATAACGACAGAAAGATTGGATTACCTATCATGCTAATGACTGCCAAATTGTTACACCTAACTCCTAAATTACGGATAATGACAACGAAATGGTAGCAGCTAGCAAATTAATGGTATCCTCTAATGTGGTTTCTAACCGCTGTCTGACGCAGTTATTATAGCAATCTCTCAAATTTGATTGTCTTTGGTTCGAGAATTTTGCCTAACAATGAGAGACTGACTTGATTTGAATATGAAACTCTATATCTATAGCGGGTGGGTTGTCTTTTAGATACATAGATGTTAGTTTTTAAAGAGTTATAAGTAAAAAGCGTTTCTTTGATTCAATATTCTAAGTATTTATTTAATTGATGTACAGTAGCATGTAGTGCTGTATTAAGTCCACCTATTTACAAATGGGCGGACTTAATGCAGCAAAGCATTCCCTAACAGTCAACCATTACACTATTCTGTTTCCTATCAAAATGAAAATATCTTATACTAAATTTTAAAACACGACGTAAACTAATGTTTAAGTAATGCTTGACTTGACTTCTTTTTCTAAGCAACATTGACTAAGTAAATTCCATGTAATTCCACTTTCCTTGTGAATATATTATGCATTGTCCCAACGGTCAAGGCTATGCAGATTTAGCTACGTTGTCCTAATACGGGCTTGACCATTTCAGAAGCACTTATGTAGCCTAGACAATTTTTGAAAGTGTATGATTAAGATGTTCGTTTATCAATCACGACCAGCTTTGGCCTGGGTTAGGATATTTAAACTAATATTATAAATGCGAAAGTAACTCTGCCGTCTAGTTTGATTGTTTGTTACATTTGAACGGATTTTAATAAAACTGGCACACGGGTAGACTCTGTCCTGGATTAGGTAATAGATACTTTTTATTCCGGTAATATGTTGATAATTTAAATGCGTCGGAAGTCGCTGGCAGACTAGTTTGGTCCATGTCTCTTGATGATGATATTGAGTTTCTAACTCCAAGCCGGATATGAAATATTATCTTCCAAAGTAACGTTACAACCACGTAAACAGGTCCATCCTTCATATGTTCAGTACAACAATTACCATCTATCCGTTCACCTGTGCAGACAAATTGCTCCCGTCCGTCCATTCAACGAACACCTTGACAAATTATTTGGGCATGTGTCTAGGAATTTGAAGTTTAAGACCTGAGTGATAAAGTTGAAAGTAACGTAGCTTGTGATTTTGGGAAGGAGGAATATTTCGTGTTTAGGAATATGAATTTTGGAAGTCATGCGATAAGGTGGATTGTGAATTGTAGTTGTTAAAAGTTATCTAAGGTTTTGAGTACGTCAAAACTAAGTTTGACTATCGTTAACATTAGGTTCAGCCTATTGACTTCTTGATCATCGAAATCAAGAAGCTTATCATAATCTTTATGAAAGTATAGTTATTGAACTTAAGGTAAATTATTGTTGGATTTGCAGAGGGATCTTCTCTAGAGATGGTGCCATTGTAAACTGTCCTTCAGTATCAGTATCTGTTCTATTTATTAATCATAATCAATTAACGATACTTTTCCCACCAACAAATAATCAACATTCATCATCGCACCACCGAGATTGATTGCTCTTATATTATCGTCAGGCACTAATGTATTGGATTTCACATCCTGATTGACAAATTACACAAAATTGCAAGCATCAATCAGAATATGATCTCCTCTATAGTTTCAGTAGCTATCTGCTTTCGATACGTTTCGGATATTTTAAGCTTTCGATATTGGAGATATTTTATTGCGACTTAATGCTTTTGGAAATCTATAATTTATTATTGTGTCGTGTTCTGAGTAATTTTTGGAATACCATCCAGACTACTGTTTAATTTAAGTGCGTATTCATTGATGACTTCGTCATGTTTGGTTTTATCTTTAATATTGAGTTGTATGAGTTCGTTGTTAACGTTACGATGATCACCAGTTTGATTTGGAGAATGATCTAGCCCAAATTGCAAGCGGTCTGAACAGAAAATGATTATTTAAAAAGTTGGTGAATGTATTGACAAACGTCAGAACTCTTTCAGTTTAAATAAACGCTTTGTATGAGGAATATCGACATGAAAGGTAAGGGAGTGAATAATATCGTGACAGTTTCCTGAGTTAGGGTTGGGAGTATGAAAGAAGAAAATCTGTTGCACTGGCCCTAAGTAACTTCATAAAAAGGGCAAGGAAGTGTCTAGACATGTTTTCAACGTTTCACTTCAACTTATATCTACCTGCAACTGTTTTGTGATCCTCCATAGCGATTTTTGCGATTTTTGTTCATCTATCTTTTCAATAACTTATGTGGTGATAACATCACATCTATCTTTATCATCTATCTTGTCAATAACTTATGTGATGTACATAAGTACACCACATAAGTTATTGAAAAGATATATTATAAAGAGTAGGTATTCTATTCTATTTCAGAATGTTATAATGTGTTATTTTTCTTATATTTTCCTTTCTCTTTGTCAACAGAACAGCGCGCCGATGTGGGAGGAGTTCATATCAAAAGCGACGAAACTCCACTCAGCATTGAAGTGAGTATTACACATTATAGCTAATAGTTTCTTGGTAAGCGTTACAGACGCCTCCATGGGTGTCGATACTCAATTACCTACGTCCGGTGCAATTTCGGCAATAGGTACTATGGATGGAGACATAATATCCGCTGTTAACTTCACTGATATATACATACATGTTACGGCTAAAGGTGGGTGTGAACATAAACTTAAGATTAGCCGGCTAACCTTAGGTTTATCCGGCTACAACTAGTTATAACCTAACCTCAAAACACTTTAAAATTCCTATTTCTGTGTGGTTTATAAAAATATAAACCTATCGGAGTCGGGGTGCCCAATGACCGGCTAAACTTAGGTTTATGTTCACACCCACCTTTAGCCGTAACATATATATTTATGTACAAGTGAAGAATGTAAGTATGTAGTAGTAAAGTAGAGAGCTGATGATGATGATGAAGAGCAGATGGCTACATAAAAAATAATTACAAAAAAATGAAACCTACACGTTCTGTAATAGATTTGACTGTTTAGTTAAGATAATTTTAGGTTAATGTTCTACAGTTTCCCTGTTAAGACCCTTGTACTTGAGTAGTTCTTCCATATTCATGCATTAGTTAATGTCACCTATCAAATGCCTGGTGATTTGATCTGCAACCTGCGGAATGCAGATTTAATCAAACACAGCCGTTCCCAATGTTCCCAAGCCATAAACATGATCCTCTGCATTAAAATTATTGACTGTTTCAAATGAAAGTTAGGTACGAAAAGTTAACCTTCAAACGATGCATCGTAACTCGACTACAGTCAGCCATTTAGCCACAATTGAGTGGCCGTTGACTCGCAAATTGACAATGATATGGCTACATGTGATCTGATAATAAAAGGTTATTGTTATGTGTCTTGTCCTGTTAATATTTCATACGTGGAGGTCACGGCTGTAGTTGGGAATGTGAGCTCAATTGAGATGTAGTGCTTAAATAAACTGATAATAATAATAATAATTATGACTCTCAAACGCGTCTCAAAATACTGACAGCATTGCCACGTTAACATACTGATTCTTTTACCGAAAAAAAGCCTCCTGGACACGTGAAGAGTCGACTAACCGTTTACTGATGTGTCGAAAAACTCAATGAGCACTCGGTCCCCATAGGCCTTTTATAATATTTGAACCCCAAATGTCTCAAAATATAAATCCCACTAGGGTAATATTTGCACCGTTTAAGATTTTCTTCACATACAGAAACTACCCCAGCAGATTCCGACGTTTGAGATAGGTTTGATGACGGTGGATTTCACATATCTGGTGAAAGGTATTCTGTGAATAATGTCAACATGTAACCATTATTTGTAACTATTTACTGATTTAAAATAGTGTCCATGGAGTTTCTTGCACGTTCTTCTCCATGTAAATCTACGCTTTGGAACGTGCAACTAGCTTTATGTCTTTGACTGACCTGACCGACCTCGAAAATACAAAAGTGCCTTTACTTGAAATAAACGCTTTGGCTTTCTGGATGATGTGGCGTTTATAGCTGTGTTAGTTTTGGAAGCCTTTAGTATAAGGAATGTATAAAGTTAATGGGGGATTATAACATCAACAACAACAATGCTGGTCCTGCTCCACAACGCCACTAGGTAGCCACTAAGGGCTCAAAGTAATCTGTTAGCATTTCGTAATATTGTTGGACCGGCTGAAGATTGTAAGAATGCAAATCTTTTTCATTATATAGATGCAACTTATTTAACATTGTATAATTTCATGCACATGTGTGAGTACTGTGTAGCTTTAAACTATAATGATCATTTTGGGTAGGTCTTTGACTTGAATGTACCCTGGCGATTGGGGATGTCATGCTCACTCAAAAGTCTGGCTGATGGTGGCGCATGCGTTGGATCATTTGGCTCCCTAAAAAATGGTTGAGCCGAATGGTGCTAGCGTATGCGTCATGTTCGTGAACGGGCGCCGTCAGCTGAGACTGGTCATCTCTCGGCTGCCATGGTTTATTTTAATTTTTTCTTTGAATTGTTTCTTTTTTTACTCCGGACTCTTTTATTCTGCACGTCTTTTACATCGTTCTCACATATATGTATAATTTCAATATGAATGATGTAACCATAATTTTGTAACAAAATATCATTTTTAAAAGAGTGTCCGTGGAGTTTCTTGCACGTTCTTCTCCATAGAGATCTACGCTTTGGAACGTGCAAATAGCTTCATCTTTTTGACCGACCGACCTTGACAATTCAAAAGTGCCTGTAAATGGTCTAATTGAAATAAATGCTTTGACTTTGACTTTGACATCTGCATTGGAAGCAATATAATATGCATGCATTAATATCGATTTTTCCAAATATGGCAATGAATCTCGTGGATGGATGGATTATCACAGTACGAACTCCGATATTACCATCCAGTCCACGTTCTTCTACTCGTCTTCATTTCAGTCTATTTCTTACACTACAGTACTACTTCAACATTTTTAAGTTACAACTTTTAAACTATTTTACAATTTCTTCTCAATACCTAGAAAAAACATACAACTTAAACATGTTCTTTTTGGCAGGTCAGCCCTGGTAGCGATTGCTGCGTTCCTGGATGCCTTCCAGAAGATCGCGGATGCAGCCACCAACGCTAGGGGTAAGTGAACTCATAATTTGTATTTCTTTCTTCCTCGTTTTGTTAGAATTGCATTTTAAGTATATGAGTAATATTTATCAATCGAAGATTTACTCATTGGAATGTGACATGAATGTCTGTTGCACTAATAAGTGAAGATACAGGTCAGTTATGATGCCCATAAACCTTACGTCCCAGCCGTGGAAAAAATGTTCTTGTACAAAATAATTGGAAAACACCTATTGTGACAATTTGGCTTCTTTGATCTTCAATTTACCTTATTGCAACGATCAAATAATTAAAACTTCATTTTACTGTGAAAAATAACCACAATAATTTATTTTTAAAATAATCTCAATAATCGATGTTTTGACTTACGAACTATTCAGATCTGAACCAGCTCCAGAAGCCTTGAGATCTTTACATCACTCGTGTTGTAATACAGAACAAGAAAGAGATTGACAGCTAACAATCTATTTGTGAAAGATTAATAAAGTCGACGAAACTTCACAAGTGCATGGTACCAAAAGATTTGCGAAGTTTTGCATGTTGATGTAAAAATACATTTTTAAGATTATTGGTGTCCATAAGTAAATCAACATAGTAATTTAACTATCAATCATCAATCCCGATGCTTTCAACATCAAGCATAACAGCTATGGCGTAAAATATTGAAGTTATTTCAATAAATGTTACCAAACATTAAATCTATGTTAATATTAATTTTACTGTTGATACGAAACGAATTTTGACTACGACAAGAAAAAATTGAGCAAATATTTTTTTAATATTATAAAGCTTGTAACAGAACAAACAGTAGAAAAATATTGAAATAGTTTTTGGTTATGTATGAAACTTATAGAAAAGAACAATAAAAGTAGTATTGTTAGTCGATAGATGAAATTGTGTCATGGGGAAGTCTTAAGAACAAGAAGAACGACAATCATAAACGTTGGTAGTGACCTAATTCAAATAGATATTAACTTAACATTAAGTAATTATGCTTTAAAAACCTACGTTGACCTCCACTTTTTGTTATATTTTCCTAAAGTAAATGGTCTTGTACTATCCAAAGAGCAGGTTCGATTGACATGATTTGTACTAAAAGAAAATCAAATTAGATCACTCAGCGTCAAAAGAAAATAATTTAAGGGACAATGGTGGTCCTTATCCAGTCAAGGTATTCGTAAACTTTGCTGTAAACTCCAGGGACGCCTTCCATGCCACACGGTACAGGTCCAAAACTGACGATTCCGACGACTTCGTATGTTCTGCCGTTTTCGAACATGAGTGGTCCACCAGAGTCACCTTTGCAAGAGTCTTTGCCTGTGACACCGCCGGCACACAGTTGAGCCTTCCATAGTGGGACGCTGCGACCAGGGAAGCTGTAGACCGGTTGGCATTTCTGTAAAAAGGGTAGGTTATTATTTATTTGGACTTTATGCTTGTAGGTATTAACTAAAGGCTGACTTAAATGTTTTAGACAATTTCCTTAAGTAGCTTGAATTAGTCTACGTAAAATTGTGAATGAATGCAGCTAGGATTCAAACGCATCATCTTCGTCGAAAATCTCCGTGCACTGCTTGACTAGCAGGTCAGGTAAAAGGGTCTGTTAATGCTGTGCATGGGACTGTTTAGTGGTAACTATGGAGATGGTGGCTAATAGAGTTAAATAAAAGACTTACTGCGACAATCCCGAAGAAATTGGCATATTTGCAGAAAGTAGTAAAATACTGATGATGACTTTGTTGATTTGAAGAATGTATAACTTACTTCTGGGCTGACGAACGGCAACTCCACATGCAGTTTGATATTGCTGTAGGATTTCCTATCACTCACAGCGCCCCAACCAGCTGCGTACAACGTGAAGTTGGCTGGGAGGTTTGGCGGCACAGTCAGGTCTTTGGGTGGCAGGCAGATCGGACGGATGAAGTCTGAAAAGTAATTTGCTTTGTTTAGTCTGTAATGCTTAAGATATATCATCATAAAACCGCGTACTAGGAGCGAAAACTATTGGCAAATTGCATTGTCCTTACAAGCTATGTTATTTCGCAATTTTTTGAGGATTTTTTCAACCTACTCGGCAATGTTCGATCTAAATTTAAAATACAATTTGAAACAAACCTGTAAATGGAGCAGTTTCCTTCAGTCTTAACAAAGCAATGTCGTTCCTCTTCAAAGAACTGACAGGGTTGTATTCCGGATGGGGGATGACCTTCTCAATGAGGATCCTGGTGACTCCATCAGTGCAATCCTCGCCACCTGCTTCGACTGCTGCACAGTCAGGCCCTTCGTGAGAAATGTCGTATTCTCCTAGACGTACTCGTTTACTGGAAAAGTGAATAGGGTTATATAAAAATCGGGGTAACGAAACGAGTTTCTCATCTGTCATTAGTTTAATCTGCATTGGAAGTGAGGTTATGGATAAGCTTGAATCGGTTATGAAACTGTAATCGCGATTATTATAACTTTATTTGACAATTCTTTTAAGCAGTCATTGGTTCCAGATAACATGCTGCATAAGCCTAAAGAAAATAAAGTCGTAAAATTGGCGTGAGTTGACTATAAAACACAAACCAAGATCTTTATTGCGCGACAAAGAATTATTAAAGACAAAATGATATTCAAACTCACGGTGTGCCAATAGTCAAAACTTGTCCAGCAACACAATGACCGGCAGTCAGGACGTATTTGCCACTGATCAGGACTCCTCCACAAAGCAGCTTGGTCATGCCACCTTGCACGTATTCTATCATCACCAGCCAAGGGTACTGGTCTACTGTTGTCGCGTTACCTCCTGGAATATACAAGTATTATGTTTTAGCTTTTGCAATGAGCCAGTTTACATTGAAGAGCGTCCTGGATATGGCGATGTTTTGGGCCGGCAAAGTTTTAGTCCACAGTAACCTGATGCTAGCGACTCAACGTAGAAGTGCATTTGGAGAATCAAGTTTAGCTTTTCCAATTAGCACTTTAAATTTTTTTTGGTTATGACATAACCTTACTTTT
The DNA here is from genome assembly GCA_947386135.1 of Melanchra persicariae. Taxonomy (NCBI): domain Eukaryota; kingdom Metazoa; phylum Arthropoda; class Insecta; order Lepidoptera; family Noctuidae; genus Melanchra; species Melanchra persicariae. The sequence continues at coordinate 3,863,632 of OX376667.1, forward strand.
ATTTAGAATGAGTAAATATCAAGAGCTTAAAAGTATTAATGTAGAAGTTTTTGAAGACACAAACTTTTTAAGTTCTGGGCGGGAAGGCTCGACATAGTTACCGATCCTAAGGCCACAATCAATCTGGTACGCGATCCACGGATCAGATTATTGATTTTGATCATGGATTGCGTTCAAGAAGATAACCTTAGGACTTGTCGACCGAATTTGGTCGGTAGGCGATCGGTAACTATGTCGAGACTTCCCGCCCTGGGCTCTCTTGAATTCCTTGCTAAGGCTTTCTTCAATGTTTCCATAATTTGTGAGGAATTAAAGTTATTAATCCTTTCCCAGTCCTACGAGCACCGTAAGGTTGAAGGCGATTTTAACTGCATCGTGAGCACTACATGTAAAGAACAAAATATGACCACACTGACCCACAATCTTGTTGCCGACTCTGCTGTCTACGCCACAGCATTCTGTGCGAGGGTCCGGAGGGTATGCAGTCATTAGAGAATTGCAGTTTCCTGATGGAACTACCGTGACCTCATTGTTGCGGTCTGCTGGTGGACCGCAGCAGACGCTGTACTGCTCTGCTCCCTCGCATCTGGAAAAGGCAATTTTGATTTTGTTACGTCCTGAATCCTGATTTGCAGATAGTTTGAAAGAATGGTCACCCATGTCATCTATACATTATAGTTTCTTGTTTTATCGTGGCGGTTACAATGGTTTTTTAAAGTAATACATTAAGTTTAGTCATTTCCAAAGGAATCCTACATTAATACATTTGGGTATTCTTAGTAAGGCCTCGTCATAGTTGCTTTTGTTTTATTGATATTTGGTAAAAAGCCTTGCAGATATCTACATTTGGAGCGTTTAAAAACTCAAGTAGCATTCACTTTTTTATCATATACTTATATAACGTGTAACAGAATAAACACAATACCTCTTAAGGGGTCATTGTACTCACCATTATGAAAAACTTTTCTCTTTCCTTTTTTCTTTTTTCTTTCTTTTCTTTCTTTTCTTTCTTTTCTCTTTTCTTTTATCTTTTTTTTTTTTTTATGGGACCTACATACCTACCTATGAAATCGCTAAAAATATTTCGACTGCTCCATACATTTCTGTGCGCGTAGCTCGACAAAATGTACTAAACAGTTGATATGTTTTTAGCGATTTCGAGGTTAGCCGTATAGTAAAAGTTGTTCATAGTGATTTGGTGAGTACAATGACAGGGGTCATTGCATTTATTCTGTTACACGTTGTATAACAGTATATTAAGTCATAATTATTGTTACAGATGCGAATTGAATAAATGTAGCTTATTTTCCTGTTGGTTTATAAAACAGTATGACCTCTAAAATAACTAGTGGGACACTCTGAATATAAAGCTGTCCATGAAATCGCGAGACGTTATGATTGAACTTTAAACTCAAACATTATTTGTTGCAGATTATTTTTCTAAAGCATCTTAGCATAATTATAATGAATATGGTAAAACAAGTCTTACAACACAAACAATTATGAACGATTTTCCTCAACTTGTCGAAACAGGTTATTGATAGACGTAATGTTGTATTCATCTACGTATATAAAAAAAACTAAATTAGTACACATATAATAGATCTTATTATAGAGCGTTGTACGCGCGAAATGATGATACAAGCGATTCGAAACAGGTTAGTCGACCATACATAATATTATAGCGGTAGACGCTTGGAGAATATCGTGAGAATGAAACGATTAAAGAACTATGTGATGTGATGATATGGTTAGAAAGAGGCCCACTGAATATCTCTCCGTTCACCTCGTCTGCGCAACCACGGCCTCTCTGACAAGAGTGTCCGACTAAGATGAAGAAGAAAGAGGTTGATGATGATGCCCATGCTTCGCCGAGAAGTAAATTGGTCTAGTGGTGTATGAGCATCATCTAACTTAACTCTGCTGTTTACTATCAGCTCCTCAATTTGTTTTATTCATCGTTTACTGTCTTTTGAGGTTTTACGACAGTACCAAATAAACCTTGACATTCATCTACTGGACTGACAGGTTTCCTAATGGTTTTTGCAATGTTTTCTGGTATTGTGTCTAAGTGGTATATTATTATCTGTGATTACGTCATTGAGATCTAGTAGGCGCTAAGGATTCCCCGACTTTGTGATCTTGATTGTACATTTCCTTAAGATTGTTGTCACCTTGTTAACGAATTTTATACTTGGAGGTGGTTTTTAAAAATGAATCATTAGAGACTGTTGTTTTAAATCGATTCTTTGTACTGTGTACAGCTTTATGTTGCTTTAAGTCCGCCATCTTACCAGTACTGTACATAAAGTTTAAATGGAGAAATAAATACTGTACTTTTTACTGACTTGGCAACCTTTATCTCATTTTATGTTTTTGTTTTATTCAGTGTTTCCATTCGCGCATTTGAATTATTAGTTACGTCATTTTTGACTCCTGATCGGTCTACTCACTTGGACTTCTGCACATAGGCGATGGTATCAGCTGCCACGGGTGGTTTGAGCATATTGGCGAGGTGAGAACACGAGTAAAGACTGATGCATTGTCCGACTTTGCCTTCAGGAGTGTAGCAATTTCCTTGTGGCTGCGGCTGCGGCTGCTTCTTTGGACAGCACACCTGGAAGAAGAGACAAAATTGTTACTACACAATTTGGTCTTTAAATTATAGATTTTAAGGATGATTTTCTTCAGATTATAAAAGGTTTTGTAGCACATTGGAACTTTAATTATTATGAGGGAACTCCAATGCGATGTGGGTACCACAAATAACCTTATTTGGGGTAATAAAATGTGATATTTTACTGCAATATCTTCTTTTTTCTTATTGATTGACCACATTGATTTAAAACAGAACCTCTTCCCAATACTTACGAAAAACAAACGAAATCTAAACTAAGACGTATATATAAGAGCTATCGAAAGCTTCTCAAAGTGATTTTTATTTGAGGAAATCTCTGAATGGGAAATCAAAGAGGGTAGTATAAGAAGTGTAATCGATGACGCTCGATTCATTCAGCCTTACCCTCTAGAGGCGCAGCGTTTTGTAGACAGCCAGTAAATTGATTGGTGTCTCTTTGAGACTAATGCCATTGATATATTTGCTGAAAGTTTTCTTTGAGTATTTTACTTTTCGAAATATGTTTCAGTGCTTAGATGATTTCCAATGAACTAAGAATTGGAACTTTATCGATTAAAATCATAGAATGTTACTGAATAACTAGCAAATTCAGTAGAAATATCTTTAAGAAGCAAATACATTAACAACAGCAGTGTTGTCTATTGTTCTTCATAACGCAGACGTAGTAAACACTATCGATGTATTTGTCATTTCAATTAGTAATTTATTTATTACTGTTTATGACGATCTTTGTTTTGTTACTTTTCTCAGCATTAATCTTAGCTTTGCGGTTTAGATAGATTCCCATATTCCTTTTAATTTGAATTAATAATTACTGGTGTAGAATGTGGTTAAATTATATCGGTGAAATCCTAATGGTCGATTGACTCTGCTTGTTAACTCTACTTAAATGAAACTTTCTGAAAGAACTATGCATTGAGATTCAATTGCAATGCATCAAGGAAAAAGTTAGTACCTACCCTACTAAAAATTAAACTATCAAATGTCTTAAGCACATTTGATAGTTTAATTTTTGAACTGATACAATCTTCCAACCATAGGTTGATAGGAAACAAAACAGACTGACAAATAACTAATCAATGACAATTACAAGGATCCAGTAGTCGTTGAACAGGTTAATAATAACGCAGATACTTACTGCCGGTGAAGTCCCTTCGTAGCCACATTGCGACTTCTTCAGCAGATCTATATCCTGGCTTGTGCGATCCGGCTTGTTGATCAGATTTAGCAGTACTTGACAGTTGTAGACCGAAACGCACTCGCCACTGGCACCGCTCGGAGTTGAGCACGGTTTAGATTCTGTAATCAACAAGAAAATTATTCAATATTTGGAAATTTTTCCAGTTTACGTACGTGATCAAAGGTGGGCCCAATATTTGCCTTGGTGAAGTTAAGAGTTAGCTTTTGAAGACGGTACTAAAATTTAGATAACGTGGTACTAAAGAGTTTTTAATACAGGGACATACATTGAAAACGTGACGGGTCGTTGCGTCTACGAGACGTAAGTTTCGATAGAATTAAGCCTTTGCGTCGGTAGTGTAACATCAACTTGGCAACAGCGAAAACGACAGATGCAAAGGCACCTTTACAATAACATATATTATAGAATTAGCAAAACAGTAAAGTCACACAATTCTCCAAAGGTCAATCATTTGTTACCATTCTTTGTATCCTCATAATATAGAATGTCATTACAAGATACAGGTATTTTGCATATTAAAACAACACTATTGACACAGTAAACGACAATTGAAGGTTAAAAGTTTGTTCATTTTGCAGAGTTTTTGATACTAATAGAAATCTTCGAGCTTAAATATGAAGATTAAATTTTGACGTCATGTCAATTTTAATTAATACGTTGGGTGCAGTCATTTCAAAACCAAGTTCCAAATGTGATTCGACAACAAAGTGCAAAAGTTATTTACATAAAATCATATAATGCGAATATATAAATGCTGTCAAGCAAGCTGCAAATGTAGACATCTGCAAATAATGTTTTTTTGACTAACGTTCCTTGGTCTTCAATGGTAAGGTAAGCTGCACCCAGTTTAAAAAAGCGAAATTTTAAGATCATTCAAACAAAATAATGAAGTAAGATTTCGAATGAAACGCCGAGAACGCCGGCTGGGACGCCCGAGACGGACATATTATGTCCATGGACTTTATAGGCCTTCAGAAAGGCCGTGTGAGCAGTACTCACGACTAGCGTGCGTGTACCAGATGTATGGACGTGAACGGAGCAAAAAGAGTGTGAGGATCGTAGCAGGTTGCGTTATGTAGTTTCTGCGTACCCCCATGAGAAAAATGCGTAAGTTGTATCGAATCAAAATGAAAAACCATGTTTAAGCAAAGCTGAAAATTAGTCATTTTTGTAGATATCGTACAGTTCAAAAGACGAAGCAGAATAAAGCTGTCTTACTAATATATTACAAAACTTTGAGTGTGAAATAGTAACTCACCCGTACCATGGGTCTCAGTATCTGTCGATACAAAAGAACGTTTCGTATTAATATTCGTTGTAAAAGTAATATAAACTACTGTATATTAATATAAACTTATGTATACTAAATATAAACTTGGGCATAATGGAGGATTTCATAATGTAAACGACTAATGATACGAGGCCTGAATTTGTTTTTAAATTGATATTTTAATTTACATTTTGTTTTTTTTATCAAAATCTAGTAGTATGTTATTATTAGAATACTGTGAAATAGAATGTAATTTGGAACACCCTGCTATAACAAGAGTGCTATTAGCTTACCACTGCATTCTTTTTCTGGCAATGTTAAAGATCGCATAGTAATAGTTATATGAAGCATTCAATATTAATGATGAGACGAGAGTTAATGTACATATTTAAGTAAATTAGCATATTCAGCTATTACAGTATTGAAAAATTCAAAAACATTCGTCCAATAACTAACTTACCAGGTACTGATTCATTTGACGGCGACTCTAAAGTGCGTATAGTTTAATTAATAATAATGACGAGAAATGAGTCGAATAAATAAAATAAGAGTTTGATCAAGAAAAGTGCTACTGTTCTGATAAATATTCAAACACATTAGTTCAATAACCAACTTACCAGGTACTGATTCATTTAACAGCGACTCTAAAGTGCGTAAAGTTTAATTAATAATAATGACGAGAAAAGAGTCGAATGATTAAAATAAGAATTTGATCAAGAAAAGTGCTACTGTTCTGATAAATATTCAAACACATTAGTTCAATAACCAACTTACCAAGTACTGATTCATTTAACGGCGACTCTAAAGTGCGTATAGTTTCATTAATATTAATGACGAGAAAAGGGTCGAAAAATTAAAATAAGAATTTGATCAAGAAAAGTGCTTCTGATAAATATTCAAACGTATTAGTTCAAAAACCAACTTACCAGGTCCTGATTCATTTAACGGCGACTCTAAAGTGCGTATAGTTTTATTGATATTAATGACGAGAAAATAGTCGAATAATTAAAGTAAGAATTTGATCAAGAAAGATGCTACTGTTCTGATAATTATTCAAAAACATTAGTTCAATAACCGACTTACCAGGTATTGATTCATTAAAGAAAGTTGATTTAATAATGTGTTTTTATGCATGAAATTAAATTCAAATAATAGTTCTCAGCTTGATTTAATCATTTATTGGGAGGACGTAAAAATAAGAACATGTGAAAACCAACTTATTAAGAACTTCGCAAAATAATAGTGTTTAATTTATATGAATGGTTAAGTCAAGCCGAGAACTAATATTAGAAAACAATCTACTGCATTTAAGCACGTGTGATAATTTCATTTTTAATGATTTTCATTGTTCTCACGTGGCGACTTTACATTTAAATATCTCGGCAACTTATGGGCATCATGTATCTAACATTTTTTTGTTTGTTTATGTATCCTCTACCCATATATATGCATGTTAGAGCAGGCGCCGCAACTTTGAAAAAATAATCAATTGGCGGCGGGATGCGCCTAATGCCAACTCCCATAGAAAAATATTCAGACAACTTTAGATAATAATACATGGTAAAATTGATAGTTTACCATTGGTAGGTTCAGTGTCTAGTTCTGATGCTAAAGTTAGTGAAACGTCATTAATGATAATAGCCAGAGATCATGTAAAAATAATGGAAGTGAATCATGCCTATGTGTGCTTGCAATTTCATTAACTGTATGGAGTCGAACTTCTGCGCCTATCCATTCTGTGATCACTAATTAAATTGATAGCTTACCAGTGGTAGCTTCAGTGTCTGGTTCTGATGCTAAAGTTTGTGAAACATCATCATTAATGATAACAGCCAGAGGTCAAGTAAAAAGTGGACAGCGATAGGCCGAGTTGACAAAAAAGAGCCAATAAAGTAGTGATACTGATCAGATTCAAAATATTAGTTTTAGTAGCTTACCAATGTGTGCCGCTTCTTGTTCTGTTGGTACAAAATTTGCATATCGTTACTATTATTATTTATTAATAGAAAATAATGTGCTTCTTGCAATAGAATATTATGAACTTTCAACACTAAATTCTTCACAACATTTAATTTAAAATATACGAAATAAATCTAATGAGAGAGTATCACGTACCTACAGACTTAAAATTTCTTGGACTTCGTCAAATGATAATAAATAAAAATTTGGTAAGAATAGATCTGGTGACACTAGTTCAAATAACTCACCGGCGATTTCATCATCAGTCTCATGTTCTGTCAAATTAAAATATTTTCATTAGTATTACTTATCTATGATCAACATTCTCCAATTCTCCATTTCTATTTCCACACAATCTCCCAATTCATCTGTTCTCCAATAGGGTAGATGATTAAAAAAATGTAATTAGTCTGTCAGATAGATTTTCAAAGATAACAATAGACACGTATTTTTTCTTTATTCACGTAAACAAAAAATGAACACGATACAGTGCGTTGAAAAGTCGTGTTACGTCACTTGTAAGTACACTTTTTACTTACACGTGATCTTTGATGCGTTTTATCTTTGTATTTTTTTATTGATTTGATAAAGCAAAAACTGAAACCATTAATTTCAACTCACCCCTAGCCTCGGGTGACGGTAACTCCTTGTCAATTTTATCTGTTAAGAGATATCGTTGCTAAGTCATAGGTATATTCATTCGAGTTGTCTACTAAGTGCTATAGTTAATTGCAGTGCTGCATTTTATGTAATTTGCCATCCGTTTCAAAATATTTTACCATGCTTTCCTCATACATAACTTTGGAAGATACATTTTGCATCTTAATACTGGGTGACTTTTTTTCCAGTGCGCAAACTTTAAGAACCACTTCTGCCCATGTAAATGAACAACTTTCCCGAAGAAAGCCATAGTCAATTACTAAAAATATTTGAACTTCCCATACAAAATTGTTATCAACTGTTCACAATTTGTATGGGAGACTCAATTTTTTTTTTAGTAATTGACTATGACTTTCTTCGGGAAAGTTGTTCATTTACATGGGCAGAAGTGGTTCTTAAAGTTTGCGCACTGGAAAAAAAGTCATCCAGTATTATCATAATTATGTATAAATTAAATAACAAAAACTCACTCTGAGGTGGGTGTGAACTAAATGTGTGATGTGTTGTTGTAGAATGCGTTGTATACGTCGACGGCCCTATAGTTTTCACAGTTTTCACTGTGAAAAGAATAATTGATGTTGTTACTCTATTTGTCTAAGGGCCTGTGCACACCACGTTTTATAAACGCACCGTTGACGCGCGTTTTAGAAACGTGCGTGGTCTCGAAAGCAGCTGGGATTGGTTAAAAATCGCAATTGTATCAGGGTAACATTTTTATACTGGGTGTAAAATTCTAATTAAAAAAGCCAATAGCCATAAGGTGCTGAAACGTATAAACTTACTGCCTGGAGTAGTTGACTTATATTTTTTAGCTGTCAATAGAAAACTCAATTTAGCTGAAATCGTTTAAGTTTTCCTGTCAAGAATTAATTAAAAAAGTAAAATTATACTTCATGTATTGAAATGTAATCTCAAAACTTGTAGTTATTTATTTTATTTCCGAAACATTCGGTTTCATATTTACCGGTGCGTTTTTTATATTTTGCTTCGTACCACGTTTATTTACTCTTTTAGTAACCTTTCCAGGGATTTGTTTAGCGCGACTAGAAATGTCTGCTACTTAATACTTGCTCTCAATGACATTCATCATCATCTTAACAGCCCAAAGACGTCCACTGTTGGACACAGGCCTCCCCCAAATGGAGGGGGGGTTGCCATAAACGCCACGCTTGGCAGGCGGCCTGGGTATCGCAGTGTAGCTGTAGCAATGTACCTACAGAGAATACTGCTACCCATTCTCTGGTGAGTCCCTTAGCCTCTTACGACACCCACGAGAAGTGATGGGATGGTGCTATTCTTTTACGGCCGACACCATACGGAACTATGTCTCTACTCAATGACATTGATGGCAAGTAATTTATGAATCCCCCATTATTTATTAAAAACTTACCATGTGATGGACCGAACATATTAGCATTAGGAAGCAAACTCCCTGCCAAAAGAAAACAATATCTTTACTCTAAACGAACAAAACGTCGAGCTACTTGTTATAGCTTAATTCGTAGTCTGCCTAGCCTTTCCCCAACTATATTGATGTCGGCTCCCAGTCAAACCGGATTCAGCTGAATACCAGTATTTTACGTGGAACAGCGGCCTACCAGACCTCCACATCCCATTAACTGGGTAACACAGTTTTTCTTTGCCAAGACTGGTGTCAAATTTTCTGGCTTCTGACAGTTCGTAACGACTGCCAAAATTCCACAAATGACCACTGACTGAGATTCGTAGTAAATATTAAGAATCAAGTAACGGACATCGACTTACCTAAACCAAGCATTGGTGGCCGATTTACTGTTTAAACAAATTCAAATAATATTAACCATAAGTTTAACTGTATAAAATTAGTTATTATTGAAAAGTCAAAACCCAAGTTTGATCGAAGCGTAGATTTTTTCAAAGATACAAATCTGGCAGCAAACAAGAATAATATAGCAAGATTAAAGATCGAAAAAATGTTTCGAGCATCTTTTTCAGTAGTCTGAACTCGGAAGATAAGACAATAATTCAGATCATACAAAAGCCTTGAATTATGAAAGATTCTTAGAAGAGAAGTGAAGAGTTCATTCAGACAAAACCCTGAACGCATCCATGAACACAAAAAGATCAATTTGAGATAATATACAATTTCTTTTTGGAGACCAATGTTCCTTCGAAAAGGAAAAGTAAATCTTGGCAGGCTGGTGCTACGGGTAATAATGAAACACCTAAGAAACGAGAGAAACGAAATAGTGTTGAAAATATCCCATCAAATACATTAAGTAACTCACCCATGGGTTTAATGATTACAATTTGTGGCCAGTATTTATAATTGTGTTCTGCCAAAAAAAAAACATTGCAATATTATTTCCATTACCAAATCTTTTACAAAGTGCAGGGTCGAGGGGTACATGTTCTTGATGGATTTTCCTCCACAGTCTATAAAACGATCCCTGTTTCAAAATGATTAATTAATATCCTCGTTCGGGTGTAAAAGTGGATTCATGTTTTAACTCGGAAACTCACCTTCAAGTACATCATCATTTCCGGATGTCGAGTTTTCTGTCAAAAATATGACATAATAAATAAACTATAAAAGTGAATGTTTAATAATATTTATTTCAGTATAAAATAAAGAAAAAAATAACAAATCGCCTCGTAGATTTAGAAAGATCAAGTTTGTTGCATTCTACAACTTTCCGCATCTGGTTGTGTCGCGTCCATGTTTATCCATTCATCTTATTGTATCGCTATTTTTAGTCAGTTTTAACGGTAACTTTTTCGTTGATGCAACCACTTTTTGCGTAGAGACAACCCCCGGTCGCATTGGCAGGCTTACAGTCCCTACTTATTGGCACTGTCTCTGATAGGAGTCTTCTAATCAAACCTGTGCATCATCGACAAATCATTACATTGCTTAATGGGCACACACACAAACTTTATACTAAAAGTTGCGCGTGCCTTACCGTTAACATCACCTGGAGTATCTTGCACTGTCAAAATTAGACAAATTAATTGGATTGGTAGAAAATCATAATATAATAGATAGTTTTGAAGAGGTTCAGTAGGTGAAATTAATTTGTTTTATTATGTATGGTACATACCGTTAAGTTCTAAATAATACTTCACTTTTTTATCTGCCAAAAAAAAAGAATGTTCAATAAAGAGTAGGTAAATTAATGAAATTCATACCATTGGGCTGTTGGTTCCTACAACAATAATTCTGTTACCAACTTACCTAATTCTTCATCTGTAAAAAAACAGCTTCTATAACAATTGCGTTTATACCAAAAAGCATCAAAAAGCCAAATTCATCTGTTAGCTTAATTAACAACAAGCAGATATAAAAGAAAGTGCACTAACCGTCGATTTGGGTTTCATCTATGTCATTAAAAAAATCACAATAAATATCACAAGTCATCAATTTTACTAAAAAACAGAAGCAAAAAAAAAATCAATTTCGAAGTTAATGAATAAGTAAAATACTACCATCAATTGTATTTTGATCTGAAAATAAATCCTCGCCTGAATGATAAATACCTTTACAAAACATTTTAAACTATCAAAACCACATGAAAGCTTCGCTGAATATTTCAAAGACGACTATAGAAAAATTATAAGCTTCGCAAGCTATTCAACAAGTACATAATCCCTTACCGCCAGCCAAGGATTCAGTTGAATCTTTTGGTTCTGGTAAAGAAAAACAAAACCTTTTAAAATATATATATGGGATCTCACTCTCAGCCACTTTAGAACTCTTTAGTGATCATCATCATCACTTTTAGTTTGATCATACCCTGAATGTCAAGCTGATACTGCTATGTCAGCTTAGCCTTTTTTGTGCACTGAATTACTTTCAATTATAAACTCACCCTCATTATCAAGAAGCTTCTGACTATTAGTGGAACGGTGTACTGTCAAAAGAAAATCAACCTTAATAACACACGATAACGTTTTATATCAGCTGTTGAGTTAGTGGATGCGTTTACAAAACCAACGGTTTGTTTAAACAATACGAGAGATACAGTCACTACGGAAGGGGCAGACGAAAACTCAGTAGATAATAATATGTTTATTTTGAAAGCATGACATATTACTGCATATTTCCAGTATAAGCGGATCTGTCATTGTACAAAAAGCGTGTACAATACGATGTCGACTTATACTAAAAATATATAGATTTATATGTACTACGTTGAAACTATCCTACTACAGAGCAAATGTCCCCCCTTAACAGACAAGTCACGAGCATTAATCAGCAAGCTTGTTCACAACAAATCCAGGTTTCCTGCTATCTTTGAACTGTCTGTAACCTCAGCAGATAAAGGCGTCAATGTTTGGCCTTGACTGTTTTCTTACGACTGTTGTTGTTTTGCCATATAGATATATCTTTTTGCCTGCAACGGGCAGGCTGACACGGTTCGTGATTTGTAAATATAGTTTGTATAATTGTCTTGTTTCTCATTTGATCGTAGTCTGCAGGATAATGATCGATTGGTTTTACTGCGTAGTTTGTTGTAACAAATGAACAGCCTGAATGTTCTTTGATTAGTGGAAAAATTATATACGCTATATCGATTAACCAGTCTGAATCGAATGATTCATCGTTCAATAGTCTTCTAAATTACGTAGGTACAAGTTTTGTTGATGGATTTTTTCTTTCGAATCATCTAACTTGATTTCAACATGAAGTCTTCATGCAGTGCAGAGGAGCTTGGCAACAGTTTCTTATGCGTTTTCTGACATATAAATAAAAACCACATACCTACTATACTTCATTTTAGTATGATTCACATTTCTAAGAGGAGAGGTTATTGAATTGCTGAATCAAACATTTTTATTTCCCACGCGGACATATAATATTATGTTCGTGTTTGAAATATTTCCCATAATTAAAGAATTATCTGTTTAAGAGATTATTCTTCGCAAAATTGAGGTTTTTGGGTCCTTTAGGTACTTTATTTTTTATATAATGCATCTATTTTGGCTAATTGACTGGGTCTGTTGTGTTTGGCAAGCTCATTGACCGTCATTAGTGTTTCATTTTAGTTCTTTTACAACCTGACCTAGTTTGTTCTTTCAATATTTGTAACTGTTAGTGTGAGTTACTGTAGTTAGTACTACTTTTTGCTATTTCATTTAAAAACCATTGTTTCAAGCTAATTTTACTTCATTGTTTTGTAAAAAGTAACAAGACCTTATCAGGACATTAATATTTATCGGTCAGCGTCTTAAATGAATTTTCCTATATATGCAATCTATCAAGTTCATTTAGTCCATTAGTTAGGGTAAAAATCTATTCTGCCTTATTATTAATCATATTTTTGTAATATTGATGGAGATGCTTTTCCTTTGACTTATTTACCACAAAATGGCAACGAGTTTTGGACAATGATGAAGGGTAACGTCATCTTGTTACGTATTTTACCAAGATCCGGTTGGAAAATGAGCTTTGTAACAAAATTTTGGATTATACAATTTTTGTAAAACATGTTTTTGAACATGAAGCTTTGAGGCTATTACTGGAGGTCAAAATATTGTTTGTATTTCATTAACTTTCTAGCTGATCCTTGGATTTATACCTCTAAATCTAATAGATAGAAAATATACAAAATCATTTTTTAATTCCTTACTTAAGGTTAGCATCATGAATCAATATCAATTTGTGATCATTTCCTGCTTTTAATGCTAGTACGTAGTATTTATCTTTATTCAGTTTCTAGACATGTCTTAGTACTTGCAGCTGTTCATCAGTTTGCGTATCTTATTTGTTCTCACTCATCCATGTCTATCACATTATCTGCTAGTTGAACTGTCTATGTGTAGCCTGTTTCATATACAGGGTTAAGTCGAGTAGCAAATAGTCCTGTTTTAAAGGGTAACAGGTTCTTTTTTAATGCTTGACGAGTTCTTGTTATATTTTTATTCGAAGTATTCATTTTATGGTCGAAGTGTGAAACAATATTTGTACAGAAATCAATTTTTGTTCGTAGTAGTTTAAAATTTCGCATGGGTTTATAAGAAGTTATGTATGTAGTTATGGCTGGCTTTTATCAGAATTTATGTAGCTTTTGTAACTGCATTTTTACCATATCGTACAATTTCTAAAAAGTCATGTCAATAGCCAGAAATACAAAATTGGCGATAAATCAGTGTAACTTGCAAAAACTTTTGATATCTGGTTTTGGTAAACGTAAATTAGTCAGGCTATTAAAATTTTAACGTATCATTTCAATCAAAACTGAATAATCCAAGTTAGTGACTAATTGATTGTTACATTTGATACACAAATTAAATTCGTTACTTAATTAAAACAATGCAGACACGAGGCATGATGCACGACATAAGCATTGTTTAAACTTCGATATACATATTTAATTATGTCACACTATATTAGTACATGCATAGATTCGTAGCATAATCGCGCGTAAAATTACAATTTAATGTTAGGACTGGTCCTCGATTAGTTTATATCAAAGTCATATTTTTTTTTTTTTTTTTTAAAAAACGTTGCCCCTCACTAGGAATTTCTCCTGTATCGTGGGTGCGTTTACAAACATATAAACTCACATACACAAACAGCCAGACCCGGAACAACTATCTGTAGGCCATACAAATATTTGTTCCGTGCGGGAATCGAACCCGCGACACGCAGCGCAGCAGTCAACTGCTCAACCACTGCGCCAACCATGTCGTCAATATAACCTGTTTATGTAAGTGTCTTCTGCTCAAATTTTTGTTATACCTATGTTTATTTAGTTATTGAGGTATTCGTGTCTTCACAGATATTTTCATATGTAGGTACATACATATTATGTTGAATTTATACCAAGCATTGAAAAAATCTTGTATGTCTTCAAAAATGTTTAACTTTATAAAAACAATATGTGCCATTACTGATAGTAAATGACGGAATGACGATACAACTGATAAACAGCTGATTAAATAGTCTAAAGACTACTGCGAATTAGAATTATATCAATCTAACATATCAACTGAACCAAGGCTCATACTAACAAGCACTTTTACTACAAGCAAAGACGCATCGTTCTATGTATTACTATTAGTAGGCGGAGTGCTTTCTCTATGATAACATAGCATCAACGAGTATGTAATAGATCTATAACATTCCTCCTTTTAATCCTCTAATGAATAGCAAAGATACTATAGTTTTCCTAACGAACTATCGATAGATAGATTGTGCGAAAGACCAAAAGGCAAAAAAAGATTGCTGAGATTCCGAATGATTTGGGTAAAGAGCAAAATAATGATGAAGATAATGATGCTAAGTTTTCCTTTAATAATTTTTACCTTTATATCAGTTTGTTTATCTTTTAAGATTTTCTTGGCAATTTGTGAAAACCCACTGGCAGGTTTAATGTAGTCTTTATTAACCTTATCTTTATTAGTTGTGTCCATCTTTAGATTGTTAGTAAATATGACAAGATCTACGTGGGTAAGATGGTTTTCTAGTGCATAAATATTGTAGTTTTCTTTGCTTTAATAGGGTCATTAAGCTCAAGTATCTTGAAGGTTAAGCTTTTACCAACAAATCTTGTTGGATCTAGTAAAGTCAAAGCTAATTAATACGTCATTAGATTTGTCATAAAACGATGGCAAGGTTGTTAGTTACATTGACCTATCATAACTTTGTTTATTTGTTTTTAAAACCTACCCTCTCTATACTTCTACTTTTTTGTTCCTGGATATACAATTCGCTTGATTCTCTAGTTCTATGTTTTAAGTTTTAAGGTAATGCTTTCATTTCATTGGCATCTTTATTATTGTAACAGAAGGTTTTGTACATTACACTAGGGTGGTATGTGGCACACTTAATTTCATCAGTTATGCTTTATGTGCTTTGGAAATCTAAACTCTGTCAACGCAGAAATTAGCTGCGAAAATTGCATAATAATATAGCACAGGATGGGTCTTTTTGGCAACGCTTGCTGAATAGTCTTTTGGATAAAAATATCATGATAGTGATTATTGCATTCAGCTTTGTTTAACGATTACAATCCGCGCGATGACGCATCTCCGTCTAGAAGGATTTCCTCTTGAGTTATTATCGTATGTTCACTCATCGTCAGAGGTCCTTCGTCGGGTAGTAACCGCTTTATGGTAAACACTCTGTCGATGTTCACTTTATTAGTGACGATTACCTGCATTCATTTAACCGGTTTCTAATAGTTTTTGATGTAGTGGACATTATTGCCTGTTAGATAATGATATGCATTTAGGTATACATACAATGTTGATTTTTACTTAGTCATACAGATTGATAGCTTCGTTTTTAGTTCTAATCAGGATCAGAATGTCAATTCTACAAATTTTCGCAATCTGCCAAAAATGTATGGAAATTGAGGCTCTTTTGACAGATTGCGACTGAGACGCGAAATTGAGTAAAATGTATGAATTGTAAAAAATGCCTAAGGTATTAAGGGCGCCTCTGTACATTTGTGTGCATGAAGTATTAAATAAATGCGAACGTTTTTTAAGAAATTGTAGAATTAGCACTCTGGTCTCTGACAACCTTTTTGTATTTAGGTAATCCTATAGTTTTTTTTTTTTTTTTTTTTTTACTCCTTATAGACAGAAAAACGAAGCAAAATGCCGTCAAGTAAGTAATTTAAATTTTTATGTATGGATTAATCAAATCCTCTGGTCAATTTCGCCAGATTTGGTTTCATATTTCGTCAAACTAGAATAATAAAAAATCGTTATGTATTGATAATAGTAGTGATGTAAATAAATTGGTTAAGACTTTTAAATAGTAGATGTATACTATTTTAAAGTCTTTACTAACTTATTTAATTTAGATTTTAAAATTTGTACATAGGCCGAGTGTGATAATATTAGTGATGTTATTATCACACTCGGCTTATGTACAAATTTTAAAATCTTCCTACGACAATATTATAAGCTGTGTTTTTTGTTTCGGTTCAACGATCAGTAACGTCGTGAAAAGGTAAGCCAGTTTGCAAGGCCCGGGTTTACTGGACGTCCTTACATATTGTTCAATCCAATGATATGCAAACTTCTTTGATTCACACCCTTTTTATACACATCAATCTTAAGACAGCATCAGACAGTATCAGTCCGTTTTTATTATCGCCTTTATGTGCTTTAATAGCGCAGTTGTAAGCCTCACATTATGATTTTAATTCAAGGGTTCCGTACCTGAAGGGAGAATCCTATTACTAAGCCCCCGCTATCCGTCCGTCCGTCTGTCTGTCCGTCAGCGCGCTGTATGTCTCATGAACCGTGATTGGTATAGAGTTGAAATTTTCACAGATTGTGTATTTCTGTTGTCGAATATTTAATATCATCTGTGAAAATTTCAACTGTCTAGCTAAGTATCACGGTTCATGAGATACAGCCTAGTGACAGACAGACAGACGGACAGCGGAGTCTTAGTAATAGGGTCCCGTTTTTACCCTTTGGGTACGGAACCCTAAAAATAATTGTTTGTAGGTTATGTTGTATTAATTTGGCAGTTTTCGTTATTTTTGTGTTTCATGAAGTTAGCTGCATATTTTTTGCAATATAAGGCGAAATACAGCAAATAACCGTTTACTAGTCTCGTGTTCTGGTCATGTTCAATCAAATAAGAAATGTAAAATAGTCATGTTCCAAAAAATCGATTTTCTTAATGTTGTGTTATCGATTACTTGGTATGGTGGTTTCTGTCGGGTTTTTGCTTTTGTATGTATTTTGTGCATAATTTATGGAGACTTGTACCCGCGACTCGTCCGTGCCTAGGAAAGGAAAAAAAATCTTGTTGGTCTTGACTGTCATTTGTAGATCTTTGACAATCATTATGGGAAATAGAAAACCAGATGCCAGGGTTGCGGATTTTGTTCGAAAGAGTCACCGCGGCCCTGGAACGCAAATGGCACTAGGAGGAGCACGGATGGGTTTTAGTCAGTAAGAGTCTGACACTCCCTCCGCTCCACCCAGAGCTGAAGCAGTCATTTGATGATTTCCTATCCAAAAAATAAATAAATAAAGGAAAACAGAACAACTGACTCCAATCTTGCCAAGAGATATCGTGTTAACCAGTAACTGGATTGTAAATGTCCGATAGGCTGTCGCACCATGGAAAATACTGGTATTCAGTTGCAGCCAGTGAGACTGGAAGCCAACCCTAACATCATCTGCCTAGCCTTTTCCCTACTATATTGGGGTCGGCTTCCAGTCAAACCGGATTCACAGGAAGCCAGTGTTTTATATGAAGTGACTGCCTACCCAACCTCCATAACCCATAAACTAGGTAACACGGTAACTTCTTGGCAAGACTGGAGTCAGATTTGCTGGCTTCTGACAATCCGTAACGTCTGCCAAATATCTATCTACAATTAATGACTGCCAGGACCAGCGGTTTAACGTGCTTTCCGAGGCACGGAGGAGTCTCGGTATGTTAAGATGGTCATCCACACGGACCCATCCACAGATCGACCTCGGCAAGCTTTGCTTAACCTTGAAGATCGAACTGTGTGGCTGTTATTCTTTTAGCCACGAGCTAATCCTAACACAGTTGGGAAAAAGCTAGGCAGATTGCTTGACCTGTGCCCAGCTGTATGAAATTGAGGTTTGTGCTTCATGACCTGTTTTAAAGGTCAAAGTGACTGTCTGATAGTAATAGGCTAGATGACTAAAAAATCTAATAAGTCCGTCAGATAGATTTCCAAAAAATATGAAACATGTATTTTTTCTTTTTTCAAGTAGGTAAACAAAAAATTAAAACGATACAGTGCGGTATAAACTCGTGTGACGTCATATTTAAGTACACTTTCTACATACAAGGGACGTCAAAAGCCCCCACTCCTGATAAAACGCATCCTTGGTGCGTTTTATCTTCGTCTTTTTTGTCGATTTAATAAAGCAAAAAATACGTTGTCCAATATTTTTCGATAATCTAACTGACTGACTATAGAATCACATTTTTTTAACTCTATATATGAACGTTAAATATGAACGTTAGGATACAGAAAAAAAAACTGAGCAGAGCTAGGAAATCTACATAATAGTTTTTAAAGTTTCTATAAAAGTTTTTGAATTCAATGACAATACTAATTGACTAAACACAACATCTGTTTAATATGTAAATTGTTTCATACTAATACCTATTACCTATTGAATTGTATTATAATTAACCCATAATGACTTGTTGTATTAGTTAATTATCACTATAATGTTAAGTGTAATAAACATTAATTAGGTACACCTGTTAAAATTCGATTCGTTTATTTAATCACTGGAAAGTTTTCTCTCACCACGTCTTAGAAAACTTAGTTGAAATAGAAAAAAAACACTTTTTAAAAGTGTAGGTAGGACGTAGATTTTATTATATTATCTTCAAAAATTGATGAATTAAAATCCGCAAGAATTGTATTCGCACACACAATGTTCCGTATTTACATAAAAACGTTTCTATCAAAGTTTTTCCTTATACAAAACCGTATGTACGTAAAACTCGAAACTTTTAGTAACAAAAATATAACAAAACCACTTACGTCCATTTACGAAGCAGGCGCTCGCGGCGAAAACGGCAAAAAATATTAAATTCATTTTTTATTTAATTTGAGAGTATCACAGCATCATACACAAACACTACATACAACCCGTCCGAGCCGGTCCGTGGTCAAACCAACTGTGATCGGACAGACCGAAGCCCAATATATTTTACCCTACTGACAATCTCGCACGGTTATCGAATCACGACAACCATCCAAGCGATTCTAGCCTCTGTGCCTTTTAAGTAACGTCTGTTAATTGCTTGAGCTAACTCCGTAATGATGATGAACTTGTGCTTAGAACTGGTATATCTGTGACTTCATAGTTTCTTGGAATGTCCCATTACTATATTAGCGTTTGTTTATGGTCTAGTATTTTTTTTATATGGATTGTTTTCGTTCATTGTAACTAGGTAGAATTAATTGGTTGGGGTGCGTTGGTAAATTCGCAGTGATCTCAGTATACCGGGTGTGTAATGTTTGGTAGTATTTTTTTATTATAATAAATTGTTATAAAAGGAAGAAAGAAAACTTATTTATTTGGCACACAGCGCCACACAATTGCTGTCCGTTAGTCTCGCTAAAACTCGAGACCGGCTGGACCGATTTGGCTAATTTTGGTTTTGAAATATTTGTGGCAGTCCAGGAAAGGTTCAAACGGTGAGAAATTACGGAACAATTGCATGGAAAATCAAAATAATAACAAATTTATTTTCCCATACAAACTGTTCCTACCTGTGAAACATTTGATGTTCGTCCTATTTTGTCTTTTTAGAAATAAAAAATAGTGTCACTGGCACTTGGTTTTCAAATATTTATCGGTGCGTTCAGTACATGTTCAGTGTCTGTTTCATAAGCTGTAGGTGGCAGTAGTATGAGGTCCGATCTCTTTGGTCTGTTTTGTTGGAATACAAATCAGTTTTGTTTCAAAAATAAAAAAAAACAACTCAATCGGTTGAAATCTGCTTCAAAATTGAATTGTAAGAATCCACCCGAACAAACTACATAAGTACATACATTGCAAGTTAAATAAAAGCTTTATAAAAAAAGTGTAAACAAAAAAGGTAGGGTAGGTGTAGGGCCTACCCTACACCTAACTGATTTTTTTTTTGTGTAAACCTACCCTACACCCTACGCAAATAATATGTAGGTAATACGAAGTTCACCGTGTCATCTAGTGTTACATAATTATAAGAATACCTACATTCGAAACAATGATATTGCGTGTCCTACGGCTGCGCCAAATAGGTCCACTTTAGCAAAATGCTAGACAAACAAGGAGCAACAACACAACAACAACGTTCGCATTCGCAAACTGTCAAAAAAGCCTTAATTTCCCTACATTTTTGACAGTTTGCGACTGAGCTGGTTAAATCATCTGCCTTTTCCTAACTATACTGGGGTCGGCTCCCAGTCAAACCGGATTCAGCTGAATACCAGTATTTTACATGGAGCGGCTGCCTACCAAACCTCCACAACCCACTAACTGGGTAACACGGTACTTCATGGCAAGACTGGTGTCAGATTTTCTGGCTTCTGACAATCCGTAACGACTGCCAAAAATCTACAAATGACAGTCGGGACCAACGGCTTAACGTGCTTTACGAGGCACGGAGGAGTCTCGGTATGTTAATATGGTCACCCATCCACAGACCAACCTCGGCAAGCGTTGCTTAACCTTGAAGATTGGTCCGTGCGGCTGTTATAATTTAGCCACGAGCTCATCCAGACTGAGCTAGTTAAATGATAAATGATATTTATTGTTGTCAAATGTTGTCAGGTTGCTTTTTGTCAGATGAAACGAGTGCTTGCAGTAACGTAACATTTCGATTATCAATTCAATTAGGTATATTTTGACACTTTAAATGGTAATATGTAGTGTCGTTTATTCATTAGTTGCTGTCAGATAAAAATGGTATTAACTTTGTACGTGCGTAGACCTTTTGATTTCACCGTTCCAAGTTCGCAGATTTTTAGACACTCTACTGGTGGGTATCCTCTATGTTCGCAAACCTCTTGCGCTCCGTAAGAGTTGGTATAGCGCAAGGGGATACCCACCATAAATTATGTCTAAGGGGAATAAATGTGTAGCATCAGACAAAAGTTCCGTGTGCATATGTCGCAGCCAACTAGCTGAATCCGCCGTTTCATTAAAAGTCTAGCTTTATTATTGAACTGTGTGCGTTTAATCAGCGACATAAGTGACATGGGCAAGTCATTTAGGCGCTAAACACACTGCCACGCACCACGCAGCGTAGCGCGTGAATGCGTTGCTTGTAAGTATCTCCGTTTGTATAGAAAACACGCACAGTCTCAACTCAGAAAATTCATCCACGCGCGGTCGTTGTTGACCGTGGACATGCAGCATGCAGCGTGATGCGTGGCAGTGTGATAACCGCCTAAACGATATTGAACAAACGATGTCACTTAGGTCGCTGAAAAATCTGCACATTTAAATGAAAAGGCTAGGCAACCAACTAAACGGCTGATTAACCTAATTGGCTGCGACAGATACACGACGAATATTAAATGTGTAGGTAGGTATGTAAAATAAAATTACTGAAATATTTATTTGGTTGTTTAATTTTCGATGTATTAAGTATACACAATATAAAGCCATTGGCTTCTTTTCTAAATATTTCGATACCGTAAAGTCACTTTGGCCCTGGGGTATAACTTTGGCCCTGACTCGTTAACCAATAGGCACACACCACACTGTGTTTATTGTGTTCCTATTGGTTAAAAGTTTGGGCCAAAGTTATTAGAATTATATTCAGGGTGGTTGTAACTTATCTAATTTATTAATATTTGAGTAGGTAGACGCAAGGTTATTTTCTATATTATTTCTCTTAAGTAGGTATTTAATACAAGCTTATTTCTGATTGATTCATTTTATCGAAAAAAAAAAAACGGAAAAATTTCAAAAACTTTTAATGTTCAAATGCATATCATTACTTATTGTATTTATTAGAGAAAATAACTTAAATTTAAAATACACGAAACTTACAACAAGCTAAAATATAGCATAAAAAAATTCGTCCTCAACGCTGTCAGCTGGTAATGTGCCCAAGAGACTGGCGGCATTGCCACGTTGTATGACAATGCCTAGTCTCTGTCCAAAGTAAAAGCCAGCTCTTGGGTCACGGGAAGTGTCAACTAGCTGTTTCGAAATTTCTTTGAAAAGTCTTTGAGCACAAGGGCCTCACGCCCAAGGGTTTCAACTCCAAACGGTTTCTATATTTACGCCGCTTGAATGCATAACACTATTAATAATTACCTAATAATTATGTAATACAAATGTATTAATCAAAGATTATCGACTGTTAACACGGCTTGCTGTGCTTACAATCTCAACGGAAAAGTAATCGCCAAACGATGTTTATTTTAATTACTTACAAGCTTCATTAAAGTAAATGAGGTTTAGTCGCTCCACGTAAAATACTGTTACTCAGCTGAATTCGGTTTGACTGGAAGCCGACCCCAACATTCTTACTTGGAAAAAAAGCTAGGCAGATGATGATGATGAGCGTAGGTACCATAGGTACACGATGAAGCTTATTTTCTAAACAGTTAATTGAACGAAGTACCTACAGATGAATTTAATATAATAGCCGAAACTGCAAAGAAGAGATAATTGGATTGTATTATACAACGTGTAACAGAATAAACGCAATACTTCTTAAGGGGTTGTAATCAATATGATGAACAACTTTCATTATGGGACCAAAACTGAAATCGCGAAAAAAAAAAAACAACTACCCCATACAATTAAGAGCGCATACTCGATAAAATGTGAAGACCTTTTTTTTTTTATCCGATTTCGGGGTTAGTCCAATACCTAGTAAAAGTGATTCATAATGGTAGACCCACCCCATAAGAGGTATTGCGTTTATTCTGTTACATGTTGTATGTATAGCTAGGAAAGAAGTGTACGGAGATGGCGGCTGATCATCATCATCTGCCTCCGTGGTCGAGTGGTTTAGACGTTTGCCTTGTGTTACGGTGCTCGTGGGTTCGATTCCCACGGGACGCATACTTTGTAAAGTTGTTGGCTAGGACATTGCAGGCTTGAATCACCTGATTGTCTGATAAAAAAATGATTCGGCCATTTGGCGGCCGGGGCCACCGGCTGATACGTGCCTTCCGAAGCACGAAGGCACGTATCAGCCGGTGATCCCGGCCGCCAAATGGCCGTCGTCAAACCATGTCAGAGGCCCTTGAGGCGGTTTAGAAACTCTGACACTAGGGTGTGTGGGGTCGTTAGACCTTACTACCCACACGAAGAAGAAGATCATCATAATTTTTGACATGTACTTAATATTAAAACCGTCTCATAGTTGTTTTACAGTAATCCATCATTCATAATAACTATTTGCATGTTTTTCTCAAAAATGTCACCACAGCAATCTTTAAAAAGAAACGATACTAAAACAGATTGTCTGTTTAGTTTGTGACCATTTTCCTTTTTGACTGGTTTGTAAGTTATGACTATTCTTCGTTATTTATGCCGTGATTATCCGTTATTGTTGCTATCCTATATGGGTACGACATATCAAGGCTTTTATTGTTGGGTAGTTCAATAAAACAGTAGTATTTCCATTTTTGTGAATCGTTCGCCATGGTCGGTCAGGTGAAGAATTATCTGTAGTTTGCCCTTTGTACCTACCTTGGTAAGGTTTTTACCCTCTTAACAGTCATCAAGAAGCCGAGAATTGCCTGACAACCAGTGGTGACTCATTCAATAATTTTATATGTTTTTCTGTTCTACGCCAGTCTAGGCTCTGTCTCGTACATGAGTTATGCTGATCGATAGCCATTTTGAGCAATGTGACTCATATTTTCCTTATATGTACAAGCCTCTAGTTTAGGTTCTTTTTTTGGTATGCGTCATGCGCATATGCATGCATTGGCGCAAATTAACGCTTTTTCTTTCGTTTTACCCAACTGCGTCAGAAGGAGGGTAATGTTTTTCGACCGTATGTATGTATGTTTGTATGTCCATTTCTTTGGCACGCCCTACAGCCCAAACGGCTGGACGGTTTTTGACATATGAGGTGTCTTTGAATTCGTCAGGATTGAATACTGTCAAAAAACCGACTAAAAAGTTCCAAACATGTCGCTTTTCAAGCAGTCTGATACAGTTCAATCACAGATCTGAGGCCACAAACTGCATCAGACTGCTTGAAAAGCGATTTGTTTGGAACTTTTTAGTAGTTTTTGGCGGTCGGGTTTTTTTGACAAAGTCATTTTTTTTTTCACCAATGACTGATCAAGGAAAACATGGCAATGAGTCTGAAATCACCATCACTCAGTGAGCAAATTGCATGATAAATTCCTGATCTAGCGTTCTTGAATACACCTAAGTACCTATGAATAATTAAAGTTAAGTTCAACTTCTATGGTTTACTTGGTAAACCGAATCGATCAAAGATTTTCGGCCTATCGGTGTCGTCTCGGTTACAAGTTTTTGCGATGTACGAGGAGAACCTTTCGGCTGACAGTGGAGCTTTGAAAACTAGCTTAAGGCAGCATCAGACTGTCTCGCACACAACAGAAAAAACTGTTTTTTCTGTTCTGTGGTTTCTCATATCGCTGAAATGGACCGTTTTAGCGGAGCCGTGAGACACACACTTGGTTTTTGTCATACAAATAATGTGCTCAATAAATACTGCTGGACATAGGTCTCCCCCAAGTGTCGCCTCAACAACCGGTCCTGTGCGTCTCGCATCCATCTGCTACCAGCGACCCTCACCAGGTCATCGGTCCATCATGTGGGAGACCGTCCAATGCTGCGTCTTCCGGTACGCGGCCGCAACTCCAGAACTTTTCGGCCCCATCGACCATCTGTTCTGCGAGCAATGCCACTTCAGCCACTCCCACTTCAGTTTGATGATCCTTCGGACTATATCGGTTACCTTGGTTTTCTTGCGGATATCATCATTCCTGATTCGATCACGCAAGGGAACGCCAAGCATTGTTGTTGGACTGCTTGCTCATAAAGTATTAGAGTGACTTCAGTTCCATCACTCATGGTTTCTTTTAGTAGAGTTGTAGGCTTGTAGTTATTACTCGATTACTTCACGATATTATTTTGTACTAACAGTAGTACAACGCAATGTAACTGTGAATAATTTGATTTTCTGAACCAATGAAACCGTTGCCGCGTTGTGTTGTCGCCGATATACTGACAACTTCGCCAATTTAACGATAATTATGTTCCTACAAAGTCCGACTATAGTTATTTAGTTGCTATGTCTTGACTGCAGGTATGGGCTTGCGATGAGGATGAAACCCATGTTTTTTTTTTTTTTATTAGTGATGGGTTTGCTCTTGACTCTTGTCAATGTCAGAGATGACAGAGACAAAGTCTACGATGGAGCGAGCTTACCCAGAAGGAGCCTGTTCACTCCAACTTTGAAGAGATTAGGGTTGTAAGCTTTTGGAAACACAGACGCAGGCAGAGAGTTCCACTCCTTTGCTGTGCGCATTATTAAAGACGTTTGAAAACGCTTAGTGCGAATTGATGGAATAGCTACAAGGTAGGGAAGGTAAGATGCAGTGCGTCTGGATGTCCGATGGTAGAAGGGGGCCGGTGGGATGAGGTAGTGGAGTTCTTAGGCACACTCACCGAAGTAAAATCTGTAGAACACCGATGAGCAGGCAACCTTACAGCGATGAGCCAAGCTATGTAGCTTGGCATCCACCAGTTTTACGTCACCGATGAGCCTCTTAGCTCTGCGTTCCACCGAGTCAAGCGCGGCAAGGTGATACTTAGCTGAGCCATCCCAAAGGTGGCTACAATACTCCATGCAGGATCGGACTTGTAACTTATTGTAAATTTGAATAGAGCGGAGAGCTATGCTCAGCAGTGGGCGAAGTAAGGGCTGTGAATGATGATGAAAGGAAGGGGACAGGGAAAGCTATTGAAAAAAAAAAGCTTTTTTACAAATAAATACTACAAAATATTTTTACACCGACTTCCGAAATTAAAGTTATTTTGTACTTAGTGTTTTCTTTTATTTTAAAGTTAGTTGTATTTTTTTATAAAAAAGTTATTTTTCACTTTTTAGTGGTACCCCACACCTACTAGGTACCACTTTCCAGTGGTGCTGACCACTGGAAAGTCACAGGAAAGCAAAATACGCAATTTTGTTTACTCGGATGACATATTTTTTCCAGCTATTTCAATTTAAAACCAAATTATTGAACAGATTTTGATGAAACTGTAATGGGACGAAGCGGAAAGTATAAATCCTTTCATATATAAACAAAAGTTTTTTTTTCAAATCAGTTCATAAATAACGGAGTTGTGAGATAACAATCATAAAAAAACAACCGAATTGAGAACCTCCTTTTTTGAAGTCGGTTAGAAAAAATATGGATTGGGTGAGGAATTAAGCAAAAAGAAACTGTGTAGATAATATTGGTGACGGTGGACAAGGGAGAATTTAAGAAGAAAACGTTTGCATGAAACAAAAGGAGGAAGATGATGAATAATGATGATGAATGAGTTAGGTATCACAATATTTAGGAAACATAATATGACTAAGTCGTCACATAATATGACTAAGCTGAAACGGTTCATGAAGTCATTTTGTTTTTTTAACTTCCAAGTAAAACGATTGTGAATTAGTTTTGGGTTTTACTAGATTGATTGTGAAATATATTTATTTTTCTTTTGGTGCCTGCATGCCATTAGTTTTGTAAGAAAAAAGTTGACTTGTATTCAAAAAACCGACCGCTGAAATCATAATAGGTACTCCTTGGGGCAGTAGGGTAAAACGACTAAAAAGTTCCAAAATACTTAGTCACTTTTCAATGCAATGCAGCAATGTTTATTGATACAAGTCAATTCTGTTAACTTCCAACATTTTAGTGAGTAACATTTACGGCCGCTTTCTATAATATATCTCAATCCCAATCTTGATCCCGATCCTTGTCTGTAACCAATCAAAGGTGAGGATTGTGTGGTGAAGGACACAAACTCGGCCGTTGATTGGTTACAGACAAGGATCGGGATCAAGATTGAGATTGAGATATAATATAGAAAGCGGCCGTTAGTTTCCTCGAGCCCTTTCTTTTGATCCCCCACATAACTATGTCAGTAATAAATTGAATACTTACGACTTTACTTTCCTAACGGCGGGCGGCCACATTTTGCTTTTTTAAAACATGTAAGTAGCGTATGTCACTTCGGCTCTAAAGGAAAATCTAATGATACCTACATCATTTCGGTCTGGCTGTCGGGCGAAAACTTAATTGCAAAAGTCACGTGATCATACTGGTGGCATCGAATCTGTGATTCAAGAACCAAAATAAATGCCACCAACTACCTACATCATACTATTTTGTGTGTATTTTTTTACTATTGATAGGCACACGCTTGACTACTGTCACCATTTAAGCGATGATGTGGTCGAAGATGGAACACGCTGGCCTAGAAGTAACCTATTCACTCAAGTTGACTTAAAGACTCCCAGGTTGTAGCTATCAGGAAACACAGACTCTGGCAGGGAAATCCACTCCTTAGCTGAACGCACCCCAAAACGTTTTGTGCGTGATGCGTTTTGTGGGGTGTCCATGTACCGGTGGAGCATAGCCGTACGTCTTGTGGTCCGATGATGGAACGGGCTTGGCGGAATTAAACTATGCAATACCGCCGCACACTCGCCGAAATACAACCGATAGAAAACTGACAGGCTAGCAACTCGGCGACGATGCCCACGACTTTGGAGCTTCGACTCGACGAGCCTATCTAGACCAGCTTGAAAAGTGACTTGTTTGGAACTTTTTATTATGTTTTTTACCCGAAAATTGCAAATGCAAAATACGTTGAGTAGTAGTTAGATAAATAAATAGCTTCTAGCTTTGTATTTACCTAACTGTAGTACATAATCAAAATAGAAATAGGTACATATGTACCTAATAATAACGTAACGGGAAAACAGGCTTAAGGAAAATAATATAGAGTATAAGAAAATGTCTGAACTTAAATAATATTGCAAAATATTTGTTGTCCCACATAGTACGACAAATAATAATAACTTAAATATGAATCATTTTGTATGTACCTACTTGATTAAACTGTCAACAATATTTTGCTACCTTCATAAACACTGACTACATATTATGAGTTCTTAGTCTACAGAAGTCCTTCAATTAATTGTACTCGTTTTATGCGAGCTATACACGTTCAAGTAATTTGATCAAACAGGCTGGTTCAAACTGTTTGATTGTTATTATTTTTTTATTGATAGGCACGCGCTTGACCACTATCTCACCTGATGGTAAGCAATGATGTGGCCGCAATACGAAATAGAAATACGAAATTTCAATTACTTCAATTACATCTTCTTCATATGACAACTCATTTTTGATCAAATTTTCCCACAGACATTCATGCCAATTTGATAAAACGTGTGGACCGCATTAGGCAATACCAATCAGTTTAACTAACTATCTTGGAGCCATCTCCTTGTCTAACCCGATTACCAGTATTTTCTCTTTGGGCTGACTATCTGACCTCCAAAATCCAGTGAGTCGGTAACAAAATACCCGTTGACAAGACTAGTGGTATCAGATTTTAAGGCTTCTGCCGACTGTCTAAACAACTGCCAAAGATCTCCAAATGCCAACAGCCAAGACCAAGGGCATAACGTGCTTGACGAGACACGTGGGAAGTCTCGGTATTTAATGGATGGTTCCCCATCCACAGACTGAGCTGGGCAAGCTTTGCTTGACCTTGAAGATGCTCCTTTGCGGCTGTTATGAGATACTTGACCACG
Organism: Melanchra persicariae; assembly: GCA_947386135.1. NCBI lineage: Eukaryota > Metazoa > Arthropoda > Insecta > Lepidoptera > Noctuidae > Melanchra > Melanchra persicariae. The sequence continues at coordinate 3,892,637 of OX376667.1, forward strand.
AACTGCCTATTGGTATTTATGATAGTCCGAAGAAATTATGACCCATTTTTATTCCAAAAGAGACCGCAAAATACGTCATGCGGTGGCGGTCAATTTACAAAAAATAAGCAATAACAAACTTGTTTTTATATTTTAATGAAAGTCTGTGATGCGTTAACCCATTAACATTAGTGTTTGGTTAGTACCCGCTGTTGAGTTGATAAAAAAACAAGAATTCAAAAATCAAGCTTTAAACAGCCACATACCTCCACCACGAAATTAGTCGTAGTTTTTTCTTTTCAGTTTTGGTACAAAAATATCTACTGGTTGCAAAACCATATTAAACTAGTTTTTTAGTATATTGAAAGGCACGCGCTTGACCACTATCTCACCTCTAGCTTCATTTTACATTTGTTTTTAAAATTCACACGTATCTTGGTAAACATGTTGAGTACCTACTTCCGCGGCCCTGGAACGGGCGTGAGGAGGAACACGGATGGTTTTTAGTCAGTAAGAGTCTGACACTCCCTCCTGCTCCACCCAGAGTGGAAGAAGTAATTTGATGATTTCATAAAAAAACTCGGATCCGGAAGACCCATTATCACATTGCTAGCTTACTATATTTCTTACGGCGTAACTTATAGTCCGTGGAATATCATAGAAGAAGAGTGTCTACATGGTGTCCTCTTGTTCCTTGAAAGGTGTCGATTTGGTTGAGGTTTTTAAACCATCAAACTTGTACGGCTCATTTAAACTGCACGCCTGACGCAAAATTGCAGTTTGGATGCAGATACCGTGCTGTTTTGTCAAGGTAATCCCGCTGAGAGGTTCGAGTTTCACCTACTGTTCTCAGGTGCTGGTTCAGGGTATTCCAGTACCGTATAAACCACAGAAGTTTAGATCCTGCGGGTTTTATGCTCGTTTGGTTATAATTGGGTAGTGGATAGGGTAAAAGTATCCTGCTACACTTTCTTCAAAACTTGACCCAACCTGCAGTTGGCTTGCAGGTCAAATGCTGCCCGTCTATTTTCATCCTTTGCAATAGTGAGACCAATTTTACTAAACAAACTTTTTCCTTATTGCAGGTGCTACGAAGGAGATCGGCACAGCTTTGACGCGCGTCTGCCTACGTCACAGAGCCATAGAAACCAGGATGAAGACGTTTATAAGGTAAGCTTATTATTCTAGTTTCCTTTTTTATGGATGGGAAATCATCAGATGACTCCTTCCGGTCTGGGTGGAGCGGGAGGGAGTGTCAGACTCTTACTGACTAAAACCCATCCGTGCTCCTTTTAGTGCCCTTTGCGTTCCAGGGCCGCGATGACTCTTTCGAGCAAAATCCGCAACGCTGGCAGGATTATTCTAGTTACCTAAACATTCATATTATCTGAATATCATATTCCCCGAAGTGAGTGGGAGTTGAAAGATAGTAAATTATACTAATAAATAACGTTACACAAATACATATAAAAATAATACATTGATAAAAATAATAAGCAAGGGGAAAAAATTAACGTAGCAATGCTGCTCAGAACAGTGGCAGCATTGTTACGTTGAATGGCGATGCTGACTCTTTGACCGAAGAATAGGGCAGCCCTCTGGTCACGTGAAGAGTCGAGTGGGAGTCAGGAGTGTTTTGTCTGTTATAGTTTTTAAATCTAATGTAAATTAATACTAGCATCCATCCGTGAATCCGGGCTACTAAGTAGTTATTCCTGGTGGTAAAACCCAATTCCATGATGTCTGTTTGGGTATTAAACCCGCGGCCCCAAGCTCAGCAAGTCGTGCTTGCAATACTCGTTCTGTCGCCTTTAAACTTACCATAGGGTGCTTCATCATCTCAACCGAAAGACGTCCACTGCTGGACATAGGCCTTCCCGCGCGTGTCGCCATAACAAACGGTCCTGTGCGTCTCGCATCCATCGGCTACCAGCGACCCTTACCAGGTCATCGGTCCATCTTGTCCATAGGGTGCTTATCCACTCGAAATGTGTGAAGTAACTAAGCAGTGTGCACGGAAAAATACCATCAATAAGATCACTTTATTTGCCTCACCTTATTAAGCGTAGCTTAGATGGTAAAGGGCCATTGTAGCTTGATAATTATTGACAGTAAAAGCGAGAGATGAATGTAAGGAACGTGGGCGCGTACACCTGAAAAGACTTTGCTACGCATCCTCACACCATTCAGCTACACATCGTTTTGCGACGCATCTCACGCATCATTGCACTGCTCAAACTACTCGGTTATCTGTGGTGAAAACGATCACACAGCATCCTCGCACCGCATGGCTACCGCGCACGTCTCGGTGGACAAGGACAAGTACCCTGTTTTATTTTTAGCCTATTCCGTCCCACTGCAGGGCAAAGGCCTCCTTTTCTCCCTTCCATTCTTCCCGGCTCTGTGCAAGTACCCTTAATGTTGGAAATTAGATAGAATATTCTTTCTCCAGGTGCCTAACCACCATAATACTGCTTTAAGAATTGGTGGTTTAGGCCCTGGTTTCATCTGATACATACTCCAAACTGATTCGGATGTGCTCGTGCGTCACGAAAACTTCGCCGCTTCCGCGTTTAAGCTTCGCCACTCTGGTAAAAAATGAAAAATCAATTTTAATGTCGATGACGTCTGGAATTTTAAAATGTTTTTATTCTTTACCTGCGACAGCATTTTCCTATAAAAATCATGTCGGGATAAAATTCCCGTACATTTATTTTTTTTGTAAACTTTGTAGGTCCTGTCACAGTATGTATGTCACAAAGAGATGTCAGCAAAGTAGACGGGATCTGTTAGGGTCAGAGCCTGCCAGGGTTGCGGAATTTGATCGAAAGAGTCACCGCGGCCCTGGAACGCAAAGGGCATAGGGGGGAACACGGATGGGTTTTAGTCAGTAAGATTGACACTCCCTTCCGCTCCACCCAGAGCGGAAGAAGTGATTTGATTATTTCCTATCCATAAAAAAGCTACATACTGTAAAAAAGTTGTAAGTAATAAATTCTTCGTTTATGGGAAAAACAGAACACTTCTTGAAACCGGTAGGTACCTACTGTAATCAAGCCTTGCAAGTTTTACCGGTTCGCTATTTTCCTGTAGCACCAGTTCATTTATAAACACAATGGAATACGTTTTTCTTTAATAATAGGTTTCGACTGTAGATGTTACAAAGACGATATAATAATAGGATGATCTACTTATCTCTATACCTCGACTAGCATCCATCATCCTCAGCCTTGGGCTCTGTGAAATTCTGTCAACGGTAGTGTGGCGAAGGCGATTATAAATACGTCCAAAATGTATGGGATTGACAGATGCTATCGAAATGTCACGTGATCAAATTCCTACATTTTCGAAAGCGTTGCACATTTGTTTTTTTCTAGTATAAATGTTTTCTAGTATAAATGTTTTGTTTGCTATTTCTGTTTGTTTGGCTGTAGGTAAAAATATTCTTTTTTCTTATTATATTTAAATTCAAATTGCCAACTTTAAAAACAGTTATAATTATTATTGTAGTTTCGTTTATTCATTAATTTAATTTATTTAAACTGTATATCATTTTAGCTTTGAGTGCTATGTTGGTTGATTCTTTATTGTTTTCTTTTGCACGATGTGGTCTCCTATATTGAGGGAGTACATAGATTTTTGTTCTTGTACTCTAAAATGTAGCATGTATGGTGTATTCTTTGTTGGAGATCCAACAAAATTAAAATTAAAATCAAAAAGTTTTCGAGGCGAGTTCGGCGTAACTCGGTCCGGCTTGTTGTTGACGTTTTGTTCGTCAATGTCATGTCTGCAGTTGTTTATCATGAAGTGCACTATAATATCGCCGTGAGACACTCGATCATGGAGGTAGCCGTAGTTCATCGTAATGAATTTGCCTAAACGTCAAAACGTGTTTCATACCCAAAGTATCAAGATTCTTGAACTGCATATACAACGGTAAACATTGTCTTTTCCTGTCCAGTTGCTCACAACTATAATATATACTTATCTCTCACATATATTGCATGAACGCACTTTGTGTAGACCACCTCGACATAAATGGGTTTTCGAAGCTGCAGATGAACAAGATAGCCCTCATCTCATTTTCCTTCATTTAGGGATAGATACATACAATGATGTTAATACCAGTTGCTCTTTTACAGGGAAATACGCGAAATGCAAATCTAATATTATTAGTATCAGTCGTCCTGGGCTTGATTTACCTGTTTCATGGTGTCTAACAAACTCATCTACGACAGTCAATATTCCGAAATAGTCAGACTATATTTATGACGTAAGCAATGATATCATACGATTACGCCTACACAGGTACCCTTGACCTGGTCCGCAGAGAGAGACATTTAAAAAAAGTTATCAAGTAATCCACTATAGCTTCGCAGTTTTATAAAGAATTTACCGCTTTTATAATCAGTATTGACCGAACCCAAATTATTTACGCAAGATTATGGGAGCTAGGAGGGCAATACACCAAAATAATAACACAACTGGGGCTGACAGCGAAATCTACTGGACAACCTTTGGATGGACTGTAAGATCTTAATACCCTTAAACTTTGGGTATAGTCCAGTCCAGAAATGTTGTATCAACTTGGACCGCAGGGGATCAAAAATATACCAATGTGTAGGGAAAAATCCCCTGATTATCACAATGTTTAAGCTACACGTGGAATCGGAAATATTATAATTAATTAAAAACTAATCCAACTTGATAATAACAACCTATTTACAAAATAAATATCACTTATTATTAACGTTGTGGCTGCCGATGATGGTGATGGACCATTCTAATTTGGATTTCGTCTTTCCAGCGCCCTAATGGACACATTAATAACGCCTCTATCGGAGCGCGCAGACGAATGGCGTCGCGGCGCCTGCTCAACTGGCGCTCTAAGCCGCGAGCATGCTCGAGAATGTAAGCGTGCTCGAGCAGAACTCAGGCGTCGAGTCACTGAAGCTCAAAGACATGCGAGGAAGGCGAGGAGAGCCCCGCCTGATGCTAAGCGACGCGCTGATGTGTGCATGCAGGTAAGAGACAAATACCATATACGATGTAGAATTCTAGCGGTGCCGACAGACTTTGTCCTGCTTGAACGCGGGCTTTCCGTAAAAATAAAAAAAAAACAGTTGAAGTCATCATGAAAGAGAATTAGGAGCTATGATGAACGGTGGGAGTATATAAATTGCTTGAGTCTTGAGTTCTGGTTGAAAGGCGTATCGAGCCCCAACTAATGCCAAGTGTCGCTGAAAAGATAATTCAGGTAAGAATTAGATAATATTGTTGATCAGATAATCCTATTTGTATGTGAACTGAGACGTCTGAATGGCAGGTTGAAAATCTACAGCGCCTGAAGAATATTTGAACCCCAAATTCGTAGACTACAAACGTAGCACATACTGCTAAGCTCGTTCGACTGAAACACATCGTGTCCTGCTTCCTTGAACATCTCGAACTAAATTCAACCTTCAGACAAGAAGTCTTTATTGTTATTTTGCGAAACAGGAGAGCTATTGTTCGTCTTTTATAGCTCCATCTCTCTTTAAGAACACTGACGCAATAATTTACCTGTAACACGACAACGCGTGAATACGCGAAGCTCGTGTTAAAAACTGGGAGGCGCATTCTGTCGGTGCGACGACGCAATCGGGTATGCCGTAAAAAATTACGATGGTGATCGTTTTGTAAAAGCACGACGTCTCACGGTGTATAGTCACAGATCAGTTTAAAGCAGAAGCATCTTATCTTCCAGGATATACAAGAGCGCAAGCAGCAGCTGGAAGACATGGAAGAGAAGGCGGTGAAGGCAGCGCTCATTGAGGAACGTAGCCGCTTCTGTCACTTCGTGTCGCTGCTGAACCCTGTAGTGGTAAGTGCTTCCAACTTACAACTGGGTTTTACCCGACTGCCCCAGAAGGAAGGTAAGGTGTTTTCTGTCAGAAAAATCTCTTTATGAGATAGTTCGTCCATGAATGTACCTACAGTGCCCACTGTAGGTCATATCCTGCACGTCAGTCGTGAGCCGTAGCCTTCGGTACAATTTCTTCAAATATCAACCAACTTTACCGAATTCTTTGCCTGTTTCGCCCTTAAGGAATTACAATGGAAGGAGCAAAAAAATAGATTTACGAGAACTCGCCAATATTCCTTATGCCATACACGTTTAAGTAATTTGATCGAACAGGCTGGTTCAAACTGTTTGATCTAATAGAAATACGAAATTACGTATTTATGCCATTTGACGACTCTTTTTTCTACCAAATTTTCCCACAGACATTCATGCCAATTTGATAAAACTGTTTGAGCCAGCTTGTTTGATCAAATTACTTGAACGTGTATGGCCCGCATTATCAATAAAATAGATATCTTCCTATCTTGGAATAAATTAAATTAAAACCATGTTTCAAGGAATCTGAAGTGGCAATGCTAGCGGAGGTTGGTCACTTACAAGAAGGCACCGAACAGCTCATCAGACATACAACCGAACCCAGGACATTACCCGCTGCCAGTTTACAGGTAACTAGACGATTTCAATGTTCTTATACCTATCCACTTCCAAGATTTTTGTAAAATCTAACTAAGTACCTCCTTTTTTGCGTGTCGACGGTACATTTTTATGGAGTTAATTTAAAAGATGTAAGTACCTACCCTAATGTTATTACAATCTAGCTCAGCTCATTTACCTACCTGATTTGATTTTGATGATTAGCATAAATCATGTTTTTCTTGTGGTGGCATCAATGCCGCCGTAAAAAAAGCCAATGTAGCAAAATCTACATCACAACAAATAGAACCGCAACGCCATCTGTCCCGCCAGCTGCGAACTAACTGAACGAAATACTGCATCGCGGTACCTATCAGAGTTTTCCGTACGATTTCAACATGTACAACAACTTGAATATCAACTATGGGGCAGTTGCCTACCGGACACAACAACCTTCCGCGCGGAGGATACTCCCTTTTCGTTGAAGGTATGCGGGACTTTACTCTCTGTTCCGCATCCCTCTATACTGGTGACCCTCGCCATTCAACGTCAGGGCAGCCTTCGTGCAGCTATTTCATTGTGACGTCATCATCACTTCTCCTCATCGTGACCTCAAGCTACACATACACTCATCGTCAGCCAATCTTAAAAGAACTTAGATCCACCCATTTCGTAGAGCATTTTTACAAGCTTGTAACTTGCAACCATATATTTGCTCACTGATATTACGCATTGTTGTTGAGTAAGTGCGTAATAAACTATCATATTTTCTTAATGATCCAATTAAATGTCATAGGGATTATGAATGAATATAGTTTTCAAATTCGCAATGTAATATCCAACGTATGCGTGCTGTAGGTGATCTGCGACATAAAGTCGTGCTACTCAGGCTGGGCGGAGAGCGGCTCGGCGCCGCACTCGCCGTCCACGTCGTCGCGTCTCGGCAGCCGCAAATCTTCGCTCACCTCCATCTCCTCGCTCAACTCGCAGTGCTCCGACCAGCAGCACGGTAAGTGCTCATCTTCTTCTTTTGGAGTCGGTGGACCCTTAAACATTTTGTACCAAGTAAGTGGCCAGGTTTGTAGCGGCATCAGTGACATTCATTATGTCTTCCATGGTGTAAATGCATGGTATAAAGGGCTTGGGGTACTCCAACAAGGGGGCCATGTTTTGGACAGGGGCACAGTAGGCTCTTATGTACTCCTCTAGACAGGTCTTCTTATGGGTGTAGGACATGCCAGTTTACCCATATAAGTGTACTAATTCAGAAATTACTTCATGGTTATTGAAGGGGTCGCTATTGACCACTATATTGATGTGGTTGAAGTTGGGCAAACCTTACTTTTGTAGGTATTCATATATTTATTTCCGTTCCAAAATGTAAATAAAAGATGGTAATAAGACTGAAGCCTATTGATTGGTCGATAGATCGTTGATGCACGAACTCAAAGTACGTTTCTTTCTCAAGCGTTAGCTCTGCCCTGATAATTTTCCTGAACCAATAATTAAAAGATCACAGGTTAATATGTTTTCTTCCAATTGTATCTTAATTTGCAGGTGTATCGGGCTCCACGGTGAGCTGCTCGACTCCGATCTCGAACGCGTCGTCCGCGGGCACCCTCCCCGCGCCCAGCAGCGACTCGCAGCACTGTCTGTCGCAGGTGTGGCCTTCAGCATCTGTATCGTGTGGAGATATAGTAATAGTGTAGAAGCACACATTTCAACAGTAACGATAGGGCCGTTCGAATGTCTGTTTATACAGGGTTACATCGAACGCAGTACGCACTTCTCTTCCATATAATCAGTATCGTTAATATATTGTAATTTCTCAAAAAAAAAAACGTGTTTTTTTAATTTTGAGAGCACGGATGAGGTCCACTGGCCACTGCAACGTTTTTGTTTAAGTTGATATTGATCTTTAGCAATAATTACGAATTAAAATAACGTGAAACAGGCAAATTTAAGAACAACCATCAGCGACTAGTGACGTCACTGCTGTTATGGCAACGAAAAGACGACCTTATTTCTTTGTGTCAAGACTCAGTTCATGACCAGTGATAGACAGGAGTGTAGAAGTAACCCTGTATAAAACCGAATCGAAGTAGCGACGCTGTCGGTAACCTTCGGGAGATGTCGTGTGTGTACATACGGCATTTTTAATGTCTCGCGCTCACGAACGCTCCCGAAGATTGCCGACCGGGTGCCGAGCTCGCTTCGGTCTAGCATTATGACCAAATTATCGCGTCAGAATAATGCGCGGTCTGCCCTGTCCTTACTATAGAAGTCAAATAGTTAGTGGTGTTTTTTTGAGAAGTAGTTTTTGTTGGCGGTTGGCTAATGTTTGTTTTTAATAATTTTGGTTTAACGCCTGATGATAAATCAATTTTAAAGTAACAGATTGACACACAAAGTCAAAACAGATCTGACACTGTAAGGCGTTCTTCAGAAAGTATTTAAAAATTAATTTATAAGGAATTTAAAATATCTAGATAAGATTTTTGTTCATAGCAATTTATGAGGACACGGGCTCAAATTTAGGTGTTTTTTTATCATGTAGTAATAACAGACATTCTTTCAACCGCCAAATCAATTTTTTTAAGCTTAAGTAGATGTTTTTTTGTTAGATTTTTATCAGTTTTGCTTATTCCACATTCAACATTTTTCATTATTTTCGCTTGTACACAATGTTATGTTGCAATTTTTTCTGTTATTCCCCTATCAGCCCCCGTTCCGGCTGTCAAGTGTGTGCAGCGCGGACTCCGGCTTCCGTTCGCAGGACGCACTCCTGCGCCGCTCGCTCTACGTTGAAAATGTAAATACATGTGTAAAGGACTGCTCTAAGTGAAGCAAATCCCGCGCGGGACATTACGACAAGCGTCTGCCGTCTTCACCTGCGTGTTACCCCAATACAAAGCAATCATTTGTTAAATACGCCATCGTCGCGGTAATTTGATTTTTCGGTTAAACCGAAAAGCGCCATCTGTCGGCGCGACGATGCAAACGGGTTTTCCATACAAATGAAGGCGATGGTCGCGTATTCGTGCGATGATCGCTTTGTGTTAGGACCACTATCACGCAACTTTGTAATTTGCATACGTTTATAACTTTTCCACTAATTGAGTGTCCTAAGTGCCCGTTTACAAAGGAATGTGCAGCAAACAACGTGACAATCTACTAGGCTTGACAGGAAAGAAGAAGTTAGTCGACTCAATCGCTCAGTCATCCCGCGCTGGATTCGCCTTAGCTGTTATGCCACATACTTCTCTGACCCGGAAAATAAAGTTTAAGAAAAGAAAGCCCACATAAATTCAACCGGCTGTCAAGCGTGTCCAGCGCGGACTTCGGCTTCCACACGCAAGACTCTCTCCAAATCCTCTCTCTCCTCTCTGCTAACTCACTTATTTGCTGTGCCCGACAACTCTATATGATCTAAGTCACTATAAGTTTACCACCTAAGAATAACTACATGTGGAATGCAATAAAAGTATTGAGTATTGAGACATCTATCTATCTATAGAGTATGGTTTCCGCACTTAGTCGAGTATTGAGACATTTTGCTCAGTATATTTTGACAGGCGGCGTAAATATATTATCATTATCATAATATCATCAATACTGTTTGTGATGCACTAGTAAAAGACTTCTTTGACGAATGTTTTGTATTTAATTGTTTGCTATTTTAAATCGGGTTATTATACGTAAATCTAACACTGGCGCATTAAGTACTAGCAGGTAAGGCTTTTATATTGAATTAAGATGATTTTTAAATCCGATTTATTAATTTATGTTTGTTTTTTGGTAATAGATTGTAGCTGTAGAGTTGATTGAGTTTGAATTAGAGTTTTGTTATTCTATTATTATCCTTAACAATTGAATGATTCTTATAACGCGTACGCTAAATAACGAAGTTTCTTTTTTATAGTGAAAAAAATGTTTACTGATACAATTCCAGGGTTCAGACAATCAGAGCGTTAGCAGCGAATGTATAACTCAGGCGAAGAGCCACATCGAAGACGAACACGCCGACGATGTGCGTGACGTCATAAGCAATGCAGGTCAGTGTACAGCTAATGTGATGTCTATGATTGTCCCTCTTTATTGAGATAAGGTTTAAATTCAATTGCTTGATTGACGTTCTTGATTTGTAAGTACAGAGTAAATTTGACTTTAATGCTGTGTAGATAAAGTTTAAATTCAATCTTGGTGGGTTCTTGGTTGATTTGTTAGTGTAGAACAAATGTGACCTTATTGAACAAAGTTGCAATTGGGGTGCTCGGTCGTCATCAACACTGCAGGTCAATGTCGAGCAAATGTAACTTTAATGTAATAAAGATGAGGTTTAAATAACAATTCTTGATGGTTTTATTGTGTTTAGTTAGTTCTTGATGCTTTATTATATGTAGAGCAAATATGACGCTTATGACATTGAGATAAAGTTTCAATTGCTCTGCAGGATGCAGTTTTTAAATGGCTTGCGTTACAATGAATACTAATCTTAGACGCCTAGTTTATACAGGGTGAAACATTGAAAGTAGTCTCGAACCTGAATTTGATGAAAACTAACGACACTTTCAGATAGTGTAATAATACATGATGTGTTTTTTTATCAAAATTAACGGGTTCGATTCCTGGCCAGGTACTTATATCGATTTTCCAAAAATGTAATGATGCACTTTTAGTTTGATCAAAATCGGACTCGAGACTCCTTCCAGTGTTTTTCGATATTCCTCATAGTTTCGAATTTGTCCATCCACGCACACTTTAAAAATTCACCCTGTATACAACGTGTAACAGAATAAACGCAATACCTCTAAAGGGTCATTGTACTCATAATTAATGAACAACTTTTACTATGGGACCAACCCCGAAATCACGAAAAATAAATTAGCTATTTAGTACATTTTGTCGAGTTATGCGCACAGAAATGTATGGAGCAGTTGAGTTAGTTTCGCAATTTCAGTGTGATAATAATGGTCTTGGGGTCGATTTGGATGATAATATAATTGATATCATTGTGCAAAAAAAATATCAATCTTTTATGCGTGACGATAACTGCTTCTGTCATTAAATTTATTGCCTGGTTATAGAAATAAATTTGTAATTTGATGTCCCACAGCATCGGCAACCTGGCCAGATCTAAAGGACACAGCGCAGTTCGAGAGGGCAGCTTCTGCCATCATGGGTGGCAGGCCTCACACTATCTCTGCAGGTACACTGACTCTCCTGGTTTCTTGTATGTTGGGCTGATAGTTTACTAATGTTTGCCATAATTAAAAATGCAATAATTAGTTATATAACAATAATATCATATTTGTATTTGCTATAATATCACTAGAAATAACGCTTCAGTTGCCATAATTGTGAAATTACATAAAATCATTTTCACGAATTTCATTGGTCATATATAATCGATCAAGTGTCATTTTTTTAAATAATTTTAATCCATAAATATATGTGCTATGTTTTCATTTTCAAAAATGTCGTTGTCGTTTTCCATAACATTTATTGCTATACCATAATATTCATTTGCAATATTAATTATAACGAAAACACCTTGTTAAACTGAATAGCAAGACAAATAAACACAACAAGCATGCAGCAAGCATGCAACAGGCATGCATGCTCGCATGCAACTTGCAAGCAAGCATCTAGCATGCAAGCGAGCATGCAACATGCAAGCAAGCATGCAGCATGCAACGAGCATGCATGCGAGCATGCAACTTGCATGTAGCATGCAAACGAGCATGCAACATGCAGCAGGCATGGTTTCTGTCACGGCTCCGGCGCTGCGGGGCTCCGGCGGTCCCACGCGAGCTTGTCGTCGCAGATGGTTTCAACGCTCACCACCGAAGCCTCGGGTTTCTGTCGCCTTAAAATACTTAGACTTAATAGGGTATTCTATTAGGTAGAAAAAAATATAATTCTGTTAAGTCCGTCCGTAAGTTTTACAGCGTTTTTTTTAGTGATGAATTTGTAACATAATACTTGTTTGTCCGGACAGCGTACTCGGGTGGACATCCGCGCGCGGCGCTGAGCGTGCACACGTTCACGCAGGCCGAACACGAGGCGGCGCAGCGAGACCAGATCTACGCGCGCCCGCCGCTGCCTACCGTGAGTTACTTGCACATACACTGTACTGTACTGTACTGTACTGTACTGTACTGTACGCGCGCGGCGCTGAGCGTGCACACGTTCACGCAGGCCGAACACGAGGCGGCGCAGCGAGACCAGATCTACGCGCGCCCGCCGCTGCCTACCGTGAGTTACTTGCACATACACTGTACTGTACTGTACTGTACTGTACTGTACTGTACGCGCGCGGCGCTGAGCGTGCACACGTTCACGCAGGCCGAACACGAGGCGGCGCAGCGAGACCAGATCTACGCGCGCCCGCCGCTGCCTACCGTGAGTTACTTGCACATACACTGTACTGTACTGTACTGTACTGTACTGTACTGTACTGTACTGTACGCGCGCGGCGCTGAGCGTGCACACGTTCACGCAGGCCGAACACGAGGCGGCGCAGCGAGACCAGATCTACGCGCGCCCGCCGCTGCCTACCGTGAGTTACTTGCACATACACTGTACTGTACTGTACTGTACTGTACTGTACTGTACTGTACGCGCGCGGCGCTGAGCGTGCACACGTTCACGCAGGCCGAACACGAGGCGGCGCAGCGAGACCAGATCTACGCGCGCCCGCCGCTGCCTACCGTGAGTTACTTGCACATACACTGTACTGTACTGTACTGTACTGTACTGTACTGTACTGTACGCGCGCGGCGCTGAGCGTGCACACGTTCACGCAGGCCGAACACGAGGCGGCGCAGCGAGACCAGATCTACGCGCGCCCGCCGCTGCCTACCGTGAGTTACTTGCACATACACTGTACTGTACTGTACTGTACTGTACTGTACTGTACGCGCGCGGCGCTGAGCGTGCACACGTTCACGCAGGCCGAACACGAGGCGGCGCAGCGAGACCAGATCTACGCGCGCCCGCCGCTGCCTACCGTGAGTTACTTGCACATACACTGTACTGTACTGTACTGTACTGTACTGTACTGTACTGTACGCGCGCGGCGCTGAGCGTGCACACGTTCACGCAGGCCGAACACGAGGCGGCGCAGCGAGACCAGATCTACGCGCGCCCGCCGCTGCCTACCGTGAGTTACTTGCACATACACTGTACTGTACTGTACTGTACTGTACTGTACTGTACTGTACGCGCGCGGCGCTGAGCGTGCACACGTTCACGCAGGCCGAACACGAGGCGGCGCAGCGAGACCAGATCTACGCGCGCCCGCCGCTGCCTACCGTGAGTTACTTGCACATACACTGTACTGTACTGTACTGTACTGTACTGTACTGTACTGTACTGTACTGTACTGTACTGTACTGTACGCGCGCGGCGCTGAGCGTGCACACGTTCACGCAGGCCGAACACGAGGCGGCGCAGCGAGACCAGATCTACGCGCGCCCGCCGCTGCCTACCGTGAGTTACTTGCACATACACTGTACTGTACTGTACTGTACTGTACTGTACTGTACTGTACGCGCGCGGCGCTGAGCGTGCACACGTTCACGCAGGCCGAACACGAGGCGGCGCAGCGAGACCAGATCTACGCGCGCCCGCCGCTGCCTACCGTGAGTTACTTGCACATACACTGTACTGTACTGTACTGTACTGTACTGTACTGTACTGTACGCGCGCGGCGCTGAGCGTGCACACGTTCACGCAGGCCGAACACGAGGCGGCGCAGCGAGACCAGATCTACGCGCGCCCGCCGCTGCCTACCGTGAGTTACTTGCACATACACTGTACTGTACTGTACTGTACTGTACTGTACTGTACTGTACGCGCGCGGCGCTGAGCGTGCACACGTTCACGCAGGCCGAACACGAGGCGGCGCAGCGAGACCAGATCTACGCGCGCCCGCCGCTGCCTACCGTGAGTTACTTGCACATACACTGTACTGTACTGTACTGTACTGTACTGTACTGTACGCGCGCGGCGCTGAGCGTGCACACGTTCACGCAGGCCGGGTTGGTTAATCATAATGAGCTTCTACTACATTCGGACGTTTTCTGTCAACACTTCATAGGAATTCTCTCTTGAATACTGATAAAAAAAAATATGCATGAAGGAGCCTCCTCGTGTATTGCAATGTGTTCCATCAGACACTCAACTGAACCTCTCGCTCGGCGCATTCTGGTTAGTTACATCTTACAAGACTGGCCAATCCTTCCCTTCCGGTGTAGCGCCTGCTTCGCGACGTCAAGCAGCCTGTTGTGTTTCGTCGATGCGTGGCAGTACCAGTGCCTCAAGGCCTCTTCTGGATACGCTTGCTCCATCTTAGACCTCATCCATCGCTTTCCATAGGCGTAATCCAGATCCAGAGCTAGCCCATTCCTCAATAAAAAAATAACCATATTAACTGACCTCCAAATGATATTTTCACCATGTAGCTTTGAAAACTTAATATTTATATAACTTATATTCATGTCTACTTAACAGAGATGCTCGTCGTTAGAGCGGCCAGCGGTGCCCAACAAGTCGGGCAACGCGAACACTTGCCAGCAGGAGTTCAAGCCGAGCAAGCCTTCGTCTTTACCTCCCCATCTCACTAAAGGTAACTGTTGTTTTATTTTTAACTGACTTCAAAAAAAGGGGGAGGTACTCAATTCGGTTGTATTTTTTACCCATTTTTTAAATGTTTGTTACCTCTTATCTCCGTCCTTTATGAACTGATTTGAAAAATTATTGTTTTATGTGAAAGAATATACATACTTCTTGATTGGTCCCATTGAAATTTTATCAAAATCGGTTCGGTTCTTTGGTTTTTAAATCCAAATAGCTGGATGAGAAAAAAATCATCCATGTGATGGTGACAATCTCAAAATACCGAGACTCCTCCGTGCCTCGGAAAGCACGTTAAGCCGTTGGTCCCGGCTGTCATTTGTAAGTCTTTGGCAGTCGTTACGGATTGTCAGAAGCCAGTAAATCTGACTCCAGTCTTGCCAAGAAGTACCGTGTAACCCAGTTAATTGGTTGTGGAGATCAGATAGGCTGTCGCTCCATGAAAAACTCAAACTAAAACTCTGGTACTCAGCTGCATCCGTTTAGACTGGAAGCCGACCCCAATACAGTTGGTCATAGACTAAGTACATTGATTGATTGATTGACGCTCCGGTGGTCTCGCGGTCGCAAGCGCGACTGCCGAGCGTGTAGTCCTGGGTTCGATTTCCGGGTCGGGCAAAACGTGGCATTGTGTTTTTCCAATAGGAATTTGTCTCCGACAGCCCGGAGATTGGAAGTTGGTGGTGTGACACCCCGCGCCCGTGCCTCTGCCCGCGCCGCTGCGCCTGCGACTGATCTCTGCGCGAGGCTCGGGCCGTGTCTCACCACTACGAGAGAGATGCGAGAGCGCACACTCGTAGCTAGTCTTCGTTGAGATTGGCCACCATGGCCGAAATCGGTCAGGCGGACCTACTTGTTTTATAAAACCAGCCACATGACCATGTTCCTTTTTATTTGGATTCGATGTAACACGCATGCTCTTGTCTGTTATATCAACCTCTAACATAAACCATTTCTCCTCAGAAATGCCACAAGCCCTGTACGTGAACATGTCAGAGCTGGCAACACTGGCGGCGTCGCGCGCGCAACAACAGCAGCAACAACATAATGCTGAGCATCCACAACAGGAGAAGGTGAGTCTTGTTGTTATTTTACTTTTAACTTTTCAAGCCCCACTGTATTCGTCGAAGGGTACGAAAGTACCAATGCCTAGCGTTTGCTAAGCGCTAACATCGCTTTTCTCGAAAATTGTTTTTTTTATACTGTTAATGTCAATCGAATTGCTAACGAGACGGACCTTTTCTGTTGTAGTCTATATGTAGGTATTTACAAGGAATAATAAAATAAACTACGATTAAATTAGAATAAGCGCATTATTTAAAAAAAACCGTTTTGATTGATCTAAGGGCCTGTGCACACCACGTTTTTTAAACGCGCCGTTGACGCGCGTTTTAGAAACGTGCGTCGACGCGAACGGCGCGCTTCTATCCTACAGAGCTCTACAGACTTCGTCTGACTCGCGTGCGTATCGCGTCTGTATCGCTACAAACGTGTGTCAACGGCGCGTTTAAAAAACGTGGTGTGCACAGGCCCTAAGATGAAGAATCGCTCTACTGCAAAGTATATATTATTAAGTGGCGAGTGTATTTTATTTATTTAGGAATATAATACTCTTTATTATGTACGCCATATAAATAACAGAAAAGATAGAAGTATTAAACATTACATAGGGTGGACCAAATAGAATAATATTTTTTTAACCAAGATACACCACTAATCATAAAAAATAAGGACAAATCTTTAATGAGCCTACTGTGTTAAGAGGTTATTATAAATGAAATACTTATCATATTTTATTCCACTTTATTAATTTGTAAAAAAAATATCATACATCAGTCAAAAAATCAAATATTAGATTACCGATTTGCATCATCAAGAACTATGACTTTACAGGGATTTTATCGTTTAAACGCCATTTAACACTTACAATCAATTTGAAATATAGGGACGGGCAATAATTTTATTATTCTTTAATGAAATTTTATGAATTATGCTGGCCTGGAACGGAATAATTTTCAAGGTAACACGTTCAAGGCTATATTTTTATGAGACATCATTTTATTTTTCTCTTCATAGTTACAGAAACCTCTGTCAACAAAAAAAAATACACATACTTACCAATATTTATTCACATTGTGTCTGTGTTAACCAAAACTTGATATTTACCATCTAACATCTAGTTTAAATTGACAAAAAAGAATGAAGTGTAAAACTATTGTTTTTAACTAATTTACAAAATAAAAATATCATAATCCCAGACGGTGCAACAACACACAACGTACAACTTAATTTAACCCTACACTTAAATATTGTTATTTAAATTAAAAACCCTCATGTTAGTTGCTTTGTCCAGAGTGAAGGGTGGTAACTCCCGCCGCTGTCGGCTTGATCTGTAACAAAGAGTTTTGTGAATACCACAAAGTAAAGAGACGTCATGGTGCCCATAGACAGGGCATTTTAAAACTGGACACTTTCTATACGAACTAAGCATGTCAGTTAGCCTCCCACAGGCCTCCCACAAGGTGGACCGATGACCTGGTGAGGGTCGCGGGTAACCGATGGATGCGAGACGCACAGGACCGGTTGTTGTGGCGACACTTGGGGGAGGCCTGTGTCCAACAGTGGACGTCTTTCGGCTGATATGATGATGATCATGATGTCTGTTAGCGCCACCGTTTACGACGACGGAGTCCCTACGGGCGGAGTCCAGGATTTTTTAATTGACATTAGCTTTTGTCCGCGACTTAGTACGCGCATATTTTGGTTTTTCCCGTTCTGATTTAACTCGGCACTGATGATGAGGATTGCGGTTTATGACAAGGCGGGTGTAATCTAAATATTGAATACTCTAATAGTTAGAGGAGCTCGTGGCTAAATTATAACAGCCGCACGGATCTTCAAGGTTAAGCAACGCTTGCCGAGGTTGGTCTGTGGATGGGTGACCACATAAACATACCGAGACTCCTCCGTGCCTCGGAAAGCACGTTAAGCCGTTGGTCCCGGCTGTCATTTGTAGATCTTTGGCAGTCGTTACGGATTGTCAGAAGCCAGAATATCTGACACCAATCTTGCCAAGAAGTACCGTGTTAAACAGTAAATGGGTTGTGGAGGTTTGGTAGGCAGTCGCTCTACGTAAAATACTGGTATTTAGCTGAATCCGGTTTGACTGGGAGCCGACCCCAATATAGTTGGGAAAAGGCTAGGCAGATGATGAATACTCTAAAAATTGGCGTCATATTTTCGGGCAGCTTCAACTATGATTCCATAGGATTTTTTTTATAGTAACACATTCATATGACCAGGCTTCGCACG
This sequence comes from Melanchra persicariae, assembly GCA_947386135.1. NCBI lineage: Eukaryota > Metazoa > Arthropoda > Insecta > Lepidoptera > Noctuidae > Melanchra > Melanchra persicariae. The sequence goes on from OX376667.1 coordinate 3,911,046, forward strand.
TGTATTTTTACATTGTAAGTTTTTAGTTAATTTATTTATTTTTTTGTTCGTCTTGTGCGAGTCCCAAGTTAACAATTTTCTTTCTTTCTATTTTATTACTTTATCAAAATCAGTTAATAATTTGTTTCTTTGGGTTTTTTTTCCGTAATGTCGTTGATAAATAAGCCTGTGACGTTCCACTGTCATATTATGGGTCAACCTTTTAAAATTGAGTCTAACTGCCTTCACCCCATCTCCTTCTGGGTCTGCCCCGTCGCTGTTTACTGGTGTCTGGGACCGAATGCGTGGTTATTTTAGCCCATAGTGCCTTTCCTCCGGCATGCTACACATGTCACCAGCGCAATTCTATTTAACTTTGGAAAATTTGTGACAAGCATCAACAATTTGAGAATTGTAACGCATGATGGAGTTTCTAATGCGATCAGTAAATTCAACTGCATCGTCCTCTCATACAACGTGATTTGTATCACCTTCCAATTTTTTCATCCATATTAAAATGTATGCGAAAATTAACTCCAAACAAATAAACAGTGTTTCCATACACTTTGTCGAGTTATGCGAGCAAAAATGTATTGAAAAGCATTTTTGATCTTGATATTCAAAAGTGCCGTTTAGTGGTAAACACACTCCGGCAGGGTATTCCACTACTTAATTGTATGCACAATGATAGTATTCCCAAAACGTTCATAGTTGGCTGCCCGCATCACAAAATCAAGAAACCAACAATATCCTCCATCAGACAGTATCCTCCAAGGTTAAGGCGCTGTCATCAGCAAAAACGGTCACATGAAAAAATTGCTGGTTTTCTAAAATAATTTTAGCCAAATAGGTTTAGTTTGAAGCTGCAGAAAAAATACAATTATGTTAATTTTAACTATAAAATTTAAAAAAATAAAATCTTAAATAGAAATTATCGTCAAAGTTACCTCTCAATCTCAATCTCAATTCGTTTATTGCAATCCATAATGTCAAAATACAGGTGGTAAAATAAATACATAGAAACAATCTCTATATTTGACATTTGAAAAAAAAACCCGTTTTACTAGCCTACTTATCCCGTATTTATAACAAATAATAAATCGACTTTGTAGTTTTAGATTTTTAATAACTCAACTTAGTTTTGAGTAAATCGATAAAATGTTTCATATTTGGCAATAAATTGCAAGCATTGTGTCGTCTATACAGTCCGAGAGTGACCGAGTTTTTGCTATGGCAGCGCCTTAAGAGAAGATGGGCTATCTCAAACCCCGAAAACCAGTTGCTTCATATACAATGAATTCTCTTCTCGGAAACCGGTCCTAATGGCGGATGCAAGGCAAGGGGTGGCGAGCAACCATATTAACCCACAACTATATGACGTCATAAAATCAGTCAATACTCACAACTTCTCCCAGTTGAACTTGGAAGCGAGCGCCTCAGATATCTGACTCTCCTTCAGTTGCTTCTTGACCGCTCTCTCGACCAGTCGTAAGGATGAGAACATGTTCTGCACCGAAGACGGCTGACGGTTGCGCGATGATACCTGTAACGATGATATTTTACGTTTTAATAACTAGTTTGTGGAGCTCGTGGCAATAACAAACGCACGGGTCGGTTTTGGTTCGGATCGACGGCGCGTTGTGTTCCACGCGCGCCTCAAAGAGATGTTAGCATAGAAGACGGGGCCCGCTGGGGCCAGAGCCTGCCAAAGTTGCGGAATTTGTTCGAAAGATTCACCGCGGCTCTGGAACGCAAAGGGCATCAGGAGGAATACGGATGGGTTTTTAACCGACTTCAAAAAAAGGAGGAGGTTCTCAATTCGGTTGTATTTTTTTTTTATTTTTTTTTTTTTTTATCTTTGTTACCTCAGAACTCCGTCGTTCATGAACCGATTTGCAAAATTTTTTTTTCCCCTTGCTTGATATGCTTCCAGATTGGTCCCATTTTTTTCAAAATCCAGTTCTGATGATGGAATCTATGAGAAATCGAGGGAACTCCTCAAATATTGTAGGCAACCAGTTCGGCAGTTATTTTGGTATTTTCATCGAGAACTTAAGCATCTACAGTCAAAAAGTAACATTTGATGAAGTGGAACTGGTGGAGAAGATCAGAAACCAGTGGCCAACGGAACTTGACACTCGCATAAATATCACAATGCAACTATGACAATGCAAATAAACAAATGATTCTGAATAGTTATTTTGAGAATGGTATCATCGAACTGATCTGATGATGATGGAGCTGGATGGTAGGCACCGGAACTGCGTAATTAATCACTGTATCCCAGCCGTGTTTGGGCTTATTAGAATTGTCATGAGATGCACTTTGGCTATAAGGTATAGTTTTTTTATCTCACGAGTGCGGGCGAGCCATAGTTGCGTAGGTAAATGTACGTGCACATTGTCTTAGTGTGCGTGAGCTTGTGTCAGTCGCTCTCAAGGTTACGCACACTAAGACAATGTGCACGTACATTTACCTACACAACTATGGCTCGCCCGCACTCGTGAGATAAAACAACTATACTATCAGACTGTTCTGATGATGGAACCGGAAGGTAGAAGGTAGGCATGGGAACTTCATAATAAAACAATGAATTCTAGCAGTGTTAAGGTGAGAAAAATGCCTACTGAGTACTGCTAGTTTTTCGGTTTTTCGTAAGGCGAGAACTAATTCGAATTTGTAAAAAAGGACATTTTTTTTATTTGAAATAGACACATCGATAGTAGGTATTTTTTGCGGCGTATCATCCCTTCACGGGAATAAAACGTTTAAAAAAAAACAGTGTACAATATTTACGACATGGTACCTTTTTCATAAGAATATTCAATGTAGGAACGATATTAACTTCGTTGCCTTCATTTTAATAAAAAAAAACACTAACCGGCGAGAAATAAAAAAAAAATTTACAAAAAAAAAAACCGCCTTAAAAAAAAACAAACAAAAACCGTTCCCACTAAAAAGTTGAAAATAAATATTTGAATTGCTTTAAAGAAACATAATTTAAAAGTAAACTTATTTGACATTAATATTTTGCAAATATTTAAAATTTATTACTTCTTTTTGGAGTCGGTGCCAGCCAAAGCAAGGAAATACGAATAGGCAATAATTCCTAGAAAAACTACCTCTAACTTAACTATAAAACTACCAAGATACCAATTGCATACACATATTAATTAAAAGACGAATACGGACTAGACTAAATTCGAAAAAATTTAACCAATATGCACAATAATTTCTTTTAAACGAAAAAAATATACTTACAAAAAAATTCCAGCCACTTTTTAAGTAAGTACTTTGACATTTTTAGCATTGTCTTTATGCATCTGTTTTTAAATTTTGTCATTGTGGATCAAAAAACAAAGGCACGGGATATTAAATATAACTAGATACTTATCAAGTTCCAACAATAAAGCTGCTGGCACCGGCTCCAAAAAGAAGTAATAAATTTTAAATATTTGCAAAATATTAATGTCAAATAAGTTTACTTTTAAATTATGTTTCTTTAAAGCAATTCAAATATTTATTTTCAACTTTTTAGTGGGAACGGTTTTTGTTTGTTTTTTTTGAAGGCGGTTTTTTTAGTCGGTAGGATTCTGACACTCCCTTCCGCTCCGCTCAGAGCGGAAGGAGTCATTTGATGATATCCCATCCATAAAAAAGGGTCGATCTTTGACGTTAAGCAACGCTTGCCGAGGACGTTCTGTGGATGAGACCATTCATTGTACCGAGAGTCTGGGCTGACGTTTATGGATTTTTGACAGTTGTAACGTATAGTTAGAAACCAAAAAATCTGATAACAGTCTTGCAAAACGGTTTTGTGTTGTCCTGTTACCAGGTTGTAGATGATAGATAGGCAGTCGCAAAATACTGGTATTCGGCTGTTTTTGTTTATATATTGAAATCCCATCCAATAAAGTTTGGAACAGGCTAGCATTAATGAAAAATGTCACGCAGACGAAGTTTCGCGGGTCAGCTAGTGCCAAAAGAAAAGTTTAGTCAAAAGTACACCTTATTATTTCTCATTTATTCGTTTAAACATCAAAATAAATAACAGTCTCCTATTTTTAGGTAACAACAAGCGTTAATAAAAATCTCCGTAACATTGGGTTAGCTTCGTTAAATTGGGCTTAGCGTTAAGTTATTTCGTATCGATAAGGAAATAATGTAAATACCGTGTAGTTCCCGCTGTTGTTGACTACAAGCATCATTTTTCGTTCAACATAAGACATCACTTGAATTCACGTACCTAAGGTGTAAAGGGAATGGTACATAATCTTTAGTACTAGCACGCCATTATTCCCGGAAGGTTTAGCCAGAGATATAACTCACCCAAAAAAGGGTTTAAATATCCATAGTTTCCAATAACTCTTCAATCTTTTTTGGGAGAAATATAGTATTTTTAGGGTTCCGTATCCAAAGGGTAAAAACGGGCTCTTATTACTAAGACTCCGCTGTCCGTCTGTCCGTCTGTCGGTCTGTCACCAGGCTGTATCTCATGAACCGTGATAGCTAGAAAGTTGAAATTTTCACAGATTATGTATTTCTGTTGCCGCTATAGCAAAAAACACTAAAAAAACAGAATAAAATAAATATTTAAGTGGGGCTCGCAAAAATAAAAGTGATTTTTTTTTCCTTTTTTTTATATCTACGACTGATAACTAACATCTTTTCGAAGCACGAGTGGTCTTAGTTTGTACCTACATATATTTTATGTATGTATGAGTTATGCGTTGCATAACCTAGAAACTTCACAATATTACTAACGGACCGCCCGGCTTCGCACGGGTGAAAATTAAATAAACAACACATTTTTTTTTCTTAGCAAATGTTTCCGTTATAAAATATAACTACATCCAAATTTCAGCTTTCTGGACTTAGTAATTTTGATTGAGCATATTTTTATAAGTATGCATAGGACAATAAGTGGAACTCTCACCATTATTTCAACGGCATCGAACAGCTTGCTCATCTCCTTCTTCTCCCTATCAGTGAGAGTGGGGTCCTGCCAGTTGAAGATCTCGCTCTCTTTCAGCTTGATCTTGATTTTGTCCAGCGTTATGGGCGGTTCCTGTCCGTCGTGGATTTCTCCCGATTTGTAGGCTGCCTTCAACTCCGTCTGGAGAAGGTATTCTTGAGGACTGGAATATCAGATAGGGTAATAATTGATTACTTATGTGTGGGTAGAATTAGGTAGACTGTATCAGCGACGCAGCCGCAGTGGAGTACGTTTTCACGTACCGTGCATGCTAGTTAGGTGGCAGTACAAACCAAACCTTTTTTAAACTCAACAACTTGTAATGGTCAAGTCCTATGAGTTTTATGAATCACACCTGCTATAAATGTACTCAATTCAAGTAGGCTGTATCAGGCACAGTCGTAGTAGAGTACGTACGAGAAACATCCTGTGGCAATACAACAACAGCTATACTGCTGAGTTTACTAAATAAACAACGCGTGATGGCGAATTTAGTTCCGAATGCGTTGTGCTGCGTACAATTACCAATAAGTGCATATCGATACCAGTAATAAACGTCAATTAATTAGTAATTAACGTAAGGGACATTTCTGCATAATAAAATATATATCTATCTAATAGAATCCAATACTCTAAATGTTTTATAAACCATGTGTAATGTACCCAAAATATATAAATAGAAACTAAGACAAAATAGTCATAAAATAATAAACTTGCTAGTGATACTAGACTATGCCATCAATGCCACATCTAGCAAATATAAAATTCGTAGATCCATGTTGTGATTGTTTGTTTACCCACATTTTTTTTTGTTTTGTTATTTTCTATGCGTACATCTGTGCGCTCTAATTATAAATCTTAGTTTTAGATATTGTTTCTCAGTAAGTGAATTTGTATACAATTCTTTATGAGAAATAAAGTTGTTCTTAAACCTAAAAATTGGTAAATGCCACTTATTTTAATTGTTGTAAGGTATATTTTGGCATTTTGGGTAAATGTTCCTTATGATATGCACTACCAAAAAATGGCTATGATGGCGGTAACTGCTATACGTGGCTATACTTACAAGGTAATGAGCAGTCTTGTCATAACATATTTCGTGACAACATGATTTTTGCAAGTGACTCCCTACTGACTGTAATGAAAGACGTTTCAAGTCAAAAAACTTACGTGACTCGGGCAGGTTCAATGACGGAGGCCCTGTTGGTGAACAAAACATACAGTCCTTGTCAGTTTTAAGTCATTTCGTTAGTTCTGGTTAAGGTGAGGTAACCTTAAATTGTTTTTTTGTTGTACTTGTGTCCCACTGCTGGGCAAAGATCTCCCCTTCGTCCTTCCAAACCTTTCTGTCCTGGGTGATCTCTAACCAAGTGTGCTTCGCAAACACGATGAGTTCGATCGATCGATTAAACTTTATATACTACCTACTTTAATCTACAGTATGTTTAATGTTTGTATGAGGAGCTCGTGGCTAAATTATAACAGCCGCACAGCCCGCTTCAAGGTTAAGCAGCGCTTGCCGAGGTTGGTCTGTGGATGGGTGACCATCTTAACATACCGAGACTCCTCCGTGCCTCGGAAAGCTCGTTAAGCCGTTGGTCCCGGCTGTCGTTTGGAGATCTTTGGCAGTCGTTACGGATTGTCAGAGGACTGAAAATATGACACCAGTCTTGCCAAGAAGTACCGTGTTACCCATTTACTGGGTTGTGGAGGTCTGGTAGGCAGCCGCTCCACGTAAAATACTGGTATTCAGCTGAATCCGGTTTGACTGGGAGCCGACTCCAATAAAGTTGGGGAAAAAGGCTAGGCAGAATGTACATTATGGTACGCACATCAGCAGCAATACTTGCAGTTACTTTTATTTTCGAAATAATGACACTGTGATTGTCAAATCGTGTCCATTCATGTGATGGTTGCCTGTTATTTAATTATTTTAGCCTACTTTTGTGTCCCACTACTGGGCAAAGGCCTCCCCTTTCTCCTTCCAAACCTCTCTGTCTTGGGCGATCTCTGGCCAACTTTTCCCAGCAAACATGATGAGATCGTCACACCACCTTCGCCGCGGTCGACCTCGACGACGACGTCCTTCCTCAGACGTCCAGTCAGTGACGATCCTCGCCCACCTCTCCGGGTGCATGTTAAATTATAATGTAAAATTGCGCATTTTTATTAGTAGTAAGATTTACGATATGTACTGCCTGTTTTCCCAACATATACGCCTTACGTAAATATCCGTATCATGGTTGGGGTTTTCTGTGCATGATTTCAGTAATAAAAACTCGATAGCGTCTTGATTTCTACGAGGTAACGCCTCATAAACTAAGACTGATTTTCTGATTAAATTAAACGGGGTTTACGTTTGTTTTGAAATATTTTTCTACTGGCTTCTGCCAATGGCTTCGCCCGCTTGAATTTCGGAAAGTGTCCCAAGGGAACGTACTACCGGGATAAAAACTATAATCTAACTATTCCAGACAATGGAAGGCGCCAGATAAACTTGCAACATAGTACATTGACCTTTCCCTAATACCCCTTCGTGGATACCCGAATAATAAATTGTGAACGTAATTAAAAATTACGTGTGTGTGAAGTGAACGTAATGGATCACGAATTCACGATAGATGTCAATTCAGGACAGCTTTATTTCTGTTTTAGATAGAAAGTCAATAAATGTCCCATGTTGTACCTACCACTTTGTACGTAAAGTTTAAATATATAAAATAAATGTATGTGGATTGCCAACTCGCCTGCCAGGCGTGGCGATTATGGCAACCTCCCCCCCATTTGGGGGAGGCCTATGTCCGCGGTGGATATCTTTCGGCTGATATGATGATGTGGGTCAGTGACCGTTATTGTACATTTATCTGGCGCCTACCTATATAATCTATCTTCGTGGCGAATTTCATTCAGATCCGTTCAACTGTTCCGGCGTGATTGAGTAACAAACATCCATCCAGGTGAATGGATGTGTAGGCGACATTAATACCGCCACAAAAAATCAACGTAGCAGAATCAACAAATGAGACTCGCAGCGCCATCTATCTCGACAGCTGCGAACTAACGACGAAATCCTAAATCGCGATATCAGAGTTTACCGTGCAATTAGAACATATGCAAAGCCCGAATATCAACTCTCGGGCAGTTGCCCACCAGACAAAACCAACCGTCTGGTCGGAGGATCCTCCCTTTTCAACGGAGGTATGCGGGACTTTACTCTCTATTCCGCTACCTTCTAAAGATGTTTTCAATAATGTCTTCTCGCATTTCGCAGTAAATAGTATAAAAAGTCTATCTAGTCTTTAAGCAAATCATTTGTTATTTTAGCTAAAAAACAGTTCTTAACGCCTGCTACATAAAGGACTTTACAATTCACACTCTAGTATTTATTATTCTCAAACTGTAGGATCATTAAAAGTCCGATTAAACACGTATTCAGACCGTGTGAATGAGTGAATCGATTTGATTCACTATGAAAATGGTTGGTTTGACTCACCATGACTCAATGTGTTGTATGTTTACTGCAATTCTGAAAAGAGAAAATAACAAAACATTAGGTGACTGTAAGGAAATAATTTGTTACCTATGATTCGTTTGGAAATACCCCGTGGCTAAACTATAACAGCCGCACTGGCCAATCTTCAAGGTTAAGCAACGCTTGCCGAGGTCGGTCTGTGGATGGGTGACCATCTTATAATACCGAAACTCCTCCGTGCCTCGGAAAGCACGTTAAGCTGTGGTCCTGGCTGTCATTTGGAGATCTTTGGCAGTGGTTACGGATTGTCAGAAACCAGAAAATCTGTCAACAGTCTTGCCAAGAATTACCGTGTTAGTTATTGGGTTGTGGAGGTCTGGTAGGCAGCCGCTTCTCGTAAAGTGCTTTACGAGGCACGGAGGAGTCTCGGTATGTTGTTGTACCATCTTAATGGTCACCCATCCACAGACCGACCTCGGCAAGCTTTGCTTAACCTTGAAGATCGACGCGTGCGGCTGTTATTATTAAGCCACGAGCTCCTCTGCCTGCAATATAATGTAACAGATATTAAATACGATTCAACAATATTGAATGAATGATGAAGTACTAACATAATTTCTTGTATCAAACAAATGAATATTCTTTGTAGTAATTGAATGAAATAATTGTCGAAACGCACCGACTTCAACGCGAACCTTATCGCTTATTGCACACGCTTGTATAAAATTAATATTGTATTTTGTGTTTTGTTTCAATTATAAGCGCAGGAGTTTTTTTTTACAATTGATAGGCACGCGTTTGACTACTATCTCACTTGATGGTAACCGAAGATGTGGTCGGAGATGAAGCACGCTTGCCTAGAAGTAACCTTTAACTCTTGACATAAAGACTTCCAGTTTGTAGCTATCAGGAAACAGAGACTCCGGCAGGGAATTCCACTCCTTAGCTGTACGCACAATGAATGTGTTCCCAAAACGTTTCGTGCTTGTGGCTCCGCCATGTACCTACCGGTGGCGCATCGCCATACGTCTTGTGGTCCGATGATGTAACGGACCTGGCGGAATTAAACTACGCAATTCCGTCGCACACTCCCCAAAATGCAACCGATAAAAAACCGACAGGTTAGCAACTCAGCGTCGGTGCTCAAGACTTTAGAGCTTCGCCTCGACGAGCCTATACGTCTTGTGGTCCGATGATGTAACGGGCCTGGCAGAATTAAACTACGCGATTCCGTCGCACACTCCCCAAAGTGCAACCGATAAAACCGACAGGCTAGCAACTCAGCGTCGATGCTCAAGACTTTCGAGCTTCGCCTCGACGAGCCTATACGTCTTGTGGTCCGATGATGTAACGGACCTGGCGGAATTAAACTACGCAATTCCGTCGCACACTCCCCAAAATGCAACCGATAAAAAACCGACAGGTTAGCAACTCAGCGTCGATGCTCAAGACTTTAGAGCTTCGCCTCGACGAGCCTATACGTCTTGTGGTCCGATGATGTAACGGGCCTGGCAGAATTAAACTACGCGATTCCGTCGCACACTCCCCAAAGTGCAACGGATAAAACCGACAGGCTAGCAACTCAGCGTCGATGCTCAAGACTTTCGAGCTTCGCCTCGACGAGCCTATACGTCTTGTGGTCCGATAATGTAACGGGCCTGGCGGAATTAAACTACGCAATTCCGTCGCACACTCCCCAAAGTGCAACCGATAAGAACCGACAGGCTAGCAACTCAGCGTCGATGCTCGAGACTTTAGAGCTTCGCCTCGACGATCCTATACGTCTTGTGGTCCTATGATGTAACGGGCTTGGCGGAATTAAACTACGCAATTTCGTCGCACACTCCCCAAAATGCAACCGATAAAAAACCGACTTTGACCGAACTTTGACGTATCCGTATGACTATCGTCAGAAGCCCGAAAATCTGGCACCAGTCTTCCCAAGGGGATCGTGTAACCACCACTCATAGGCAAAACTCGTTTGAAAACTAAGTTCAATAATAACAATTCTTCTTTTCGAGTCGATGGTTAACTCTTTATATTGTTAGGTGGCTACGTTAATTGCAGCTTCGGTGGCATTAATTAAATTCTCCAAAGTACAGGTGAATGGGCACTTGGGGCACCCCAACATGTGGCTCTTACTCTGAACAAGGGCACCGCACTCACATTGGGTATCCAACGGATCTATAAAACCCCATTTCGCCAATCATTATTGTGCTTCATCATCATCATCATCATATCAGCCGAAAAACGCCCACTGTTGGACATAGGCCTCCCCCAAATGGGAGGGTTGCTATAATCGCCACGCTTGGCAGGAGGGTTGGGTATCGCAGTGCAGCTGTAGCAATGTACCTACAGAGAATGCTGCTGCCCATTCTCTGATTTGCTTTGAGACTATTTTTCGCGTCAAAAAACCATCTTTTTTTGAGATGGGTTTGCTCTTGTCTGTAGTCTAGGTCAGAGATGACAGAGACAAAGTCGACGATAGAGCGAGCTTACTCAAAAGAAGCCTGTTCACTCCAACTTTAACATGTGTGATTCGTATGTCATTGTGACTATTTGTAGAACCATTAAACTGGATACAAAGATTCTTCTTTGTATTGGTATCAATAATATTATCGTTTAATAAAAGTTATTGTTGTCAAAGTTGATAAAATACTCTGTACTTCTTGATCTTACAAGGCTTTGTAACAGTGTACTAAAAGATGAAACATTTTCATTATTATGGTAACAGAAAGGCTTTTAAGTAGTAACAGACGCACGGATGGATCTTCAAGGTTAATCATCGCTTGCCAAGGTCAGTCTGTGGATTGGTGATCATCCATAACATTACGACACTCTATTGAGGTATGCGGAACAGGGTGTAAAGTCCCGCAAACCTCCATTGAAAAGGGAGGATCCTCCGACCGGACGGTTGTTGTGTCCGGTGGGCAACTGCCCGATAGTTGATATTCGGATTGTTGTATTTGTTCAAATCGCGTGGAAAACTCTTATACCGCGATGCAGGATTTCGAAAGTAGTTCGCTGCTGACGGGATAGATGGCGTTGCGGTTCTTTTTGTTGCTTTCGCTTCGTTAGCACTTTACTTTAACGTGCGCTCTCGGCTGTCAATTGTAAGTCATTGTAACTCTTTGTCAGATGTCAGAAAATCTGACAGCAGTCTCGCCAAGGGTTACCCAATCAGTAGGCTGTGGAGGCAGTTACATACTGTTATTCAGCTCCATCCAGTCGAACTGGAAGGCGACCCCCAACATAGATGCAAAAAGGCTAGGAAGTAGATGAATGGCATAGCTAAGACATAGCCTCTTTGAAGTGTTTATTTTTCTGTCCGAGAAACCGGGTTTTGTTATTGTATTTCTTCAATTTAGCGGAAAGATAAGTAAGTAGCTAGTTCTATTACTAGAGCGGAAACAACAATATTTTTAATGTTTGTGAAAACCTATATAACTCTGTTCATACATTTTGAAGAAAAAGAATGTTGTAATTTTAAATTAGCTAAATTAAAACCGGCTAAGTGCGTGTCAGACTGACACTTGAAGGGTTCTGTATCATAAACCGAAAAAACACGTTTCATATTATTATGGTATGTTTCCATAGCGGCAATGGAAAATTGCAACTCTGTATCTATTGCCTACGGTTCATGAGATACATTCGGACGGACAGCGGAGGTTTGGTAATAGGGTTCTGTTGGATACCTAATAAATTGTGGAATCCTAAAAAACACTGATCAAGTAATTTAAAGATTTACAGAATTACCAAAAACCGGCCAAGTGCGAGTCGGACTCGCGCACGAAGAGGGTCCGTACATCTATAAAAAGCGGCAAAAAAATCACGTTTGTTGTGTGTTCTGTTTTTAGTATTGTTGTTATTGCGGCAACAGAAATACATCATCTGTGAAAATTTCAACTGTCTAGCTATCACGGTTCATGAGATACAGCCTGGTGACAGACAGACAGACGGACAGTTGAGTCTTAGTTATAGGGTCCCGTTTTTACCCTTTGGGTACGGAACCCTAAAAACGAAGACAGTGCCCAGTTCGATTAGGTCATTTCCTATGATTCCTACTTCTATATTCATACGAGAAGTATCAACTAACGTGAGGTTCAGTTTTAACCGACCTCAAAAAAAGGCGGTTGTCAATTCTACCGGTACGCATGTAATATTGTCATGAGAAAATAATTGCATCGATTTTGTATATATAATAATAATATCTTGGGACAACTCACACACGGCCATCTGATCCCAAGCTAAGCAGAGCTTGTGTTATGGTAACCAGACAGCTGATATACATACTTATATAATTTATAAATACATACATATTATAGATAAATTACACCCAGACACAGAACAAACAATAATGCTCATCACACAAAGTTTGTCCTGGGTGGGAATCGAACCCACGACCTCCGGCTTTGCAGTCAGGGTTACTAACCACTAGACCAACAGGCCAGTCAATGATACTGTCATGTTAATTGATACTTCCGGTATCGATTATAGTATTCATATTTTGGATTGATGGATGTGGGAAATGTATCAACGGTTTCCCAAAAGGGATATTTATAAATTCAAATAATTGTTCAATCACATTCACAAGGAGGAAGAATTATGGGAATACAAAGTGCATTCACACTATTCTTCTCGTCTTCTCACTCTAGTTAAACGAGTTTTATCAACACTGGAAATATTTTTTACATATGGACGGTGCATTTAAAAATAATCCCTTTAAGCAAGGAGACAGAGCATCAAATCGCTATGAACTTAGGCAAAGTTACCGGTAAATATTGAACCTTATTACTAAGTACGTACAGGTCGTGATAATATAAATGTACTAGCGGCCGCCCGCGGCTCCGCCCGTGTGAATGTCGATAATTATCTCAAGGGAACATACTCCCGGGATAAAAAGTATCCTATGTGTTATTCCAGACTACAATCTACCTCTGTGCCAAATTTCATCAAGATCCATTCAGTAGTTTTTGCGTGAAAGAGTAACATACATACATCCAACCATCCTCACAAACTTACGCATTTATAATATTATAGTAGGAAGTAGGATGTACTGTATTCTGCCAGGAAGGTAGCTTAATACTAACAAACAAGAACTTATCAATTGTTTAGTAACCAAGTGCAAATTCGCTTCTTGTTAGTGTTTAGTAAATTGATACGATAACATGTACTTAACTACTACACGCTATCGTCATGCGATGGTTTTCAGGAAAAATTACGCCACCAGTTGGCGCCACTTAGGCGAGAGGTGACGTTGTCGTCAGTGAAGGTTTCTAGGAAAATATACGCCACCAGTTGGCGCCACTTAGGCGAGAGATCCTCTTCCTTGAAAAAGTGACTTTGACGTAAGCATGACGTTTATGTCGATTTAAAAAATGACAGAAAACATTAGTATTTTCACAGGGGCCCGGACCTGACACCTCAGTGCTCTCACTTAGTGCTCGTCATTTCAGGAAACCCTCATTTAAAAAAGCGTTTTGAAAGGAGTTTGGATTTGACGCCTCAGTGGTCGGTTTACCTGGTACAGCACAGCTGTATATTTACATAGCTGTATTGGCTTGCTGATACACTTTGTACTTGGGTGGCTTAGGCCTCTGTACGAACTGTGACCTTAAAGGTCTGTTCGAGTGACTGTAATTCTATTACTTATTGTTTTTATTGTGTGTGTGTGTGTTTAGAAAACCCTTATTCGATTCCTAACGTGCTTTCCGAGGCACGGGGATGCCACACCACCAACTTCCAAACTCCGGGCAGTCACAGAAAAAGTCGTAATGGAAAAACCCAATTACACTTTTAACCCGACCTGGGAATCGAATCCAGGACTCCATACTAAGCAGTTCATTCATATAATTAGGTCGAAACAAAAATCCTGTTGTTCATTTTCAGAATCGTTATCTGATGATAATTATGTAAGTAATTTTTGAAAATTCTTCAATCAAAAAATACATTATTTATATTAGTGGCATTATTAATATCACTTCTTCTATTCCGTCGCCCTCTCAGTGCTGAGGATCGTGACCACAAGCGACGCGTCTCAAAGTTATGTGGTCTTCTGCAGTGTGAACCATTTGCCGACACTTTCTTGCCACCAGCAGCTTTCTTTATTGTGTCTGACCTCTATGCTGGTGGTGTCATAGAGCGCATTTTCCTTCCACCTGGTAACATAAGGCTTTCCAGACAATGATTTGCTGGACGCATCGTATGTTCGGAAAGCTGCGCGTACGGTCCTAGTAAATTGCAGATAGCCGCTTGGTTGAGATCTTTCATTATGGACATTTTTATTATTGAAAAATAAAAAATGTCCATACAAAGCAAATAAAGCTCGGGTTTGGAAACTATCTCACTTAATGGAAAGTCGTGATGTGGTTAACGATGGAGGCTCGACTGGAAGTAACGCATTCACTCTTGACTTAAAGATACCCAGCGACAAAGTAGCGGTTAAATACTATCTAGTTCTTCAAAGATACTGTTTATGTTCTTAATGTCACTTGTCCGTTATATTAAGACAATAAGTTTTCAATCTTAGTGAAGTTTCAATGTACTAGGAATAACTTCTTGTCTTGTTTTATAACAAGACAAGAAGTTATTCCCAGAGCGAATCGACCATAGGTAAAACCAGAACCTCTAGAGTCAAAAAGTTCTTACTATTTATCATTTTATCTCTCTTTTCCTTTTGATTCCTAAGGGAAATTACTTCCAAAAAGCTTTTGATTTTTTTAACCGACTTCTAAAAAAGGAGGAGGTTCTCAATTCGGATGTTTGTATTTTTTATTTCTTAGGTATTGCTAGGATTCTTATTCGCGCATTTCTCTTTGGACATAAATGCCACACTTTAAAAGTTAACAATCACAAAATATATTTAAAACCGCACTTTAAAATCCTTATCATAACCATTCACAGCCCAACTTCGCCCACTGCTGGGCATAGGCCTCTTTTTCCTGTGCCAATTCCCACTGTCCTGTGACACCTTCATCTATAAATAAAATCGTAATTAATGTACTCACAAAAAATTAACCAAGAACTTGAACGCCGTAGTCATCATCGTTAACTTGTCTTAACGCGATACGTTTCACAGCACAGTAGCACACGACTGACCAGCGAATTGTTACGTGATGTTAAATGCGCAACACTGAGTTATATTGCTTAGCCCTCAATGAAATCGGTGTGTGTGTGGTGCGATTGAGGTGTCATGATACTTTGTGTGTGGAGAAAATAATATCGCATTTTTTGAGTATTGAAGACCAGCTTTCTTTGGCTGGGTTGATCCAAAATTTGGTGCTAATACAATAAACAATGAAGTCGACTTTATTGTATTCACACCAATTTGAAACTATATGAAAAAAGTTCTGACAATATAAGGGCGTTAAAAAGTTCTCTGCCAGCAAATATGTCATTGACAGCGACACAAAAACTTTGGAATATACTAGGTACAGATTTTTCAATTCATCCTAACTTAATATTATACATTCTAAAGTGATTTTGTTTGTTTCTTTGTATGTTTCTTACGCTTTCCGGCTTAAACCTGAGTTCAATGAATTTTGGTACACAGATTCTACTACGGATATCCTCATATTTAAAAAAATTGCTTATTCCTTGAAACAAAAATACTACGATGAGCAACACAGTGCCAAGGATAGGTATTGATGGCAAAGCATCGTTAAGCAGATAATTAGTAACATTTATCGGGGTAATCAAGGTAGTAATCAGAAAGCGGAGGATCCTCAAATTGAGTATTTTATCCTTTTACTGAATATATCAACCTTTCCAGGTTTACCTTACGCTTTAATTGGAAAATTAATAACAAATATACTTATTTAGTTATAGCCTCTTGTATAAAGAAGAAATCGTAAGACCTGTTACATAACAGGTCTCGCGATTTCTATGTTCTAATAGTTCTTGCCAGGGATCGATTTCTAATGCTCTCACGATTTCTTACTCTAATAAGAGCGAAGCAAAAGTTGTTATAATTATAAAAAACTACAATATTGTCATAATAATATATTATGCACTGATCATAAATAACATGGTTTTTGTTTTCTCACTGTCGGTTATGAAGAAGTCATTCTAAAATTATTTCACATAAGCCTACAAGAGAATCAATCAGTCAGAAGTTAGGTGTACGATTCACAATTTATTTCCTATGAGGAAGAATCTGTATTAAACCCTCTGGTTTCATGCGGACTTTTTGATATGATGGTTTCAAAGGCCCTTCCCGAAGCTTTTAAATGACCAGTCTTATTTTTCGCATAGGCGGTTCTTCAAAGTATCAAAACCCTCCCATCTGACTATTTACTACACGTTACTGTACATACCATTGTTCCAGCCATGGAAACTTTGATTTGATTAAATACCACCGTACCTATACAACGCGGAGTGCGTCGCGCACAAAACATAGGACTTGTTTGTATAACTTTGTCACAATGACGATTGTATACTAATATACCTTTTGACTTTTGGCTTGGGAACATGTCCCAACATATACACATAACATTTGGGAACTAAATGTTTTTCTCTTGACCAAATAGGTAGTCAAAGATGATTGTTCATAATGGTCGGTGCATTTTGAGAACTCCTTAGGTCATATAGTAGATCTTTAATAGTCGTTAAGGGGGGTACCCAAAGCCGGAAAATCTGAGTCTTGGATATCGTGTAACCCAGTTAATGGGTTGTGGAGGTCAGCTCCATGTACTGGTATTTAGTTGCATTCGATTGGACTGATAGGGTAAGTTTTTTATTTCCAAACATGGTTAGAAAACTACTGAAGATAGTATCACGTAAAGTTTAATTAAAATCAAATTCATTCAAATAAGGTGGAGATTAAACACTTTTGAAACGTTAAAATTCAATAAGACCGCGCTTCAAACGACCGCCTTAACTGGTTTTAGCTGGGAAGAAGAAATGGGACAAAAACTCCTGACAAAACAAATTGACCAAAAACTGTAACATTTTGTTGAAAGGTATATGTTGCCGTTTTAAACATAATACAAATTCCATTGTGACTTGACTCTGCGATCTTTATACGAACTGCGTTATACAACGTGTAACAGAATAAACGCAATACCTCCTAAGAATGACCCCATTGTACTCATCATTATGAACAACTTTTAATATGGGACCAACTTTGAAATCGCGAAAAAAAATCTGCTGTTCAATAAATACATTGTGTCGAATTGGTTTGATTTGATTTGAGTTATGCGCACAGAAATATATGGGACAGTACATTTTTTTTTCGTCCCATAGTGAAAGTTGTTCATAATGATGAGTGCAATGACCCCTTAGAGGTATTGCGTTTATTCTGTTACACGTTATATTTACGCCATTGTGGGATACTGTCCTTGTTGAACATCCATTATTAGAAGCTCGTGTCTGCCCTCGTGATGTAACTATACAATTCCCACTTCCAGCTACTGGGTATGAGGTTAGATAAGCAGTCGCAAGTTTTTCACTTTGTAGAACTGAAACTAAGAAAATCTTTGTCCTTCTTTGCAGGTCTGCTCAGAAAGCAGTGCCAGCGAATCGTCCCTAGAATCGTCAAGCGGTTACGGCAGTCAAGGCGCATTCGCTGCGGAAGACCATGCTCTGCAGCATCAGGTCCAACACGCAGATGGTGAGCGAATATTGAACTTATGTGTGTAGCGTAGAGCTGTGTTTAGAGTAGTGATGTATTGTGTTACTTGTGTGATAATGGACTGCATTTTAGCGATAAAATCGGGTAAAGGTTGAATTCTGGTGTTGGAGTAATTCAAAACTACTGTCTTGAACGAAAAGAAGAAGGAAAACTTCATTGTTATCTAAAATAGTGGGCTTATAGTTAGCATAGTAAGTGGCAAATAAATTTTCAATAGCGGTCATTCACCGACACTTTTATTGCATAAAGCTGGGAAGGCAAAAGGCTGATGTACTTTTTTACTAATTTATCTGGCGTCTACCATAGCTCTAAACGTGTAGTTTTTTATGCAATCTACAGCGTACTTTCCCCACAGTTTATTTTATTCCTGAACTGGCTGCCGCCCGCGGCTCCGCCCGCTTGATCGATAACTATCCCAAGGGAACATACTCCCAGGATAAAAAGTATCCTATGTTTTATTCCAGACTATAATCTACCTCTGTGCCCAATTTCATCAAGATCCATTCAGTAGTTTTTGCGTGAAAGAGTAACATACATACATCCATCCATCCTCAGAAACTTTCGCATTAATAGTATTATAGTAGGAAGTAGGATTAAATAGATTTTACAATAACTTGCAGCTGAAATATATTGTCTGCCATTTCTATGCCTTAGAATAAATCGATTTAAATAGTCTCAATCAAGATTATACCCTAGAAATACACGTTACAATGCAGTCCACCGTTAGACGTTTTCATTGTTGTCAATTATATTTTAGTCGTGTGCTGTGTGAATATTGTTGTTTATGCCTATGCCTTGAGTAGATTTTTAAGTACATTTTTGTTGTATTTATTATCGATTTGCATACAAGTCTGCCCTTTCAAACCTAAAGTTGCAGAAACACGAGAAGTTTGAACTCTAAAATAAAACCTCTAAAGTCTAAACTGTTTTGTTTTTGCTTTTACTGCACTTTAGGTTCGGGATATCAGAAGTACAAACGTTTCGAGTACCTCAAACATTTTTGCTTATTTCATTTCAAATTCCCAAAGCGTTCACAGCACTTTATTTTTATATTTTTGTTTCAATTTTTATGTTGTAACCCGCTTTGCATGCCACTCACTAGTCGAGTCGGAAATCGTGACTCTTCGTCGCGATAGCTGCGCATCAGTGGCGGCGGCTCGCGAGAGCTTCTCCATCTCGCTGGGGTCGCTGGAGGAGGCCGTGCGGTCCCTGGGCGAGCCCAGCGACGCGCCGGCGCCGGCCTTCGCCACCGTAGGGAAGAAGCCCGCCGTGCCCAAGCGCAGGCCCGTGTCTATGAGCGGTGAGGATCTCATCTGGTATAGGTGCTGCTTGACTAATAGGGAGAGGTTTTCCAAGACAGGGTAGCTAGTCTTCTAAATATCCAGTCTCTCAAACACCAAACATTTTCTAAGGTAAGAAAGTATTATGCACGACAATGTTACAGCAACATGTTGCTAGCAACGAAAATGTTACTGTAACAGTGTTGGGGATGTCACCGGGTAATTGCAAACTCCGTAAGATTGTAATAAAAAGGGCTCTAGGTAAGTTGGTTTCTTTTATGAGTTATACGCATGAAATTTGCAGTTTTTTGTTGTATTTTTGTAGATTTTGACGGCAATACCTACACTACATTTTAACTAGTATGTTTTATGTACGGCTGGTTGACTATTAAAGCAGGCGGATTCATTTATCACAAAACATTTCGCACAATTTTTGCCAGATTTTCAGTCACGAAATTCTTCACTTAAATGATATTCTTTTATTTTTGTCTTCAATACGATTTGAGCTTATTCCAAATGATATTGATCTCCTGTAAAAAATCTGCTTATCGATTGCTAACAGCTAAGACCTAACTCAGAATGTTATGTTTACACAAGACACAAAAAACTTCAAACCTATATTTTGTTTCACTGCAGATAATATCAATATTCAGTAATTTCTTCAAAATTTTTAAATGGTAGCCAATTATAATGAAGAATTTTATGTTTTGGAGTTTGTACTCAGATAAGTTAACTTAAGTCTATATTTCATATTATTACCTATAATTTTAAATATTTTGACACATTTGAAACGTAATTATTAAACCTACCTGCTAATGTAATTTAATATTAATGTTTGTATGCCACCTACTTTGGCAGGACACAGAGACCCATTACCATGTAATTGTTCCACCTTTTTTTAACCTGTGTACACAATTAAACGTATTTGATTTGATCAAAATAAAATTTAACGACAAACCTACAGCGTAAGACAAAGCAAAAAACCAATTTGGCTAAAAATGTGAGTTAGGAGGTCTTGGTTAAACGTCGAGATATGATTTTGAATTGCTAATTCATCTAAAAGTAATCCTTTCGCTCACAGCGACAGTGTGGTCTCGCCGCGGCTCATCCAGCTCTTTGGGCAAGCCGCCGCCGCCAGTGCGACGGTCTTCGTCCATATCGAGGCCGCAGCGACCGCCTTATGTGCAAGTAAGTAGCCATTCATATTTATGATAGCTACAACCTGCTGGTCTTTAAGTCAAGAGTGAACAGGTGACTTTTAGGCAAGCGTGCTCCATCTTCGACCATCACTCATCGCTTACCATTAAGTGCGAAAAGTAAAAAAAAACAACGGGTTGCACTCCGGGAGTGCCGGCAGAAGTGAAAACTTAAACATTAACGTTGTGCATTTTTGAGTATTTTGGAACGGTTAGGGAATAATTTCGCACGAATTGCTCTATTTATCAGTATGAAAGTACTATAATTTATGTGGTTAAATACAATATTCATTTGTTGCGCTATCGTACACAAACATGAGAATTTATATTACATTATCCGTCTTACGAATTTTCGATCAGGTCACGTGTTCTGACGGTCACTTGTCCTGACGCGAATTTAGCATTTTTTACCCATCCCAAAACGTGCACAACTAAAGAAGTTTTCACTCCAAAAAAAATAGGCTTATTCTTAAAAAAATCTTACCATATTATTAGTAAATAATTCAGTAGCGGATTCTTTATTAAAATGTTTTGTAGAAAATTGAAATTAACAATCTGCCAGTCAGTATCTAACCCAATCATATCACCTTTATGTAAATACATCTTTACTATACTTAAGTTCCACAATACAACAAGACGCCATAAGATGGACCGATGACCTGGTGAGGGTCGCTGGTTGCTGATGGATGCGAGACGCACAGGACCGGTCGTTGTGGCGACACGCGCGGGGTGGCCTATGTCCAGCAGTGGACGTGTGCAGGCTGAGACGATGATGATGATGATGATACTTCTTCCTCAATAGTTAGTCTGTCCATTACTAACTTTCCCTACCTCTATGTCGTATGTCCAGAGCACGCCGAGCCCTCACATGTGTCCGACAGAGGCGGAGCAGCTGCCGCCGCCGCCCGCGTTCCTGCTGCAGCCCGACGCAGACGCCGCCGGTGATTATGACTGTATTCACACCTTTATGCACTACTAGATTTAGTTTAGTTTGTAGAAATATACCAAAAAACTTTATCTACTTCCATGCTATAAATCCTCTATAAAAGTTTCTGAAACAGTTAGCTTATTGCCAACATTAAAACAAACAGTGTCATAGTAACCATAATATCATCCAAATGAGTGTTATAATGTTGTACTTAATTTAATTATGCAACTCTTTTCGCTTTTTTGATATGGGATCCAAAAAGCAAAGGAATTACTTTACTCATCAAACAGCCACATTCTCACTACTCCATTCGGGGTATCTTTATTAATTTAAAAAAAAGAACATTTTCATGCACGCGCGTTTCACTAACACAGCGCCGTAATAAAAAAACAACTTATTGGTTAATTCACGCCGTATCCGTATCACCATTTTTGTTCGATATTAGTATTGCACAAAAATATTACTTTGTTATTTACAAAAATGAGTGATACAAACTTGAATTAATTAGGTAGGTATTACCAGCAAAGTCGGGAAAATAATGTGAAAAGGCGTAGGTAAGTACCAAGATTTTATTAATTAGAAAAGAACCATTTAAAGAGGACTCATATCATGGGTGTAGATAAAGTTTTGTATGCAATTGTACATAATGAGGAATTAAAGGCATTCGTGTTTTAATACCCCTTCTTATACAACAGTTGCAATGTAACTGTTATGTTATAAGTTACAATAATATTGTACGTTCATGGTTCAAAATATCGAAGCTAAGTTTGCACAGGTTTCTTTTTGCGTGCACCGCGTAAATAAAGCTTTTGCTTTAACGCACCAATGCAACACTGAAGCTAGCTGGCGCAATTCAATTTTTTCTTTCATTATTAAGATCTTTACAAACGAATAAGGACTTTAAGGATGGCGTTCATAAATATGCTATCTTTTTACACTTATTTTATTATTTGTTTCTGGTACTTTTTTACTGACGGTCGTGGGGTAATTTGTATGGACCGTGATGTGTATGGACCGTGTGATCTTTCTTCTTTTTGTGATAAAAAAAAAATGTGGGTTAGTTCACTTATTGTCAGCTCAACGTTTTTGCTTTCTTGGATTCAATTTCAACACATAACATCAAGTGTGCCAGACCTGATGATCTGGTTATACATAAGAAATTCTTAGACATGAGGCGGTGTCTTATCACAGACCGCAAACGCGGTCGGCGCGATCATTTGTTCGGCAAAACCGGAAGGCGCCCTCTGTCGGCGCGATGACCAGACATAGTTAGCCGAACAAATGATAGATCACATATTCACTCGATTTTCACTTTGTTTTACAACGTCTCCTCAGTTTTCACAATTTAACACCTGAGTTTTATTGAAGAAAACTTCATATCTATGAAGTATCACTGCTGGGAAAAGTTCTCCCTCGTCCTGTTCCACATATATTATTATAATAATGTTGTTTTATATTATTCCATTAACTAACCAACCCATCTCTTCCAGCGCACATCAACGTAGCAGAAACAGTGAAACAGCTAACAGAACTAAAACACATGCCCGCATCACCCGGCATCGTCCGCCGCAGCCTACAACAACTGTCCAACAACTCCAATAACAGTCCCCCACAACAGCAACAACAGTCGCCAACAACTCCCTCACTGTCAACCTTCCAGCAAGCCAAGAGCAACTTCTCTTCATCAACGAGTTTAAATAGCACGGGCAACCTGAATCCCATATATGGGCAAACTGGGCATAGAATAATGGCGTACGTGGAGAATTCTATGTACGTCAGGAAGAATAGTTTGAATAGCTCGAATTCGGATTTGATTAATGCTGGTGAGTTTTTGATCACTTTGTTATAATTTAGACACTTAATTTAACGGTTGAATTATATATGTCGCAGCCAAATAGCTTAATCAGCCGTTTAATTGGTTGCCTAGCCTTTTCATTTAATGCGCCGATTAATCAGCGACCTAAGTGACATCTTTTGTTCAATATCGATCAATGACTTACCCATGTCACTTATGTCGCTAATTAAACGGCACAGTTCAATGAAAAGGCTAGGCTTTTAATTAAACGGCTGATTAAGCTAGTTTGCTGCGACATATATAACACTTATCTCTGCATTATCAAAATGCTCAGTTTGATAATGTTGTTTAATAAGTTTGAAACTAGTAAATAATCAAAAGCGGTTAATGAACGGATGATGAAAAAAAAAATCCATACTTATAGTATTATATTACCAAACCATAGATAAGTAATCTAACCAGATTTTTTGTAAAACATAAAACGGTTTAAAAGAGTGTCCGTGGAGTTTCTTGCACATTCTTCTCCATAGAGATCTACGCTTTGGAACGTGCAAATAGCTTCATGTTTTTGAAAATTCAAATAGACTATTTACAGGTATGTAAATGGTTTATTTGAAATAAATGCTTTGACTTTTAAATGCAAACCCACAAATGGAACTTGGAATGGATACAAATATGGACCTTTTTCAGAAGCATTTAACGTTCATATTGTCATTTGAGCAAGCATTTCTAAACTATAACTTACGATCTGAAATAAAAAGAACATACTTGTATGTTGAATTACAATGCATAAATCGTGTACTAACTTTTGCCAACGGCTTCGCCCACGTGGATGTCGGTTATCGCGTAAAAAAGTAGCCTATGTCCTTCGCCATATCCCAGGGCATATATCTGCCAAATTTCATGACGATCCGTTCAGCCGTTTTAGAGTGAAAGCGTAACAGACAGACAGACAGACAGAAGCGTAACAGACAGACAGACAGACAGACAGAGTGACTTTTGCATTTATAATATTAAGTAGGGTAGTAGGGATTAAAGTCGAGAACGAAAAGGTTACTTCTAGACAAGCGTGCCCCATCATCGACTGCAAATCATCGTAGTTGCGTTAGTCGACAACCACAAACTTGTCAATAAAACCTACTGCCTTGCTTACTGTGTCATGCAAACATTTTTACCTGACAATACTTATTATGAGGTTAGATTCAGGCGTAACTCTTGAGGAACTCGTGACTAAATATTATAACAGCTGCACACGTCGCTCTTCAAAGTTAAGCAACGCATGCCGAGGTCGGTCTGTTGATGAGGTAACCGTCTTAACATACCGAGAAACCTCCGTGTCATTTGTAGATCTTTGGCAGACGTTACGGATTGTCAGAGCCCAGAAAATCTGACACCAGTCTTGCCAAGAAGTACCAAGTTTTTCAGATATTGGATGAGGAGGTCAGTTAAGCAGCCGCTCCTCGTAAAATACTGGTTCTCAGCTGCATAAAGTTTGACTCAAAGGCGACCAGGGCCTAAACCACCAACTCTTAACGCAGTTTTACTTTAATATTACTTCCAGTGGGAAAGAGACGGAGCTATACGTCCTGTATAGCTTCGTCTCTTTCCCACTGGAAGTAATATTGAAGTAATACTGCTTTAAGAGTTGGTGGTTAGGCCCCAGAACATAGTTGGGAAAAGCCTAGGCAGAAGATGATGAGATTCAGACGTAACTCTATTTAACATTTGCAGGTATCTACGGCGAAGGTCGTGGCTCTCCTCACGGCTCCTCTCCATCCACTCCGAGCTACGGAGAGAACAACTCGTTCTCTAGCTTCGGTCCCAGGATGTCGAACGAGTCGCATTATGGACAGACTGGTAAGTTTCTATGCAAAGAGGTAGAAATAGTTATTCCCTGGCTCAGAATACAGAACAAACCAGAAGCCGTCAACGCGCTCAAACGTGAGGCACTGTAAACTACGCCGGAATGGCGTGGTTAGTTAAATTTGCAATTATTCAATGGCCGACGCGCGTGTAATAGTCATGTGTACCCCCCCTCTGCCAGCTAAATAATCGTTTTAATTTTACCCAAAAGAGCTAATGTAGTGCGCAGGTAACACTACGCGGTTGGGGAATTATTTTGGACACAATGCGCTGCGTAATGTGATTGTACACTCTTTCTGGTTTGTTCTGTATTCTGAGGTCCCAGGTATATTCGGGAATGGAGAACATCTTGTTTCCTAGCTTCAGACCGCGAATGTCTAACGAGTTACGTTATGGGCAGAATGAAATAACAACGACAGTATCTTCAAGTAACCACAATAACGCAACAAATGCACAACATTATCTACACAGAAACGTATTATACGACAACATTGCAGTATAATTTTAAAAGCGATCACTTCCTCCAATATTTCATACATACTGTGTTAGTCCTTGGAAATGAGAAAAAGTTATTGGAATTGAAAAAAAAAAGAATCGCAAACAATTTTTTAGGGTTTCGTACACAACGGGTAAAAATGGAACCCTATTACTAAGACACTGCTGTCCGTCTGTCTGTCACCAGACTGTATCTCATGAACCGTGATAGTTGAAATTTTCACAGATGATGTATTTCCGTTACCGCTATGACAACAAATACTAAAAACAAAATAAAATTAATATTTAGGTGGAGCTCCCATACAAGTAACGTGATTTTTTGCCGTTTTTTTATAGGTTATCGTACGGAACCCTTCGTGCGCCAGTCCGACTCGCACTTGGCCGGTTTTTTTGTATTTAAATTATCCACAAGAGACGAAGATTGTTAGTGCGCGTTTAGTTTAACCAAATTCCCCGACTTTGAATAGGAACTTTTTTCACTATAATTTTTTACTTATCACGTTATCTTTTCAACAGGCTTCAAAATGCAGCAAGACAAGAAATACGGTCAGAACACGATCTACGCTCAACCGTCGGAAATAATCGCCGGCTTCAACAACATGTCCCGGCACGACACGCTGAGTCCTCTCGCCATGAGGAAGAACATCGCCGCCAGGTCGCACAGCGCCGACAGGCATCATCTCGAACGTGAGTCACTTTTATAGGCTTTCTGAGTTCAACCTTTGACCTGAAACACGTGGCTAAGTAACATGTCGGTCTGAGACACCTCCGTGCCTCGAAGAGTACGATCACGTTAGATCCACAAAAATCAGGGTCGGACCGACCGTAATGCTGATAAACTCGTTCATACACGCCCGTGTCGCGGTCAGGAGATGGAGTGCGAATTGCAACAATATTCTTTCAGCCCCTTGCGGACCACGATCCGTTCACGGCCCTGATGTGTGTGGATGTGGATTAACCTTGGTCCCGGCTGTCATTCGTAGATTACGCCTGATCTTTTTGGCACATTTGAAATGTTATTATATTAATGTTTGTATGCCACCTACTGTGGCAGGACACAGACACCCATTAACCTTGTAATTGTTCCACCTTTTTGACCTGTGTACACAAATAAACGTATTTGATTTGATTTGATCTCCCCTCCTGTTCTAATATGTCTTAACAAGGGCAAAAGGTACCATGTTACACACTAACTGGGTTGTGGTCAGAATCTGGTTAGATTGGAAGCCGACGATAGGTAAATGTTGATGTGCGGTGTAATACAATAGTTATTTATGATATTAGTGCGGTAAGTTGGTTTTTACAAACGAGTAAACGAATGTAAGCACGAGACGAAGTCGGGGGCTTACCATAGTCACGAGTTTGTAAAAACCAAATCCGCACGTGTGTCATACAACGTTTTTCGACACATTTGCGAGAAAACAGTATAATAAGCAGTGATCGGAGTAGGTAGATTGAAATGGGGTCATTGATCCGAAACGTATATATTAATATGGACATTCCTCCGGAATTGGTGGATTATTAAAAAAAAACCGGAACTTATGTAGGAATTTTATTCTGCCAGAGTGGAAGGAGTCATTTGATGATTTGCCATCCTCAAAAAAAGGTAGGAATTGTAATAAAATGAGCAATATTATTCTTTATTATTCTTCATATTTTTTTTAACGGCACACAGTCACGATTTGACAAAACCCAACGACCAATCAGAACAAAGGATCATGAGTGGTACAATAACCGGTTATCAGAACAATGCGTACGCCCGCCGACGACATGCCAGGTAGCTCACTCGTTTACTTCGGTTCGTAGAGTGCGCATCTTTGTTTGTTACTGTGTTGTGAAAACGTTACTTGACCCTGGCTTGTGTACATACTGACTTCTGGAATCTGCTCTAAACCACGATTTGGCTCGAATATACGGACTCGGATTTTTCACTATTGAATTGGATCTACATATTTAAACCAAGCTTTGGTAAGTAATATTTTACTAGTTACAAGGAGTATAAAGCATGTTTGGATGTACTATAAGAATATTTTTAGTATTGTGTTTGTTCGCTTAACCTGCTGAACATACCATGAGTCTTAATATTGTTAAATCTTTAATAGAGTATGAACCAGTGAGCTTAGTGCGAAACAAAATTATGATATTCTAGTAATGTAGTCGCAATTCAGCTAACTCCACTATTAACCGACATTTTACTGGAATCCGTATATAATTTGAATGCCCTGTGTCCTCTTGCAATGTATTGGTAAAATAAATTACTATAGGCCTTATCTACTTCTCTACAAAATATTCTACGTAACAAGCCCTTTCATTTGATACCCATATTGATGGGATTGAAAAAAAACTAAGTTGTCCGCCATCTTGTAGCGGCAGCCATTTTGGATTGACAATAATATTGAATATACATAATTGTATTGTCACCAGAATCAAAGGCGAATACCAAATTTTAGATCAATCGGTTGACAGGAAGAGGGCGAAATTTCAATGACTAAATTTGATCCACGAAAAATAATACAAACGGAGTAAGCTAAATAAACTAAATAAAATGTAATTTTTTCATGTCTTTGTTTTAGGTGATATATACGAGGTTCCATCTCTACAACAGAGTTCAGATATGGCAAACGTCAAGGCTGAAACTGTAGAAAAATGGATATCCGGTCATCCCGAACTACTTTACGATCACGCTAGTGGTACAATATACTGTTCAAAATGCGAAAGCCATTTGAAAACCATAAATAAAGGAAACGTTAAAAGACATATCGAAGGAGCAGTACACCAGGGAAAGTTTAAGCGGCCCGAAGAGGAATTTTATTTCGATCTTATAAAATTTCTCATTTTGTGCAATATTCCGTGGTCTCAGATGAAAAATACTACTTTTCAAGATTTCTTTAAAAAATATATGTGTAGTACCTGTTGTTGTACGTGTACTAATCGTACTCTGCCAGATGAATCACAGTTACGGAAAGTTTACTTGGACAAGTTATTTAAGAATAAAATCAATTCGATTCGGCAAAATTATAAAAATGAGAAACTATGGATATCATTAGATGAAACGACAGACTTTTTAGGTCGCTATATAGTCCATTTTTTAATAAAACCATTACATCCTAGCAATTTGACTAGACCTTATTTGGTAGCATGTAAAATGCTAACTGTAGTTAATGGACAAACAATCACGCAATTTGTGTTAGAATGTTTGGAAAACTTTTGGGAAGATTCTTTTGAATCGAAGGTAGGTAACATTCTTGTCCTCTGCACTGATAGCGTTGCATATATGCTGTCTGCAGGACGAAATTTAAAACAATACTTACCTGAAATGAAGCACGTAACATGTTTGGCCCACTCTCTTCATCGCGTATCTGAGCAAATTAGGTTAGAATATCACGATGTTAACATTTTAATAGCAAATGTTAAAAAGGTATTTTTGAAAGCCCCAAGTAGAGTCAAAATTTTAAAAGAAAAATATCCAGATTTGCCGCTACCTCCCCAACCAGTTGTTACAAGATGGGGCACTTGGTTAGAGGCAGCATTTTATTACGCTCAAAACTTTGAAAAAATAAAAGAAGTATTATCTTGTTTAAGCAGTTCTGATGCGGTATCTATTCGAGAGGCAAAAAATATTATAGAAAAAGAAAATTTAAAAGAAGATTTAAATTACATTAAAGACAATTATTTTATAATTCATTTGTCTTTAAAAGAATTGCAAAAGCATAATTTATCGTTGACAGATTCACTTTTAGCATTTGACAACGTCAGAGATGCTATAAATCAGTGCAATTCAGAAAATATAAAAAATAAAATAGAACGTGTTATGGAACGAAACCCAGATTTAGACACACTTAGAGAATATAGTGAGGCCATTGAAAAAAATGAAGCACATAATTTAATACCTTTTTTTAAATTTGCTCCTTTGACATCGTCAGATGTAGAACGGTCTTTTTCCATTTATAAATGGACTTTAGATGTTAAAAGAAATAGGTTGAAAATAGAAAATATAGAGAAACTCATAGTTATATATTTTAATTGTAAAGATCAGGATTACCAGGATGCTGACATTGTAATAGATGAAGATTAAAAATGTGAATAAATGTAAAATGTGCATATTTAACAATAAACAATGTTGATTTTTATCTTTTTTCTTTATTCTACCCCTTTTTTTTGGTCCTAAAATCTGACTAAAATCAACCTGTTCCTTCGTATGCCCTTTACGTTTCAGAGTCGTGGTGCATCCTTAGAACAGTCTCACGACCCCAGCAGGCATTGGCCCTCTATGGGGCCCCGTCATTTATTCTACCCTTAATGCAAATTACCATGACCACTATGAAAATATTTAAATTTAAGTGCAACAATTTATGTCTATCTATAAAAGTTCTAGCCATAAAAGGCTAAAAATAAAAAAATAAAAATTAAAGCTTCGATCGGAATTCGATTGTTTTTATTATTCAACAGATAAATAATGAATTAATTTAGTTTTGATACCTTCCTTTAAATTTTGAATTGAGTAGGAATAATATCACTACCAACATTAACAATATTTAATTGAATCCGGAAATACCGGAATTACTTTCCGGGAAAATGGCTTATCCATGTTATTCTTTCTGTGTGCATTTATGATACAAGTACCAAAAATCAATCTACCTACTCCGATCACTGATAATAAGTAATGAAATAAACTTTTTGTCTTTAGAAATCAGTCGGAAAGTCGCAACAATCTTTGACGTTTCTAATATGAAAATGGCGCGAATTTGCATAGGGCGCCACATGCGCGTGGTGAAAATTAGAACCACATCTTTCATTTATTTTTATTCATCTTCTCTCATTTTCTCTTTAGTATTAAAATGAGACAAACGTATACAGCAAAAGCGCTTCCAAGGAGGTTCGATCATTCAGCTTATTTATTCTCGTGATGAAACTCCTTGGTGGAATTCTTACTAATTTTTAATGTAAATTAAAAAAAAAACCGTAAAGAATACGCACGGCGCTATACAACGGAGTATGCGGTAAAATATGTACTTAGGTGAGAGTACCTACTTTACCGCACATTGTGTGGTGCATAATTTTTAACTTTCGAACAATGCATACAGGCTTCGTAAATGCATTTTTTGAGCAAATGTGTTGAAAAGGTTTTTAACGTTTTCAAAGTCAAAGCAAATTCATTTCAAATAAACCATTTACAGGTACTTTTGAATTTTCAGTCAGTCAAAAATCACATTAATTTCGGATCGAGGTTTCGAAACGTTCAAAACCAAAATAAATATTACTTGGTATATAGAATCTATATCAAGTAAAATTTATTTTGGTAGTAGATAACCTAAAAGTAATTATTACTTGGTCTATACTTAATAGACCAAATAATGATTATTTTTAGGTTCTCTAAAGAGATGCGGAACATGGTGTAATGTTCCGCAACCTTTATTTAAAAGGGGGATCCTCCGACCAGACTGGTGTTGTGTTTTATGGGCAATTACCCCATGGTTAATGTCGGGTTAGTGCATGTTCTAATCGCGCGAAAAACTTTTACTTTATTCGTCCTTTTTAGCGGCATTAATACCGTCACAAAAATCAACTTAGCAAAATTAACAAATGAGACTCGTATCGCCATCTATCCCGACCGACAGCTGCGAACTAACTTGACAAAATCCTAAATCGCGATATCAGAGTTTACCGTGCGATTAGAACATGTACAACAGTCCGAATATCAACTGTCGGGCAGTTGCCCACCGGACACAACAACCGTCCGGTCGGAGGATCCTCCCTTTTCAATGGAAGTTTTCCGGACTTTACTCTCTGTTCCGCTATTTCCAAAACTGGTGACCCCGACGTGATATGAACACGCAACCTTCTGCTTCATCCTTGTTCCACACTGTACTAATGATGTCTTAAACACGTCATAACATGGCTCCTGTTCTTTCCTCTTAACCTTTGCGTTCATTCTTCTTCTTTTCGTGTCGATTGACTCAACTTCTCATTTTTTTTCCGACCAGCCGGACCTGCCAACATCTCAACCGTGTCAAATTTAGGTGGAGTGAGCGTGACGTGAACTGCGATTCCATCATTTTTATTTTGTATGGATTGACAGTACATTTCATGTTCACTTCATGAGTTTACACGGTGAGAGGTTTGGTTTTACTAGGACCGCTCTGTCGTTAACCACGTCCACGTCCTGAAAGGTGCGGGTGGTTCGTTGAACCACGGCTTACCGTCGACCCCGAGTGGTCCTTGTGACGCGCGCATGTTCCAGAAGGCGGGCTCATCGCGCAGCTGAGCGCCAAGCTGGCGCCGCAGCTGTCCCCGCACACGTCGCGCCGCGCCATCTCCAGCATCACGCCCGCCGACCCGGCGCCGCCGCCCAAGGGGAAAGGTAATATACTAATCAGTTCAGAAGGCGGGCTCATCGCGCAGCTGAGCGCCAAGCTGGCGCCGCAGCTGTCCCCGCGCACGTCGCGCCGCGCCATCTCCAGCATCACGCCCGCCGACCCGGCGCCGCCGCCCAAGGGGAAAGGTAATATACTAATCAGTTCAGAAGGCGGGCTCATCGCGCAGCTGAGCGCCAAGCTGGCGCCGCAGCTGTCCCCGCGCACGTCGCGCCGCGCCATCTCCAGCATCACGCCCGCCGACCCGGCGCCGCCGCCCAAGGGGAAAGGTAATATACGAGTACTAATCTTTTCAGACTTTCCTTCATGTCAAATTATCAACCACATTGTATACAAAAAGATACGTTAGGGAATAATTTTGCACGAATTGCTTTATTTATCAGTATAAAAGTACTATCATATATGTGGTTAAATACAATAATCATTTATTGCGCAATCATACACAAACATGACAATTCATATTACATTATCCGTCTTACGAATTTTCGATCAGGTCACATGTCCTGACGGTCACTTGTCCTGACGCGAGTTTAACATTTTTTACCCATCCCAAAAAGTGCACAACACCGCTAAAGAAGTTTTCACTTTAAAAAAAAATCTGTTATTGGCACCAGGCGGTGGTTATACAGTTTTAGTACAAATTTTAGCTCTAAGTCATCATTTCCTATATTTCTTTTTGTTAAATAACAGTTCGGTGTTATTAAGTATTGTTGTTTTCTCAGGTACAATCCCCGTGCAGCCCGCGTTCCTGGACAAGCTGTCCGCAACGATACAGCAACAGCGCCGACAGTTGGAGACCACGCGCGCCAAGAGCGTGCGCGACATGATCAACCAACACGCGCAGGTAAGGAAATAAAGAAAATAATAGTCAAAGTAAAGAAAGAAAATATATTTTATTTGGAACATAACATGACAGGACAGGACAATTGTAATCGGGTATTTTCCTGAAAAAATCTGTCAGATAGTTTTCCAAAAAATATTGGACACGTATTTTTTCTTTTTTCACGTAAACATACCATCAAGACGATACAGTCCCCCCCCAGCCCCCATTCTTGAACCTTGATTATCTTTATCGATTTCAAATGGCAAAAGAGGCGTGTCTAATATTTTTTAATAAATCTAACGTACGGACTATATTCGTGACAATCGAAGAAATCGGATTTGACAGCAAATATGTGAAGAAACATAGAATGTAATAGAATATAATAGAATATTTTTTTACAAATATTTCCGTGAAAAGGGTTTGACCTTCGGATTTCTTTTAAAAGAACATGTAACAAGAAAAAAATACCTGTTACTGTGAGTCTATGAATGTAATGGACCTTCGGATTTCTTTTAAAACAACATGTAACAAGAAAAAAATACCTGTTACTGTGAGTCTATGAATGTAATGGACCTTCGGATTTCTATTAGAACAACATGTAACAAGAAAAAAATACCTGTTACTGCGAGTCTATGAATGTAATGACTGTGCAAAATAACCTGCTTAGTCTGCAACATACATACCTCGGGCACTGACATCATCTCTATACGATTCGACCCATAAAAATATGCGAGCGCCATGTAGCTACGTTACAGCTGTGGTTTTTCCGACGGAACATTGTAGGTGTGTCATAAAAATGTATAGTAAACATGACAGGCATGTACCTTGCAATAGCTCTTTTATCCAGAAGCTGATCTCTAGTTGTTATTATTTTCTCTGTCTGAGTATATATCTCGGAGATCAGAGTGCCTCTTGGCAAAGGCCTCCTATAATTTATATTGTTTTCTGTCCTTTGCAACTAACAAATGCTTGCACTGTCTGGACGGGTTCACTCGAACCTGCGTGGTGCTTTCCTCAAAAGGCCACCTCAGACGTTAACCTACACGGTTCTCATATGTTTTTGACCATCCAATGTATGAACTTTTAAAGAGACTATGACCTCTGAGTTAGTTTCGGTGTTTCTTCTCAAGTTAGTCAGTTAGGAAACACCGGATTTTTTTTTCTTTTTTTAAGGATGGGATGGGAAATCATCAAATGACTCCTTCCGCTCTGGTTGGAGCGGAAGGGAGTGCTCTTACTGACTAAAGCCCATCCATGCTCCTCCTAGTACCCTTTGCTTAAAGGGCCACGGTAACTCTTACGAACAAAATCCGCAACCCAGGAAACACCGGCCTCGTCTAGTTTAATATAACCAAAACAAATTGACGTGTAAGAGACTTACTTGTAACGTATTTGCAAAATAAATATCATTTATCATAACTCTTTCCCAGTTTGAAACTGCTGTTAGATTAAGTTCATACTCCCATCTTTTGCGTTTTTTTTATTAGTGATGGGTTTGCTCTTGACTCTAGTCAATGTCAGAGATGACAGAGACAAAGTCTACGATGGAGCGAGCTTACCCAGAAGGAGCCTGTTCACTCTAACTTTGAAGAGATTAGGGTTGTAAGCTTTTGGACCCTTATTTCGTTTACCATTTCTAAGGCTTAATTTTACTCCTTTACAAATAAAAGAAAATTACGCTTGTATCGCGCGTCTCTTCGCTCCTGAGGCCTGTCTGATAGGAACCGAGCATTTTTGCGTTAGATTTTGCCTCTAGAACTCTGCGATAGATAGTGTAGCTAGTATCTAGTATCTTCGTAAAAGGATCAGCGGCCTTAGTGTGATTTTAAACGTACTTGATCGTGTTAACGTAAACGTCAGTTTGTACTGAAACTGATAAGCGCCGTCTAGTGAAAATAATGGAAAACCTCTTTTTTCTACACTGATTGACTGAACTGAACGTTTTCTGTAAAAACTGCACTAAAAGCTAGTTTTTCCAGAGATTACTTCCTACAGACAATCAATTTTGCCTATTGAGTTTCTTTGCTATTTTTAATTAATAGAACCGAGCTGTCATTACTGTTCAGCGTAATCGTTCTAACTGGTTTGTTGTAAACTTTCCAGCCCGACCCTCGAATCTGCCACACCTCACTAATGGAGCAGATCAAACGCGGCGCAACACTACGCCGCAACAAGCACTGCAACGACAGATCCGCGCCTAAAATACGCTAGGTAACGTATTAAATAACTATATTATGTCCTAGTCGTGTTGTAATAACGTTACATGTAACGATACGCTGCAACAAGTACTGAAACGACAGATCCACGCCTAAAATACGCTACGTAACGTATTTAATAACTATATTATGTTCTAGTTGTGATGGTATAACGTTGCGTGTGTAACGTTACATACAACTATTTATTGCAACAAATACAGCAACTACAGATTAATGCCTAAAATACGCTACGTAACTGTACTATGGACAATTCGGTTGCAATTGCAACGTTACATGCAACGCTACTTAACGTTACGTATTGTTAAGCAGTTTATTATGTGCAACACATCATATAATGCAACATTTTGTAGGGTGTTTATAAATTCGTTCGCTCTGGATTTGTGTGTACTGGTTATAATGAGTTATCATGTATAGAAACTTATGACACTAACCTAACCTGAGAATGGTTTATTAAAGAATTTTTCCTCAAAAGAACATCACGTAAAATACAAGTAGGAAAGTTTTCTCTGCTATTTAATTTTTGTAGGCAGAAGAGGTCTACCAATAGTACACCATAATTTGACCTGTTTTGATTTACTTTCATGTAGTTCCTTACCTACCTTTCCTTTTAAGGAAAGGAGGAGGAGCTCGTGGCTAAAGAATAACAGCCGCACGGGTCGATCTTCAAGGTTAAGCAATGCTTGCCGAGGTCGGTCTGTGGATGGGTGACCATCTTAATATACCGAGACTCCTCTGTGCTTCGGAAAGCACGTTAAGCCGTTGATCCCAACTGTCATTAGTACATAGCTGGCAGTTGTTACGGATTGTCAGAAGCCAGAAAATCTAACACCAGTATTGCTAAGAAATATTGTGTTACCCTGTTATTGGGTTGTGGAGGTCTGGTAGGCAGCCGCTTCATCTATACTCTATACTACTAATATAATATTATAAAGAGGAAAGATTTGTTTGTTTGTTTGTTTGAAATGAATAGGCTCCGAAACTACTGGACCGATTTGAAAAATTCTTTCACCAGTAGAATCGTACATTATCGATGATGGACATAGGCTATACAATATTTTCAAAAAGTTAGGGATCCGTATGAAAACTTCGATAATGTAACCCAAGGTGTGAGAAAAAATCCTTATATCGCGTACGCTGCGGAATCTATTGACAATAGAGCAAAGTGATGTACTACAGTTTTATAGAACTCATCAATGTCTACAAAAAAGTCCGCGATACCATATGTCTAACTATTATGGTTAAGTCACCGTGACCGCTTTTTGTTCAAATTAGTCAAGCAAATCCTTGGTGATATGAAAAAAGGATGATTTCGGTATCATGATATTAATCCTTATCCATTTAAATGGTTTGATAATTAAGGTTGATTATTTCCGTGTAAATCACACTTTAAATTATTCAAATCGGACCTTTCGTTCAAAAGTTACGACGGTAATAAACATGCTCGGAGTAAGAAAAATGTCGCGGCTTGAGCGAACTGGGGAGAATCATAACAATGCTTGGTCCGATGAAGTTGAAAATGATTTCGATAAAACAATAAAGTAAGAATAACAAATGTTTGGATTTTTCGCAAATAAACTACATACATAATAAGGGGTGAAGCAGGGGTTGCAGCAAGTTTTTAGAGGAGGACATTATTGCTTGCTTTAATTTACGTCGCAATGCTATGAACGAACTAAAAATGGAATTATTGAAACAGATGTACCTAACAATTTTTGCATAATCAACTCCTGACGGGGTGAACGGAGTGAACAGTTGCGGTGAACCTGAGACCATAGAATAAGTGGAAATGGCTAAGTAATAAATGTAATTATTGAAAATCGTTGTGCTTAATTTTCCAAAACTAACCTTTATAAAGGGGTATAGGGGGCGTTGAAGTTTGTGGAGTACCTACTAAATCCGCGCGGACGAAGTCGCGGGCGAAGTGCTAGTGTAAAATATTGGTATTCAGCTGAATCCGGTTTGCCTGGAAGCCGACCCCAATATAGTTGGGAAAAAGGTTTTTTCTATTGTAAGCCCATTAGTAATGCAAATAGAAACCGTGTAAGTCACGTCAACATCAACAATAAAACAAAATAAACACTAACTTCCCATTTTCCTTAACACTATTTTCGTTCGGCTCGGTATTCCCATATTAAACTGTGCAGAAGATTTTCTATGTTTGATTCTGATGACGTAATTTTATCTTCTGGAATGTACCATTGACCGTCTGAATGGGGCTCCCATATAGCACGGGTTTTCATAAAACATAGTCATGGTAGAAATTTACCCAAGGTTTTGAAAAGTCTGTAAATACTCGGTGATTCTATTAATAAAACAACTAGCTTCGCTCGCGTTCAAGTTTTATTTTTGCAAAAAACTAATCTATACAAATATTATTATATGGATAATATTAGTACGAGTATACTGGGTAATTTTTTTTCCAGTGCGCAAACTTTAAGAACCACTTCTGCCCATGTAAATGAACAACTTTCCCCAAGAAAGCCATCGTCAATTCCTAATAAAAAAAATTGAGTCTCCCATACAAATCGTCGTCAGTTGATGACAATTTTGTTCTACTGAACTGATTTTGAAAATTATTTTTGTATATGTTAGCCACATTCATGATTCAAAGCTATAGATTATACAGGAACGAGAAATCCCAACGGGAAGGGAAAACAACGGGATATACGCGTACGAAGTCGCGGGTAAAAGCTAGTAATATATTATTATGGGAATGTGTGACGGACTTTGTCACATAGGGTCCCATCTTTTTTTGTATGCAATAACGACCGTTTGTGTTCGTAATTGCCCAGCGACGAATGGGGGTCAACGTGCTTTCCGAGGCACGGAGGAGTCCCGGTATGTACAGTTCTCGTCAAATAACTTTGTCCCTCTGAAGTTAGCCATTTGCAAAGATCGCGCAGGTGCAGTCACGTAGCCGGGAGCAAGCGGGACGCAAGCATGCGTCGAACGTAAACGTAAGACTGAGACATAAAATCGCGCCGCCATAATCCCCGCCCCCATCTCTCTTGCGCATGCGCAGTTGCAGTTTGTTCGTAATTTTGACTACTACGCAACCACTCGTAGCCAACTTCAGTGGGGTAAAGTTATTTGACGAGAACTGTAAACGATGGACAACCACCCACGGACCCACCTCGGCAAGCGTTGCTTAACTTCAAAGATCGACCCAAGTGGCAGTTCTTATTTAGCCACGAGCGATTTCGGTGTTGGTCCCATAATGAAAGTTGTTCATAATGTTGAGAACAATTACTCCTTATGAGGTATTGCATTTATTCTGTTACACGTTATATAGAACAGCATATTCAGCTTCATATGTTTGATGAAACCACAGTTTTAGGGCGTGATATGACGAGCGTAACAATTTATCCTTCCTGGATACTCAATTTGAGTGTCTGTGGTTAACAAGCCTCCAAATCAGAACATTTGTATGACATATTATTGTCATTATTAAATGTAACTATGAAGTATTTTATCGTGTTTTGTCAATGATTACCTAATTGCAATTCACACGTAATGACGTCAATGTCTAATCGTCATCAATAATATTGTGATAATATGTCGCAGCCAATTAGCTTAATCAGCCGTTTAATTGGTTGCCTAGCCATTTCATTTAAATGTGCCGATTTTTAGCGACTTTAGTGACATCTTTTGTTCAATATCGTTTAATGACTTGCCCATGACACTATGTCGCTGATTAAACGGCACAGTTCAATGAAAAGGCTAGACTTTTAATTAAACGGCTGATTCAGCTAGATGGCTGCGACATAATAGGTTGGGGAAAAAGTTTTTTCGCATTTTTAAGAAAATTCAAAACATTTTTTAATATAGTTTATTTACATTTAACTAAAGTAAGTAGGTACCATTTTGTTCGATAACTTTTGCCATCTTGTAGGAAGGGACATGATCCCATTGCTATAGAAATTTTGGGACTTCTGATCAAAATACCGCGATAAGTGGTTTTGGCAGTCCTCTCGTGATTTTAACCTGACACTGCCTAAAGAATTCTAAAGAGACCGAAACAGGTGAAAATCTGAAGGTGCAAGGTCAGGACTATACGGCGGATGCATTAACACCTCCCAACCAAACACTCTTAATTTTTTCTGAGTGGCTAAAGATGTGTGAGGTCTAGCGTTATCATGATGAAAAACCACACCCCTTCTGTTGATTAATTGCGGCCGCTTTCTCTCAACTTCTTGCTTTAATCTCATCAGTTGTTTGCAGTAGAGTTCAGAATTGATGGTCCTGCCTGGTGGTAACAGCTCATAATGAATAATGCCCTTCCAATCCCACCACACACACAGCATCACCTTGTTGCAAGTTAACCCGGGTTTTGCCACAGTCTGCGAAGCCCGACCGGCCTTTGGACCACGACCTTTTTCGCACGTTCTTGTCGTACGTGATCCACATTTCATCACCAGTTATCAGCTTCTTCAAAAATGGTTCGGTTTCATTACGTCGTAATAAAGAATCACAAATGAGTACACGGTTCATTAGGTTTCTTTCAGTGAGCTCGTGAGTTACCCAAATATCGAGCTTTTTTGCGTAGGTACCCAGTTTTTTTCAAATCCGCCAAAACTGTTTTGTGGTCAATTCCTAGTTCTTCAGCTACGTCGTAACTACTGATATGCCGATCTTGCTCTACTTTTTAAAAAATGGCATCCATTTTATACGTAATAGGGCGACTAGAGCGATGTGCATCTTTGACATCAAAATTTCCAGATTGAAAACGCTTAAACTAAATTTGTGGTACACTCGGTCCATAAACGTCGCAAATTTTTTTCGCGGCTTGCGTTGCATTTTTACCTTTTTTGCAGTAAAATTTTTAAAATGTATCGTATTTCTTCATTAGATTCACTCATCTTGACAGTACGAAAAACAAATGAAAATCACACATTTTCCTAATTTAAATTTGGAATTATGTTCTTTAAAATTTAAACTTTCAATGATACCAAAACCAGCCAGATACAAATAGTATAGCCAAAGAGATTTTATAACAAGTTCGTACATACTATAATGCGAAAAGACTTTTTCCCCAACCTAATATTTAATAGGCTTACAAGTAAAATGCCTACTCTGATATTGACTGAAGTAGTTGTAGTTTTTTCTCGTGGTTGGTTCTTGTGGACACAAGGGTCGATCTTCGAAGTTAAGCAACCCTTGCCGAGGTCGATTCGTGGATGGGTGTTCCTCTTAATATAAGAGGCACATAATAAAGTACGAAGGAAACTCGGATCCTCCGTGCCTCAGAAAGCACGTAAAGCTGTTCTCGGGAGTCATTTTTAGGTAGATCTTTGAAAGTCAAAATCGGTTCATCCGTTTAGGAGCAACGATGACCACAGACAGACTCACAGGTACTAAGGGGCTTATAAAGGGATTCCTGCGGGATCGTATAACCGGGATAAAACTATACTCTGCCTTAATCCAGGCCGTGGTCTATAGAGACTTGAAAAAACCAGCCCAGTGCAAGTCGGACTCGCGCACGAAGGGTTCCGTACCATTATTTATAAAAAACTAAAAATATCACTTTTGTTGTATGGGAGTCCTACTTAAATATTAATTTATTCTGTTTGTAATAATATATCATCTGTGAAAATTTCAACTGTCTAGCTATCACGGTACATGAGATACAGCCTGGTGACAGACGGACAGCGGAGTCTTATTAATAGGGTCCCGTTTTTTACCCTTTGGATACGAAACCCTAAAAGCCACCTTCGATAAAACCACCACTTGATCAAACCGTTGACCCACTTTCACGTTTAAAATATTTAGGAAAAATTTATCACAAAATCAATCGACCGGTACCTACAATATCGTGACTCGTGACGCTGAACACGCAAATCAAACTATTTGATTCATAAGCGTCATATCACAACGAGTTCTGATTGGCGACACTGCGGCGGGAAGCGTTTCGACGAAGAGGTACAAAGTCCGTTCTGTGCTATCGTATTGACCAATTGTTCTCCGAACTGTCGTTATGGCGTTTTAGTGGTTTTTAGAGGTAATTGACCCATCTGCATTTGGACCGAAAACGGTTTTTGACCTCCCTGTGTACTATTGACCTGGTGACTGGTAATTGAGGGAACTGGGTTTTGGGATGTTCTACAGTCAATATGTCACGATTTTGTTTCCGGAAACTTGGGTTGTTTTCGAGGAATCGAACTTTTAAGGTTTTTTTGAAAAAATAAAATGATGAAATGGTCCAGCTCATCTCCAGTTTTGCGCTTGAAATATTACATATTTAGCCATTCATATTTATTTATATAGATTATTGAACAGGTACACAACTCTTTACTTCTATTTACCGACGCGTTACCTACCATGTCGTGACACTGAACAAGTCAATCAAACAAGTTTGTCCAAAACAACGAGTTCTGATTGCCCAACACTGCGTCGAAACGCGTCACGTCAAAATAGGTGCAACAAAGTCCGTGCTGCGGCCCTACCATGACTCCCCTTCCATCCCTCCTTCTCGCTCGAACTACTCACGCTTTAACACGTCATAGTAGGGCTGTTAAACTGACGAAATGTTCTCCGAACTGACGTTGTGTTACCTATTGACCCACCTACAGAATGAATCAAAATAACTCGGAACTTGAAAAGGGGTTAATGTACTCATCATTATGAACAACTTTTACTATGGGACCAACCCCGACATCCCGAAAAAGTATCAACTGCCGCATACATTATCATCATCATCATATCAGCCGAAAGACGTCCACTGCTGGACATAGGGCTCTCCTAAGTGTCGCCACAACAACCGGTCCTGTGCGTCTCGTATCCATACGCTCCGCGATCCTCATCAGGTCAATACATACATTTATGTTAGCATAAACCGACAAATGTACTGAATAGCAGGTTTTAGAGTTCCGTAGCCAAATGGCAAAAAACGGAACCCTTATGGATTCGTCATGTCTGTCTGTCCGTCCGTTTGTCACAGCCACTTTTTTCCGAAACTATTAGAACTATACTGTTGAAACTTGGTAAGTAGATGTATTCTGTGAACCGCATTAAGATATTCACACAAAAATAGAAAAAAAAACAACAAATGTTAGGGGTTCCCCATACTTAGAACTAAAAATTTTTTTTCATCAAACGCATACGTGTGGGGCATCTATGGATAGGTCTTCAAAAATGATATTGAGGTTTCTAAAGTGAATAGTTTGCGCGAGAGACACTTCCAAAGTGGTAAAATGTGTGTTAAAGGGGGGGGGGGGGGGGGGGCTTTAACTTCTAAAATATAATATGATGTACATTACCATATAAACTTTCACCGAAAATTGGTTTGAACGAGATCAAGTAAGTGGTTTTTTTTAATACTTACGTCATAAATCGTAAACCGCAATTTACCTTTCATTCAATCAACTCAAATATAATTTTCACAGATGATGTATTTCTGTTGCCGTTATAACAACAAATACTAAAAACAGAATAAAATAAATATGTGGGGCACCCCCATACAACAAACGTGATTTTTTTTTATAGATAATGGTACGGAACCCTCCGTGCGCGAGTCCGACTCGCACTTGGCCGGTTTTTTTTGTTTTCATCATATCAGCCGAAAGACCTCCCCCAAAGGGGGGGGCTTTGTCATAATCGCCACACTTGGCAGGCGTGTTGGCGATCGCAGTGTAGCTGTAGCAGTGTACCTTCAGAGAATGCTGCTGCCCATTCTTCACTCATATTCAGTCACTCTTTTAAATCAGTGTATGGTTGCAAAATCATTGTTACATCAGTTTTTAAATGATCAATGCGTGAAATTGTACAATGCAAAGGAGATTGAATCGATAAAAAATCTAATTTACCCTGAAAACTGGTCAAAAACATTAAAGTAGGGTTTGACACGTTAAATTATACTAAATCCAGACCCTGGCCCTTAGTTACCTGAATGTGAGCACTTATTCACGGTAGGTAGACTAACATTGAAAATACCAGACGCATTACGGAGTACTGCTGTGTTCAGTTGTAAATATTATAAATTATGGATTACCGTGAATTAGTCTTTCGTATAAACACACTTTCCTGCAATTCATAGGTAAATCAAATCGCCCTGGTTAAGTTTAAGCTGAAAGAACACTTTATGAACTCGGTTATAACCAGAGATCGGAATAGGTATACTATATTTAGGTACCTAAAGTTCGAAGAAGTAAGTAACATAGAGTTGATAATACCTCCTCTAAAATCCCGGAATCATAAATCATAAACATGACCATTGAATCCTGGGATTCAAGAAATTTAAAGTAAATTATTATAATATTGAAAAATCTTGTTATGTTTTTAGAGTTCCCTACTCAAACTTAAAATAAAGAGCTTTGTTTTAATACTTAACTATAAAATCAAGTCCAGTTCATGTTTTCATAATCTCGGGTTTTAATTGTCATGTTTATGATTCCGGGATTTTAGAGGAGGTATTATCAACTCTATGTTACTTAATTCTTCGAACTTTAGGTAAATATAGTCTACCTATTCCGATCTCTGGTTATAACTAAGTACTTATTTAGTATACTTAATATCAGTGAAACTAAGCCTTTTTGTAAGAATTTGAAAGTAAAGGGGATTGAGAAAATTTTTGGCGGCTTTAATAACTGATGCAGGAATGTTTCATATCCAAACGCATAGTTCAGTTATAATTCCGAGATTGTTCGTTTTATCTGATCAAAGTCTGGGGTCTACTCTCTGAGCCCGAAATCCTTAGTTTCGCCCTTAGTGTCGGGCGTTTTCTACTCCGTATCACCTACGGACTTACAATTAGTCCCGAACTCGAACTCAGAATGAATGACAACATGATTTGACAGTTGTTCTTAGTTCGGGTTCGGGACTAATCAATCATAAGTAACCACAGCTGTCTTGCGGGTTGGATATGGAGTAATAGTCAAAGTTAGTAACTGTTTGCATGTGAGGACTTGTAAGGACTTTTAATAGTGCTATGATTAAAGGTCACATATCTGCCACTTATCCGTGGTCAGCTGACACGTCCCGGGCACGGCCCAGACATGGGCGTGTGTGCACGAGTTCATATTAACTGTACGGACCGATATTTTTTTGATCACGGCCCGGAAATGTGTAGATAAGCCTTTCATCTCAGGGCTTGGCATTCTAGGATAAACCCTACTGACTGGGGTCACATACTCTCATGAATGTATGAAGGAGATATGTCTATATTAACAAACACAGTCTCATGACGTAACAAACATTTCCTCCATCAATACGTGACGTTTTCATTTAAGGTAAACTTGCCATGTGTTAAACCCTGTGTTCGGGCTTGAGTAATTCGGTTTTAAATTTGTTCAGGTAGACTTTGATACCTGTGACGCGTTATAATGACGGCTTTTGGAACATTTTAATGGTGTGTCTGTGGATAGTCATGTCAAAATTTGCAATGTGGTAACGTTTATTTCAAGAATCGTTGGTCGAGAAGAATTTAATTTGATGTATCCTCCTAGGCTGAACTCATAGTTCCAGGTATGCGGAATTGTTCGAAAGAGTTATCGCGGCCCTGGGACTCAAAGGGCATTTGGAAGGACACGAGTGGGTTTTAGTCAGTAACCCTCTTATTAATAAACACGGAATAAAGTTATACCAGGAATAACAAAGGAATAACCATACATTTTCATAGGTATAAACTTGGAATAAATTTATTCTGTATGATGTATTAGTA
The DNA here is from genome assembly GCA_947386135.1 of Melanchra persicariae. NCBI lineage: Eukaryota > Metazoa > Arthropoda > Insecta > Lepidoptera > Noctuidae > Melanchra > Melanchra persicariae. The sequence goes on from OX376667.1 coordinate 3,955,728, forward strand.
AGAAGAGTCTGACACTTCGCCCAGAGCGGCAGGAGTTATTTGATGAATCCCCAAATTCAAAATAAAAAAACGGTATTTTACGCAAACTGGAAAGCCTTCTAAGAAATGAATGGACCAATTTTAATTCTTCATGCGGGTGTGCAAGATAATTAGATGTACAAAGTTAGTAGAGAACTTTTTTTCGAAAACACTTTCTAAAGAAAATGAAACATTGCTCTCTCTTTCTCGCTATTTTTTTATTTTTTCATAATAGTTCGCAACTAACTTCTGAGACCTCGGTATCTTTCGTATGCAACATGCGTATCTTTTTTTTTAATTTATTTCCATTATAACAGCAAATTATAACAGCCGTACGAACCAATCTTGGTTAAGCAACGCTTGCCGAGGTTGGTCTGTGGATGGGTGACCATATTAACATACCGAGACTCCTCCGTGCCTCGGAAAGCACGTTAAGCCGTTGGTCCCGGCTGTCATGTAGATCTTTGGCAGTCGTTACGGATTTTCAGAAGCCAGAAAATCTGACACCAGTCTTGCCAAGAAGTACCGTGTTACCCAGTTAATGGGTTGTGGAGGTCTGGTAGGCAGCCGCTCCACATAAAATACTGGTATTCAGCTGATCCGGTTTGACTGGGAGCCGACCTCAATATAGTTGGGAAAAGGCTATGATAATATATATTTTCATTTATTTGCCAGTTTCTATGAAACACCGTGGGATGCTGGAAGTAGCTTTAGGTGAGCTTGCTCGTCCTGATCAATCGGCACAGTCGGATGCCAAAATCTTATTGAACTATGCAATACTTACTGAAGTCGGCTTTCTTGTTTTTGCATCAAATGTATGACTAAGTGTTGCGGAATTTATTCGGAAGAGTCACCGCGGCCCTGGAACGCAAAGGGTATTTGGAGAAACACGGATGGGTTTTAGTCAGTAAGAGTCTGACTCTCCCTTCCACTCCGCCCAGAGCGGAAGCCATCCTAAAAAAATCCTAAGTGAGTTTTCAATTCTGCCGTTTATCGATCAGTTTCTATACAAAATCAAAAGGTACCTTTGGATCACTTTGTTTTCTATGATATCATACACGGTTACCTATTTGTTTTGTCCTCGACGTAAGCAAACAATGACACCTACATTATTACCTAGTCATTTCAGTCATGCTAGCTTCCACTATTCAGTCTCTTGACCTATATTTGTACGACGTACTAATGATTCATGTCTTTCTTTGACCACAACAATATCTTGCGACAAATTATGAAACGTCATGTTAGGTGGTCGTCAATGTGAACTTCGAAAACGCCAATCGCTTCCATATTTGGTAAATAATAAGGACTCAATTGGTTCTGATAGTACTCGAACAGCAAAATTGGTACCTGAGTAGTTTTCGAGAAAATCGACCTTGGAGGTGTTCCGGCGGTAGTCACGCTGCCTTCAGCAGAACCACCGAAAAAGGGCATGAAAAATCATGGGGGCATGCTACAGCTATTCTCAGTAAACAAATAATAATAAGTACCCTTATGTGGTTCATTTCGTCAAAAAACAATTGAAACATTTGTATTTACCGAGAAATCAACGATGATAACTTTCGCGAGCTCGTTCAGTAGAACCACGACTTTGAATGTTGATTCCACGTTTAAGGAGCTTGTCGCTTTCATCAAACCTACATAGAAAATTAGTACCCTGCAAAATAAAATTAGCACCCAAAATTCAAAATTAGTTCTCCAGTAGTTTACAAGATATACCTACCATGCCATTGGTGGGGTGGCGGTAGTCACGATGTTAAGTTTTCATTTTAAGATTTATCCTTAATAAAAACTCTGTGATTTCTCCCCAAATTTATATGAAAATTGGTACTCCTAAAGAAGTTATAATGACCAACAATTCTATTCCCAAGTGTTGTATTTTAAGAGAAATTAGCTTTCATTACTTTTCCGTACTAATTTCCGCGTATAACCCGACCAAATTAAGTTGTCAACACACAGTCACATTGAACTGTTAAGGAGATGTACACTCGAGCTAAAGAGGGCTATAGAGCCAGATAATAACAGCCGCACGGTTCGATCTTCAAAGTTACGAAACGCTTGCCGTCATCGCTTCGTGGATGGGTGATCATAAATTAAAAACCAAGACTCCTTTTTGTGCGTCGGAAAGCACGTTAAGCCGTTGGTCGCGACTGTCATTTGTAGATCTTTGACAGTCGTTCTAGATAGTCAGATACCAGAAAAATTGACACAAGTTATGCCAAAGGGTACCGTGTTATCGTGGTCGCTCACAATGGGCCTCATCAGAAGGCTTAAATTCACCCAAAGGGCAGTGGAGAGGGTAATGCTTGGAGTTTACTTGCGTGATCGAATCTGGAATTATGATATCCGCAAGAGAACCAAGGTTACCGACATAGCCCAAAGGATCGCCAAATTAAGGTGGCAGTGGGCAGGGCACATTGCTCGCAGAACAGATGGTCGATGGGGCCGAAAAAATCTGGAGCGGCGACCGCGTACCGGAAGACGCAGCGTTGGAAGGCCTCCCACAAGATGGACCGATGACCTGGTGAGGGTCGCAGGTAACCGATGGATGCGAGCTGCACTGCACCGGGTGTTGTGGCGACACGCGCGGGGAGGCCTATGTCCAGCAGTAGACGTCTTTCGGCTGAGATGATGATGACTGTGTTATCGAAGTCAGATAAGCTCCATGTAAAATGCTGGTACTCAGTTGTATCTCGTTAGATTGCAAGCCAACCCCAAAATAGTTGCGAAAAGTATGTGTTTTAGTTTTAAGTTTCCTCTTGTAATTTACCTATGGTGTACAATAAAGTATATAATAAATAAATAGAATAAAAATGCTAGGCATAATAATTTTAGCATGTCAAACGATCAATAATTTATCGTTTGACATGCTAAAATTATTGTTTTATTATTAGAATTACCGAGAATTTCATACGACACACTATTGTATATTACTGCTACAACGTATTGTCAGTAGCCTGACCTGTCCGCTTGGGTTTAACCAAGTTTATTATTGTTAAAATTAACAATAAATTATAGCAAATTTATTTATAAATGTCCTGTACAATCGCGTCTCGGTCCTGTATAGTACAACCTAACCTAACAGTTGACCTGATTATGGTTGGCGCCAGATATACTGGGTAAAAAAAAATTGAACTTCCATACAAAATTGCCATCAACTGATCACAATTTGTATGGGAGACTCAATTTTTTTTTAGGAATTGACTATGGCTTTTCTGGGGAAAGTTGTTCATTACATGGGCAGAAGTGATTCTTAAAGTTTGCGCACTGGAAAAAAAGGACCCAGTATTTGAAATAAAGTACATTGACCTTTCCCTTATATCTCTTCATAGGTACCCAAAAAAGAATATGAATGGTAGTTCATTACTATAAAATATAAAGGATCTTGATAGGGCGTGTGGATTGTTTCTTTGCCACTATGCGTAAGCGCTGTGCGTCCCTGGTGCGTGTGGTGTGGGGCAGCGGCAACAGTATCCTGTCTCTAATTTCGAGCAGGCTGGACTGTCCGTACCTGAATCGCTGCTGCGCCATTTCTCATGGAATGGAGCAGCCGCGTTGATGTGTCGGACAGTGCAGCTGCTATGTGTATATTTTTATAATTACTAACATAGATTAAGTCTTTTACTTTTAGAGGTAGCGGAACAGAGAGTAAAGTCCCGCAAACCTCCATTGAAAAGGGAGGATCCTCCGACCAGACGGTTGTTTGTGTCTGGTGGGCAACTGCCCGAGAGTTGATATTCGGGCTTTGCTTGTGTTCTAATCGCACGGTAAACTTTGATATCGCGATTTAGGATTTTGTAGTTAGTTCGCAGCTTGTCGAGATAGATGGCGCTGCGAGTCTCATTTGTTGTGATGTTGATTCTGCTACGTTGATTTTTGTGGCGGCATGAATGCCGCTACATCACTCCTCTCCGGAGACCGGAGGTCGATAGTGGATGAGTCGTCCATACATCTTGAGATGCTTGCCAGGCCAGTGGAAGGTTGGTTCCAGTGAGTCGGAACCGGAAGTCGCAGAGTTCTCGGTGAGTCGGAACTACCTGCGTCGCAGAGTTCACGGTGAGTCGGAACTGTCTGCGGTGCCCCGATGCTGCTGCTGGCGTGACTGCTGGCGTCGACCAGGAGAGGTTCTTCAAGGCTCTTCATGTAACTGGCCGAAAGTGCAGTGTGCTTGCCAAGGTGGGTCGGAGCTGTGCGACGTGCTGACTTGACTGCTGGCGTCGACCAGGAGAGGTTTTTCAAGGCTCTTCATGTGACTGGCCGAAAGTGCAGTGTGCTTGCCAAGGTCGCTGATGATAGAGGCTGAGGATGCTGACCAGGAATGCGCGTCCGCTGCATGCTGGTGGTCAGGATACCCGTAGAAGCCGAGGGTACTGGCTGGCTGTATGACTCGCTGCTCGAAAGCTTGAGGTCAGGATGAGGAGAAGTGATGATGACGTCATGATGAAGTAGCTGCACGAAGGCTGCGCTGACGTCCAATGTCGAGGGTCACCAGTTTAGAGGTAGCGGAACAGAGAGTAAAGTCCCACATACCTCCACTGGAAAGAGAGGATCCTCCGACCAGACGGTTGTTTGTGTCTGGTGGGCAACTGCCCGAGAGTTGATATTCGGGCTTTGCTTGTGTTCTAATCGCACGGTAAACTTTGATATCGCGATTTAGGATTTTGTAGTTAGTTCGCAGCTTGTCGAGATAGATGGCGCTGCGAGTCTCATTTGTTGTGATGTTGATTCTGCTACGTTGATTTTTGTGGCGGCATGAATGCCGCTACATACTAACAAATGAGTCTTAGTTACTTGAGTAAATAAATAAATAATAATAATAATAATAGATATCGATTCGGGACAGCTTCATGTCTTTTTTTCCGATTTGGAATAAAATGTTTTAAAAAATGTAGGAGGGTTAGTGGCCGCTATTGCAAGTTTATTTGGCGCCAACCATAGGTGGATATCTTATCTTATGTAAGTAAGTTAAGTAAGTAATTATTATTCTAGGTTATATCAGTGACTATAGTTAGGAATATTTCCAATGATTAAAACCCCTATCCTTCAAACTAGGAAATCCCAGTATCTGTGTCTGAGTACACCATTGGTCCTACATTTTTTTTTCTGCCCGTTTTTTCTTGTTCTCGTAAGAATTTTCCGTTCCCGTATAGCCCATAGCCTTTCTTATGAACGTGGCTATCATATACAAAAAGAATTTTGCAAATCCGACTGGCAGTTCTTGAGATTAACGCGTTCAAACAAACAAACTTTTTAGCTATATCTGTCTACGACACATTTGCTCAATAATCTTCATTCTAATTAACGTTCAATCACCATTCAATCTAATATTCATTCCTTCACTCGTTCAAAACCCATCATGCAAAATCACTGTTCGTTACGTATTTAAAGTAATTATAAAAATTGTAAAAGCCTCAGTAAACCTATTTTTCTATCAAGAAATCTTTGTTTAATTTATCATAAACAATATCATATTAGTATATTATAGATGAATATAAACCAGTCATTTTTTGGCATTAAAGTAGTGTTTGACACTATCCTTACACCAAATGCTTAATTCGGAAACTAACCCTTATTTATGAAAATTATTGGAACTTTGAGACACAAAACCCTGCAGTAATAGCATACTGTAAGAGCCTCTTTGCGCAGCATCTGGCTGTACATACCTCTTTTGGACGTGGCTGGTAATAATTAGAATATTTGAATATGGTAGAACGGTTTTTGGTTTAAGCATTCAGATGTTATTGGACTCTCCGAGCCACGGTGCTCTATTATACTGATTTTATCCCTAAATCGGGTTTCATTTATAATATTTGATAAGTAGACCATAGGACATATTCCTGTGGTCTACAATACCTACCTACCGTCAATTTATATTAAGTTCACAAAATCCATAAATCACATTAATAATTACGAAAACGTTACAAATTCCTATTATTTTTGGCTAGAATTGACTGAAATGTTTAAACGTTCCAATGACATATTTCAGGTAATAACGTTCCTGCCTTCATAACAATATGTTACATACACATCATTTTAACTAGAAATACATAAACAACAAAACATTCTCCTGAAATTGATCAGCGTACTTCATAGTTCTATAGAAACATCACTAAAATACATTCCAATTAAGAACCTTATTGCATTAACTCGTAGATATCTTTTGCTTGAATTTAAATAAACTGAGGGCATTCCCAAAATATAAAGTCAATACAAAATCGACTCAATTTGTAAGTTTCTACAGTCGAAATTCGCATGACAGAATCATACTACCATTGTGGTAATCTGACAACTCTTACAGATCCTGCAAACAAGAATAAACTTTATTCCACAAGTCTTTAGAGTAGATATTGGCCTAGCACAAGGTTTATTTGTTTTCAATGAGAACACATTAGGGCCTGTGCATACCACGTTTTTTAAACGCGCCGTTGACGCGCGTTTGTAGCGATACAGACGCGATACGCGAGTCAGACGCAGCCTGTAGAGCTCTGTAGGATAAAAGCGCGCCGTCGACGCACGTTTCTAAAACGCGCGTCAACGGCGCGTTTAAAAAACGTGGTGTGCACAGGCCCTTAGTTTCGTCAGATTTATCCAAGCCAATATACGTAACAGTGACAATAACAAAACCTGTTCTATTATGTTTTCCTGTTACGCAGAAATGTCACAAAACAATCGTCTTATGAGGTTCTAATTGTAATAATAAGGAAGGTCATACAGTATATTGGTGAAGGAAAATGTATACCTATCCTAGAATCCAAATGTTCGAAGCCTGGGCCTGCATTTCTTCGTACAAAGCTTAGGGTAGTGACTTAGGTAAGTTAGTTATCTTAGTTGCTAGAGCTTAGCCTCTTAGCCAACTAGGTAGGTAGGTAGCTAGGTGTAGCGAAATCTATACCGGCACAAAAACTAACTTAGCGACATCTATACCGTCAGCAACGAACTACGTCAAACAAATCCTGAATCGCAGTATCAGAGTTTTCCGTGCGTTTTGAACATAAGTATACAACAGCCTACCAACAAGTAAGACAACATACAAGATGAGAAGACGATATCTTATTTCTTTCTTTCTTTTCTTCTTTCTTTATATCCGGTAAAGGCAGGTGTTACGTGGAGAAGGATGACTCATAATCGGAAAGACTGGCAAGCTCTTGGGGAGGCCTTTGCGAAGACGCAAGACAATCTCACTACCGGTGAAACATAATTAAATTTAAATTATTTTCCACATATATTTTATAAGATTGTTAAATAAAGGTTATCATTATGCAACAGCCTAAATATCCACTATGAGGCAGGCTCGCCAGACACAAAACACTTGTCTGGTTGGAGGATCCTCCCTTTTGAATTGAGGTTTGCGGGACTTTGTACCGTTCCGCATAAGTCTAAAGATGTGTTGCTAGGGAGTTTTTTGCACTACTTCTTCCCAGCCAAAACAATAAGAAGAGGTGAAAACGGCTCTCAGCTAATTTGAATGAATGAACTTTAATAACGAACGGTCTTCAATTTCTAGAAACCCAATGAATTTCTATAGTTATTGATTGTTCTAAAAGTTCTCGTCTTTTCAGAAACCGATCGAAACCCACTGATTTAAAATTCCCGGGAAAATTGGGTTTGCCTGTTCGTTGAAAATCGTACATGATAATTTGTTCCCAATAAGTCAAATTCCCGATATGTCCTCGAGCTGCTCGTTGCATCATTTCACTATGCATTTATGATGTCAGCCTAGATACATGTCCATAACAAAACTTTCCTCATTTTTGCATGTTCCAATATTTACCTACATTTTTATTTTATTTAAAGGACGGTCCATTACTAAGCTATCCTTACTTAAGATTATTATTATACATGCGAAAGTACTGAACGGATCGTCATGAAATTTGGCAGATATAAGCCTTTTTTTATTTCTGTTAGGCATGCACTTGACCACTATCTTACCTGATGGTAAGCGATGATGTGGTCGAAGATGGAGCACGCTTGCCTAGAAGTAACCTATGACTTAAAGACTCCCGGGTTGTAGCTATCAGGAAACACAGACTCTGGCAGGAAATTCCACTTCTTAGCTGTACGCACAATGAATGTGTTCCTAAAACGTTTTGTGCGCGTGGGTGGGATGTCCACCATATACCGGTGGCGCATCGCCGTACGTTTTGTGCCTCGTCTTAGCCTAGGATATGGACATAGGCTACTTTTTTACGCGATAACCGACATCTATTAAAGCTAGGTGCCCGACATTTCCTTGAACTGCACGTTGCATCATATAACTAAGTAATTATGATGTCAGTCTAGATACATGTCCATAACAAAACTATCAGAAAGCCATATAAGGTTGTTTGGACCTGGTCGTCATTTTGCCATTAAGGGTATGTCTCGATTAGTCTCGTTGACGGGACACCGTGTAGATGCTACGTCAAAGGATGCAATAGAAATCTATTACACTTTGGTAACACGAGGCTAGTTTCTGAAACTTGGATAACAAACTCAGAACACTTACAGGCACTTAAATTGTCGAACAAAAATATGAAGCTGCAAATTCAAAAAGCGTAGATCTGAAAAGAACGTGCAAAAACTTCATGGACCGTCTTTTGAATAAAATAGAAAATGTAAATGACTATTGGAACATACAAAAATGAGGATAGTTAGAATAGAATACTCTTTCTGTTTCTCTTCTCTTATGGCGGCAAAGGAACGAAATATACTTAGCGTCATGCGGGGCCAAACTCCATACATTTTCGTCGGCGCTTGACGTCACGTGCACACCCGCGCGCCCGGAGCGCTTTGTATATCAAGACCCTTATACCTAATAGCGATCTTTTCAAGACAATCTTTGAATGGATTTGGAAGAGAAAAAGAACAGAATAGACGAGTAGTTATACATATACACCAAGCTAGTGTCACTAGTTTATCTGCCACAGATACGTAGACAGTAAAAACTTTTAGCATTCTATTTTTGTTGGTTGTCTTTTAAGAACCTCTTTTTTTCTCTTCTTTTTTTAATTATTATTATTATTATTTTTTATTATTACTAGCCCGTACTGTCCCACTGCTGGGCAAAGGCCTCCCTCCATTCCTTCCAATGCTCACGATGTTGTGCCTCATCATTCCAATTCGTAAGGAAGATATCCAGGTCATCCCGCCATCTCCTTCGTGGTCTGCCGCGGCCTCGTCTCGCTGTTTCAGGGCACCAATCCTGTAATTTGCGGGCCCACAGATTGTCCGGCATGCGGCAGACATGTCCTGCCCAGTCCCATTTAAGTTGGGCAGCCTTTCGAGCCACATCAACGATTTTCGTTTTGGAGCGCAGTGTAGTGTTTCGAACGTGTTCTGTTAATTTAACACCTAGTATACTGCGCTCCATTTTTTTAATAGAGCGTAATTATTTATAGGAAGCAATGTTGAGATTATGGAAATTCGTTCACTGATAGAACAGCTACACGAGTGTCCTTTGGGTCATTTCTTCTTCCGTTTCGAGGTTCCTGTACGATAGGCTACCGGGAGCATAACCGCGTGAAGAAATTAAATGTTAAGAAATCCTTAACATATAAAATTCTTCCGTTACTGACCGAGTGACTGACAGACAACGCACAGCCAAAACTAAGTAAAAAGTTAACCACACCGACAAAGTGGTCAAATAAAATCTTGAAAAAAAAATATTTGGGTAGGCCCCTACACGCAGTGGCGATGATTTTTTTTGGCTAGTGCACGGTTTGAATTATTAGTCTTCGAAATAGTTCGAATTACTCGTATGGAGAAAACATTGGCAAGAAACGGTTACTCTTTTATTAAGTTTCCTTCTACCCATACATGACAGTATCATTGACTGGCCTGTTGGTCTAGTGGTTAGTGACCCTGACTGCAAAGCCGGAGGTCGTGGGTTCGATTCCCACCCAGGACAAACTTTGTGTGATGAGCATAATTGTTTGTTCTGTGTCTGGGTGTAATTTATCTATAATATGTATGTATTTATAAATTATATAAGTATGTATATCAGTTGTCTGGTTACCATAACACAAGCTCTGCTTAGCTTGGGATCAGATGGCCGTGTGTGAGTTGTCCCAAGATATTATTATTATATTACTAGCTGTCCCCCGCGGCTTCGCTCCCGTCAACTGGCTACCTACCCTACACCTACCCTACACCTACCCTACACCTACCCTACACCTACCCTACACCTACCCTACACCTACCCTACACCTACCCTACACCTACCCTACACCTACCCTACACCTACCCTACTTTGGCGAAATCGGTTCAGTTATTCTCGAGTTTTGCGCTTACCAACACATTTTGCGATTCATTTTTATATATAAGATATTATTATCATTGTGTGGTTCAATGTCTTTTAATGATTCACTTGGAAAGTTTTCTATTATGCTGATTTCATAATTTCTTCACTCTCTTACTAGATTGCGCAATCATTTTCATGTAGAGAACGTTAATAATTATTTATTTTGAATTGTTGCGGCGCAATATTATTTATAGGTATATAGTTAGTTACAAATGATTGTAAGAAATAAGTAATTGGAATTATATTTTCCATCGTGACTACGACGCTAAAATCGAAATTATAAAAAAAATCAAAAGTAGTTTTGCAAGAGTTGAGCAATTATCTTTAGAATAATTATTATTATGTTACCTATGAAATTGCGAACTTAAAATTATAAATATTTTTTTTTGGAAACAGAAATTTATTACACAAAGTAATTTGTGTAATAAATTGTGTTTAATAGATTGTGTTTTTCTGTGATATTGCCATATTTAAAACCATGAACACGAAACAAAATACTAGAAAAAAAAAATCTTCATAATCTTTCGGATTGTTATACATAGTATATTAAGCCATTGAGGCAGTACATACAAAATCTAGAGCTATGTTTTTAATTGTATAACTAATTTGATTATTATAAGCCCCTGTAAAATTAGTGGCGAGCATATTACCATAACAAATATATCTGAATGCAAAGGCCTCCCACTCCTTTTTCCACAAATGTCTGACCTCTGCCATTGCGAGCCAGTCTTTTCGGCTTTAGAATGATCATTATATAGGTATAAAATTTTTTATTAATATAAAAATTGTAAATTGTCAACAGGATGAATAAGATATTCGAAGAATGCTGCAAAATGCAACTGCTAAAAAATCACCGGACATTACAAGTAAGTATACCAAGCTTTCGAGCTATCGAAAAACACATTGTATACACAAGGACATGAAGAGTTTCTGTGAAACATGGAGTACGAGTTTTTGGAAAGTAGGGTACCTACAATTTATTTATTCTTTTGTCATTATATTACTTAATAATGAATGATTAAAAAACGTGTTTTTAGTTTGCTGAATAATGATGATAGAATGACTACATGGTTTTTATTATTTCAAAGCCTACCTTTACAGGCTTGAAGCGAAATAATATCGGCAAAATTTTGAATCATAGTGGTTTCAAATTGCCTAAGTTTTAGTGAGCAATATCGCTTCAAATTCCTTATGTTACTCCAATGTTTTCAGCCAATAGTTTACGAAAATTCGTGTTCCCTGTTCTCATAGTCAAAAGTATCCCAAAAAACGAAAGGGTTCAGGACAATAGTGTATAAGATTTTCAAAATATAAATTAATAGATTGTAAGGAAAATAATATCAGTTGTTGTTAACATGGTTTTAAAATTATAATTTTTTTTGCTGAATATTTTTTTTATTAATAATAATAATGTACCGATTTGATAGACTTTACTGTTGTCCGTAAAATGTAATGGAATGGAAACGTCAATTGTTATTGATGAAATAATTGAATTGAAAAATTCAATTTAAATGTCAATCGCACTTGATCGTATCCGAATCTGTCAATGTTCGTGTTTTCTAACATTTTGTAGTATACTATTATCTAATGTGAGAATTCTTTGAGAAAATATACACTAACAACATATCTTTTTTGACTTGAAAATGTCTCTTCTTAGTAAGGGGTTCCACTAATGCGATTTTGCGACTAAAACTGCCACATTTTTATGCGTTTTGAATAATTTACAATCAATTTTGATACAATTGTGTTGAGCACAATTCTATTTACTATTTATATTACAATTATTCTGTTATATTTAATAAAGTTTAATCATAGTTTAAACCTTAGTATTTTAAGATATAAGCAGAACTCTCTTAAACATATCTTTGACAACACTTTTAGTCTGAAAAGTGAGCTAGAGTCTACATAATCGCATTAATGAAATCAACCTTAAAAATTGAGTGTCTGTGAAATAAATATCTTTGCATACATATTATGTCACAATGTTTATAATATATTATACATATATATTTAAATATAGCGTTTTATAGATCAATATTGTAGTTTTTTAGGTAGACAATGTTTTCAAGCTGCATGTAAAGGTTAAAATAGCTTATTGATATGTAAGTTTCAGCAAGAAACATGGGTTGCTTATGTCCTACCTATTTGTAGAAAAATCGACTTTAAGAGCTACTGTACGGTAAACTCTTAAAGTCGACATAAAGTCCGACCTTAAAACGGATGTGAATGTAAAAGGGCGGGAGGCTAACATTTCATTGAAAAAAAAAAAACATAGTTTTATATATCTTAGAAACTATTCGCTCGTTTGATTTGTGTATCTTTTCTATACTTTGCAACGAGCAGTACTGAATGCTAGTTTGTATGTCATATAAAGTAAGCGTGTCTATAGATGTGTAGGGTAGATGTTCACATATCTGAGTTGATTATTGTATGAACGTCCATTTTAATGTCACCGAATTAACTTCCTGCTGTTGTATTGGTTGTTTTAGTGGAAATTACCATTTAATTTACTGTACTGTTTCATTCACAAATATTTACAAGACTCCCGGGACTCTTAAGTCATCATCTGCCTAGCCTTTTCCCAATTATAGGGTCGGCTCCCAGTCAAACCAGATTCAGCTGAACACCAGTATTTTACGTGGAGCGGCTGCCTACCAGACCTCCACAAACCATTAACTGGGTAACACGGTACTGCTTGGCAAGATTTGTCAGATTTTCTGGCTTCTGACAATTCGTAACGACTGCCAAAGATCTCCAAACGACAGCCGGTACCAACAGCTTAACGTGCTTTCCGAGGCACGGAGGAGTGTCGCTATGTTAAGATGGTCACCCATCCACAGACCAACCTCGGCAAGCGTTGCTTAACCTAGACGATCGGCCCGTGCAGCTGTTATAATTCTCTTAAGTCTGATAGGTTAATCCTCGTATACCGAATGCCTGTTCAATTTGATCGTTTATGATTGGTTGTAGAATTTCGGGCCGACCAATCATAGCAGCTAAGTTTTGACAACTATTTTTGACATTAGACAGTTGATGAGGTTTTCAATATATGGGGATTCGTGACCTGTCTGATACCGATCATTTAAATGAATTAATATAGAAATTGAAATTAAAATGAAATTATAGTTTAGACTTCATCATCATCAGCCGCTGTCCGACTAAACCCACTGCTGGACCTTTTTTTTCTTGTGTCTCAAATTATCAGATAAGTCCAATAAATCAATCTGATGAGCCTTTTTTTTTCCCCTGTTATGTTGAAGTCGGGTTCCATTCTAACGGCTCATAAGTGTAAAGTTTCGCATTTTTTTGTAATTTAGGAATACTTTTAATTTTTATCGTTGAGAGATCTTTTATAAGCATCATAATTCAAATAGTTTTTTTTTTAAATTCCAATATAAGATCTGTACTTATGTACCTGTGTTAACAAATAAAAGTGATCTCCACAACCCATTAACTGGGTAACACGGTACCTTGGCAAGACTAGTGTCAGATTTTCTGGCTTCTGACAATCCGTAACGACTGCCAAAGATCTCCAAATGACAGCCGGGACCAACGGCTTAACGAGCTTTCCGAGTCACGGAGGAGTCTCGGTATATTAAGATGGTCACCCATCCACAGACCAACCTCGGCAAGTGTTGCTTAACCTTGAAGATCGGTCCGTGCGGCTGTTATAATTTTGCCACGAGCTCCTCATGTCCTCATTTTGTCATGAGTTTGTGGTCAATTGTTCCAACTATCTTTTATTGTTTAATTAATTATTCCGTCGAGAAATTTAATAGTTATTTAAATAAAGTTACGTAGTCCTTCCAGGAAATAGTTTCAACTTTGTGGTTTAGTCATGGACTCGAATGATTTTCTCTTACATGGTACAGAGAAAGGAAGATCCGTACATGGGCTATGCTATATTCTGTTACCCTTAATTTTGGTTAAACCTAATTTATCCTCTGTAGAAATCTGTCTAATTTTACGACAAAATGTTTCAATCGCTTTGATTATGCACATGTTGGTAAGTAATTTAATTACTTCATTGTTGAGAAGGCTTTAAAACGATTTATAAATGTCTGTACTGAATTGGGAATGAGTATAGTCAGTCGAGACATATATTTCTAATAGGACTTTACAATAAAAACCATACTAACTCTTTTGGGTTTCATTATAAACTTTCAAAAATTAAAACCACCATAGTCGATCAAAAATTGAAGTTAAAGGATTTGCATCTGGAACACACAACACGGATTACTAAAAACACCTAACTGCCTAAAATACCTAGAAGCTATTGATTTGTTCATCTGCACTAGTAAATGAAATAATATTATGTCTACCCTACTGTCGAAATACACCTAAGTTCAGAAAAAATCCTTCCAACGTTGCAGAAAATTAAATTAACAGCTTGTAGGTACAATGTAAACAGTAAGATCCTCAGAAAGAAGCTGAACTAATAATAAATCTTCAGCCGCCATAATATCAGACACAATAGTAAAACAATGGCGCATCGACTCCAGGAGTAGTCGTTATAGTTAAGAGGATAAAAAATAATAGATAGATGAACTTTACCTACCTATGTTTCTTTTCCTACATTATCATTATGTATCATAAACAGCATTTCAATATCAGTGGACTTGTTACTTATCAACCAATAAGATTCGAAAAGAATTTAGCAACAGCCAATCAAAGCCAAGCAAATACCAGAATCAGCCAATAAAAATCGAGTTCCCTGATATTTTGTGTTGTTAAGGTAATTTCCACTAAAATATCCACTAGAGACTTCTGACTTACTAAACTATTAGTTAAGAGAATAAGTATGTAATTGATTATAAAATGGTGAAAATTATAACAATATTATGTCCCCCAAACGTGTGTTTTATTGAAATACCTATCCTGGAATATATGGTGAGAAAGGTGACTGGAGATGACGACGAATAGAAATATATTGAAGCAAGAAAATGTAAAAACAGGAAGGTCAATAAGGACTTGTTTTCGAGGAATGGTCAGGGCCGTGAACGAGTTCATATAAAATGTCCACACCGATATTGTTTTGAGTTCTGGATGGACCACCGTCCGGTCACGTACCTACGTCCTTTAGTTTAATGAAAAACTATTATTATCAATATTTAGTAGAAGCCGCAGAAATATTTAAACGATTAAGCATTTTGAATGTTCAGAACGTGTACGAACGATCGACGTTACTTAAGTGAGTATCACAACAGATGGCTTTCTGTTGTTTTTGCCTAACCGTATGGCCTCATTTACGGAGACGCGGGGCGTCGCGCGTTGCGTGCAGCGACGCGGCCCGCACATGAGCGTGAGTACCGCAGGACCACGAACTCCAATCGCTTCCATATTTTGCAAATAATTAGTACTCAATTGGTACTAATTGGTACTCGAACAACAAAATTGGTACCTTAGTAATTTTCGAGGAAATCGACTTTGAAGGTGGTCCTGCGGTAGTCACGCTCCTTTCAGCAGGACCACCATGAGCGCAGAAAAAGGGGGCATGCTACAGCTATTCTAAGTATACAAATAATTAGTACCCTTAAATGTGGTTCATTTCGTAAAAAAAACAGAACTGAAACATTTGTATTTACCGAGGAATCAACGATGATAACTTTCGTGCGGGCGTTCAGCAGGACCACGACTTTGAATGTCGATTCCAAGTTTCAGGAGCTTGTCGCTTTCCTCAAACCTACATAGAATATTAGTACCCTGCAAGATAGCTTAGTACCCAAAATTCAAAAGTTCTATTCTTAGTACACTGGTGGGGTGGCGGTAGTCACGCTGTTAAATTTTCATTTCAAGATTTCCCTATTAAAAACTCTGTAATTTCTCTCCAAATTTATACAAAAATTAGTACTCCTAAAGAAGTCATAGTGACCAAAATTTCATATTTCTGAGTGTTGTATTTTAAGAGAAATCAGCTTTCATTACTTTTCCAAACTAAATCTCCGCGTATAACCCGACCGAATTCAGTTGTCAAAGGTGGCATTTACAGTCACACTGCTTAAAATTACTTTTTAAGCAGTCTGACTGTAAATGCCACCAACTGTAACAAACACAAAAAGCTTGAAAAATCATTTCTTGGGAACTTTTTAGACACATTTTTTTTATTGACATTTTTTCCTTAATGTATATCAGCTACCCTTAAATATGACCACACCTTTCTGGAACACCCTGTATTACAAGTGATACCTACCAATGTTGTTACTATTCTAAAATGTAAATGTATTTAATTTTATTTTGTAAGTAGGTACCTATTCGTATAAAATTGATAACGAGACTTACCTAAAAGTGCTGCTGAACAATATTTTATTTTTGCTTTTCTGCTGAACAATAATAATTTAGATAAATACATATTACTAGACAAATAACAATCTGCTAGGTATACAAGTCATTACATCATTAAAATCCCGCTGGGATAAATTATATCATTAAAAATATTATTTTCCTCTCTAGATTGGCAGTTGCATCAAAATATGACTATATCTCTATTTAATAACAGTTAAGGAAACAATAGTATAAAGTATTTGTTTAGTTACTAAGCTGGGTGGGAAGCCCATGTACTTAGACAACGTGTTCCTTTTGATATCCCATAACTATAGGGCAGTTGTACTCGACCTTTATTCTCTCTAAGCCACATTGCGCTTCTACAAATAAGATGGGCCGCAATAACCTACAGTAAAATAAAATTCTACATTTAACAGTAGGTATCTACATGAATGGGACCTTTGAATTTGTGACAAAAGGACCGTTTTCATAAGGCATAGGCCAAATTTTCACGTTGATAGTCGGTGAGGAATAGTCTCAGCACATCGTTAAGGAGTGAGTCAGTACAGGAGGTAGGTACAGATACATACAAATTGATACACTGACTTAATATAGCATCAATAATGTGCTAGGCTATAGGGCCACACGGAAAAACTTAGCGGGCCACATGCGGCCAGCGGGCCGCAGGTTGAGTATAGCTGCTCTAGAGTATTAATCAGGCCACCTAAGAGAATCGAATAGCATAATAAATATTTTACATTTCAACAGATTTTTCTTTTTCATTTCTCCTATAAATTCATTCGACAAAACTGCGACTGTCCATTTAAAGCGAATTTACCTGAAAAACAAAACAAAAGTGGATGACTGACCTTACTTATCAATGACATTTAGGTACCTACTTATACTGGTGACAATTTTTGAATTACTTATCATAATTAAGTTTGGTGTTACCTACCTACTCAAACAATCTGCCTAGCCGATTTAAAGTTAAAACCTCATCATTTTTTTTTCTATTCACCCCTCAGTTTTTAACTAATCAAAGGTGAGATGAAGTTTTTCAAAAACCTCACCTCACCTTGAAAACGACTGTTTAACCAAACAGCAAGTGTAGCGGAAAACACCGCGGTCTAGTAAAAATTAGTACTATATTTGTCACTAGATGGCGTTGTGCATTTTGGGTCATTTTCTAGATCGCGGTGTTAAGATTTTCCGCCGATAGTAATAAGGGTCCAGGAAGAATATTTTTTTGTCAGTTGAGTTCTAGTTCTGTTCGGGTGTAATCAGTACAAGTAATAAAATTAGACTTGGGCCAAAGTGTCCCAAGTTTCTGGAGAACCAACCAACCAGCCTTTTTTTTTTAAATCAACCCCCAGTTTTAACCCTCTCGAAGACGAGGGTTAATCAACGACCTTTAAAAGACGATTTTTTGGCTTCTGACTAGCCTTTACGACTGTCACAGAGGTTTTATGTTTAAATGTCATTTAAACAAGTCGGGAGGAATGGCTTAATGCTTTTCGAGGTACGGAGGAGTCTTGGTACTTTGACTTTATGTATCAGATCTATCCATGGACCACCCTCGGCAAGCGTGGCTCAAACTCAAAGATCAATCTGTATTCAGCGATTCTGTATATTGGCAAGTAATTTACCATCATCATCATTTGATCCTATGTCTGTATGTGTGTTACCTCTTTACGTCTTAACGGCTACATGTATTTAGATTATACTTAGCACATGTGTAGACCCAAGTCCTTGAATAGGACATAAGATACTTGCTTTTCAACCCGGGAGTATATTACTCAAAAATATTTTAATTTCACACGGGCGAAGCAGCTGGCGGAATTTAGTCTGAAATATTAACAAAAGTAACTGTGTCATTTTAACTAACCTTTACCTAACGCACCTGCAAAATCACAATACGGGAAATACAGAGTGGCGTCTTCCGCCATATTGAAATTCCTGTGACGTTAAATTACGTCACATTCCAGTTGAAATCTATTAGCATACCGTAGACAAAAAGCGTATGGGGCTTACCTACTACTTCTGCATCGGTTTATTACGCGGCTGCAGCAGTATGAAGAATGTCCTGATAAACAATACAATTTTCAAAGACCAAACACTGAGTTTGATTCATGGGTCCTATGAGTTTCTTAGCTCTCTATAATGATCAACGACAACGGCGTGTGTTGTGTTCCTCAGAACAGAATGCCCTAAAGTGTACCGTAAGTCTCTTTCGTGAGATTGTGAGTGACGCCAGTGCGTTGCTGACCTTTTTTATAGAGCTGGGGTGAATCGAATAAGCAATTTTCCGACCCATAGGTACGTGCTTGGACGTGGAGTTGTGGAAACCAGTCTGTTCATCATCTGCCAAGCCTTTTCCCAACTATATTGGTGTCGGCTTCGAGTCAAACCGGATTCAGCTGAATACCAGTATTTTACGTGGAGTGCCTACCAGACCTCCACAACCCATTATCTGGGTAACACGGTAGTTTTGGTAATACTGGAGTCAGATTTACTGGCTTCCGATATAAAACAAAATATTTTTACAAAAAAGAGCACATTCAAAACTAATGGGCTGCTCTGGAGCAGCGCTGCTGTAATTTTTAGTTTTAGTCTTTTCAGTACGGATCCAAATTTATAACTAGCCAAGCAGCTATTATGCAACTATCTCCTCTTTATCTCTAACCGACTCTTTGATATTAAAAAGATGACATTACTGAGTTTGGGGATTTAGATTGAGAACATTGTAGATATTTAGATATCATGATTGTCTCATTAGTATACCTAGGCTATTACAAATAACCCTGTATAATTCTAATATAATTCTAGAATATTAGTGGGAAGTACAAATCCCGTATACGCTTAAGTGGCTAACTACGTTTTGTTTGTAATATTTGTATTTTATTTGCATTGTATTATTAACTATGTTAAATGGCTGTGCCCGACAGGGTCTATGTGAGCTGTCAAATTATTACCAAGATCTTTTTAAACACATGTGTTTGCAATAAAGAATTGAATTGAATTGAATTAGGTACCTATTCGTAGTCGATGCCTGGCTTTCGAACTGTGCACGATTGTTGATAGGCAGGCTCGCCTCCAAACTTCTTATCTGAGGTAATATGGGATAGCTCTGGTAGCAGTCTGGCACTTCTGCATAATGTCTCGGGAAATTATGTCTTGATGGTAGTATGCACTATGGTAAACAGTTATTAATAGCTAAGTGATTAAAGTCTATCCACGTCATCCAATAGCGAGAAATTGGATGACCATTCAATGATTACACTTTCTGAGCTACTTATTTTATTGCACAACATGAAATGCAAAGCTGTTGCACATTTTCTCAACCGCATTTTGAAACAACTAAATAAGAAGAAAACGGTAATTCTGTACGTCATACCTAGGTACTACTTAGTACTTATGACTAACACGATACGAATCTAATTAAATAACCTGAGTAGAACTTGCTCTCGAGACGGCCACGCGCCGTGAGCGTGACCCACGCGCGTGGCTCTAGAGGAATTGTGGCCGCAGAGGGTGACGAGGGTCCTCATGAATATTCAAGTGCAAAATTCAATCCTACGATCCAACTATTGAACTAATCCTAATCCTAATACTAATATTAATAATGTGAATGTTTGTGAAGATTGACATATTTGCTTTGTCTCACAATTTATTTAAAAAAGAACTGGTTACTGCACTCAAAACCAATTAATAATTTTGTACAATGTTATGATTAGCCCCACCTTTCATCCATACTGTTTGTAAGTGAATTATACTAGTAATATGTGGAAACGTTGTTGATTGTACTTTAACCTACTTAATTGTATACTTAGACATAAGAAAAAAAAAATGTACAATTGTTTGTTTTCCCTAATAAAATAAAATAAAAAAAATAAAATAAAAAATAAAATTGAATGTATCTCACACGTAGATTCTATTGAATGTCATCATTAGGAGTGTGATGAATATATTAGTAAAGAGATTAGTAATATTCTATGGATTCACATATTAGTAATCCGACAAACAGTCTTTATGATATGAACACTAATCTAATATGGAAGTGATACGTAATATTAGGTCTTAGTTAAATATCATTGATCCTCAAATATTAGTTAAGATATTATAATATTGCTAGACTAATACATTCATATTAGCTAATACTGAAAAATATCGGTATGAACCCATCTATAGTCATCATCAGATAACACATAGACTATACCATAGTACAGGCTCCGCCTAGTTTGGGATCAGATGGCGGTGTGTTCGTTGTCCCAAGATATTATTATTATTCATCTTACAAACATACATTTTATATTTTTAAATATTTCAATAACAAAAAAAAAACAATAAAAAAACATTTAAAAATATAAAAATAGTAGTCCGCCGGTGTCGGGAGCTGGGTCCAAGCTACCGGTGGTTAGGGCTCCAGAGAAAGGAACCTCCTCACAATACGAGCTGTATCGAGGAGTACTGCCTTGTGTATCAGGCCCTTTACCCAACTGCGTAACGCCAGCTTCGACAGGTGGTCGAAGCTTTTGGCTATCAAGCCATTGGCCGTAACGACTATCGGCACAATGACAGCCGAGTCCACATTCCACATGTCGACAACCTCGTGTGCTAAGTCAAGATACTTGATTTGTTTCTCTTTCTTTCTTTTATTATTATTATTCTTATAATTTATAATTCCGACAGCTAGTGTTGTAATAAACGTAAGGCAGACACGAAACCATAGATAAAGTGCCACATTATCGAATCGAAATGCCAAAATATAAAGGATTGATCACGTGACATTTCGACAGAGTTTGTCTGTTGGGGTTTTGACAATCGCCTTCGCCACGCTACCACTGACAAAATGTCACTTGTCTGGAGCCTAAGTCTATCTATCCCCCCATATCCCATTTTGAGATTAAAAAGGAAAAGAGATACCTAGTTAGCGGGCACTAATGTAGTAAATGTTATCCCAAAACGCTAACGTGTTACAAAATAAACGTAGTAAGTACTTCTTAAGGTGGAAGCGCCAGGGTAGCCCGCGAAATTCTGTTAGAATTGATGCCAAATGTTATGATTTCATGAAATACTACATTTGGCATCAATTCTAACTGAGAGAGTTGTATTGATGATTTTAATGATTACAGCTCTGTAAATAAGTACTTGCTGCGGCCGCGAATCATATTTTGATCAACATACAACCTGATAGGTTGCATGTTGGTCCAGCAAATTGCAAAAAAATTGAATTTCGCCTAAAGAGGTCATTATAATCCTCATTTTGAACAACTTGTATTAAAGGACCAACCTCGAAATCCCGAAAAAAATATCAGCTGTTCAGTATATTTTCTCGAGTAATGTGCACAGAAATAAATGGAGCAGTCGGTAAATAAAAACAAACATGTTTTTTTTTCGCGATTTCAGTGTTGGTCCCGTAGTAAAAGTTGTTCATAATGATGTAGTACAATGACCCCTTAAGAGGTATTGCGTTTATTCTGTTACACATTATGTAGAAAATGGGTGATATATTTTACAAACTTATGGTAGACACCAGAATGCCAATTCTACAAATTTTCAAGTAACGTTCACGCAATCTGTCAAAAATGTATGAAAATTAAGGATTTTTTGACAGATTGCGACTGACATGCGATTGCTAACGTTGTTTAAAAATTAGTAGAATTGGCCCTCAGATAGATAAATTAATGTGCAATAACGGTCATTCACCCACATAAATTTATTGACTATCTTAATATCAAAAACAGAAATAAAGACAATACACCTGTCCTGAATCGACTTCTATCGTTATCCTTTATGTTCTCTAGTAATTAGAAACGGTTCATAATTTATTGTTCTGGTTTCTACGAAGGGATATTAGGGAACGGTCAAGTACTTTACTGCAAGGTTATCTGGTGCCTATCATAAAAATGATTCTTAAACATGTCATTTAATTTTTAGTGGAATCATGAAAAAAAAACTTGAGGATACCGAAGCAAAATTTCAAATTGGAAAATAGGGTTTAGTTTTACAGTAATTATAACAGGAAACCAATAATAATGATTTTTTTCTAATTTTTCAGAATTAGCCTTTACCTTTATGGCGTTTTAAGAGAATGCGTTCTATATGACATTTGCGGTTTTGATGAGCCATACTTCTGCCAGCCAAGGCATATATACCTAGGTAGGTACCTACCTATACTACGTAGTCTCCGTTGCTCGTCACTCAAGGTTCATTGGAGGACCAGCGTCAACAGCATCTGTCTGGCATCATTGCTGTTATGAATCTTTTTGGCCCAGCTGTGAGGCACCATACCCAATTTTTTTTTGCCACTTTTTTTATTAGTGATGGATTTGCTCTTGACTCTAGTATAGCTATGTCAGAGATGACAGAAACAAAGTCTACGATGAAGCGAGCTTACCCAGAAAGAGCCTGTTCACTCTAACTTTAAAGAGATTAGGGTACATACATAAAAAACGAAACCCTTCTTGGATCACTCGGATGTCTTACGTAGTTAGTAAATAATTTTTCACTTTTAGGTGACAAACTAAAAAAGTTTTAGAAACTTTACCGTGTGACATCAAATTTAGTCATATTTTTTCATAACTTTACTGTAAAAAGTTTTGAAGATGTCACCAAATCTGAAATCTTGAAAATCTTGGGGTTATTATGGACTCTTATTTATCGTGGACTAACCATATCGCTGAAGTCAGTCGGAAGGTGCACTACACGTATCACTCGCTGAAATGCCTCCAGAGCTTTTTGCCCTTGAAAACCAAAATTTCCCTAGCCCAAACTCTCATTCAGCCCATCATAGACTACGCTGATGCCTGTTATTTGAGGAGATTTTGAATAAACTTGAGCGGTTGCAAAATATTTGTATTCGTTTTGTGTTCAACCTTAAAAATACGATCATGTTTCAGAATTTCGCAAGATACTCAAGTGGCTCCCGATTCGACTTCGCAGGAACTCTCGGATATCGTGTTTGCTATTTAACATTCTTCTCAACCCTACAATAAAGTATATAATAAATAAATAAATAATAAATAAAACGCCTTCCTACCTGCGAGAACGCTTTTCCTACTCCCGTCCTTCTGATGCGCCTTGCAGGTTGCATCTTAAAAATCTCCTTAAATCCCCTCCCCACTCTACCGTTTTTTTCTCCCACTCATTTACTGCGCACGCGGTACGGTTGTGGAATGCACTGCCGCCTGACATTAGGGACTGCAAGACGCTTACAGTTTTTAAAAGAAGAGTGAAGGAACACTACCTTTCCCTACCGACATAGTTGCATAGACTCGTATGTATGTATTATTATTTATCTTATAATATTATTTAGTATGTATTAGTATCATAATATCTTTTCCTATTTGTAATATTTAATGTTTTTTTATGTTATATTTAAAGTTTATTACTTTATAACTTTTACCTACACACGGTGTCTACATCTCTTTTATTCGACTTTCCTTTCGCAGGTATGCTGGAAGAGATTTCATTAGAAACAAGCATCACCTTTGTACCTATTTTCAGTCTCCTTATACTTATCTATCTATATGTTAAATGTGTGTACAAGAACTGTTAAATAAATAAATAAAACAATAATAGCCTTAATTCAGACCTGTATTAAGTCACGTAGTCCTTTACGACGCCATTTTGACGCATCACACTCAGCAGTCACAACACGTCATCCGTTTCGTCACAACTTTGTACTATTTTATCCGTGATTTGACCCACAAGTGACGTTGTATGTTGTCATAATTAATTGTTATCTATTGGTGACAAACATTATGTAATTGTTTTAATAACAATAAACATGCAGCAAATCACGTAGGTTAGGTAGATTAGTAAGTAAGGGAATAGGTACTTAACTATTCATTTGTCCGTGGTTCCAAGAATTTAATTTTTTTTTTTTTTTTAAATAATATACTTATGACGGGGGTTCCTTAAATGTTTTATTATGCTCGATATATAAATCAATCAGGAGAATACTCTCTGTGTTTTTATGTAATTGAGCCATTTAATAAAATCTTACCATTTCTATAATTTAAACTTGTCGTATGATTAGATTTTTTAGTCTGCTTTAATAGTTTAAGTTAAAATTTGCTTCTATTTTAAAATTAATAAATCAATTCTATTTAATTTTATTTTTAATAAACGTATTGAATCACGTAGGTTTCTAACGAATGAAAATGGTTCGAATTATATAATGCAAAGCATAAAGTACCTACATGTTTGTAGGTACTGTCAATTAAGCTTAGATCCAACAGTAGAAATGTTTTCGTACCAAATGTCGATTTCAACCAAAGCCTGGAACCCTGATGTGACCTTTACGATTCACTACCGACCTATGTCTACCTATGTCTACCTATGTCTACCTATGTCTGTCGACCTATGTCGACCTATGTTTCCCCAACTATATTGGAGTCGGATTTTCCAGTCTGACCTGGTGCAGCTGATTACCAGCATTTTAATAAATATGTTACCGAAAAATTACAAACGCCGTAAGATTGTAAAATATCGCGTGAAATTGAAAAATATTTTTTGTAATAAGACACGGATATATTGAAAACTTTTGAATTTGGATAGGATTTTTTTGTATACAAACGATTTTTTCAGTAATATCGAGAAATTATGATCTAATACAGATTTATTACAATCTTACGGAGAAGTAAATTAAAATTTGAAGAATTTGGAATATGTTTGATTAAAAAGAAAATTGTGACGTTATATTGATTAAAATTATACCAGCTGGAACTGTGCAACTAGGTATGTGGTTTTTCCTTTGATCTTCCATCAGCTTCCTGGAACCTCAACATATTTTACGTGGAGCGAATGCCTATAAGACTACCACAACCCAGTAATTTACTTTGACTTAAGTCATCTTTTCTTGCTTCAAAAGCAAGAAAATGTGACTTAAGTCAGAGTAAATTAAATTAAATAAAAAGCGTCAGCGCTTAAACCAATTTTTCTCTGAAACTCAACTTTTTCACAACAAATAATAGGAAAGAGAATTCTGGAAACAAGTTATACAAGTGGGGTTTAAATTTCCTACGCAAACGAAATTCTGGGTAACATCATTAAAGCTTCAAAATAATTATAATACGCACTCCTTACATAATTGTTACGTAGAATTAATTAAATATAAACAAGTTAATCAAAAAACCTTGCTTGTTGTACGTCACCGTCACATAAGGAAAGGTATAATTTCCAATTATTACCTCACTTTATATTTAACAATATTAGGACTTCGTCATACTATTGTTGTTCAATTTTGTTGAGTCTAAAAGGTCCTGAAATAACAGGTTGTAGCATAAATTTACTAGAGTGCTTTTTGTTGCGGAATTAGTTCGAAAGAATCACCGCGGCCCTGGAACGCGGCGGGCTCTAGGAGGAGCACGGATGGGTTTTAGTCAGTAAGTTCTACTCAGAGCGGAAGAAATCATTTGATGATTTCCCATCCATTACGTTATCTGTGCTTTGTTGGTCTATAAATCTTCAGCCGCCATAATAGCAGACACAATAGTAAAACAATGGCGCATCGACTCCAGGAGTCGTCGTTACAGTTAGGAGGATACGACACTTGTTGCAATTTGTCAAAAAAGCCAGAAATTGTGGCTATTTGACAGATTGCAACTGAGATGAGAATGTGAACGTTGCTTAAAAATTGGTAGTATTGACCCTCAGGAATGCGATTGTTCGTGCTTTGAAGGAGCCTGTCATTTAAGCTTACACAATTCGGATCTCATTCGATTTTAATAAATGCCAATCACTTGTTTGATCTTTGAAGCCAAAACCCATTCAGCATTCACGTTCTGTTTGTTTGACAAATTAGGAGCATTAAACAATTCGATTAGGCCGCTGAAATGTGTAGATGGGTACGTAATAAAAAAGCGAAAGGCATTGGTTTTTCCATAATGATAAATTTCGTTACTCACCTACGATATCACTCCCATTTACCTTTTATGTAATTAAACCGAACACAGATTCCCTGAATACCATCTCTTATCAATTGCGGTTTATATATTATGTGCATCATGCTTTATTAATATTTGATTTAATGTATTTATTTAATTGAGGTTTAAATTATGCGCTGACTAGGTGCGTGCATGTGGGCCTGTTCCGCGAAAAATACGATAAAGTCCATCGGATGTGCACTGCTCATATTTTTAACTCACTCACTGTTCAGAATTCAAATCTTGTGAAGCAAAGGTGTCATTTAAACATGTAATAAAGTTGTAACTGGCCAATGTCTCTGTACATCGCTCGATCGCACAAGGTGACTTTTGTCACCCAAATTGGACCAGAAATAAATCCTCATGCGAAATTTTGGATGGATGTTTCTTAGCCAATCACGCTTTAACGGCTGAACGTATCTGCATGAAATGTTGCATAGAGATACATTTTAGTCTGGAATAGCACGATGGAATCCTTATAATCTATAGACCACGTTTTGTATTGTTCACAAAAATGTTATCTTTACGGTCTAATAGAACAATTATGGTCAACTAAAGACCCATTTCAAGAAAAAAATAAGTCTTCTCTCAGTTTTGGGAACGTACGACCGGAATGTTAGTAGAATCTTTTAGCTCACAACGATGCACAAAATTCTAAGATCGCCTTCGCTTACCCATCACACAAACTCACTCAGTATTAGAAGAACTTGACAAAAAAAATCCTCTTTACGAACTCATCAACCGCTTAAACGTCATCAAATATACACATACAGGTAACAAAATTTAAACAATTGGCAAGTCAACATCAAGAGGGCTTCTCGATATCAACACGGAACCACCGCTAGTCTCCGAAGTGCTTAAAGCGGTCCTCTCTTTAGAGACAGGCAAAGCACCTGGACCTGATAACCGCTGAAATTCTACAAGCCGACTTAACTTCCGCTATCGACAGCTGCAGCAGCAAAGATCTGGTTCGCTGATGAACTCCTCAACGACTGTAACAAGGGGCTTTTAGTAACCATATTCAAGAAAGGTGATCTCAGTCATTGCGATAACTGGATTGGGATAACGTTGATATCGATTCCCACAAAAGCCTTCAACAATAGATCCTGGACAAGTTATCGAAGGCCGTGGAACCCCTACTACGTATGGAGCTGGCTGAGTGTCGTTCGAGCCGCTCGTGCACGGACCAGATCATCACTCTCCGTATCCTACTGGAGCAGGCATCAGAATGGCAAAGGGAGATTTAAGTTACCTTTTTCGATTTCGAAAAGGCCTTTGATACGTTGCAGTGGTCCAAAATCTGGTCACGTCATCTAGACATAGGACTGCCGCCGTATAATGACACCAGTTTGGGTTTTCACTCAAACATAGGTATATCCGTCCACTCCAGGGTGAGCACCTTCTCTGGAAGGCTGTTATGAAAGTTTCAGTGCTTAAGTCCGATGCAAGTTCTATGTGTACAGCCTTTGCCACCATGCAGACAAATAAGCACATGTAACTCCTACCCGTAGATAACGAGGAGGTCGCTTGTACTATCTCAAATCTAAGACAAGACTGTGCCACTGGCTGGGATGGGATCTCCATGAAAGTAATAAAACTATGTGAAAAGGTTCTTGTACCACTAATCACGCATATTATTAACTGTTCTATTGACTCAGGTATATTCCCGAACACTTTCAAAAAAGCCGTTGTGCATCCTATACATAAGAGTGGTAACAGGGACTGTGTCGACAACTATAGACCTATTGCTGTACTTCCGCTAATGTCTAAAATAATGGAAAAAATAATTAATAAACAATTAGTAAATTATCTGAACAAACATAATATTATAGCGAATAACCAATATGGCTTTAAAAAAGGTGTATCTACCGAAAATGCAGTATTAGACCTAACAAACTTTATAGCAAGGAAGTTAGATAATAAACAGAAATGCCTAGGTCTATTTCTGGACCTCACAAAGGCGTTCGACACAGTCTCTGTTCCAATCCTCCTCTCCAAGCTGGAGAGTATCGGTATACGAGGCATTACGCATAACCTCTTCGAGAGTTACCTAGTGAACAGGAAAATTTGTGTAAGAATAGGACCACACATAAGCGCTGATGAGTTTATGACTTACGGAGTGCCACAAGGTAGTGTCCTCGGACCAACACTATTTTTAATTTACGTCAATGATCTATGCACCTTAACCTTACCAAATGCTAGTATATTTACATATGCCGATGACACCGCCATTGTGGTACATGGTAAAAACTGGTCCGAAGTAAAAATAAACGCAGAAACATCCCTACAAATAGTGAAAGAGTGGTTACACGGGAACCTTCTAACATTAAACCTCCAAAAGACTAACTATATTCCTTTTTCGATAAATGCGAAAACAAAACCTCCCAACGGATATTTTATCATAGCCCATTCATGTCAGGATCCCACAACCTGCGCTTGCTCATCATTGCCCCAAGCTACATCTGTCAAGTACCTTGGTGTGATGGTTGACGATGGACTGAAATGGTATAGTCAGATAGAAAATACCACCTGCAAAATTAGGAAAACCATTTTTCTTGTTAAATCGTTAAGACACTCCGCAGACCCTGAGATTCTTAAAATGGTATATACTGCCCTCTGCCAGTCCATCGCCAACTATTGCATTCTAGCATGGGGTGGCACCGCCAAAACGAAGTTCCTAGAGGTGGAGCGGGCACAAAGAGCTGTCCTCAAAGTTATGTTAAATAAACCTTTCCGGTATCCCACACATCAGCTATACGCCCAACATAAAATTCTCACGGTGAGACAGCTGTTTGTGCTCAGAGCCACACTCTGGAAGCATCAGCAAATACCTCCACCAGACCCAGGCAAACGGGAAAACAGTACAAATTGCCCGAGTGTGTCGCATAAAACCGCCTTTGCTAGAAGACATTTATACGTGCTGAGCTCAATAATTTATAGAAACATAAATAGATCCTCACATATAACTAGACTCAACAAACACGACGCTAAAAATAAATTACAGAATCTGCTGTATCTTCTTGACTATGCGGAGACCGAGAAACTGCTGTTGCCCATGTCATAATTAATCCGTAACATGTCACTGCATAACCACACTAACTTCCTTCACATGTAATAAATCTATAACATTCTCAACATCTGTATACACATACACACACACACCATACCACTATCACACACACATACCATCACACCCACACCCATACACGTACCATACCTCACACTCACACACCATCACACCCACACCATCACACATGCGCACGCGCACACGCACTCACACTCACTCTCAGTTACCTCTAATTCACCTCTTTTACGTTTCTTTATATTGTGTTGTATAATATCTTCTTGCCGTGTATAATTTCTGATTTAGCGTTTGTGCTGTTAATTTGATAAGGGTAAGATAAAGTCCAAGCAACAGTAGAACACTGACTCCTAAGACACAGGGTATCCTAGTTTAGGAGGCAGGGTTTAATAAATTTGTACACCTTTCACAAATTGTGTAACACGAGCTAGATATCTTAAGCATATTGTAAGGTATTTGTTCAATAAATATATTATTATTATTATTCTCTTTATTCACTTAATATACATATAATTTACATTTTTAAATATTTCTATAAAAATATAAAAAAAAACATTTAAAAATATAAAAAACAGTAGCCCACCGGTATCGGGAACAGAATCCAAGCTACCGGTGGTCAGGGCTCTTGAGAGAGGAACCTCCTAACGATACGCGCCGTGTCCAAGAGTACTGCTTTCTGGATCAAGCCCTTGATCCAGCTGCCCAACGAGAGCCTCTTGAGATGTTGGTCGAGGCTCTTGGCAATTACGCCATTGGCCGTGACGATTATCGGCACAATGACTGCTGTGTTCACATCCCACATGTCGACAACCTCGCGAGCCAAGTCAAGATACTTTGTTTGTTTATCTTTCTCAGACTTCACGAGGTTCTCGTCATGAGGGACTGCTATATCAACAATCATTGCGCGACGCTCTAGTCGGTCTATCACCACTATATCAGGCTTATTAGCCAAAATAGTCCTGTCAGTGATGATAGACCGATCCCAATACAATGTGCAATTGCCATTTTCGATAACTGGGTCGGGCACATACCTGTAGTACGGTACTTCCGATTCCACAAGATTGTATTGAAGAGCAAGTTGCTGATGGATAATCCTGGCTACAAGGTTGTGCCTGTGCAAATAGTCTCCGTTAGCCAGACTAGAACAACCGGAAATAATGTGGCGGATAGATTCCCCGGGCCGGTGACATGCCCGACATATGTCAACCGTACCGTCCTTCACAATGTATTTCCGGTAGTTGTTCGTCATCATAACTTCGTCCATAATCGCACAGACAAAACCTTCGGTTTCCCCGAAGAGGTCACCAAAACGCAGCCAGGCTACGGACGCTAAAAAGTCTACATCGGGCCCATGTAGGACCCGATAAAAACGCCCGTGAAGCTCCTTGCTCTGCCATACCTCCATGCGGTCATTAGTATCTAATACCACAGGTTTGCGCCAGTTCTCGTTAGCCAAGGAGAGCGCGGTAAGGCCTTTGTCCACCGCTACCACGTCCTGATGCATACCCACGTCGGCCTCTAGGAAATAGTCCCTAAGGCTGCATACCTCGCGGTTGTGTAGGGTCTTAGCATTTAAGAATCCACGACCCCCGCACTTCCGCGGGATATACAGCCTCATCACCGATGACCGTGGGTGATGCATCCGATTTGCGGTAAGCAGTGAGCGTACCCTCCTATCCAGGGCGTCAAGCTCCGTCTGAGTCCATTTGAGTATGCCGAAAGAGTACATCAATACCGGCATGACCCAACCGTTAAAGGCGCGCACCTTGTTTCCGCCTGATAAAAGACTGTTAAGTACTTTGTTCAGGCGGCCAAAGAAGCGCTCCTTCAACGATTGTTTCATGTCAGCAGCATTGATGCCTAACGCTTCCGACATACCCAAATACTTGTAGGTTTCGGTTGAGGAGAGGGATCTAAGGTGTATGGAATCCGAGAGTTGGGTTCCCACGGATTCCATAATCTCCCCTCGCTTTACATGCATGACCGCACATTTGTCCATACCAAATTCCATCCTGATGGCGCTACTGAAGGTTTCTGTTACCTTCAGTAGTTTCATCAGTTGCAAATTGTTAGGAGCAAAGAGTTTTAAGTCATCCATGTAAAGGAGGTGCGATATGACCTGACCACCTCTTCTCAACCGGTAGCCTTGGCCCGAATCCTCCAGCAGTATACTGAGAGGGTTGAGGGCCAGACAAAACCACAGTGGA
Source organism: Melanchra persicariae (assembly GCA_947386135.1). Lineage (NCBI taxonomy): Eukaryota > Metazoa > Arthropoda > Insecta > Lepidoptera > Noctuidae > Melanchra > Melanchra persicariae. Next base: position 3,987,501 of record OX376667.1, read on the forward strand.
CTCAGACTGTCGCCCTGAAATATACCACGCTCTATCCTTATCGGTTCGCTGTTCGCCTGGATCTGTCGACATACTGGATAACGAAGGACCGTCCTCCACTGCCCCATACATGACATCAGGAAGGTGCGCAGAACTGCATCAACTTTATACAACTCCAGCACCCTCATGAGCCATGTATGTGGCACTGAGTCATAGGCCTTCTTATAATCTATCCAACATGTTGACAGATCCTTTCTAGAACGGCGTACCTGTTGGCTAATGGCAACATCGATGAGGAGCAGCTCCTTAGTACCGCGGGACCCGTTCCTTCATCCATTTTGAGAGGCAGACATTATTGAATTGCTCTCAATATGTTCGTTAATCTTTGCTCTCAAGATGGATGTAAGAACTTTATAGACCGTCGGTAAACACGTGATCGGTCTATAATTTTTAGGTTCCGCAGTACTACCTGATTTATGGAGCAGGTGGGTTATTCCTGTAGTTAGGAACTGTGGCAGCGATCCGGACTCTAAGGCAGACTGGAATTGAGATGCCAAGCGAGCGTGCGATCTTTGAAACCACTTAATCCAGAAATTGTGCAGCCCGTCCGGCCCTGGAGATTTCCAGTTAGGTAACGGACGGACTGCACGAGCTATATCTTGGAGGCTGATGGTAATTGCCCCCATCTGTGGTATCGGATCACACGCACGCTCGACCTCCCGAGTCCAATCACCCTCGGTGTGACTGACAGGCACCGACCAGATGCTGCGCCAAAATGAAAGCATGGCGTCATCATCCGGTAGGCGCGCATCAGTCACACCTTGGTCCGGTCGCTCCCAAGCCCTATAAACCCACCTTTCGTTGTTTTGGAATGTGCGATTCAGAGTGTATCGCTCCACTCGCCGCTTGTACCGACGTATACGGTTTGCCCATGCATAGATTTTCTGCTTCAGGAAGTCGATACGCTCTGTGACGCGGGTCGGGTAATCACGAGGACTAATATCAGTCCCCGAGAACGCCCGTCTCACAAAGCGCATCACTCTACGGCGAGTGTTGCCCTCCCTGAAGCAGATTAGTTTGCCGATGAGTGCTCTAGCCTCACCGATACGACGCTCGATCCTGCACTGCCAAGCTGGTACAGCTGGTCGTGTAGCTCTGTCAGTGTTAGGAAATTTTACATGAGCTACACGACATGCCGCTGCAGCCGCACAGTACAAGATCGAGTGGGTATCGGTGAGGTCTTCGCTGCTATCAAAATAATTTGAAAGCTGCAAATCTAGAGCACACACCAGCGCCCTATTTTTCTTATGCATGGGCAAACGAGGTAGACGGGGTCTAAGCTCAGGCGGTGTGGAGCGATACTCTCGGAAAGCATCCTCCAACGCACCCCTCAATCGCTCATTGCATTGGGTACTCACGGATATAGCCACGTCATCATCATCTTCACCAACGTGGTCGGGTCGCGGTGAAACACTTGGTTGTATTTGCACCGCGGCCGGTGGCGAAGCAGGCGAGACACGGCTACTCCGTGATACCAGACGCAGTCTATCAAGTACGGCGTCATCCAACATACGGTTACGCTGAATGACCCGCACCTGATCCGATAATCGTTGGGCTGAAACGTTGACACCTGGCTCAAGTACCTGAAACAGAGAGAGCATCCGACCACGGTACGCAGTCAGGTTAGTTCCCCCCTCTGTAGCCCCAAAGTATGAGCGCATGACATTTTCGTTTATGGATTGTGTCCATCGCATGCGCTGCACACTTCCACCGGCAGCGGGGACCCTGTCAGAGGCCGGCGGGCCTCGAAGTCCCAAGCTGGTCGGTGGTCGGCCTCGTCCGCGCCGACGCGCAGGTGGTGGTGTCGTCGGCGGCGAGAAGTATTCGTCGCTCGAGCTCGACGCAACTGCAGCAACCGGAATCTCAGGACTCACGGCTGGCGCAGGTCCCGGCGGCTGCGAGGCGGAGCTGAGCGACGAACCCGAAGATGTTGGATGTGTGTTTAGTTTTCGTGCCCGGCTTCTTGTTAACATTTCATTTGTCCATTTCAGAGTCGCCAAATAGTATTTTCAAACATGTTTTCGTATAGGTTGACTTTCTATAAAATTCTATTTCTTTTTTTTTGGTGGATTCTTGATGAAATACATTTTGTTATATGTTATTTTTAATAAAATTGAGCAAAAATAAGGAGTGAGAAAAATTTACGTCAACCAAGTTGACAGCCGGGCCACAGATTATTATTATTATTATTATTATTGTTTTACATTTGTTATCCTCGGCGAACCGGTAAGAATTGATAGCACGGGCCTAAGCCAAGTGTTCATCAATTGGGTTATGAGAAGATGCAGTAGACTGTATGATAGATTGGGGTGTATTAGTGTGGATGTTTAAGTGCGGGTTATCGGCTTCACATTGCAGGAACTTTCTTACTAGCCTGCACGTGTTTAATATTACTGCTTTCTGCAGTAGCTGGTAAGTGCTTGAAGGTAGTTTTAAAGAATTAAGGGATTGATGCAGTTGTTTGGGTATTACTCCAGTTGTAGATAACACTACAGGGACTATTGTAACCTTTTGAAGATGCCATAGTCGGGTTATTTCGTCTTTTAGTTCAGTATATTTGGATAGTTTTTCTGCAATTGTGGTCTGTACGTTATGTGTGTTTGGTACAGCTATATCTATTAGATACCCAGTTTTATTTATTTTATTTATTACTGTGATGTCCGGCCTATTGTAATGAATCGTTCGGTCGGTAAGAATTGCACGATCAAAATACAATTTCGTGGTCGCGTTTTCCAACACCGTTTCGGGGTTGTATTTGTAGTATGGTACTACAGAGTCTATAAGATTGAATTGATGGGCTAGTTTTTGGTGAATGATGTTAGCTACTTGATCGTGCCTGTGTTTATAATCTGTCTGGGCTATTGATTTACACGCACCTGTAACATGTTGGATCGTTTCTGAAGAACTATTGCATTTTCTACAAGTGTCTGTGGTTAAATTTTTAATAATAAACTTTCTGTAATTTCTGGTTTCAATAACTTGATCCTGTATAGCGAGCATGAAGCCTTCAGTCTCTGGGAAAAGCTCACCTCGATTAAGCCACGCGTTCGACGCCTCTTTATCGACATTTGTTTGGCATAAGTCTTGGCGATGCCTTCCGTGTAGAGACTTCTGGGTCCATTCTAGAATTTTGGTTTTATCGTCGGTCACCTTCTCATTCTTTTGTTCATTTTGGTCTTTTAAATTCAGAGGTGTGAAATGTTGGTCGTTTTGGGCTATTAGTTTGTGTAGTGTGGAAGATGTAGATTTGCCAAAGAAGTATTGTCTAAGACTTGTGATCTGTCTGTTGTGTAAGTTTGATATGTCGATAAGACCCCTGCCTCCTTCTTTTCTCGGTAGAGTCAACCTTTGCTGGCACGATCTAGGGTGATGTTTACGAAATTTGGTCATTGTCGTGTTAATGTTACGTTGTAGAGATTTTAGGTCAGTTTTGGTCCAGTTGATTATACCGAAAGAATAGGTGAGTACAGGTATAGCAAAGGTGTTGATTGCTTTTATTGTGTTTCGTGAATAGAGTTGTGTTTTTAGTATTGTATTTAATCGATGTTGAAATTTTTGTTTAAGTTTTTGTTTAGTGTCTTTACAATGTATCTGACGTGATTGTGTGTATCCTAGGTATTTATAAGTGTCCTGTTCATCTAATGGTTCTATATGTTCTCCTGTATGTAAGGTGTATTGGTGTTTATAGTTCTGTCCTGCTCTAACTGAATTTATTTTGCATTTGTCTATACCGAATTCCATTTTTACGTCGTTTGTGAAATGTTCTGTCAGGATAGCTAATTCGTTTAGTTGACTCTCGGTTTTTGCATATAACTTAATATCATCCATATACAGCAGATGATTTAAAATGCCTGTTTGTGTATCAGTCTGTTCGCTGCCAATTGTATCTGTTGTTTTTAAGGGAATTCCTAATGATGTTGCATTTAAAATATTAGAAAGGGGATTTAGAGCAAGGCAGAACCATAATGGGCTCAGGGCATCGCCTTGGAAGATTCCTCTCTGTATTTTTATTGGGTTGGTATCTATTGTTTCGGTTGGGGTAGTCATTCTAAGCACAGTGGTCCAGGTGCTCATCATGGTCTTCAGGAATGTAATTAGTGTTGGGTGTATTTTATAAATTTTTAAAACTTTTATGAGCCATGAATGGGGTACAGAATCATAAGCTTTTTTGTAATCGATGTACATTGTAAACAAGTCTGATTTAGATTTTTGAATTTTTCTCAGAATTACGGAGTCTATGATTAATTGCTCCTTGCAACCTTGGCTAAATTTTCGGCATCCTTTTTGCTGTTCAGCTAAGATATTATTGGCGTCAATGTGTTGGTATATCAATTCAGATATACAGGATGTGATGATCTTGTATAAGGTCTGCAGGCAGGTGATAGGCCTATATTTAGCTGGGTTAGAAAGGTCACTGCGGTCTTTCGGTATCATGAAAGTTGTACCTGATGTTATATAGGACGGTATTGTTTCGGGGTCTTGAATGAAAATATTGATATAATTATGTAGATAACCATGGATTGCTGTGAATTTTTTGTACCAATAGCTATGAATATGATCTGACCCGGGTGCTTTCCAGTTATGTAGCCTAGAGATTACTTTATGAAATATCTGTGGAGTAATGTATTCAAATGTCATTGCTTGAATGTTCGTGTTGTTGTGTGAAAGTTCTGTTTGTATCCAATCAGCCTGGTCATTGTGTTTTATTGGTTGTTCCCATATATTTGCCCAGAAGTGTTTGAATATGTTTGGTTCCGGGGTAACATGAACACGATCATTTGTGTGGTTTTCCTGAACATTCGTTGTTGCCTGACTAATACTGCGATAGAACAGTTTTTCGTTGTGGCTGAATAGAGTGTTTTGTTGTTTTCTTTGGGTGCATGCTTTATACCTTTGTAGTCGACCTGTTAAGACTGAAAGTTTTTGTTTTAGTGTGTCTAATGTATGTGTTGCTCGTGTATTTGGTCCCTCGTGTATTGTATGTACTTTGTATTGTTCTATTATATTATTTACATGTTTAACTACTTTTTTACTTCTGTTGCCGTTGATAAACTGTGTCATTCTACCAATTTTTGATCGTAAATCGTTTAATTTTCGCTCTAGTCGTCTTTGCCAATTTGGTATGTATTCTTTTTTTTGGCCTTGGTTACTTTCTCTTGCTTGAAGGGACATTTTAGCCCCATTAACTTTAGCAGCCGTCCATGCGGCACTGTATATAACTGTTTGGATTGTATGAAAGTCAGTGTCTTTACTGACGTTTTCAGGGAAAACTATTTTGTTAAGATAATTAATTATTTTTGAAAGGTTTTTGGATGGTTTTTGTTTTGGGATATAAATTCTACTAATAGGGCTGGTTTTTAAATAAAATTGAAATGCCTGTTGGAAGGTGTCGTCTATTAATGGGACTCTCTCTGGACATGTTTGAAGGTTAGACAGGAGGTCCTCTGTAATATTTGTTTCAGTGTTATGTGTTTGTACATTAGGAGAGGGATCGTCTGTAGTGTATAAATTAATGTTGTTTGTTAATTGTGTATCAGTGTTATTGTTGTTATTTGAGTTTTCTATGGTCGTTTCACTAGTGTAGTTTCTTAGATTTAGGTTATTTTGTTCTAATTCTGCAGCTACTTCTGATCTTAATGAATTTAATTTTTCAGTTTCAATATATTTATTGTTTATTATTGCTCTTCTTTGGTCAGCTATCCGTTGTTCAGATAGGTGAGCAAGTGAGGGGACACTGTTGATGAAATCATCGTACAAGGGTTTACGGTGTGCAGTTTCATTTCTGCCTAGATCTGTGACTCGATAGTATGACCGCATTAAAGCTTCGTTCTGTTCATTGGTCCATCTCATGCGTGTGTTTGTTCTTTGTTGTGTTATTGGTGTTTTAGAGGTTGTGGGATGGATTTGTGTAGTTTGTGTCGTCATTAGTACTTGTTGTGTTTGATTAATGATCGTTTGTGGATATTGATGGTTATGTTGTAATTGATTAAGTTCCTCTTTGACTTCATTGTGTATCTCGTCTATTGTTTTTTGTGGTAATAATTTGTTACGGATTATAGCTCTGCGTTGGTCTCCTAATCGTTGCCGACTGACCTGAATATTCGGGTATTTTTCTAAAAATTTCAAGTGCAACGGTTCAAGATAAGTCCTTCTGTCGGTATCCAATGCAGTTAATTGGAGGTAAGTGCGCAGAATGAACTTATTCATTTCAGGTGTCCATCGTCTACGCGTACTTTTAGCGCTTGTAGTGGGTGCAAGGTCAGAGTCCAGGTGGACATCTTGCACAACACTATCAAGCGTACTGGTGGTGGACGATCTTGTTGTTCGTCTTGTCATGTAAGAGGGGCGAGTCGAAGGTATGGATGAAAATAACGAACTGGTATCATCGCCCGTGGAATCGGCTGTAGTTTCTACGTTATGAACCCGCCTGTTCAGTTCACAACGACCGGCTGTAACAGAATTTTCAGTGAGAGTCCGCCTGCTCAACGCCTCACCGCCGATGGTTCGCATGCTGTGGCACCCAGCATCGGCTCCAGATGCGCCCCGGCGCTCCCCGGGAAGCGACCGTAAATTATATTTTCTCCTATTGTTCATCTCCATGAAGGGTTACCTTTGCCTTGTTAGCCGCGTAAGTTTTTTGTACAATTGTACAGTACGCGTGTCCGCCCCCCACGTGGCTTGGTGTTCAGCTCGGACGTAAGGTAGGGTTTTAGGGGGCTTATTATTATTATTATTATGTGTCCCTTTGAAGTTTGCACACCTTTTCCTTTGTTGAGTCTGACTTCGACGTGTCCTGTACAGTAAACCACCGTGTGGTCGTGTTACTCGTTGTGGTGGCAGTTCACCCATAAGTTGATTCAACTGCGACGGGTTATAGCGATAGCAGCGCACACAGTGCCGTAGTTCAGATTTCACCGCTTTATTGTCGCCAACGATCCAATACCGTTGCTGGATGAACGCTAAAGTTACTCTGGCTCCTCCGTGTAAAGTCATATGATGATCTTGTTGAATAACCAACTCAGTAAGTCCACCCTTAGGTAGAATGATTGGATTCTTCATTTTAAAAGGTAAACTAGAGTAGTTTAGTTGACCCACGACTCGGCGTATGCCGTTAAGATCTAATGTAGCGTAAAGAAAAAAAGAAGAAATGAAGAACACAATCTTTACGCAGAATACGTATAATATTGTTACTAAATTTAATGTAGGCCTTAGCCTAAATTAAATAATTAGCGAAATAGAAAACACAAGTAAACAAAAGCACATGATAAAAAAAAAATGTTAAAAGTATTTGAGGAAATTTATAAAACATACGGAACCTAATGCACGGAAACCATTACGTAAATTTATGTGAATTATTAATCAAACTTTTTCGGACCAATTTAGGCAGATTTGATACGGTTGCAACACGTTTTTTTAAAACTGGTAGGTCGTTTCCTAAAAGATAAAAAAATCGTAATGTTTGGTTCGCTCACAAGAAATTATGAAACCTTATAAAAACTTCGTAAATGTCTTTACACGTGCGAATTGGAGACGACCGACGTTATCCCAAATAGTAACCGTAAAGGGAAAGAACGAACTACCGAATTTGCAAAAGAGTAAACCTCCTCGGTCCTCACGCTGGCATCCTGGACCGGGCGATCGAGTATCAACCTCTCATCGCTGCCCCGTGTGATAGGACACCGAATAAACACATGTTTAACAAAAACTATAGCATACAAACAACAGAGGAAGAGAGGGATCAGTCAGGAGTTAATGAAGTACGCGTTTACACGGATGGCTCAAAAACTCCACAGGGTTCAGGGGCTGGCGTACACTCCCTAGACCTCAATATTAACTTTCACTTACCACTAGGCGAACACAGCTCGATTTTCCAATGCGAGTGTGTCGCCCTAACACAAGCCGCAACAGCCGTAAAGCGTCTAGGGATACACAGCTACGCAATCAGATTCGTGTCTGATAGCCTGGCTGTGCTCAAAGCCCTAGAGAACAAACAAACCAACAGTAAACAAATTTATGAGTGTCACCTCGCCCTGGGGAGTATATCGCTGACTAACAGGATCACCTTCCAGTGGATCAAGGGACACAGTGGATCCCTGGGCAACGACGCCGCAGACGAGCTTGCGAAGAGAGGTTCCGAGATGGTAGTTCTAGGCCCTTACCCACTCCTTCCCCTACCTTTCTCGCAGTTTCGTGCATGGATTCGCCAGAGATCAACTGAACTCCATAACAACAAATGGTCACGGTCCACTGACTGTAGGCAGTCAAAAATGGCAATGCCAAGTCTACAACCGCGATTAACAAAACGACTACTCAACCTGAGTAGAAATGACCTCAGAACAATAATAGGGACAATAACGGGCCATTGCCCCCTAAACAAAACATCTCTATAACATAGGCGCCACAGACAGCCCACTCTGCAGGGGCTGTTTTGTCGCCGAAGAATCAGCCGCCCACGTCATCCTGGAATGCGAGGCCGTGGCTACCCAACGGGAACAAATCCTCGGAACGGTGAGGTCGCTCCGCGAAGCCTGTGAAGCTCCCAGGAAACTTTTGTGCTTCTGGGCGGAGCTAGGCTGGCTAATTTAGCCAGGACATCTACGCACAACGGACCGAATGAGAGTCTAAGTGCGGATACGGGAGTCCCTACTCTACTCTACTCTACCGGTAACCCGGTTTCAAAGGATTGCTGATAAATAACTTTAGTTGGTGCACAATGTACCTTACACAGTAATTTCAATATAATCTTGGTTCCGAAAAAATAACCACGTCTCTTGGCCAGAAAACTTTCACATTTGTCACCAAATCATATCTAGATTTTCCTTGTCAAATATTATCGATTGTCAAAAGCATTCGAACAGAAAATGAAAAAATAACCAAGAAGATTCGCGTCACAAAAATGAAAAGGCATTGAGAACCTCCACCTATTTTTTGGAGTGATTCAAAGAATTATGTAGTGACCACACTTATTTTTTGTTCATTTGCATGGTTTAATTCGCATAAAGTTAGGCATACGGTGTCACGTTTCGTGTTATTACGTGCGTTTCCGACAAATCGTTGTATCCATGCTACAATTATGATTGATTTGGTGAATGAACTGCAATTGGTTACTAAGTTATGAATGCAATTATATTTCTTTGTTCATAGAGTTCGATTTCGCTTGGCAAACGCTGCCTATGTTGTTCTTGGAAGGTGATCAAAATGTTGGACTTACCCACCACAGACTGCATGAATGTTTTAAGATTCATTGGTAGTAATCCTCTTGATGCACAGTCTGCAGGATTATCTTGCGACTTCACAAACGTCATTGCTTGGCTGGCATCATTTGTCTTATTTTTACAAATCGATTGGCGACGAATTTTCCCTATTAAATGTATTCCCCTGTATCCACGCCAGGACCACTTGGGAATCGCACCAAGCGTTTGTACTTATGTCGAAACCATTCAGAGCTTCTCTGATTTTCATGTTTTTTACATTGGGTGTGTCAGCTCTCAGTGTCAGCCACTTATCTGGTATATTTGACGGTAAATGATCATCCCAGTCAAATTTGTTGACCTTCTTGAAATATAATATTTGCCGCAATGCCGCCAACCTAGCGGATCATAAAAAGTTGTGAAATGTCAGAAAGAAGCCGCCTTTTGGTTATTTCTGGTCGGCATTTTTATTCCAATTTCCAGTTAAACGAAAATGTGTCGGCCTGAGGATTCCAACCTATTCCTAAAGTGTTCATGGATTCTTCTTGCTTGAAATAAAAAGTGATTCTGCGTGAAATCACTTAAGTTCTCAAGTAATGCTGGATGATGAAGACTGGACCACTTGCGTAAGTCCATGGGGATGGACTTACGCAAGTGGTCCAAGGAGCGGGGGCTCCTTTTAGCATATCGATAAGTGATGTCTAGACTTGGCCGTTTCCAGTGATTGTGGCCGCTTCCAGTGATTGTGGCCGCTTATGACTTCATCGACGTGTATGCTTCGTTCAGTAGTACTTTGGCAGCCGTGGTTCTTGTAGCCATCATCGTGTGCAAGATATGTGGTGGTTTTCATAGCTAACCACGGTGCGCACTTAGTTCCATAAGTAACAGTGCAGAGTTGGTACTCTTACAGCTTAAATATATAAACTGGTTTTCCAAGAACATCAGAAATTCTTGCAGTGTTGGCACCGCTCTGTTATCGTGCAAGTTCTTTAAGAATTCGTTGTAGGTCCCACAGTCTAGTTCTTGTGACATCAAAACCAATATTTGTTAAACCGTTTAGGTATTCGGCTGTTACGACATGCAGTTTCTTCAAGTCGTTATAGTTTGGCTTCTGTATTACGGACAACTTTACTACTCAACTTCTAGTCAACTTACGCCCTTTTGAGGGCGTACCATGACGTATTAAAACGTCATGGTAAGTCCTCTGTTAGTTTAAGTTCGATCCAGAATTCAATGTGGTCTTACTCTGGTTAGGTATTTGCGCCTTCTTAATCCAACTGGGATGACCCTCTTCCGGGAGACCAGCTAAACTGGTTCGCTAGCGTAACAAGAGACACAACCACACCAAGGTACACGAAGGCTCGCAGGAGCATAAATGTACGAGTAGTTAACTACGTACACCGATTTGTCGTGAAGGTTTTAAGTTCGGTAGGTAGAGAAACACTTTCCACTAAGATACAATAGTAAAGTTTATTTAAGTTATGAGGAAGTTACAGTTCTAGAGTGGAAGGCCCGTCGCCTTCCACTCTAGAACTGTAACTTCCTCATCATTGGACATCAGTTAGATCTTCAGCCATCATAATAGCAGACACAATAGTAAAACATCGTCTCCACGAGTCGACGACAGTTAGGTGCTTAATAATGCGTGTATTCGATTCGCGACGAAAACTTCATATTTTGGAATTTTTCGAGATCAAAATCGTAATAATGTGAGCAGGTTATTTCACAGAATATTACGGTTTTAGAAAGATTAAGTCTTAATTTACTATACTACTTTGTAAAAATATAATTTTTATTGACACTTTTTTAAAAAGAAGGCAATCCCCTGATAGCGTTTTACGAAAATAGACGTCAGAGTTATCTTTCAGAACGAATACAACCATTGTAATATGCTAAAATATTATACATTATACGTTTGTCCAACAGAATATGTAGTCTCAAAGCGCACTACAAAGCTCAATTACGAAGAAAATCGGTTAACTTTAACAATTTTTTTAACAGTGTATTACTATAAACATTAATATTATAATTATTTTAAGAAAATAAAGGTATTGCTAAATATCCTGGTTTTTTTCAGTCATTTTTATGTACTCATTTATTTTACATGGTTATTTTAAAAACACTATAAATCCCCGCGCGCAATCGTTTGCCGATCAGTACCTCTACCATGAGTTTATGCAGCCAAAACTCTCTAGCGTCTCCGTAAATTATTTGTATGACATACTGTACAGCGCCCCTAGCGGTCACAGACAGAATAAAAATTCGTACCATGAGCACTATAGATTTCGATAGGTTAAAAACCTAACGTAATCTATTCGATGGTCACTGACGTTTTTCAGCTATCACCATACAAAACGGCACCATGAGTCACTAATTTGACAGAAGCTATTGAACAATACGCTTACGATAATAGTTACGTAGCTCACTAGCATTTTGCCGTGTGAAACATAAGTTTACATTCAAATTATACACGTGTTTGAGTATAATAAAGTCAAAATAATGTCTGCAAGAGCTTATTTAGCATGGAGTATGTAAGTTGCCGCTGAATTTGAAGACCAACGACGTGAACAACGTTAATTTCAAGCCAAAATGAAATTTTATGTTGGATCTCAATTGTAAAATATATGTGAAAGATAGTTTATTAAACTTTACACACTATAGAGAAGCGTTTTAATGTTACGGATTTGACGTCAACATTGAACACAACGAGTTTCATTAGAACTAAAGGTAGTACCTAGTATAGTATGGTATGCAGCTATCTCAAAACAAAACCAATTATAATCTATTTTTGTAAACTTCTTTTAAACCACACACACATAACTGTAACACAACGCCAATAAACATAACATGAGATGTTGTATGGAATAAAAATTAAAAGACCACTAAATACCATAAGTAGTCCACTAACCGTCAACTTTTTTATTTAGTCGGTTTATTTTGTGATATTGACTATCTTAAAATTTTTAGCATAGCGATATAACTACATTTTGAGCTTAAGAGCCGTTCTCTCTTCTTATTAGTGAGAAAGAAAGAAAGAAAAATAAGTAGTGAAGCATTATATCGAGTAGAGTGAAGTTAGCTAGACAACGCGATCTATCGAGCTTACCTTAGCGAATGCGTAAGACTCCGTAAATCTCATGGTGCAAGTATTATCGAAATCTGTTCGATCCACGTTAGTACGCTAGCGAGTTTAACGCTAGCGAGTAATTTTTCGATGAAATCTCATGGTAGAGGCTCAGTTCGTACCGGGCCCTCCCAGCGACTCGCGAATCGAATACACGCTCTTAATTAAGTCAGTTAGGTGTCACACGCGGCCAGCGTCTTTGAGTCGATTTGATTTTCCCATCACTTAATAGTGCTTGTGTGTGACGTCATAGTAGGTAGTCAAAAAATGGCACGCTTGGTTTTCATACAGATCGTGATACTTGCGTTATCTATGTCTATCTATATCTGTACCTCTACCCCAGCTAGGGGTACATAGGATCTTAAGTCAGCTGGCAAGGCAAACATTATTAGTCATTTGGTTTATTCCCTTGCAATAAAGTCCCTTTGGTCTTTATTTACTCAATGCCCAGCAAAATAAATAAACAAATCAGTCGGGGAAACACCTTGTAGTAAATGAAATCGGAATTTCTTGAGAAGGCGCGAAACGTACGGGGTATTATTAATTGACTAGGTATATTGTTGTTATAATACATGTTATGTTATGTTATGTTATGTTATGTGAATATATAACACAACTTGCTGATTCCTGCGACTTCATTATCTCTAATTTTCTAAAACCCTTTCTTAGCGGAAAAAATAAACTCATATTCCAAATTTCTACTTTCCCGTGCATTGATTATTGTAAGTCAGGCAGTAAAAATTATTTTATAAGTCAAAATATAAACAAAATGGAATCCGTTGTATGCCTGTGAGAGATAAATACCGAGGCAAAGGTACCGTTCGATGTACCGATGGTCGGGGAAGGCCTAAGTCCAGTGGACGTCTCTCGGTGGTAGAATAGAATAGAAATAGTATTCATTGTACACTATAAGAAATTACAACAGGAGAAAAAAATAATACGTTGAAACAACGGGAAGAACTTGAAGAAATGGATTACTAATTTGTAACCGGACACATAAGTAAAGAAGCGCGGCCAGGGTAGCCAGCGAAATGTTATGATTTCATGAAATAAGTACTACATTTGACATCAATTCTAACTGAAAGAGTTGTACCTATTGATGATTATAATTATATAAATACATACCTGCTACGGCCGCGAATCATATTTTGACCAAGATACAACCTGACACTGACCTGCAAATTGCAAAAAACGTAAGAAAATTTGAATTTCGCGGGCTACCCTGGCGCTTCCACATACCTAACAAAAATGTGGTTGTACAAATCTACCAACCCATTATGTTTCGAATTAATGTTAAAGCATTTATTGATTGGAATTCTGATGCCGTTACGAGGAAAACAATTTACCGTAAGCTGGTTTATATCATTGTGTAGGTCGCCGTCTGTCTGTCTCGTGATTTACAGGTATAACTACGTTTTACTAACTACCTGTACGCGTTAATTTGGCACCGGGGGGTCTACTTTCTAAGCCCGAAGTCCGTTATTTCGGCCTTAGTGTCGGGCGTTTTCTACTCCGTGTTACCTACGGACTTACGATTATGGTAGGTGCCAGATAAACTTGCAATAAAGTACATTGACCTTTCCCTAATATCCCTTCGTAGATACCCGAACAATACATTATGAACCATTTTACATTACTAGAGAACATAAAGGATCACGATAGAAGTAGATTCAGGACTGCTCTAAGTCTTTATTTCTGTTTTTGATTTTATGAAAGTCAATAAATGTATGTGGGTCAATGACCGTTATTGCACATTTATCTTGAATCTACCATAGTCCCGAATCCGAACTAAGAAAGAATGACAACACGATTTGACAGTTGTTCTTAGTTCGGGTTCGGGACTAATCGTAAGTCCGTAGGTGATAAATGACAGCCGGGACCAACGGCTCAACGTGCTTTCCAAGGCACGGAGGAGCCGCAATCCACAGACCTACCTCGGCAAGCATTACTTAACCTTGAAGCTCCACCCGTTTTTTATTTGGGGGTAATCATCAAATGACTCCTTCTGCTCTGGGCGGAACGGAAGGGAGTGTCAGACTCTTATTGACTAAAAACCATTCGTGCTTACTGCGCCTCCTAATGCCCTTTGCTTTCCAGGGCCGCGGTGACTCTTTCAAACAAATTTCGCAACCAACCTCCGACCGTCCGGCTGTTATAATTTAACCACGAATGGCATTTATTTTAGTTCAATCACAAATTTTCCTCCTTCTGAGGAAGTCGGGCGAAAAGTAAAAAAAAAAGTATGAAATTTAATGGGATAGACCAGCGCTGAAGAAATTACACTTTGTTTTTAGCCTCTAAAACAAGCCCTTATCAGAAAGAACTTTTGACATCAAGGGTTGAGCTTGAGCTGTTTATGTGTAGTGTACCTATCTAATTGGATTAGTCTATTACAAAAGCTTACAGCCAGGGCTTTGAGTCCCTACCTTCTGGTTGATTGTAAGCCCTCTGCAATTCCATTTTGGGGCATATACTTAGGCCTGATGTTATATGAATTTATTTTTATTTATTACTCGACTGCCCCAGAAGGAGAGTAATGTTTTCGAAACTTTATGAATGTTTGTATGTATGTTTATTTGGCACGCTCTGTACCTACACCACTGGATTTAACAAATTCATCCTAACATCCGAAGTGACATAGGCTATTATGAATTGTGAAAAAGAAGCATCAGACTGCTTGAAAGTAATATATTTTCTACCACTTTTTTGGGCCTGTGTGGACCAGTCCTGTCGATAAGCTCAGCTCATGTCAAGTTCAGCGTGATGTTGTTTTCACCAAATGCCAAGAATAGTTTCTCGCAGGGGCAAAGCCCAGTGTCCACACTCGAACAACCTACGTCATAGAACGCTTGGTTTACTCGCACGTGCGGCGGGGGAAGGAATTCCGGACGTTATTTCACGTCGTCCGTCATTATAGTCAATAGGAAATTGGTGCTAATTGGTCCTAAGTCTGAAATGAGAGCACTTGCACTGGAAATGCATGCACATTTTAAGGTCAAAGATCATTAAAATGCGTAGTGTTTATGTCCAAGACCGCGGATGAAATTACGCGTAGTGACGTCTTCGTTGTGATTTGTTTCAATAACAACATTTGTGATGACGGACGTGTCGTGCAGTCTCTTGCTGTGTTGGAGGCTTGGTAACCCGTGTTTTAATGCTTAGTCGTTTGTTGAACTGATTTTCAATGCATGTATTAACTGATGCAATCTCATCAAAGGGGAAATTATCGTATTTTTGCAAGGAGCGTTCGCTCTTTCGCAAAGTATCAAAACCAGATGAAATTTCCGAAATTTTTTACAAGTTTTTAACATAAATCGTTGCTGAGATGATATTGTGATTGATTGGATTTGCACGCTTTTTATTATTACTTTTAGTCTATTTTTACTTGTTCATACTTCTTCACAATGTTGTCACTTATAGTCACTCAGTGAAGGCCGTAGTTCAAGAATAAAGTTATTGTTTTCTTTTATTGAGGAATGGGCTAGCTCTTGACCTCGATCACGTCTGATGGAAAGTGATGGATGAGGTCTATGATGGAGCTAGACCGTGCCCAGAAGATGCCTTGAGGCACTGGTACTCCCACGCGTCGATGAAACACAGCAAGTTGCTTGACGCCGGACTCCGGTGGGAGGGTGGTCGAAAACCAGGCGGGCTTTAGCCCTACAACCGAAAATAGTAATTTAGTCCAATCTATTTCATTTCTGTACAAGAAGCTTGTTTCATCCGAATGTTGTTGTTACTTTCTTAGTTAATCCGAAGGCAGTGCATTTACCTTTTGGCTAAAATAAAGATTGAGAAAAACCTGGTATTAACATGCTGTGAGCTAGAATGATCGAAGTCGAATCATTTATCTATATCTATTTCAATTAGACCCAAGAACTGGCTATTACCTTGGACAGAGGATAAGCATTGCCATAGAACGTGGCAATGCTGCCAGTCTTTGCGGGTTGTCAGCAGCTTCGCCCGCTTGAAATTCTGAAATTATCCCAACGGAACATTTCCGGGAATATAATAATAATATTGAGGATGCAAATAAATTTTATAGATAGATAGATAGATTTCTTTATTTGTTTAAACATTATAATAATTTCTTTTCGGTAGTACTACAGGAATTTAACACAACTTTTGAAAAGAAGTCTAAAGAAACTTTCCCTTTTTTTTTTTTTTTTTTGGATGTTAAATCATCAAATGACCCCTCCCGCTCTGGGTGGAGCGGCAGGGAGTGTCAGACTTCTACTGACTAAAACCCACCCATGCTCCTCTTAGTGCCTTTTACGTTCCAGGGCCGCGGTAACTCTTTCGAACAAATCCGCAACCCTGGTAGGCTCTGGCCTTAACGGGCCCCGACCCATGCTGACGACTGCTGGTAAGAAACTTTCCCTAAGTTTATATTTAGTGACTGGGCGACTAAAGGTATTAGGATAAGTAGGGAAAGGCTATATGAGTTATATGGCCTTAAGCCTTTCATTAACACTGAATCCTTTAATAAGTATGTAAACAAATATGGTTTAAAAGAGTGTCCATGGAGTTTCTTGTACGTTCTTCTCCATCGAGATCTACGCTTTGTGACGTGCAAATAGCTTCATGTTTTTGACTGACTGACTTTGGCAATTCAAAAGTACCTGTGAATGTTTATTTGAAATAAATGCTTTGACTTTGACTTTGACTTTGAATAAAAGTCCGTATAACCGTTAAGGCGTTAAAAAGAAATTGACAGACATAGTCACTTTCGCATAATTCAATACTGTTACGAGCTTAGGGTTCGTGACAATAAAAACAGCCGATAAAATAACCAAAATGACACTTTAATTAATCAACACTAATTACAACTTAAACTCACTAATTATGAATCACAATTGCACTACTGATCACTTTAATTCGCAGTCGAAGTTCACTCTCGAAGTGGTCGCTTGTATCGCAAATTCAATACTGACTCGGTCGCTTTTTTTTTTTTTTTTTTTTTTTTTTATGTATGACCACTAGCAAGTTAACACACGTGGGATATTAACTGCTTAACCGGACTAACCTGTGGTGGCTTCAAATGAATTTAAAGCCCCCAGCCAAGGCAACAAAACTAGCTACAAGCTAAAAACACTACTGACCGCTCACTAAGGGCATTCCCTGTGGAATACGACCTCGGCTTAGCGGCGTCAGTTTGGGACAGCAAGGGACAATCAGGCTGGGTCGTTTTATTATTTAGGGGTTATTAAAGCTAAGGGCTCAGCGGCGCGGGCTGGCTCGTTTGCAAAAGTCGGGGAGGGTTTTGAGTGGGTCGTCGCGACGGACCTCGGCGGCGAGGTCGGTATACGGAACGCGGTCTGTATCTGTTTATGACTCGGTCGCAGGCTATGCGGTCCTTATATAGGTCGGCAGATAATTCCAGAACCTTCTAGTATAGAAACATCTAGAAAGTTCGAGTACATACCGGCCCCGACTAATCAGATAACGAAAACTCTAGAATGTTCTAGCATCGAAATGTCTAGAAGGTTCTTGACTCTACTAGTTCTGCTACTCGATACTAGATGGCGCTAGTAGTAACTTTCATCGTCATGTACCCGGCATTAATTCTGGCGCGTAACAATACTATACGTAAGAAGTAGAATAGTGACGGATTTCCTATAAAACTTGAACATGTCTTTATGCCACTGTGATATTTACCTTATCCTGTGCTTATTTTATGTATGCTAATAAAATGCTGAAGAGTTTGTTTGTTTGGTTGAATGCGCTAATCTCAGGAACTATTGGTTCGAATTAAATAATTCTTTTAGTCTTGGATAGCCCATTTATAGAAAAAGGCTATATAACATCACGCATCGACCAATGGGAGCGGAGTATTGATGAATAATGTGATGCAGACAAAGTTGCGCGGGTCAGATAGTCTACAGTAAATCTTTGACTCCGTCACTATCATCATTTTTTAGCTGATTTACCTTGTTTTGAAGGAAAACTTTAGTTATTAATTATATAGGTATATTTGTAAATCATTAAAGTAGAAGAGCTCATCGCTAAGCTATTACATACACATGGGAGTTGTTCAAGGTTAAGCAACGCTTGCCGAGGTCGGTCTGTGGATGGGTGACCATCATAACATACCGAGACTCCTCCGTGCCTCGGAAAGTACTTTTTGGTGCCGGCTGTTATTTTGTAGATCTTAGACAGTTGTAAATGGGAGAAACAAGCCAGAAAATCTGACACCAGTCTTACCAAGAGGTGTCATGTCACCCACTGGGTTCTGGAGGGTAGAGAGGCACTCAGCTATGTTTTACGGGCCTGTGTTTCAGGTCACCAGGTCTCTACCCTCTAGGAATTACTATACGTTTCATAGAAAAAAAAATGCTTTGACAATTTAGAATTAGAAGGTTTTACAATAACTTGAGTCTGCAGCTCAACATACAGTGATTAAAAATAAATTAAATTGAAGAAAATAAAAATATTTGGTGTCACTAAGTACTTGTAGTGAGAGCGTGAGTAAATAGATGTGTTTCGTGTGTGTACGTTTGAGAGTGCGTATGAGGAGATGTGTGTGGGGAGGGTGTGAGTGAGGATTTGGTACTTACATATTATTAAGTCACGGTGGTAAGTAGTTTTTCGGTGTCATCATAGTTGAGTGAGTGTGTATAGGTATATCTTTATCAACTCCTCTTTTCTCCTGTTCTCGCCTTTTTTTTGTAAGTATTTCAACCTACATTCAGATATTACATCAAAAATCTGTCACTGTAAAGACAATTATGTAGGTATTAGGTATTCTGTTGTAATAACTAATAATAACAAGGATAAATAAATTAAACCAGTGTTAAATTCGAATTCCTGTACGATATTATTTCAATGAGGAAAATGCTGAGATATTATTGCAGTTTCGAAATACTGATATTACTTCAAGCACTGTGATCAGCAAAAACTCTGTCACTCTCGGACTGTATAGAAAAGAAAGAGCAGCGTGACGACACAATGCTTGCAATTTATTGATTTACTCAAAACTAAGTTGAGCTATTAATTTGAAATCTAAAACAACAAAGTTTTGCATTAAGATTCGATTCATTATTTGGTATAAATTTTACCGGCATAAGTACCTAGGCTAGTAATACGGGATTTTTTTTTTCTAAGATCAAAGTTAGAGGTAACTTTGACGATCATTTCTATCGAGGATTTTATTTTGAATCATGTTTCGGAAATAACAGTGTTCTTTGAAATATAGTAAAATTAATATATTTTACCATGTTTTCTGCAGCTTCAAACTAAACAGATTTGGCTAAAATTACGTAAGAAAACCAGCAATTTTTCAGTTTATGCTGATCACAGCGCCTTAAGAAAATCATTATCACTATTTCAGCCGAATAGCTTCAACTCCTGGATATAGGCCTCCCCCAAGAGTCACCACATCGACCAGTCCTGTGGGTTTTGCATCCAGACGAAGGCTGTCATTTGTAAATCTATGAAAGTTGTTAGAGATTGTCAGAAGCCAGAAAATCGGACACCAGCCTTGCTAAGAAGTACCGTGTTACCCAGTTAATGGGTTGTGGAGGTCTGGTAGGCAACCGCTCCACGTAAAATACTGGTATTCAGCTGAATCCGGTTTGACTGGGAGCCCCCCAATGTAGTTGGGAAAAGGCTAAGCAGATGATGATGTTTTGGCATTTACAAATACAAATATTAAACAATAAAATTGTTTGCAAAAATAACAAATGTTATGTATTGTGATGCAATCACCAATTAAATTATTATGATAAATACCCACAGTTTTATTGGACTAAGTCTACACACTTAATAGAAATATATTGAAACATCTATTTGGCAATTCGCTCAGGTACACATGCATGCTTTGCGAATCCTTTGAAAGCAGCGCCTTTCGGTACTTAGTTGTAATTATTTATTAAAAACTAGCTGTTGCCCGCGACTTCGTTCGCGTGTAGGTATGTATTGTAAAATGATGTGGCTAGGTAAGATCAATGTGTTCGTATATCTAATACGAACAGTCAATGTCTATTATTACTTGCCTCTTTTTTATGGATGGGAAAACATCAAATGACTCCTTTCCCTCTGGGCGGAATGGAAGGGAGTGTCATACTCTTACTGACTAAAACCCATCTGTGTTCCTCCTAATGCCCTTTGCGTTCCAGGGCCGCGGTGACTCTTTCGAACAAATACCACAACCCTGGCAGGGCTGGCGTCTTTATGCTGACATCTTTTTGTCACGCGCGTGGAACACAACGCGCCGTCGAGTATCACCTCTTCTGTTCAAATAATTTTTCGTGAGAAACGTTGCAATGATAATGCTTCTTTCATTTCATCGAAACTATTCACAGCAGTCCTAGAAGATGTCGTTAAAAATGTGGGTATAGATGGAGGGACTATAGCGGTATTAACCGCTCCAGCCCCGACATGTGAAAATTCCCAAAAAAAATTAAACCTTATGTAATTGGTAATAAACATTAAATTCGCGATTAATTCGGCGCACACCGGTGTGTTGCCGGTTCGTCAATTTTCTGCCCAACTGTCTCACTTAAGATTTGCAGATGACTTTGTGGTTTGACTTTGTGGTCTTGGGATGAATATAACCAAGACGAAGGTTATGGCAAACACCTTCAGCGATTCAAATCTGGAAATGAATTGTTGGAGATGATTAACCGATATGTTTATCTTGGCCATATCCTTTCAATTGGCAAAGAAAATCAACAAACGGAGGTATCGAGAGGAACACACCTTGGATGGGCCGCTTTTATCAAAATGGACGACATTCTGAAGCCTGCCAAAATTCCGCAATGTCTGAATTCCTGCCTTTATAACCAGTGTGCTTTTCCCACCATGATTACTTACTTACACGGACGCTCACGCAGGAGGCTGTTTACAGACTGATAGTTGCACAGAGAGCCATAAAGCGTTCCATGCTTGGTAGAGGTACGTCGTCGAGATCCGAAGACGAACGAAGGTTTTCAACATCGGAAAACGAATTGTAAAACTAAAGTGGAGCTGGGCAGGACACTTGGCAAGGCGCGGTGATTTATTTATTTATTTAATTACAACGGTTAAAAACCAATTACAGTAACTACAAAAATATTATTAATAAGAAAAAGGACAAAAACTAAGAAAAACACAAATATACATATACAAACTCAGATAAAATCAAAAAGAATAAAAATAAAAAGGTTAACAACTCTTTCATGCATCCCTCTCACAGGACTTCTGACATGCCAATAAAATCTTCGTCCATTACTCCGCAAACAGATCGCTTGTTGGATTAGAACCCAAGTGATGATAGGTTCAGTAAGGCAGTGACTGAGTGGCGTCCGAGGACTGGAAGAAAAAGTATTGGTCGACCGGCGGCGAGATGGGCGGACGATATTGTTGCCATCGTGGGTAGAACCTGGATGAGGCTGGCACAGGAACGTGGGGACTGGCACACGAAAAGAGAGGCCTATGCTCAGCAGTGAACGAAGTTGGACTGTGAATAATGATTTGCTAAGTTTGTTAACACGCGATAGAGCTACATAAAGTTGTCCATGGGAAAACCAACCAGAAGAGAAGTCAACCCTCGCAGAGGACACGGCGGAGCATACGGTGAAGGTCTGCCCTGCTTGGGCGGGGCACTGCCGTGTCCTCGTCGAGGCGATCAGCGACGGCGACCTCTCGCTACCGGCTCTGGTTCACTCCATGGTCCAGAGCGCAGAGGCGTGGGAAGCCGTCACCTCCTTTTGCGAAACAGTAATGCTAGTAAAGGAAGGGGCGGGCCGCGTGAAGGAGAGGCAAACGTCACGCCTTAGCCGCCGAAACAGCAGTGCGATTTTGTAAACATGACGAAGTGAACACCCGGGCGGGGCGCACGACGGGTGAGTTGTCAAACCATACAAATAAGATGGATTGACAGCTCTATTGTCGTTCACTCCGCCTTGGTGTACACCGTGAGATGTCGACAGAATCGACCGGCTGAAGAAGACGCCCCGGGCATTAGGAGACGCAGGGCGATTCTCGGCCACAGTAGGCACGGGACGCGGACGGCGAGCGTTGGGTGGCTCGCGGCCCGATAACAACCAGCGGCCCTACCATGACGTGTTAAAGCGTGAGTCGTTCGAGCGAGAAGGAGGTATGGAGCTATACACCCTATATAGCGCCTCTGGTCCGGGTCGACGAAGCGTTGTGTTCCATGCTCACCTCCAAGAGATGTCAGCTAAGTAGACGGGGCCCGTTTGGGCCAGATCCTGCTAGGGTTGCGGAATTTGTTCGAAAGAGTCACCGTGACCCTGGAACGCAAAGATCATAAGGAGAAACACAGATGGGTTTTCGTCAGTAAGAGTCTGACACTCCCTTCCAGTGTACCCAGAGCGGAAGAAGTCATTTTGATGATTTCCCATCCATACAAAAAACCCGCAACGAATAGAGTAGAGTATGGACTCCGTTGTGCGTAGGTGTCCTGGCTAAGTTTGCCGGCCTAGCTTCGTCCAAGTGTACAGAAGCAACCAGGGTGCTTTACAGGTTGAGTGGAGAGAATTAACCGTTCAAAAAAAATTAAAATAACGTCAGTGGTGCAATCAGACCCAATCTTTTTTTTATTTTATGCCTCAAATGCATAACGGTAAATTTTGTATCAAAAGAATCACTGTTTATGACGTTTTAAAAGTACCATTAGTAACTAAAAAATATATTTTGGTATAATTCTCATGCTTTTGATAGTTAGTACTTTTTTCGGTCAACAGATGGCATTACGGTATCTGAATTATGCAGATAATAAGTTGATTTCTTCTAGATTGCTACAATTCCTATCAGGTTTATGTGTAAAAAATATCTGAATGGTTTTGTAACTAACTAACATGTCACTTTGTGCATTCAATTATTTTGTGCATTCAATTACGAACAAAAACCTTTTAAAATCAATATTGCTTACCTCCCATAACATACGGCTTGATAATATGTAGCCTAAAGTATTCCTTGGTTTACAAAGAACATTTCTGTTGAATTTCAATTCAATCTATCCAGTAGTTTTGGCGTGAAGCCCTACCATACACACATACAAACAGACAAACAGACAAACAGACCAAAATTCTAAAAAGTCACTTTTTGTCATCAGTTACTTTTTTCTAACAAAAGCCACTTATTTTTTTTCGTAAATTCTCAATGTACAGTTTTTCTTTCGTTACTGTTTTATTATATGTATAGATTATATTAATGTATTACACACAAAGTTTTTTTTTCAGTGTCACTTTATTACTTTATGTGTGTAGGTAGTAATTAAATAAATGGTTTTTCTTTTTAAGTATATTTTATTTTACAACTTTTTTTTTTTTATTTAACAAAGAGTTATTAACGTTTGTTTGTAGGAGATAGATAGTCACGGAAAGCACCGATCGGATTACAAAAATTATTTCACTAATACATACAATAAAGCCACGAACACGTCGAGCGCTGGATGCTACTTTTCTTCTTATACATAAAATAAGGCACGGTTCTTGTACTACATCACGGAAGCAAAACCAAGGGAAACAGCTAGCCTATACGAGCATACAGTCTAGACCTCCTAATGAGTAATCCATCAGGCATGCCCCAACTGAATGTTAGGCTTAAAGCTACGTAGAACAATTGTAATTCTTATAACAAAGAACTTTTTTTTTTCAGTGTCACTTTATTACTTTATGTGTGTAGGTAGTAATTAAATAAATGGTTTTTCTTTTTAAGTATATTTTATTTTACAACTTTTTTTTTTTTATTTAACAAAGAGTTATTAACGTTTGTTTGTAGGAGATAGATAGTCACGGAAAGCACCGATCGGATTACAAAAAATATTTCACTAATACATACAATTAAGCCACGAACACGTCGAGCGCTAGATGCTACTTTTTCTTCTTTTAAATAAAATAAGGCACGGTTCTTGTACTACATCACGGAAGCAAAACCGAGGAAACAGCTAGCCTATACGAGCAAACAGTCTAGACCTCCTAATGAGTAATCCATCAGGCATGCCCCAACTGAATGTTAGGCTTAAAGCTACGTAGAAAAATTTTAATTCTTATAACAAAAAACTTACGGGTGGAAATTGACCGAACGGGGACTTACGCGGTCGTAGGTACCTACTGAACGGCGCGTGCGCAACACGCGTGTGTACGGACCACAACCCGCCAACATTATCATCGTCACGTTGGACAAACCCGCCTGGTGACGTATAAGTACCTAAATCTGCGTGCCCCCGTGCGGCCACGTCGGTTTCAGTTAGATCAGGTCTTAAAAATATGGCAATATTACAGATAAAACAAAATCCACGGAAACATAGAAATCTATATATACAATAATAAAGCTGAAGAGTTTGTTTGTCTATGTCCAGTCGGATTTGAAAAATTATTTTCGTATATTATAACCACATATAGGAAAAACGGAATAATTATGCCGTACGAAGTCGCGGGCAAAAGCTAGTAAGTGATACAAAAAAGTTATTCCTTTTTTGTATCACTTACTAGCTTTTGCCCGCGACTTCGTACGTATAACTTATATAGGTATCTATAAAGTTTTCTTAAGTTAAGTTTAGTTCTAAGAAAAAAAAAGACAACTTCATAGGTAGGTAAAGACCCAATACAATTACTTCATCAATTCCTCGAGGGAGTAAGTAGAAGCTATTAGAATACAGCACATTTATCAGATAATTTTTACTATGTCCCATGTTTCTACCAATTGGGTATTTTACTGAAAAAAATTAATTAGTCCGTCAGACAGATTTCCAAAAAATAATGGATACCTACGTATTTTTTTTTTCGACTTGACGATAAATTGACACATGTCATTCATGACCGTGTCGTGTCTTTCATGACCGTGCCGAACAATAATAAACACGTCAGCGTAATTGCGACACCGCGCTCTATGCCTTGAATATTTTATGTATTACAAAAAAAGTAGTCAGTACGTTGTCGGATAGCGTATCAGGCGCGACTCAATCTCATCTCATTCACCTCATTAGTTTCTAGTTGTTATCCCATTTGTATTACTGAAATATACCTATCTTTATAATCTTTAATCTTAGTTTATCTTAATCTCACCCCAACCCCGAACACAGGGCGTTGAACACGCGTGACGTCACTAAGATGGCACAATTTTCACCAGCAACGTGACGTTATTCAATTTTTATTTACGTGAAATTTATCTGACGGAATAATTAGATCTTTTCAGTAAAATACCTCAATTAAAAATTCAAATAGAAAAATGCCAAAGAAAATCTGACACCAGTATTGCCAAGAAGTACCGTGTTACCCAGTTTTGGAGGTCTGGTAGGCAGCCGCTCCACGTAAAATACTGGTATTCAGCTGAATCCGGTTTGACAGGGAGCCGACCCCAATATAGTTGGGCAAAAGCCAGATTATGACCCAATTGGTAGAAACGTGGGACGTAGGTAGTTTGCGAAAATCTATATTATGGGGCCGCGAACAAAAGCTTGTTTGAATTCATTTTCATCACGTGAAAATAATCTCACTGATCTTGTGAGAAAATGGCAATGTCCTTCCAAATGACTTTTCTGGTGACAGTCCCAAATCCCGATATTATTATGAGAACAGGAATTTGCTCTGTAAATGTCCCAGCCTGACCAAGGGCATCTGTACTACGGTATTATTTACTAGAAATTCCTTAAACAGTCAACACAGGCTGCAATTGGTTTTCCCCGTTCCGCGGCGCTTCTGTCGTTGATGTATTTTATGAAAAAGCATCTGTCATTGCACTTTGGACTTTTTGCAATCGACAGAAGTCTACGACTATTAAGTAGTATAAATTAGGGGTTGACCCATACCTACATGGTAAAGAGCAACGCATCTTGGTTTCTTTGTTAAACAAATATCAGTATTGCTCCTTTTAAAATAAAGTCGATAGTCTCTTACTAGATGTTGTCGGCTAATATGAACCCACTGCTGGACTTCCAACTTTTTGAATCATGGATTAGTTAGGTGAATTATTTTATTCAGTATTCTCAAACAAATAATAAAAATGGTCAAATTGATACTTAGATAAAGTTTCGAACTGGTCAAATTCATGATTACAGTGAAAGTAAAAGAAATAGAAGTTTTATTGCGCCACGCATGACACGTATCGTAGAATAATAATTGAAAATGGAAAGAACGGTTACTTTAAAGATTGAAAATTGATTAATTTGGAGTTTGGTCAAATTGTTAGGCAGAGTGATTAAATTCTTAAGCAAATTGGTCAAATCGATAAATAGAGTGGTCAACACTCAACAGCAAACTCAAGTGGCCAGATCGTAAGTTAAAAACTTCAGCGGCGTAGTGGCTGGGGTAATAATATCATTGTTATGTAGAGTGGTCAAATTGATAGATAGATTAGTCAAATCGTTAGATAGGGTGATAAAATTGTTCGGTACACGGTCAAGTTGTCAGATAGAGTGGTAAAATAGTTCGGTTTATGGTCAAATTGATAGGTACAGTGATCAAATTAACAGGTAAATTGTTCGAATTGATTTACAACGTGTAACAGAACAAACGCAATAAAGGGCTCATTGTACTCATCATTCACTCGTACTACTACTCATCAACTTTTACTATGGGACCAACATTTTGTGGAGTTATTTATGCGGCAGTCGATTTTTTTTTCGCGATTTCAGTGTTGGTCCCATAGTGAAAGTTGTTCAAAATAATGAGTATAATGACCCCATAAGAGGTATTGTGTTTGTTCTGTTACACGTTGTATAGAGTGGTCAACAACTAACTTGAGAGGTGATATCAATAACACAAGTAGGTATTGTGATAACAATGAGCATACAACATGCAGGTTATTCACAAGGACATTCTTATAGAAATTCCGGATTATAATGATCTAATAACACATCTCTATTTTCCGTATCAGTAGCTACTACAGTACTACAAATGAAATAAACAATTGGCTTGTTTTTATTTAAGAGGAAAATGTAAATAAAATACCTGAATTGCAATTATATAGGAATGTGGTTTGACGATCCAACAAAAAATTATAGTTATAGTTTAGCTCAAAAACATAAGAATTCGAAAATATGAGGTTAAACTATCATTTTTGGGTATTACTTTGACTTGAATGTGCCCTGGCTGTTGGGAGTGTCATGCTCACTCAAAAGTCTCTAATGGTGGCTTTTGTGTTTCATACATAATTTGGCTCCGTCAGCTGGGACTGGTCATCTCTCAACTGCCATGGTTTGTTTTAATTGTTAGTGCTTCGAATTGTTCCTTTTTTGCTCCGGACGCTTTTGTCGTGCACGTCTTCCTATATCGTTCTCATTATATAAATAATTTCAACAAGAACAATATTACCACAACTTTGAAACAATTAATTGATTTAAAAGAGTATCCGAAGAGTTTTTTTGCAGGTTCTTCTCCATAGAGATCTACGCTTTGGAACGTGCAAATAGCTTCACCTATTTGACTGACCGACCTTGACAATTCAAAAGTGCCTGGAAATGGTTGAAATGAAATAAATGCATTGGTTTTTTTTTGAAATTCTGATTGCTATAAGTCTATAAACGGCAGCTTTGCCACCACATACGAACTGAAGACCTGTCGCCACACATGTCCTAATCGCGCTATGAAAGTTCTCCGCGCATTTGAACACAAACAACCTCGCGATGATGAGCAGTTGCCCACCAGACACTGTATCCGTCTGGTCGGACGATCATCCCTTTTCAATAGAGAATTTGCGGGACTTAACACCCTTTTCGCATACTTCTATACTGGTACCTCCTATCTGCTGCTAAGGCTAGGCGCTTACGGACAATGCGCCTGTTGTCCACTTAATACTGACCACATTAATTAATTGGGAAATCTATACCTAATTAGAATCAGACCGCAAGGTGCGTCAATATGTGCGGAAACCTACTTTCCAGCTTTCCCTTACCCACCACAGCAGGATTTTTTTCCTCATTAGGTAAAGGCATTAACATTTATCGCCAATTCACCACGCATGCTCGAAGTGGATTCGCGATTTGAAAGGAGGTATTTTAAATACTATCAAAACTGCTTGAATGTGCTAGATGATACTAGGGTTGCGGAATTCTTCGAAATAGTTCCCGCGACCCTGGAATGCAAAGGGCAATTGAAGAAACACGGGTGGGTTCTGTCAGTAAGAGTCTGTAACTCCGTCCCGCTTCGCCCATAAAAGGAGAAGTCATTTGGTGAATTCACATGCAAAAAAAGAATCAGTACGAGTACCTACATATCTTTCGTTTGACATCATCCAGTGACACAATAATAAAACTAGGTACATAATCAGAACTGAGCAAAATACATGCTTTGCTTTAATTAAAATACAAATGACAAAATACTATCTCCCATATATCCAAAACAATGCAAAATACTTATAAGTCGTGTACTTGAAATAAAAAATACAGTATTTTAAATATTATTATTTAAAATGCAAAATACTAATTACAAAATACAGTCAGGTGTTACGTTTGATTAGTCTTTTTGCTTACGAAAGCTATCGAGCGCTGTTTTCTGCAGAACGGACCCATTATTAAGTTTGGTAAATATAATTTATGTTCAAATATATTTTGAAGCCATAAGTATTTGAAATACTGACTACAAAATACTTCAGCGTCAGGTATTTGAAATACCAATTACAAAATTACATTTTTAAGAAGTAATTACAAATACGAAATACATATTTGTATTTCAATTACATATTTTAGTTATAAGTTATTCAAATACTGCCCAGCCTTGTACCTATTACATGAAATTACGTGATCGTTCTGTGATCATAATACATGTAATGGGAAATTAGTTGTTTTTGATTGATGACGTATGCATGTATGCCGCGGGACTAATGGTGACGGAATTTCCTGCAATAGTGATTGCACGGGTTTACATAAATTATGCAAGTGTCTATTTATCATTAGTTAAGAGCGTTTACGCGGTACGGCTTTTCATACAAACTTTCAAATCCTTGTTTTTCGAAACTAATGAACCGATTTTAATAAAACTTGGTATGCGTACGCTAGATATCTAGGTCTAATTAGTTATCAGAAAAAAAATTCGAAAAAGAGTTCAGGGGAAGGATATAGTGATTTTTCACTTTCTATAGAAAACTTAAAATCGCTCTCTCTCTCCCTCTGAAATCTTTTTCAAAAATGTTTTTTAATAACTATTTAGACCTTGATATTTAGCGTATGCATACCAAGTTTCGTTAAAATCGGTTCATTAATTTTGAAGAATAAGGATTTGAAAGTTTGTATGAAAAGCCGTACCGCGTAAACGCTCTTAATGCTAGTTTTAAAAGATGTTCTAAAATTCAAAGTGAATTTGGTATGACTTTACTTTTATTTACAGTAAACTAGCTGACCCAGCGAACTTTGTGCCGCCTCAGAAGTTATTTTTGCCCAGTTTTTAGTCCAGGAAAATTACGTTGAAAATTTATCATACTTTACAATTATCAACTCAGATTTTTTGGTTTTAATGTATCCCGCAAAAAGTTAATACCCGTACGTGTACGTTTTTTTAAATAAAACATCTAGATAATAACTCGGTGGAAAAAATATTAACTATAGTTTGTTTGGAATGTTTGTAGGTCAGAAATTGTCTAGTTTAACCTAAAGAATGACTGATTTATTTTCTTAAAAATACTTAATTACGCTAATTACCAAAATTAAACAATAACTGTTAGCGCAAGTTAATATTAATATCAGTTTTTAAAAATTGGATTTAATTTAAATTTACGGAACATATCTGACCTAATTGACTTACGGTGTAGATTTGAACCGGTATCAGTGGAAGGTTTAACGACGTATCTTGCCAGTGCAGTGGTTCAAGGTTTAAGCATTTTTATAAAAAAAATAAACACATCTAACCAAATTAAAAAAAAAAAAACATTGATTTTTTTTAAATTTGAAAATCTTTATTTCTGACAAAATTAATTAGTTTTACTTATTCCTTAGATATTGTAAGAAAAAAACAGAAATAGCACTAATTTCATAGCTTTTATTGAACAAAACGCGTTTTTGTTTTTTTTTTTACCACGAACACGGCTATGGAAAATGTTATTTATAAAATATACACTTATTTTATGAATAACATTTTATATAAAATGTTAATATAAGCTAACTTGCCTGGCCTATTCTGCCATATAGGTATCAGAGATGGCATTGTTTACGAATATATGAGAAAATGTTTTTTATAATAGTTATTTCGATTCTTGGCTAGGAATACGAATTTATCAAAAATCAAGACTCTTTTGAGATTTGCATATTTATTTATTTTTTCCATAACCGTGTCCGTGGTTAAAAAAAAAACAAAAACGCGTTTAGTTCAATAAAAGCTTGGAAGTTAAAGCTATTTCTATTTTTGAAATTTATATTTTATTTGTGACCATTCCGGCGGAGACATCCAATAAATCAAAGATCATAAAAATCTGTCCAGTTGTTCTAACCTGATTTTTTTTTAAATACAGGATGAATTTTTCAAGTGTGCTTGGAGGGCCAAATCCGAAACTATGTGAAGTTCGAAAAATTGTGCAGCGGTCACTGCACATGCGGCCGACGTACCTATTGTATTTAGAAAGTGTTTATGAGAAGGGGCTTCACCTGTTAGTCTTATTAACAAAGTTAGGGACACGTCATGAAGTAGTTACATGTCCTTTACGTCACTGTTTTGACTTGAAATGAGTGACTTTTCTTGAATTATTTTTACACGTTATTTTGTCATATAACTTCTTACATGTGAAGAGGTATAAAACGCATGTTACTAAAAAGTTGTATTTTTCATGCAAAGTTACCATCACCTGTTCAAGAACGTTTACGCAGTACGGCATTTAATACAAACTTTCAAGTCCTTATTTTTCGAAATTAATGAACCAATTTTAATGAAACCTGGTATACACACGCTAGATATCCAGGTCGAAATAGTTAGTAGAGAACATTTTCGAAAAAGAGTTTAGAGGGAGAGAGATAGCGATTTTAAATTTTCTATATAAAGTGAAAAATCACTATTTTTCCCCCTGAACTCTTGGTGGTGTTTCATCTTTTATAAAATTTTCATTTTGCTTAACTCGAATGTTTGATCCCTTAGTGGGATCATTCACATACCTACATATCTTAAAGTTATTTTAAGATAACTTGAACAGAGCAAGATAGTAAGCTATAAATAGATAGAATAATTATCCTGTCTCACCATCTGCGTAGCAAAACAAGTTTTCTGACGTAGGAATTAAGATTGAACTCAAGAAAATGCAATATGTGACGTGGATACTATACCTGCAGTGGTTGACCCACTTCGGTTTTCCCATGTTATCGGCACTCAGTCTACGTATCATTGAGACTATAGTTATAAATCTCGAATTCTTCGTTTTTTAGACCGATTGACATTTTCCTCTTGACGTCACTAGTCAGAGAGTACCGTGCATTACTTATAATTTTAAAGATATACCAGCCTTTCAGTATAGTAATCCCTACTAATATTATATATGCGAAAGTAACTCTGTCTGTCTGTTACGCTTCTACGCTGAAACGGCTGAACGGATCGTCATGAAATTTGGCAGATATGTAGCCTGGGATATGGAGAAGGACATAGGCTACTTTTTACGCGATTACCGACATCCACGAGGGCGGAGCTGCAGGCAAAAACTAGTTATCTAAAACAAGCAAAATTTATAAAAGTGCCAGTTATCTCCGTGATCAACATGTGCTCAAACCTCCATTCTCACTATCTAAATATGATCAATGATCGTAGAAAGTTATTACCAGAGAATATACTCCCGTGATACAAAGTCATACCTTTATTAACATGTAGGATGTTAAATTCAGAACGCATCAAAATTATAAACGAGTGATGGGTGTATGAACGTATCGATGAGTGAACGAAAGGTTATGTGTGTGAAAAGGAAAGAGAGACTGGGATTTTTACGACGAAAGAAGGAAGATGTACTATTTGAAATTGCGAAGTAAGAAGTACCTCCCACATACATATAGATAATATATGACCCATATCCTATACCAGAACATGGTCTATCTGCGTGCCAAGTTTCATCCAAATCGTTCAAGTTTGTTAAGACGTCAAGAGGAAACAACAAATTCATTCTCGCATTTGTATTAAACTATATTTCACAAATGCGAAAATGAATTTGTTTGTTTCCCCTTGACGTCTAATATAAATTATATGTATTAGTAATAAAGTTTACAATACTGTATCGGTAGTACCACGTGCCAGACCGTCTTTAAGGCGTGTTCAGTGGACACAAACACCTGATTCATTCATAATTTTACGTGTTTCATTCATAATGCATAACTTGTTGGTATGAATGAAACCTGTCGTAAACAAATGTGACGAGTCGTAACTTTATAGGAACCGGTTTTATAATTTGTAAGGCACCGTTCTTAATACACAGCGAACATCGCGCTAATCAGCAATCAAGCGCTAATGGCTCTGCAAATTCAATTCAATTCAATTTCTGTTATTTCACACCTGAGTCCATATAGTGTTAGTAACAAACTTAAAAATAAATAAATATTTCATGAGAAATTATTTAACATGGATGTGTATCCATTGCTTCCATAGAGGACTTTCTAATTTTCCAGCAATTACCTTCAGGTAACTGTTGGAACTGTCCCTCACCCTGCGCATCAGCGATGCCGCTCGCTTACGGATTATGCCATGGAAACCATCCACTTGTGCATCCGCAAACATCGCTGATGCGCTGCAATAGCGAGGCAGTCCCATCACCAACCTGAAGGCGTTGTTGTATTGGACCCGTAACCAGATCGACTCGTCACACCGACAGAAGTTGCCTTCTGCTTTTGGAACAAAATAACGCAGTAATCGAGTATTCACGCTATGATCGCTGTGTATTAAGACGATGCCTTAAAAATCAACAAACCGGTTTCTTTTGTTTACAAAATTGTTCATTCATATACCTCTTTGCGAGACTGCTGCAGATGTTAAGAGCGTTTACGCGGTACGGCTTTTCATACAAACTCTCAAAACCTTATTTTCGAAACTAATGAACCGATTTTAATAAAACTTGGTATGCGTACGCTAGATATCTAGGTCTAAATAGTTATCAGAAAAAAAAATTGAAAAAGAGTTCAGGGGAAGGATATAGTGATTTTTCACTTTATATAGAAAACTTAAAATCGCTCTCTCTCTCCTTCTAAAATCTTTTTCAAAAATGTTTTCTGATAACTATTTAGACCTGGATATCTAGCGTATGCATACCAAGTTTCGTTAAAATCGGTTCATTCATTTTGAAGAATAAGGACTTGAAAGTTTGTATGAAATGACATACGGCGTACACGCTCTTAAGATCTTTAACTCTTTCAGTCACACTTTTACATAGATACTAAAATCATCAAAGTATGTTCATAGTGGTAACAGTTACGGTTAGATGATTATAAAACATACATTTTTAGTTTTTGTTTGAGTAAAGCTTTTCAAGAAGCTGAACTGGACCTATTTGGCGCAGCCGCGGGGCACACAATGTTTTGTTTTAAAATTAATGTTATTCTTGTTTGTACCTACATTGTGTGTATCTGTGTGTGCCAAATAAACTAATTTTCTTTCTTTCTTTCTTTCTTTTCTTTTCAAGAAAATGGTGGTTAATAGCTCTATGACCATCGGGGTTGTAGTAAAAAGGACTAAATTGCAGTCAAGCAAGATGCCTATTCGACCATAAAGGGGATTGAATATTTTTGAACGGAGAGTGTCCCAATTTAAGTGCCATCCGCCATTTTGTTTTTCTCAAAATGGCGACCAAACTTTCGTAAATCCCACATCAATACAAACATAAAACATAGGTTGACAAAATCTCGTTAAACGTCACGTTACCGAGTTATAAGTTGTCAAAGATGTTCATGGCGCCACAGAATTTTTTGGTTTTGTTTTTTTACTTTTGTATCTAAGTATTATTTAAAAAATATCTGAATACCTATATCTTTAAAAAAAACCGGAATATATTGATTTATTTTTACGTGCTTCTTCACCCCCATTGTGCTACGCCTACGTTAATTAAATTCCAACAGGAATGCTTACGTAACCTACGGTTTCTGCACTTTCATAGTATCTACTAATACAGTTTTATATTTTGATGGTTAATATTATCATAAAATATAACCTTAAAAATAAAAGATATTATATTTCCAATTATACATTTGCCACATTTGCCACTAAAACTTATAAAAGTAAAATATAAAACATTATAAAGAACACAGTTACAAGATAAATGCTGTATCTTTACCTGTAATCGTATGACTCCTTGGGAATACCAATACTATTAAAGTTTAAAAATACCTAAATTAATATTACAATACAAAAGGAAAATGAAGATTTTAGCAACAATATTTTTATTTATTGATTTATTTTATGCACAAATGAACTTTGACGGACCTAACATCGAAGTTCATTATCTACCGGTCAACTTTCAGGTGGTTTGAAGACATTTGGGTCGCTACATTGATCAATGATCAGTAACAAACAATTAAGTTTACTCAGCTTGGCAAAAAAGAGTATGAAATGGTGACAGCAGGAACAAAAAAATCTTCATACATAACTGCCCCAATGTTGCCATGAGAAATCTGCTTTTACAAAGAAAGTGGCATCTCTATTTTGAACAATTTTTTTCCTGTCGTTCATTTCCAGAACTCGCTTATTATACAACATGTAACAGAATAAACGC
The DNA here is from genome assembly GCA_947386135.1 of Melanchra persicariae. Classification (NCBI taxonomy): domain Eukaryota; kingdom Metazoa; phylum Arthropoda; class Insecta; order Lepidoptera; family Noctuidae; genus Melanchra; species Melanchra persicariae. Next base: position 4,022,457 of record OX376667.1, read on the forward strand.
AATATCTCTTAAGGGATCATTGTACTCATCATTATGAACAACTTTTACTCTGGGACCAACCCCTAAAGCGCGAAAACAAATCAGCTGTTCAGCTCACAGAAATATATGGAGCAGTCGATTTTTTTTCGTGATTTCGGGGTTGGTCCCATAGTAAAAGTTGTTCTTAATGATGAGTACAGTGACCCCCTAACAGGTATTGCGTTTATTCTGTTACACGTTGTATAAAATGATAACTAAAAGTGAACAGTCCTTTTTTGCTATATTTACACTTATTAAGTATAAGTGTAAATATAGCAAAAAAGGACTGTGGATGACATATTAAAAGGGAAGTTGCCTGGAAATGTATAGCATCTAAAAACCCCAAAAGCTGGTGGTTCTGAAGCAACATCTTAATGGCGGGCCCAGGCCATGTACCCTAGGATGCACATGACATGGGCGCAACAACCAAGCGTTTGGTTCTCCACTAAACAAGGGAGAAAACGCCCGACACTAAAGCCGAACTTACGGCAAGTTCGGCTTTAGTGTCGGGCGTTTTCTACTTCCTACGGACGTTCGATTAGTCCCGAACCCCAACTAAGAACAACTGTCAAATCGTGATGTCATTCATTCTAGGAGTAGTAGAAAACGCCCGACACTAAGGCCGAAATCCGTAGTTACATTAGTAGCCGATTATTTTGTTTCGGCCTTGCAATACATTGCCTATTAGGATGTAAACGAAATAAACACGCCTATTTTGGTGCCTCGACTGTATTCTTCCGCTCAGAAGAAACGGTTTAGTTGCCACAGTATTACATCTTGTTAACGGCCGCTTTCTATAATATATCTCAATCCCAATCTTGATCCCGATCCTTGTCTGTAACCAATCAACGGCCGAGTTTGTGTCCTTCACTACACAATCCTCACCTTTGATTGGTTACAGACAAGGATCGGGATCAAGATTGGGATTGAGATATATTATAGAAAGCGGCCGTTAATTAACACCAATTTGTGGTTCTTCATAAGCTTCCATGATAAAAGACTCATCACGTATGACGTGCTCGCCATAGTAGCTTTGTGCTTGTTTCACTTGATATGGACCGAGTGAAAGAGTTTAGAGGGAGAGAGAGAGAGTGATTTTAAGAAAGGGTGAAAGATAGAAAGTAAATAATCACTCTATCTTTCCCCCTGAACTCTTTTTTCGAAAATATTCTTTACTAACTATTTAGACCTGGATATATATCGTATGCATACCATGTTTCATTAAAATTGGTTTATTCATTTCGAAAAATAAGGACTTGAAAGTTTGTATTATATGCCGTACTGCGTAAACTCTCTTGAGAACTGATTTAAAAAAAAAGAACAGAAAGTAAACTTTCCTTTCTTTTTTTTTAAATCATTTTTTTTTGAAGTCCAACCAAAAGTATTATTTCTAAGTATATTTTAAAGTATTTTTTATTTTAAGTCATTTTTATTTTAATTCATTTTTATTTTAAGGCATTTTTAATTTTTTTTTTTATTTTAAATCAAAAGTATTATTTATAGTATTTTTTATTTTAAGGTATTTTTAAAAAATGATGAAAAGATATGAATATAAAACGCAATCCACTATACCTCAGATGTTTCTATGGGGATAAATCAAATATATTATTTTCCTGTCAAAACAATTGAATAATAGTAAACTCGAGTAGAGCAAAGGATTGCGTAATTTATTCATTTTAAATGAAATGTCATGACGAAATGCAAATCTTACTGATGTTGTTGTACCTTCATGCTCTTTTGCTATAGGTACCTATTTTTATCGACTTGTTTGTCCGAGGTTTCATAAACAACTGTTAAGGATTTCACGTTAGTATTTATTTGGACGTCCTATCTGACAGTATTTTCTGGGATATCTTAAATAAGAGTGCTTTTATATTTAAACGTTTTTTTAAAGCGTTTTTATTCCGACTTGGATTTCAGCGATTTAAAGTGACATTTTAATCAGTGAATATAAAAAATCCAATATAAATGTCACCGAAAAAATGCAAACGCTGCTCGTAAGATTGTAGAACATCGCGTGAAATTGTAAACTAGTTTTTCTTGATAAGTCACGGATTTATTGGAAATTATTGATTTTGGATGGGATTTATTGTACCTATAACGTTTTTTTTTCTTAAGTAATCGAGAAATTATAATATAATAAAGATTTATTGCAATCTTACGATTCTGCAATTTTCTGGTGGCATTAAGTTTTATTTATTTAAAAGGTGATTTAATGTTTGGAAAATATGCAGTCAGGATAAATCACACATGCATTCTTTAATTTACGAACGTATGTATTGACATAAGGAAAAAACAATCCGTACATGCGCGAGCGCTTAATAAAACCTGAATGAAATAGTAGTAGCGCTCATTCGCTCATCGCACCTCGGATTGTGCGGTCAACTATACAAGGCACCCCACCTTGCAGTTGAACCGGCAATCTCATCCTTAATAGACTTTTATAAGGTCCAGGATACTAAAAGTTCCTACATTTTATTTAAATGTAAAGTGGAGTTTTGAAGATTGATATAAAATGGCGTCCTCTGTGTTGTTTGTGCTATCAATGAGTGTTTTGTTTTCTGGGATTACTGGAGTGAAGAGTATCAACTTCAAATCATGGTGGAATAAGGGTATGTTGTCTTTGATAATACAAATTGTTTTATAATCAAAATTCAAAATATGTTAAACATTGATCAGGAACTTCGATTTAGACCTTAACCAAATATAATTTTAAATAGAATGAGTGAAAGATTAATGAGAATTTTCAGTTAATTATTATTTTTCATTTAAATGATCACTTTTAAAAACTATCATAAGATATTTATTTTATTAAGCTATTTAAAAAAAAACATAAAACGTTACATTTAAATGTAAAGTTTAGCCCAGATTTGATAAACAATGTTGCATTCTAAGAAATATGGATTTTATTTTATGGCTTCTTCATTATATTATTTGGTCAATATTGATATTGGTTTTTTTTTTGGTTAATATTGTTATTATTTCGGTCATAATTGGCCTTAAATATAATTAGAGAAGCAATCCACGTTTATTTAAGGAGAGTTCGCATTCTCATCGCAGTTGCAAACTATCTCAAAAACCCCTAAATTCCTTATATTTTGCCTTGAATTTGAACGCTTTTTAAACGACTTAAAAAAAAGGAGGCCTTATCATGAAAGTTTAAAATATTGCGTATTATTGAGAAGACTTTTCGTACAATTATAAAAAAAAAAAACAGTAAATACAAAGCAAACAACCGATGATTCCTCCTACTTTCATGGCGCAATTCAACTCAAGCTCCTATTGGACTAAAGACAGCCAACTTGTTTTCGTCTATAGCAACTGTAAACAATTTTGTGAAACCACACCCCAGTTCTACAGAAACATTTCTAGTTTTCTTTTGTTTTGATGAACTTATGAATCATCATAGGTTCTGATTTTTGTTTTTATTATGATTTGATCTTGGTTACAATGTTTTGGTAGTTGAATACGTTCCTTCAAATAAGATAATCTAGAGCTAACAAGCAACGGTTTTGATCTGGGTAACTTGGAGGCCAAATTGGTTTGTTTTTGAATAATCGTATACAAGTGAAAGTTTCTCATAGCTTGAACTTTACGACGCTTGATATCCTATTGAAAAGATTTATTCATTCATGAGCTTCTAGAACTTGAATTTTAACTTCGCCCCAAACCCCAATTTGGCCCCCAATTTATCGGAATCAAAAATTAGCTGTAGTTCTACATCGCATTTAAAAGAACGCATTGAATTATTCTAATCATCCAGTATATGCACATTATGTATAGCCAGGAGCTTACGCACAAAGCAAATCAGAATTTATGTAAATGTTATATGTGTGTGTATTGTAAATACCCACATAGATTTTTTTGCAATATTTCCCGCCACAGTGACGTACATAAGTCCGCCGCTAATTAATTATGTGGCACGCGTTTTCCTGTATTTGGTTTGAATAGATCGCTAGTACACTTTATTGGTTCTGGGAAAAGGGAACCCCTTGACCAAGGCAAATGAAGTACGTTTTTTAACAGTAGAATAGGATTTGCAATTGGTTCAGGAGTGAAGTGTGGCAACCTCTTCGCACATTAAAAATGTGCGCCTTAGTTTCATGATTCACGAAATTATAGACAGTAACTTATTTTCATGACAAAGGAAACTGACCATGGGAATTTGACTAGGAGCCAGCTCAATTACCTTCCTAGGAACAAGTTTTCTTGCACATCTTCCAGTTCAGGACACTAAGAAATACTAAACTAAAATTATCTGTATATATATAAGTTACGCCGGAGGCTAAAATAAACGGGAAGGAAGGCAAAACGATTGAATCAATTAAATCAAATTAATAACAGCAAGTTTTAAATTTGCACTAAGTACTTGATTTGGTAATAAATGGATTTGTTTACTCAACATTGACCCTCGTTCATTCATAAAATTGCGTCAAACACCTAACTGAAAACAGGGTCATTTACTTGTCCAAGCTGTTGTTCAAATAGGTGTAAAAATTGTTGTTACCTATTTGTTTATGAATCATGAGGTAATTATTATTGTCAGTCCAACACCAAATATATTTGCAATATTATACGAGTAATTTTGGAATAATAAAAGAAACTGTGATGAAACTATGTTCAAATGTCTTCGCAGCAATTACGTCAAAGGTTGAACTTTCTCTGAAAAATTGCGTATTCAACCGATTTTGAAAAATAATTTTACCATAGACAGTCGTTGCAAACAACATGATCAATGAATATTCTCAGAAAATGTTTGTCTATTTCATTCAAGCAATTATTAACTAAAATGTTAGTAGGTTAATATATTTTCTATTGAATCCATTGGCGTCTCATTTATAAATAAGGAAAATAGTGATGTGAATTGTTTACAAGAGTTTTCTTAAAACATTTTATGAAGTTTCTGAAACAATACCGTTTAATTGTACTTCTTAATTACTTTAAGAAGTCGATTCCTATTTCAAAATTTTCTTTCTGGTTCTTCTCCATATGATCTATGCTTTGGAAAATGCAACTCAGCCAAGTCTAGAGACGGGTGTTGTTTATGTTTTGCTGTGCGACATACTTGCTACTCTTGTCGCTAGCGCGGCAGAACTAGCCAGATGATTTCTGGAAATTATCTATTTGAAATAAATGTTTATGAGTAGAATTTGAGTTTGTTCTACGTTTGTCTTATGAACCCTATCATTGTTACAGCCGAAGCCAAATGTGGTGTCGAAGCCAGTACGAACCTGGTCCACCACAACCCCTGGCTGGTCTACATTGAGTACTGGCGCGGCGACACTGACACCGAAATCAGATGCGCTGGTACCCTGATCGACAGCAGGCATATCATCACCGCTGCCCATTGCGTGAGGACTCTGAAGTTCAGTCGGTAAGCATCATTTGAAATTAATTAAGTTAATGTTATGGCATACCAGCGCGAACGTCTAAGAACCAGCTGTACTAAGGGGTAATTTGTTATTAATACTTGTTCTATATAAAATATTAGTATTGTGCTGCATCTAGATTTGTATAAGCCAAGTGTCAATGGTAAATTAGTCCTGTAAAATTTTATGCACTTAAATTTACCACAACGTCGACTCCACTGGCCCCTTGTTTTGCGCTCAGTAACGTAATTTTTTACGTTTATGAGTGGAATATTATAGTAATGCGAGTATATACAGCTTTAGATGAGACCTAAGTAGTCATGAAGGTTCAAATAACAAAATTTCTTACTGCACTCCAGCTCGCGGAGATTCAAGTCAAGCCAAATGATTTACAAACCATACTAATGAATACTTTCTTTCTCCTTTCAGTTTAGTTGCCCGTCTTGGCGAATACGACTTATATTCTAAGGTGGACTGCGTTCGAGGAGTGTGTGCTGACCCCATCGTCAGGATCAACGTGGCTGAAATCATGGTGCACCCTGGTTATGGTGATAAGACACACGATATCGCAATCCTGCGTCTGGAAGAAGATGCTCCTTATACCGGTATGTATTTTAACTTTGAAGATACTGTAACTTGTAATAACGTTCAGACTGAATAGAGGTCTATTGAAGAATTTAAAGTTCTTTACTTTTTAGTTATTGTAAATCACATTAAGGCACACGCAAAAGACGGAAAGATTGTGTGTGGAGTGTTATGAAAGAAAAGGGAGGCAGGGATAGTATGACGATTGACAGGACAGAATGGGGGGAAAGACATGTTGCACCAATCCCAGATATGTGTCATATTAGACAATAGAATGCGCTGAAATTTTTATAACATTTGTAGATGGATCGTCCTTCACGTTAGACCTCGTCACCAGACTTGGTCCCAATAATGCTGATACTAATAAACCTATTATTGATTACAGATTTCATCCGCCCGATCTGCTTACCAACTGGAGATCTCAAGCAAGACACGGAGTTCTACGCCGCTGGTTGGGGCGAAATTCCCAGAAAAGGATACTACGCTCACGTGAAGAAAATTATTCGTCTGCCCTACTGGACCAGGGACGAATGCAAGGCCGCTTACCCGAAGAACAACATCCCCGAACACGTCATCTGTGCCGGTGGAGAAGAAGGCATTGACACCTGCAGGGGTGATTCTGGTGGCCCTTTGACTCTCGTCAAGGATACCATCGAGTTGGTTGGAGTGACCAGCCATGGCAATGTTCACTGCGGGACCAAGAACTCTCCCGGTATCTACACTAATGTAGCTGAACATATGGATTGGATTCAGACTGTTCTCGAAACTCCGGTGGAAAATTGATCAAGGCTCTGTTTGAATGTTTCGTCGCTTATAAGTAAATAATACTTCCATGACAGCAATATTATGAAATGTAAAAAAATAAGTTATGATCTCTTAATTTATTTTAAACAGCAAATATTTTATTTAAATTATATTTAAAAAATACCTACATAATATGTAAATTTATTTTAATTTAAATGAAGTAATTGCGTTTATTTAATATAAAATGGCATTCTTTCACTTAATGCAGTCTAGAGTTTTTTTTTCTGCTGGTCAGAAAGTCTGATATTCAATATTGTTAATTTTCAATGCCTATAATTTTTTTCTCGAATAGTTGTAGTTCATACACACATTGTACAAATAGCTATATGTGATTGAAAGTCTTAGATTAGACTTAGTCCTTACATGGGACGAAATGTGGTTGAGTTTATTGTTCAACCTTGTCTACGCTAGACAGCTAGTGGTTTTATTGCTTTAAATTGTGTATTAACACTGCCATAAAATCATAATTACAATATTTATAAGTATTTTTAATTGTATATAACAGCTGGTACTGTTAACGAAAGAAATAATTATACAGGCAAATAACTACAAACTTTTTAAACTATGTCCTATAAAATGATTAAAAATATCTAAAAAAATATATTTAAAAAAGATTATTTTTAGCATGCATACCAAACTCTTTTTTGACTGTATTTGTAATTTGCATGATAGAAAATAGTTATTCACAACTGTCAATCATACAACAGGTATGATTGACAGTTGTGAATAACTGTTTTCATTAATTTTGCAAAGGTGATTTTGAACAATCATTTTAATATTTTTTTCTTATGCTCATATAATCGTGTTTAAAAAAACTTTTTGACTATGTGTGCATTATTCTTTTATTATTCCAACTACTTAGCACGGAAAAATGATTCCTATCCACTAGATTTAGATCACCTTTAGATAATATTTTTTTAAATTATAAAAAGGTATTTAAAATATTCTTGTCGGATGGGAATTATGTTTTTTTTTTTTTTATTATTATTGATTGGCACGCGCTTGACCACTATCTCACCTGATGGTAAGCGACGATGTGGTGGGTGGATGTGGTGTGGTGTGGTTAAATTATTTATGTAAGCTTATTTATATTTTAGACTATGTAAACACATTTTTTGTATAATAATACAAAAAAATGTGTATAAATAGTATAAAATAAATAACTACTGAAACACCGAAAAATTTATTTCTATCCACTTGATTTAGATCACCTTTACAAATTTTTTATTTAAATTATAAAAAGGGATTTAAAATATTCTTGTGAGATAGGAATGATTTAAAACTTATTTAATGTTATTTTAAAATAAATTATTTTTGTATTATTTTAACAACTGAATCACGGAAAAAATGATTCCTGTCCACTAGATTTAGATCACCTTTAGAAAATATTTATTTAAATTGTAAAAAGGGATTTAAAATATTCTTGTCAGATGGGAATTAATTGAAACTGTGTAATTAAGTAAGATTTTAACTAGAAAAGCATTCAAAAACTACCGACCACATAATTATAATAAATTGCAAATATATAAAAGTTTTTCTTTTATTTCTAACATCATATTTAAACTGATCCGTGGCGACTGATAATGAAAAATGGTGGAAAATAATGGAGGGTTTTAGCTAAAATAACCAAGAATCAGCTTTTTCAGTACAACTACTGTGTCCTGTACCAGCTATATTCTTCAATATTTAACGTCAATAATGGATGGAGACAGAAACAGGGAACATCAACTTTATTTTGGACGAAAGATTGTAAGTGATTCCTTATTATAAATGGTGCTATCATTCTAAACATGGAGAGTGAATTCTTTGTTATGCAAATGGTAGGTATCTATCATTTTGTCAGTGTGAAGTAACTCTAGTTGTCCATTTGCAAGGGTGCTCCACACTAGGAATTTCTCCTGTATCGTGGTGTCAAACCCGCGACACGCAGCGCATCAGCCGATCATTCAACCACTGCGCCAACCGTGTCTTCTGGTTCAATCCATGGTCTGGAGCGAGGAGGCATGGGAAGCCGTCACCTCCTTCTGCGAAGCAGTAATGCTAGTGAAGGAGGAGGCGGGCTGCGTGAGGGAGAGACAACCCTCACGGCTGGTGTGGGGGGGGGGGGGGATTGTGAACCACGCGCGCCTCAAAGAGATGTCAGTATAATTGACGGAGTCCGATAGGCCTGTGCCTGCCAGGTTACGGAATTACTTCGAAAGAGTTACTGCGGCCCTGGAACGCAAAGGGTATTTGGAGAATCACGGGTGGGTTAAGTCAGTAAGAGTCCAACACTCCCTTCCACTCCACCAAGAGCGGAAAGATTCACTTGCGGGAATCCCTTATAGAACAAATAAAAGGGGTGGATTCTTATGGAGAAATAAGGACAAGAAACTTCAATGTTAAAAAAAAAGTTTTACAATGTAAAGGATGGTAGGTATACATTAATTCATTGTTATTTGAGAACGATGCACCAAGAATAATTACTATAATGCTAATAGGAACAAAGCATTACCAGTAGGGAATGCAATCTCGTACGAGATTTCCGCCTAGCGAGATCTCGCGAGATTGGGAGAATCGCAATTAAAACATAAACAAATGCTTGTTTTAAGAACTAGTAATTGACATGATATGTAATTAAATAGAAACTGCGTTGCTTAGTTATAAAAATAATGTAAGTTTTATTTTAAAAATCAACAGAGTACTTATTATTTTGTCTCTAACTCTAATAACATTTGTTGATGTCTATAATTATTATACCTACTGTAGCTAATCAGTTCAAATTCTTACAATATTGGTAACAAAACAATAATTATCTATATTTAGTCTTTTGTAAATTATTACTTTAGTTTCAATAATTAAGAGTAATAGAAACATTACTTATGGTAAATAAATACAACAAAACAAAAACTTAACTTCACAAGTTCATGTTGTGAGATCGTATTAATCAAATAAAAGAAGTTTAAAGTAGAACTCAGATGAAGTTATCAAGGTACGGAAAGGCAAGTTAGTTTGTCTGAAAATGGCTTCTCAAAAAACACATCATGTCGAGAGTATCATCTGACAGACGACTTCTGATTTTGCATGCCAAATACCCTGCTGCTGAAAAAGCTCGTTCTGCCTCAACACTTGTGGGAACCACAGTTGAGAGGCAGTTATGTACGAAGTTTAAAAGTTCCCCTCTTACTCCACCAGCTTCGTACAAATTCATTTCTTTTTTTATTAAAATGTCTAAAGTATTTGTTGTAGAATTTGTTGAGCGAGCAGTGGGCTGTTTCAGTGCTTTCAGCGATTTTTGCAGCTTTTCATGAAGTGTGATATTTTTTTCCGCGGAGACGGCAGAAAGAGGCATTGTAGTGTCTTCAATATCGAAGCCTTCATCGTCGTCACGCTGCATTTGTCGATCTCGTTATCTCGCGAGATCTCGTACGAAATTTGACGAGATACAATCTCGTAAAATATGGCCGGGATCTCGCGAGATCGGGATCTCGGCGAGACGAGATTGCATTCCCTAATTACCAGCTCAGACAAATTAATTCATCATCTGCCTAGCCTTTTCCCAACTATATTGGGGTCTGCTCCCAGTCAAACCGGATTCAGCTGAATACCAGTATTTTACGTGGAGCGGCTACCTACCAGACCTCCACAACCCATTTAACTGGGTAACACGGTACTTCTAGGCAAGACTGGTGTCAGATAAATTAATTCATTTTCTAAATGTGGAAATGGTACTCACATATTTATGGTGTTAATAAATCATCCAAAAAGAAATGCAGTTTTAATAGTGTCTACCTACTGCCTACACACAATCATTAAGGTTTGTTAGGTAAGGGTCTGGAGTGGCAACCGCGTACTGGAAGACGCAGCGTTGGAAGGCCTCTCACAAGGTGGACCGATGACCTGGTGAAGGTAATGGTTATTCGCTGGATGTGTGAAGAACAGAACCGGATAATGTTTGGATTGACGGCACGGTTGGCGCAGTGGTTAAGCGATTGACTGCTGCAATGCGTTTCCTGTGTTCGATTCCCGCACGAGAAAAATTGTATCGCCTACAGATAGTTGTTCTGGGTTGGCTGTTTGTGTATGTGAATTTATATGTTTGTAAACGCACTCACGATACAGGAGAAATTACTAGTGTGGGTGAACGTTTTTTATATTAAAAGAAATGAGGACTCTTGGAGGAGGCTTATGCCTAGGAAATAGTAGTAAGGCCTTTCGGCTGAAGTGATGACGATGATTATTGCTTTTATTGATTTCAAAAAAACGTTTTGACTATATCTCACATAAAAGTATATGGGACGCATCAAATAAACAAAGTATTAACTCAAAATATACAAAAAATATTAAAAATAAATATTCAAAAAGTAAAAGTCGGGTCAAGCTGGATAGAGTCGGCACTAAAATCAAAATCAATAGAGGAGTCCGACAAGGTGATCCTATTTCTCCGAAGTGGTTAATTGCTGTCTTACAGAATATAATAGCAGACCTAACTTGGTCAAAGCGAAGCACTAAGGACAAGCAGAAGCCGGCCGAGCGCCCGATGGCAAGATGAGATTGTGGAGAATGCTGGTCATGACTGAGTTGTCACTGCTTCAGATAGAGTAAAGTGGAATTCTTTGGAGGAGGTTTTTGCCCGAAGGGGGTCCTCACTAAACGTTTTTTAAATCAATACTAATTGGGAATTATTGCGTGTGGAATCATCTATTGGATAATTTTATTAATGTTCAAATTTATTGTATCAATTCCAATCATTATTGTATTTTTTATTATTTATCAACTATTTCATGTCATTCGATTACTATTATTATTTGAACAAGTTTTATATTTAATCAGGTATTGTTATCATTTAATAATCAATAATATAATCTTATCAATTCTATAATTTTTATTTCAATTTAATGATGTTATATTCATTCATGCATGCAATTTTAATTTTAATCGTTTTTCTAATTATATTTTGATATTTTTCGTATGTTATAAATGTGTGGATATATTATTTTTTTATTTAAAGATGACGAAATTTTGCGCCATCCCCGGATGATGTAACTGTTGCCCTGCACTGCGATGTGTCGACGTGATTTGGTACCTATTTCATATTTTATTTTGTAGTAGTACAATGTACAATGTGTACAATACAATGTGTAGGTAACAGAATAAACGCAATACATTTTATGGGGTCATTGTACTCATCATTTGGAACAACTTTTACTATGGGACCGTTTCTGATGGCACGATTTTTTTTCAGTTACCGGTTTTGTCACGTGTCCAGGGCTTCAAAAGGTGAATAATCTATGTTACGAGTACCTACATGCGTAGAAAATGACTAATAACTGTACTAGGTAAAACATAATATGGGCATGCAAAAAATAGCCCACGCTTTCACATTTATTACAGGAAATTACTATATTTGGTCGTATGATGAAAAGAGGAAAAAAATGGTTGAGCACAATTAATTGCAAACTTTGAAAAAATAGGTTTTTGCGGCGTGATCAACGTCAGTGCTGTAAGAAGGTGGCTGCAACAGGGGAGCGGGGTGTGTATTAGTATCGGACCGAATCTGGTTTTTACGACCGAAACCGAAACTAAACCGAAACCGAACTTTCGGTCAGACACTAGTGTGTATATTATATTAGGCTACATGGTGTTTCAAAGTGCGTGGTCATATTTAAGGGTGAAAACACCACCCTTATATGAGGCTATCAGCGCAAAAGTGGTGTAAGCCACTATTTGTGTTGGTTGCAGTTTTGGTGTAAACTACATTCCTTATATTATCAACTTTGAATACAAAAGTGGAGTAAGCCACCTTTTGTTATCAAAACAACAGATGGCGCTAAAACATAGTTTTTGCACAGAACATAATCTATCATATTATTAGAGCAAAACTGGTGTAAGCTAGATTGTTAGAATGACAGCAAGTGATTTTGTATCAAGTAAATCTTTGGAAAAAAATATAACAAACAGAAAAATATCAGTGAGCAGCAGCAAGGTGGAGTGGCTAAAAATTCAATGGCTAAAATTCCATAAACTCCACCCTTTTTCAATTTTTTACAAATATTCCAACAATGAAGAAACCCTCTTTGATGAAGTCAGCGTTAAAAAAAGGCAGTCAGTAACCATAACACAACTAGATGCATTGGAAAAACCAATTATTTCAGAAAAAAAGAAAAAAGACCTTCTTGAACTTTTGCAGTTTATCCCACCAGTTCATCACACTTTTTATAATTCTCTAAAAAGTTCCAACACTGTCCTGGATGAAGCTTATTATGATGAAACGGATGAAGATTAACCCATTACTGTTGTTATCTTTAATAAACTTGCTCTGAAATGGTGTAACCTGTTTATTATTTTTAATTTTACCAGAACATCTAAATGCAGAAGTTGTGTAACCCACATTTTTTTCATAATTATAAGTTTAATTAATACAAAAATATACTACAATTATAGATTTAGAAGTTCTTTTTATAAATTAGAAACAAAACAATAAAAAAATATTAAAATAAAAAAAATAAAAATAAATTTATCTCAGCAAATTTTAATTCCTTCTATTTTTCCTAAGTGCAGTGTCGGGGGTTACACCGCTTTTGCGCTGATAGCCTCATATATGACCATGCAATGTCTGCTGTACAATTAAGAAAAAAAAAATGGGTACCTACTTTTAAAAAAAATCGGCCGCAAGAAACGACTAAAAAGTTAAAAAAACACCTAAAGCTGTCTGATGCAGTTAGTAGTGTTTATTTTTAGTTTAATCACATATTCGATGCCACCGACTGCATCAGAGTAATTGAAAAGTTTTTTGAAACTTTTAAGTCGTTTTTCGGTTGGGTTTTTTTAAGTCAATTATCTTTTTATTTTGATATAATTTCTTTACTCTATAATATCTATAGAACACCACTCTTAAGAGCGTGTATTCGATTCGCGAGTCGCTGGGAGGGCCCGGCACGAACTGATCGGCAAACGATTGCGCGGGGTTTATAGTGTTTTTAAAATAATCGTGTAAAATAAATGAGTACATATAAAGGACTGAAAAAAATTGGATATTTAGCAATACCTTTATTTTCTTAAAATAATTATAATATTTATGTTTATAGTAAAACACTATTAGTTTCTTTTTTTTAATACTTATTAGCCATATTTCCGTAATTGTGCTATGTAGTGCGCTTTGAGACTACATTTTCTGTTGGAGAAACGTATAATATAAAATATTTTAGCACACAATTTACAATGGTTGTATTCGTCCTGAAAGATTACTCTGACTTCTATTTTCGTAAAACGCAATCAGGAGATAGCCTTCTTTTTTTAAAAATGTCATTAAAAATTATTTTTTACAGAGTAGTGTAGTAAATTAAGAATTAATCTTTCTAAAATCGTAATATTCTGTGAAATAATCTGCTCACATCATTACGATTTTGATCTCGAAAAACTAAAAAAAACATGAAGTTTTCAAAGTCAAAGTCAAAGTCAAAGCATTTATTTCAATTAGACCATTTACAGGCACTTTTGAATTGTCAAGGTCGGTCGGTCAAAAAAAAAGATGAAGCTATTTGCACGTTCCAAAGCGTAGATCTCTATGGAGAAGAACGTGCAAGAAACTCCACGGACACTCTTTTAAAAATAAGTTTTTGTTACAAAATTATGGTTACATCATTCATATTGAAATTATACATATATGTGAGAACGATGTAAAAGACGTGCAGGATAGTCCGGAGTAAAAAAGAAACAATTCAAAGAAATAATTAAAATAGACCATGGCAGCCGAGAGATGACCAGTCTCAGCTGACGGCGCCCGTTCACGAACATGACGCATACGATAGCACCATTCGGCTCGACCATTTTTAAGGGAGCCAAATGATCCAACGCAAACGCCACCATCAGCCAGACTTTTGAGTGAGCATGACATCCCCAATCGCCAGGGTACATTCAAGTCAAAGACCTACCCAAAATGATCATTATAGTTTAAATTTGAGGGACCTACATAGTACTCACACATGTGCCGTTAATGCATGAAATTATACAATGCTAAATAAATTGAGTCTATACAATAAAAAAAAAAAAATATAGCATTCTTACAATCTTCATCCGGTCCAACAATATTTCCAAATGCTAACAGATTACTTTGTGCGCCCTAATGGCTGTGGAGCAGGACCAGCATTGAGCCAAGCATTTTTATCTTCAATATACTCCCCTAACTTATAATATGCTTGCCTGCATAGTGTGCGTTTAATACAAGATTTAAATTTAGTCTCATTTAGTTCTAATATATGGGGAGGTATTTTATTATAACATTTTAAACAGTACCCCATAAAAGATGAGGCTACTTTAGCCAGTCTGAAACCTGGTTGAACTAATTGGTCCCTATTTCGAGTACCATAATTATGTCTGTCGCCTCTTTTACTAAAAAGATGTAAATTCTTTCTAACATACATGATGTTTTCGTAAATGTATTGACAAGGTACCGTCATGATGTTAATATTCTTAAACAGTTCCCTTAAAGAATCGCGCCGGCCGAGTTTGTATACGGCTTTAATGGCTCTTTTCTGCAGAATAAAAATAGACTCGATGTCTGCAGCCCGTCCCCATAGTAGTATACCGTAAGACATGATACTGTGAAAGTAACTAAAATAGACCAGTCTCGCGGTATCTACATCCGTAAATTGGCGGATTTTCCTGACAGCATATGCTGCTGAACTTAGCCGTCCTGCAAGAGATGTTAAATGAGGACCCCATTGTAGCCTTGAGTCAAGAGTAATTCCCAGGAAAACCGTTTTATCGACGAATTCAAGTTTTTCCCCGTTCAATACTATGTCACAATCACTGCCTTTGACATTTGGTAAGGCAAATCTTATGCATTTCGTTTTCTTTTCATTTAGAACTAAATTATTGGCAGTAAACAAATTTTGGACTTGCATTAGGGCGTTATTTATGACGTCAAGATTATTGGTTCGTCTATTTATCTTAAAAATCAAAGAGGTATCGTCGGCAAACAACACCATATCAAGTTTTTGTTGCAATAAATGGGGCAAATCATTTATATATACTAAAAATAAAAAAGGACCTAAAATTGAGCCCTGGGGAACCCCCATTTTCACATTTAATCCCGACGAATTGACACCGTTTACTTGAACTAACTGCTGTCTATCATTTAAATAAGATTTAACAAGGCTTAAAGCTGTTTTGCCCAGCCCGTAATGCCCAAGTTTCAGAAGTAATGTTTCGTGATTTACACAATCAAACGCCTTAGATAGGTCACAGAAGATGCCTATGGCATCTTGTGCCTCTTCCCACGCATTAAAGATGTGCTTCAATAAGGTAACACCAGCGTCAGTCGTGCAACGTCCTCTGGTGAAACCATACTGTTTATCATGCAAGATGTTATTGGTGTTAAAATGATAAAGCATCTGATTAAGCATCACTTTTTAAAATACCTTGCTGAACACTGGCAACACGGATACTGGTCTGGATTTTCGTCGTGAATCGAATAAACGCTCTTAAATATCATCACACAATTCTGGCACACCCTGTAAACCTCACCAGGAATTACCAAGGGGAGGGGTAGGTTAAAAAGTTGCTAAAATAACCGGGCAAGTGCGAGTCGGACTCACATCATGTGCAAAGTGTTCGTAGCGAATCTTATTTTTAGGGTTCCATACCCAAAGGATAAAACGGGACCCTATTACTAAGACTCCGCTGTCCGTTCGTCTGTCTGTCACCAGGCTGTATCTCATGAACCGTGATAGTTAGAACAGATGATGTATTTTTATTGTTTCTATAACAACAAATACTAAAAAAATAGAATAATATAAATATTTAAGGGGGCTCCCATACAACAAACGTGATTTTTGCCGTTTTTTTATAGAACTCTTCATGCGCAAGTCCGATTTTTTTTTTCGTCACCCACAATCGGCAGAATTCACCCATTCCAGGCGATCACCGAACTTTATTTATTCCGTCGGCAAGTTTTTCAACTTTGTACATAACAGTGATTCAGATAGTCTACTAAGTACACCACGGAATGTCCCTTCTTTTAACAGAATGACGGTGCTCGTACAGTCCCTACACGACCTAATTTTATAAATGACGCAAATGGCTAGACTTGATTAGTCTTTTGATCCGGAAAAGTATTGCCTGGTTTTTCCATTATTATTAACATTATGACTATTCCATTCCTGACTATTTTATCGAATCTTCGGTGAATCTTCCACCTGGGCACGCCTTACCGTGGCTGACCTCTTAGTAGACTCCGTAATCAGGTCGGGGGTGTCGTAAGAGGTGACTAAGGGACTCACCAGAGAATGGGCAGCAGCATTCTCTGTAGGTGTACATTGCTACAGCTACACTGCGATCGCCAACCTATTTAGATTAGTTCGTCAGATTAATTTCCAAAAAATATTTGACATGTTTTTATTCCTTTTATCTACACGTAAACAAATAAAACAGTTTTTTTTTGTGAAAAAGCACCTAACAACACCACTGGAAAGTCACAAGAAAGCAGAATACGCAATTTCGTATATACTGGGTAATTTTTTTTCCAGTGCGCAAACTTTAAGAACCACTTCTGCCCATGTAAATGAACAACTTTCCCCAAGAAAGCCATAGTCAATTCCTAAAAAAAAAATTGAGTCTCCCATACAAATTGTGGTCAGTTGATGACAGTTTTGTATGGGAAGTCCAAAATTTTTTTTAGGAATTGACTATGGCTTTCTTGGGGCAAGTTGTTCATTTACAGGGGCAGAAGTGGTTCTCAAAGTTTGCGCACTGGAAAAAAAGTTATCCAGTATGTTACGGCTAAAGGTGGGTGTGAACATAAACTTAAGATAAGCTGGCTAACCTTAGGTTTATCCGGCTACAACTAGTTCTAACCTAACCTCAAAACAATTTAAAAACACTTTTATCCTATTTCCGTGTGGTTTATAAAAAATATAACCACGAAGGGGATGGCGGGATCTGTGTTCGCTCGTTTCGCTCGCTCACTAGACCCCGCCATTCTCTTCTCACCTATCATATCCGAGTCGGGGTGCCCAATCACCGGCTAAACTTAGGTTTATGTTCACACCCACCTTTAGCCGTAACATAAATATTATAGATGATTTTTCAACATATCTTTTCCAGCTATTTGGATTTAAAAACGAAACTACTGAACCAATTTTAGTAAAATTGGACCAATCAATGGGACCAATCGATAAGTATATACTTTCACATACTCGTAAAACAAGAATTTTTCAAATCGGTTCATAAATGACGGAGGTCTGAGGTAACAAACATAAAAAGCAAACGAATTGAGAACCTCCTCCTTTTTTTTTAAGTCGGTTAAAAATATTGAAGGTACAGACTACGGAGAGTTAAGTGTGAGTTTTTTAACATACTCGATCGCGTTAACGTAAACGTTCGCTTATGTCAAATTGTATATAAAAAACGGGTTGTCCGTGAGTGTCACCAGACGGCGCTTATTCAGTTTCAATACAAATTGACGTTTACGCTAACGTGATCGAGAACGTAAAAAAACTCGCACTAAGGCCACAGACTATACAGTGCGTTGCAAACTCGTGTGACGTCACCACCGACCGACACTTTTTGACGGATAGTGACGTCTAAAGCTCCCTCTGATCTTTGATGCGCGATCTTCGTAAATTTTGATTGATTTGATAATAGTTATTTATTTGTATAAAAACGAGGTATTGAAACACGAATGGCCATATCACATGAGTTTAAATTGTTGCAGGGTAATGTTTTTAAAACAAAATTGGCAGAGTGGTTACAAAATTTCCACAGCATAAAAGAATTTTTGGAACAAAAATATTTACTTAGAGTATTAATTTACTAATTTTGTTGTGAATTAATTATTGACATTTGTAAACAGTAATAATGTGTGACAATATTTGTGATAATAATGTAATTACAATGTACCAATACTTTCATCATATCAGCCTTCTACTAACCTCTTACTAATAATATAATTGCATAATAATTATGGCGTTTAAACATAAATAATTTAAATGAATTATACAGATATTCAGCTGAATTCAGATTGACTGGGAGCCGACCCAATATAGTTGGGAAAAGGCTAGGTAGATGATGGAACATAAATTATTTGTATCTACGCTTGCTCGCAGGCAGAATACAATGACTTTAAAGCTGTTAAATCTTTTCCCTTGTAAACTATGTATTTTCTTACTAATAAACAGTTAGAATTGAATTGAATTTAATTGAATTGATTTGAGTGTTTTAATACCTAAATATGGAAAGTTGCATACAAGACTTTATCTACGCCCATGATATGAATCCTCTATAAAAGGTTCTTTTATAGTTCATGAAGTCTTGGTACTTACGCCTTTTCGTATTGTTTTCTGGACTGTTCTGTTAATAATTGGTTCGAAAAGTCCTTTGCTGCATTAGAAATATCTGGTGATGTATATTAATATATGTATATTTTTTGGGATGCCTGAAGGAGCCTCCTCGTGTAGCGCAATTTGTTCCATCAAACACTCAACTGAACCGAGTACTCGGCGCATCCTGGTCAGTCTCACCTAACACCTTATAAGACTGGCCAATCCTTCCCATGCGGTGGTAGGGCTAACACCCGCCTGGTTCGCGGCCATCCCACCGGGGCTCGGCGTTAAGCAGCCTGCTGTGTTTCGTCGACGCGTGGGAGTACCAGTGCCTCAAGGCATCTTCTGGGCACGCTCGCTTCATCATGGACCTCATCTATCGCTTACCATCAGGCGTCATCGAGGTTTATTTTTTATTTTTACTTATGAATGGGCTAGCTCAAGAGCTAGCCCATTCATAAGTAAAAATAAAAAATATTATCAAAGTTTTTATTACTAATTATTTTTATAAACCACAAAATAATTAATTTTTGCAATACTAATCTCGAACAAAAATGGCGGGATACGACATGAATTCGAACAACATATAATTTTATTTTTTAACTACGGTGGCTTTGGTAGTGAAACGCGCGTGCATTATAATGTTCTTTTTTGAAATTCATAAAGATATCACGAATTGAGTAGTGCGAATGTGGCTGTTTGATGAGTAAAGTTACTCCTCTGCTTTTACGATCCTATATCAAAAAATGCATAGGAGTTGCGTAAACAAATTTAGTACAACATAAAACATTCGTTTGGATAATATTATGGTTACTATGAAATTGTTTATTTTAATGTTGGCAATAAGCTGTTTCAGAAACTTTTATAGAGTTGGTTAGAGGTGATCAAAATTACTCCATATTTAATAGACTGTTGTCATTCGTCATTCGTACCGCGCGGTCATATGAACTTAGCCTAAAGGCGCATATAATTGTTTTAATGTGAGTCATAATTGTTTAAATGTGAGCGTACGAACCGTGATGTAAAGGAACTGGTTTTTTAAATACAACAAAATACAATATTTATGTGAAAATAATTTCAGAAACTTTTATAAAGGATTTATAGAATGGAAGTAGATAAAACAAAAAACACGTTTCCAATATTTTTCGATAATTTTATTGACGGACTAAATAGAATCATATTTTTTTAGTCAGAAAACATACCTTATCACGGCTATGGTAGTTAAGTTTCAGAAATTAGTTCCATTAAGGAAATCATGATACCCTATTTACCATAACACAATTATTGTTAAATACTAAAACAAATTCTGCGGTAAGTACATTTAATCATTACAAAAATGTTGAGTTAGGTTAGGTTTCGTGTGTGTGTGTGCAGCTACCCAAAACCACCCTTAAAAATATGACTACGCACTTTTTGAACAACTTGTAAACACATTCATTGATTGACGAGGTACTTGTAAAAAACCGCTTGTGTACTGCAGATTAGAATTTCTACCTAGTCCAAGTACTGGGAGAAAAAATGTTGGTCGACCGGCAGCCAGATGGGCCGACGACATTGCTGGCATCGCAGGTAGTACCTGGATGAAGCTGGCACACGAACGTGGAGATTAGGACTAGAAAAGAGAGGCCTATGCTCAGCAGTAAGGAAATAATTCTTGATTAATTTCTTTTTTTCGATATTTTTTTCCCAATAGGGTTTTTAGAGGGTTTAAGGCCCTTTTAACGAACATGTTTCATCGTCACGATATAGTGACGTATGAATGTGGTTTTGGCATATTTTCCCTATAAACGCCGCAGGATATAAGCACGCTCAAAACGACGACGCGGACCATTCCTAGAGGTTAAATCGACTGAATACAACGTTATGAAAATTTTAATTTACTTACTCAAAAAATTATTAAATCGGTGGAGACTTTAAACTCATCTATGCTGCGTTTATTATTACTGTTATCATGTGCTGTCGGCATTTTGGCTTTTAAACTGACGAACGGTAAGATTCTTTTGTTCATCTTCACAAAAAAAAAAAAATATTTGTTCCTTTGTGATGCTAATAATTTTATTTTCTTTTGATTTATTTTTATCACATCAAGAATATTTTAAATAACATTTGTCAATTTTTTTTGCAACCCAAAATTGTGTTTGTATTGTATTTATTTTTTTTTAATTTTCAAGGGTACTTAATTAATATTTTTCCCAATTCAAGTGACATTTTTATAATTTATTTTAATCTTAAATTTTTAATTTCCAGGCCCTACCTGTGGCTTAGAAGCAAGTTCTAACCTGATTCATCACAACCCGTGGCTCGTGTACATAGAATATTGGCGAGGAGACCATCGGACCGACATCAGATGTGCTGCATCCCTGGTGGACAGCAGGCACCTCATCACTGCCGCCCATTGCATCAGGACACCAAAGTTTACCAGGTAAATACTTGTTCTCATCATCTCTCTTTCTCTCTTGGTTAACAGTCGAATTGAAAATAAAACTGGTCCTGCTAACCTTTTTGTTCTTTTAAACTCATACCATACCAAACCACCATATTCAAATCTGGTTGTAACAGGTGCAAACAGGCTTGGGAAAATCCTGGGGAATAATTAATTATAATGAAAGCTTGAAAAGAATTTATTTTGTGATAACACGCGGTAAAAACTCGGTACTTTCCGGGAAACATCATAGTGTTCAATTGACTGTGATAGGAATTTTTGAGATTAATCTTCTAAAAAGAGAAACCTTGATTTTGACTGGAGAATTTTTTTATAACCTAAAAGTCTTAGTTGAAGAAATTTTCTTTGAGAACAATAAATTTAAAATGAAACGAAATCCTAGCGATGATTGAATCACCTTTTGATTTAATTAATTCCTTCAATAATTTCATCATGATTCCTTATAATTTTCAATGTCTTAACCGACGCCCTTAGGGTTAATAACCTATCCTACATAATCTGAGTCTTCTTCAAGCCAACGTCATAGGTACCACCGATAATAAAATTACATCACTAGGAATTCCCTCATTATAAAATGTATGTAAATATAGCATCATTATTGAATCATGTGGTTACCTCTTATTCCATATGTGTTGTTTAATAAAGTTATCTAGGTTTTGGGAATTCCGTGTTGGTGCAATGTTTTATATTGAAATTAATATTTTTACGGTTATTTAAAATAAAGTTTTTTAAGTTACCTATCGTTATGATTTTAAAATTGAAACCCCGTTTCTGGAAATATATTTTATTAAAAAATATTTTGTATTAAGAAAAAAATATTAAAACCATCCAAACAATCTTTTTTAGTATCATATTTATTAAAAATTATCAAACGCAATCTTTTGTTGTAATTGATTTAATTAATTATCAATAGCCAATCGTATCACGATGATATGCATTTAATTTTTTGCGTTGATAATTTCGTTCCAGAAACCTCGTTTAAAAGTTTTAAATCCGGATCTTGATTACCAAAACCTGTTTCTTACTCTTTCTCTTCATTCTGTTGTATTTTTTTCGGTAAAACAAAAAGATTTTACCAATTTTGATAATAGCTAATATATAATTGATAATAGTTAATTGATAATAATTAAATAATCGTAATTAATCATAGATAGATAATATAGCTTTTGTGTTGGTCTGTCAGATTACTAACGAATTCTTTCTTCTTTCCAGGTTAGTGGCACGTCTCGGAGAATATGACTTGGCAAGTCGAGAAGATTGTGTCAATGGAGTGTGCTCTGATCCGATTATCAGGGTGGACGTTGAAGAGATCATTGTTCACCCTGACTATGATGGAAAGAGTCACGACATCGCTGTGCTCAGGCTGGCGAAAGATGTTCCTTATACGGGTAAGAATTGTCTTTTATTTCTAGACAAAACGGAAGCTACTTTCAGATATTATATAAAAGCTGCCAGATATCATCATCATCTATCATATCAGCCGAAAGACGTCAACTGCTAGACATAAGCCTCCCCCAAGTGTCGTCACAACAACCGGTCCTGTGCGTCTCGCCTCCATCGGCTACCCGCGACCCAGGTCGTCGGTCCATCTTGTGGGAGGCCTTCCAACGCTTCCTAAGTGCTTCAAGATAAATAATAAGATAAATAAGTGGAGGTTGGATAGGCATTTGCTCCATGTAAAATGCTCTAGTAAATAATGGACCAGTTTGGTTTTTTAGTAGGGCTAAAGAAAAAAAACTGATCTTTTGATATTTTTAAGCAATTTGAGTCCTGAATTTTTAATGTAACAAAAACTTTATGTCTCCTTTCCTCTTTCCACAGACTTCATCCGACCAATCTGCCTTCCATTCGGCGAATTACAAAAAGACACAGTATTCGCGGCCACAGGATGGGGTGAAATTCCCCTGAAACGATACTACAGCAGCACTAAAAAAATCATCCCCCTACCAATTTGGGGAAAAGCTGAATGTGAAGCAGCATACAAATTCTTCAAAGTCCCTGACAATGCAATCTGTGCAGGGGGTGAACAAGGCATTGACACCTGCAGGGGTGATTCTGGTGGTCCCTTAGTGTGGTTCAAGAATAGGGCTGAGCTGTGGGGTGTCACTAGTGCGGGGAACAGCCACTGCGGGACGAAAAACTCCCCCGGACTTTATACCAATGTTGCTGATCATCTGCAGTGGGTCGAAGATGCTCTTGCCGGAAATTATGCGAAGCCTGAATATGATGAGTTCGATATTCTGTAAATTATTTATGACTACGGCCCGACTTTCGCCACTTCTTCTTTCTCACGCAGACAAGTGACATTGATGCCACGCGGGTTGGCACAGACCCTTACCCGCGATGGCAACGATTTCAGCTGCACTTTCGCCGTAGGATGACTAACATTCCAAAATTTCTGGATCAGTTAAAAAAAAAAACTAAAAAGTCTGAAATAAAAAATAATTTAGTTTTAAGCCAAAAAAAAACAAAGCTTTAAGAAAATAAAAAAATGTTAACAGATAAAATGCTAGTATAACCAAAAAATCTTAGGTACGAGTATGTATAAACAATATGTATACAAAAACTATGGTGCATTAAGGATAAGTCAGATTATTTTATTATCATTTCGGGTAAAAATCCTAATAATATGTAAAAAATTGACACTTATGCATGTTTTTACCTGATAGTCTTAATTTAAATAATACGAGTAAGTATGGTTGTAAAATAGTTTTATAAAAGTGCCAAAAATGTTCCTATTTTTTGGCTCACTGTTGTGAGCTTTACAAATGTGCCAAAAATATAATATTAAAAAATATGTTCCTATAATGTATATAGCTAGATTATTTATAAGTTATTTATTAAAATGAAAATAAAAAAACTTTTCACAGAACACAATGTTTCCTTTTTTTCCATTTATCACCTCTGATAGACCACCCTGTTAACTATTCAAAACGAGTAAAGGCAAATGCTTGTGTTTGCCTTCCAGGCACTGGTTTTATTAAACCAACTTGGCGCTGCCCTGAGTGCGACAAGAATCGGGTCAGGGATAATAAGGCAGAGACACCAGTTCGAGCTAGGGCTGCTCAGGTAGAGGAGCACAGAAGTTCTGAGGAGCTCATGGACACCAGCACTATGGACTGCACGGCGGTGGACGCCGGCTACACTAATCTGTCTCCTACCTTCTCGGACGAGCTGCGGCTGTTTAAAGAAGAGCTGCGTAAAGAGTTTCGCCTAATGCATGCGGAATTCCAGCAATTACGAACAGAAATGGCTCACCTTAGAGACTCCATCAAAACTTCAAACGAGCGGATGGACAGCGTAGAAGCGCGAGTCACTGCCCTGGAACTTAAGCTGGAGCAGAAAGTTCAGCCTGACAGGGATCCACTAGAGGCCACCATTGGTGAACTGAGATGCCAATTAAACGAGCGGGATCAGGAATTGTTACTGAATGACATCGAGGTCACTGGTATTCCCGAATGCAAGGACGAGAGTGCCCTTCACTTAGTTAAGGTACTTTCCTTAAAGCTTGGCGTCACCATTGAGGAAAGGGATGTTGTGCATGCTGAACGACTGGGATCCGCGCTCCGTAATCGAATACTATTGTCCGACAACTCCATCTCTGCCGACCCCGCTGCGCAGCGGCCGCGCAGCATATCCGTGCGGTTCGCAAGGCGAGCTACGCGCGACGCACTACTGCGAGCGGCTCGAGTGCGACGCGGGCTAAGTACACATGACCTTGATATGACTGGGCCGGCGCACCGTGTTTACGTTAATGAGCGTTTAACGCGGACGAACCGCCAGTTATTTTATAACGCTCGTCAAGCGGGGAGTCAACACAAATGGAAATACGTGTGGACAAGGGATGGGAAAATCTTTGCACGCAGGGAAGATAATCAAAGGGCCACACGAGTTCGATGTGACAGTGACATTATTAGGATTTTTGGCTGATGGCCGGTTTGCACTTCTTCCGAGCACGTAATGTTAACCAGTTTTATGTACTTTTTTTTCTAGTAGATGATTGTTTACTGGTTTCTTTCGCATGTCGCAAAGAAACCTTATATTTTTTAGTTTTAAGTTTTAATTTTTTTTTCTTTATGTCAGCCTATAAAAATATTGTTATTATGGGAAAGCGGTGTGTGTTTCCTATGCTCCCGGATGGGAGTAAACTCGTATTATCGTGTACTCGACAAATAACGAATTACCAGATTTTTAAAACATTTACAGATATTATTTATATGACTATGAAGAAACAAAATCTGAATGAAAGTATTTATTGTCTACATTCGACTATCAAATTATTATACTATACAATAACATATACACTATTTTTATTTACACATTATACAATGATTAATGCACAACTATTATTTACAAATCCTTTTATCAAGCTAATAATCGCATTTATTCATTTAAAATTATTTTCGACAATCATAATTTTTATTTTACTATTTACAACATTGTTTTTTTACAATAACGCCTTTTTAATTGAACATTTACCCTCAGTATTTGCTTTTTTGGCCCTCAAATATAATTACTGTTATCTGCTTCACTTCCTTGTATTTTTACATAGGCTCAAACTTTACAATTTCAACTGTGACTGTGACCAACTACAACATTTCATATCTTTGACAGTACTTCTTTGTTTTTATTTATTAATGAAACATGCTTGAAAAATACCTTAAAGTTGGTTTTTTAAACGCGGGGTCCCTTGGTACGAATCACGATAATTTTATAGCAGCTGTGGAAAGGCATTCTTTCGACGTTATGGCAGTCAACGAGACTTGGTTACGGGCCGGTGAGGAGGGGCGCGCGCCTACTGTGCCAGGCTACCGCCTGCGCCACACGCCGCGGCCATTGACGGTACACGGGGGGCGCGGGGGAGGCGTCGGGTTTTATCTTAAGCGCGGCCTGACCTGTCGTAACTGGTCTGCTCCAACAGACTCAAGATACGGGACCATAGAACAAATGTGGATCACCCTAACGCTAAATGGTATTAAAATTGCTATTGGTACAGCGTATCGCCCTCCTCGCTTCGACTTGGACCCCTTTCTCGATGCCATAACTGACTCCATTAGCTCCTTAATAAAATGTGACCATTACATTCTGCTCGGTGACTTTAATGTCAACTTACTGAATACTAACGGGCAAACTAAGAAGGTAAGTGAGTTTCTGAATAGCCTAAGTCTAAAACAGCTAGTAAGTTCGCCTACCCACTACACAGACCATAGCGAAACATTGATCGACCTTGTTTGTACAAATCTCAACCACAGAAGGTTGTCCGTTGAGCCCTATGGCTCATTAAATGGTCACTCGCTTATCATTTGTGAATTTAATATTAAACGTAGTAAATATAAACCCCAAACAGTAACATATAGACCCTTTAGACAAATAAACAAAGAGAGACTCGATATTGACTTATCGCAAATACACTGGGACAACATTTGCGACTTGCTTTATGTAAATGATATGGTTGAGACATTTAATAAGAACATTTTAACAATTTACGACGTCCACGCTCCGGTTAAGACATGCTTAATCAAGGAACCGTCATACCCCTGGATTACTGACACAATAAAACTGATGATGCACTTGCGGAATGATGCCCTGTCCAAGTACCGTAGGACGAAGTCCGATTCTAAAAGGGCTTATTACAAGCAACTCAAATCTCTGGTGTTGAGTTCCATTTTTAGAGAAAAAGTAGCATACTTTAATTTTAATATAAATAATAAAGCTAAAGACCCTAAAACATTATGGAAGAATTTAAAAAATACCGTGCTACCAAATAAACAAATAGATGACCTTCCTACGCACATCAGAGACCCAGACCGAATAAATGATCACTTTTTGAGTGTTCCTGGCAACCCCGTCTGCAATATTGCGCAACGCAATTTCTTCGACTCTCATCGATTCAGGGATGATAGCGTCGCATTTGCTTTGCGATCTGTTAACGAAAGTGAAATTTTAAAATACTTTCGCGAGCTTAAATCTAATGCGGAAGGCACTGATAAGGTAACCCTGAATATGCTTTTGTTAACCCTCCCGCATACACTAAAAGCCATCACCGACATTGTGAACAGTTCGATCGGCTCTTCAACATTCCCAGACATCTGGAAAATTGCAATCGTCAGACCGTTACCCAAAAAACCGAATCCAACGGACCTAAAAGATCTCAGGCCCATTAGCATTCTACCTTGCCTATCCAAAATTGCCGAGAAGGCTGTGTGCCAGCAGCTATCGAAATATTTGGAAAGAAATGAAATACTTCCTGAGTTACAGTCAGGCTTTCGTAAACAGCGTGGTACTGCTACAGCACTTTTGGATGTCACAGATAATATTCTGGCAGCGCAAGATAAGGGCCTATGTACACTCCTTGTACTGCTTGATTTTTCGCGGGCTTTTGACTGTATCAATGTAGAACTGTTTCTTTCAAAGTTGCACTATTATGGTTTTGAAGAAAATACAATAAACTGGTTTCTAAGTTATCTCACTAACCGTCAGCAGCGTGTGGAGATCCGGTTGAGTGATGGCTCATCCTTTGTTTCGTCGCTCACCCCCCTTAGTAGGGGAGTTCCGCAAGGCTCTATACTGGGTCCCATTATTTTTATTTTATATTGTGCAGACATTATAAAGTCCTTGAAGCGATGTAGGTACCATATTTATGCTGATGATGTGCAAGTTTATATTTCCTTTAAGCCAAGTGACTATGAGAGTGCGTTAAAGGATCTTAACGATGATCTCAACAGAATAGCATGTTGGGCTGAGAACAACGGTTTGGTACTTAACCCTACTAAAACTAAATATTTGCTTTTTGGAACCAAGTGCCAAATCAGTGCAGTGCCTGCAACGCTCAACGTTACCCTTCTGGGTGAGTCGGTCAGTCGAGTTAGTGAAGCACGTAATCTAGGTCTTAACATGGACGCTGAGTTAAGATACGAAGCGCATGTGGCCGCGTCAGTGCGCACTTGTTTTTATCGGCTTAAAGTCCTTTATAAAATAAGGCCTTATCTGTCTGAGGAGCTGCGAATCCAACTAGTTGAGTCGCTCGTACTCTCAAATTTAAATTATGCAGATACAGTTATAGGCCCTCGACTACTAGCAAGAACTGATAGACTGATACAGAGAGTGCAAAGCGCCTGCGCTCGATTTTGCTATAAAATCCCGCCAAGTACTCACGTTACACCATTTTTAAATAAGCACTCAATACTTAAAATGAAGTCGCGTCGTAAACTGCACTTGGCTTGCCTGCTGTTTGGGGTTATAAAGTACAAGCAGCCAAGCTACCTTTACAGCAAACTTAGCTGGATCGCTAGTAGAAGGGAATGCGCAAGCAGACAGTGCTCGCAACAACTTTCTACTCAGCCGCACAAGACAGCCGCCTTCAGAGGCAGTTTCAGGTACGCTGCATCCAAATGCTGGAACAATATTCCCCCGCCGATAAGAAACATTAAAACACTTGATACCTTTAGAAGTCGGCTTCGACAGTTCCTTATTAACACGCAGAAAGAACTGGGCGTGACGATTTCGAACACGTCGTTAATTTAAGTTTTGGCCGTGGGTACCCGCTGCAGGACTGGAAAGAAAAAGCAAAACATCTTGTAAACACAGTTAATTACAGCCAATCTTGTACAATCGCTTACTTCAAATATCATTCCTTTTATTTAATTTATATAATTATGTCTATTAAAATTGCATACACACCTAATAATACAAATGTGGATACACTCACCAAACAGTTACTTAACTCAAAACCACTACTCACTTTTCACGTTTTCTAACTGTTCTGTATCTGCTCGACGTCCGTATGTCACTTTATGGATCCAGCAGAATACCAGCGTCAGGTACATTTGCCTGGCACATGCTGAGCTGGACTCCCATTTGGCGCAGCTTGGAGACACGCACCGCACAAGATTATAATTATTTATTTTTTTCTTTTGTCAAATTCAAATATATTTATGTAGGTAGGTAGTTGGGCACTTCTGCCACAGATTTCCATACAGACCTACTCAAATCATAGTGCTGTTTTTTTTTTTGTTATTTTGTTTGTTTGTTATTTCAAATATTTGCTTAGACTACTTTGTATTACTCGTATTTTTCATAATTTGTGTTACTCTTTTGTGTGCCGTGTTTCTTTACTTGCATCAAATAAATGTTTTATCTATCTTATCTATCTATCTAAATGGTTTTTCTTAAAGTAAAAATTTCGTAGATTGCATTTAAGTAGCTAACTCTGACTGGAATCAGTTTTCTGAGAGAATAACTCACAATGCGATAAAGCATACTCTTAGCTGTTTAGTATGCTTTTCACTATAAACCCCAACGCGAAAATTTAATTGCTGTGACCTGTCATTTCCAACGGACCAATTCTATTAAATTTTAAACAACGTTCGCATTTGCATCATCATCATCATCATATCAGCCGAAAGACGTCCACTGCTGGACATAGGCCTCCCCCAAGCGTCGCCACAACAACCGGTCCAACCGCATTTGCATGTCAGTCGAAAATTGACAAAAAAGCCTCAAATTCAAATTCAAAAATTTTATTTCAGACCACTGGATCCATACATTGTTAGTATGAACTTATCCTATGTTAGTAATTAACCAATAACAATAACTTAAATTAATTGGGTACATGAACATGTGCACGCACATGTCTGCCAGCCCAGAGTCTAATAAAAGGTCCGTCAACCTTGTCCCTACATTTTTTTAACTAGCTCTCAGGTTTGCTTACTTCGCCCAAGCAAACGCGCGAGCGCTTTATCAAACTTAGGCTTGAAATCAAATAATAATTCAACATCATGATCGTCACCAGCTTTCCGCAGTCCACAGCTAAACATAGGCCGCTCCAATCGCTCGCCATTTATAATGATTTTCGGCAACTCTCATCAAATAGGAAAGAGTCACCGCGGCCCTGGAACGCAAAGGGCAATAGGAGATACACTCCCTTCCGCTCCGCCGAGAACGAAAGGAGTCATTTGATGATATCCCAATTGTACGATTTGTGAAAAAATAAATAAAATTGATAGCAAAATAGAGGAGTTACGAGCTTTTGAAGCAAAGACTACAATAGTATACTGGCTATAGACAGGCAACTCTACCTTATTTTTTAATACTAGGAAGTGGTCGAACTCAGCGCCATCTAGTTTTTAGTTAAGGGAACTAATTTATATAAGTAAATGTATAGGTTGGTAGGTGTATAGCTGCTGTCTAATCCTTTATGATATTAGGTAGAGAGATGAGTGTATCCGCTATATACTACAAACATACGTACTACATATAGAAAAAAAAACTACATAATTGAATATTAAACCATTTTATTTAGAAAAACATCACACATTTTACAATAAAATTATATGTTCGCCTTTTTCGTCCCTTATGATTAGGGTAGTGCCGATTAGCCTTTTCTTTCTTTGAATCGTTAATATTCCAAAAGGTTATTTGGCCAGTGAGAACATTATTGATATCTTTGCACCAGTTGTTTACAACAACAACACACACAGCACAACACAACACGAACGTACGAACGAATTGTAACGCAGCTCAACAACATGGAGAAACGAAAGCTCAACTCAACCTGCAGATGCACTAGCGAAACAATAAAAACTCTATTGCAAAAGGAAAATAAATGCGCACGAGTAGTTAGTTACACTCTCACGCAGCCATTTAAAATTAAAGTGTGGCCATTCAAAAACAAACTTTTGCACGTTTAAATACCAAAATATAACTTCATCACTATTAAAGCTCAAAATAAAAACCTAGTTATGTACTAATTCATATATTCTATTATTTTTATATAAGATGATCATGAAATGATATTATTTTTCTTGATTAATGTTATAAAGTAACTCCCAGAAAAAAAAAAAAATATTAACCGTAGCAACACCGCAATTTGTTTCCCTTAACTAAAAACTAGATGGCGCTGTTTTCAATAAAAAATGGAATTTTAATTTTGTTCTAAGTTGCCATAGCATGTTTTGAAGTTACTCTTCTATCCTTGTCATGCAACATGTCGTTTGTACTGGATGGCGCCAATCCAGAATGACGATCCCAGTCAGAGTGACGTCAAACGCACGTACTGTCTCTGTTTATCATAGATTTTAAAACACTCACAACTCTGTCATTCTTTTGAGTTTTTTTATTTTTTTCTTCGCCTGACCTTTTCTCTAGGTTTTGAGAAATTAACAAAAAAAATCCAGTCGAATACTGTATTGGAGAGAAAAATAAAACAAGTATATTATTAATCTAACATTTATTCGTTTCTTAACTAGATCAAAATTGTATAGAAACGGAACAACATTTCGTTTAAAATGAATATTATAATCAGTCTTTTTGTAGATATATTTTTTAGCAGTTATCGCTACAATTATATAAAATTCGACTTAAAATAGAGGCCGTTCGCTTAAAAAGTGACGAACAATCCAACGGAGCAAGACTAGTGACTGTCATCGGGTTATTGGCGTTATTGCATTAATATAATATAAATCGCGTATGATTGCCAACGCTTTATTCTCGAAAAGACACCGATTCATTGAATTTGAAATGATCTGTTCACAATACTGGGTAATTTTTTTTTCAGTGCACAAACTTTAAGAACCACTTCTGCCCATGTAAATGAACAACTTTCCCCAAGAAAGCCATAGTCAATTCCTAAAAAAAAAATTGAGTCTCCCATACAAATTGTGGTCAGTTGATGACAATGGCTTTCTTGGGGCAAGTTGTTCATTTACATGGGCAGAAGTGGTTCTCAAAGTTTGCGCACTGGAAAAAAAGTTATCCAGTACATGAAAGTTTTTGTCACGGAAGATTTGTTACAAAAATTCGGTATTTGCAATCCACATGAACATGCGATACTTAGGACCAAATTTTAGTACAACAATTTTGAATTGCGCATAATTCAGTACTCATAACTGTGCCATTAATAAGCCTTGTTTACGACATTGGCCAATGTTTCAATTAATTTCGTTACCTTTTGTGTAGTGACTACCAAATATGGTTATCACAATATTTTGTATTAGAAAACAATGTGATCAACCGACTATCACGTCGATGTGCGTAAGCAACTCTTCGTTTCATAATTTTCATCATATTTTGTAACCTGTCATTATATTGTGACAGCACTAAAACGATGACATCACAGGGAAAATATTTCATAAATATAATACTACAGACATCTCTAGGTAACTGGTATTGTTTTTTCAGTAAAAAAACATACTGCTTTTAGTAAAGTGTAGGCAAGTTAATAAAACTGAGAAGGAAACTACTTTAAAAGTATTTTTTTTATTGACTGACTTGGTCACCATCTCACCTAGCGGTAAGCGATGATGTGGTCGACGATGGCGCTTGCCAAGAAGTTCACTCTTCATTCACTCTTGACTTACACAACGTGTAACAGAATAAACGCAATACCTCTTAAGGGGTCATTGTACTCATCCCTATGAACAACTTTTACTATGGGACCTAACCTGAAATTGCGAAAAAAAACAGCTGTTCAGTACATTTTGTCGTTGCATGCACAAAAATGTATGGGGTCTAATAGTCAATTTTCTTTTCGCGATTACAGTGTTGGTCCCATAGTGAAAGTTGTTAATAATGATGAGTACAATGACCCCTTATGATGTATTGCGTTTATTCTGTTACACGTTGTATACGGGGGGTATATAAGTCAAGATGAATAGGTTACTTCTCAGTTGTAGTTATCTGCTCTTTTACGTACCAATGTCATCATGATTCAATTGTGAGTCACGGATTTGTATAATCCATATATGTATGCGTGATGTAAAACAATCATATATAATAAATATAATCATGTATATATAA
Source organism: Melanchra persicariae (assembly GCA_947386135.1). Classification (NCBI taxonomy): domain Eukaryota; kingdom Metazoa; phylum Arthropoda; class Insecta; order Lepidoptera; family Noctuidae; genus Melanchra; species Melanchra persicariae. The sequence goes on from OX376667.1 coordinate 4,055,774, forward strand.
TAATCATAGATATAATAATCATATATCATTTACTTATAAAGGACACCTGTAACATCTACTTTTAGCTGTAATCTTACTATGCCAATATTGAACTTTGAATGTAAATCAAGGACATAATATGATAAGTCGTAAATTTTGACCAAAAGTAGAAATTTCTACTATTTTACCGGTTATTTTACGTCATTAGCTGCGGTCATTGGTGATTTAAGTCACTCATTAAGCGAACATACATAAATAGTAAAGTACATGACTAGATACAGTGTTTTTATGACTATATTGACAATAAATTATTTACAATTTTTTTTAAGCTTGGCTTTTTTCAAAGATGTGTGACATACTTACAATTGTTTGAAAAAACGTGTAGCCACAGATTACCGACGTTTGCAGATAATCAGGACTAGACAAAGTGATATTCTATCAGTGATAGCAAATAGGGAATATACATGTAATTTTTAATTTGAAAAATGAAATACTTATTAGCTCTAGTTAAGAATTATTAGCTCGTGGCTAAATTATCCACACGGACCAATCTTTAAGGTTAAGCAACGCTTGCCGAGGTTGGTCTGTGGATGGGTGATCATATTAACATATCGAGACTCCTCAGTGCCTCGGAAAGTACGTTAAGATGTTGGTCCCGGCTGTCATTTGTAGATCTTTGGCAGTCGTTACGGATTGTCAGAAGCCAGAAAATCTGACACCAATCTTGCCAAGAAGTACCGTGTTACCCAGTTAATGGGTTGAGGTCTGGTAGGCAGCCGCTCCACGTAAAATACTGGTATTCAGCTGAATCCGGTTTGATTGGGAGCCAACCCCAATATAGTTGGGAAAAGGCTAAGCAGATAATGAAATAATTATGATATAATGTTTAAAATACCTTCATCAGCGGTGAAGATATAAAGCTTCAAAGTTGACTATTAGAAAGAGAAGTCCGATACAAACTCTGACGTCAAATACTATGTCATATAGTTGCAATAGAAAACGGCGTTTTCGCGAGAGGGCCAGTTAAATTTGTTTAAAATAGTTATATCTCTTTGGTTTCTCGATCAGTTTTGATTCTATTTTCACTGTTAGTAGGTATTACATTTTTGTTAAGATAAACTGTACAGTTAATAAATATTTTTTAAATGCATATTCCCGATTACCAAGTCTATAGGATCCCGTGGTTAATCCAATGCAATTTAAACTTTTTTCAAACGATATCACTGAGAGATTATTAATTTTACTAGAACCAAGCCAGTCGGGCAATGTACTAAAAATTTCGCCGTTATTGTTAGGTGGAGGAAGCTTGAAGTGGACTGTCTTTCCACCTTTTTTTTTAAGGATGGGACATCATCAAATTACCACTTCCGCTCGGGGTGGAGCGGCAGGGAGTGTCAGACTTTTACTGACTAAAACCCATCCATGCTCCTCCTAGTGCCTTTTACGTTCCAGGGCCGCGGTAACTCTCTAACTCTCTTCGAACAAAATCCGTGTTTGTATAGATTTAGAGCTGAATTCATGTTCATGTCACGTCACCTGAGTTATCACTGACAGTATGTGATTCTTACAGTACAGTACTACAGATCAATTTTAATTCAGTCGCATTTTTAAAAAAACCCAAGCTATAAGTTTTTTGCACACCACCGCTTTCTGTCATAAAAAGCGATAGCTGTGCTGCATTTCAATCTTTTCACCGGTTTTTGCGAACTGCGGTGGTGGGCAAAACGCGTTACCGACAAAATTCACCAGACATTCACTATACAATCCAGTTAATATATACATTATACCCAAAGTTATACACTAAGCAAAGTGGCTCGTTGTAATTTATACTATGTATGTAATTGTTTTAAGCTAAACTAAACTAATGAAGCTATTTTATTGAAATGAGCTGGCGAATGTGGATAAAAAATTCGTCTAGTGAATTTTGTCTGTAACATTGAGGCAAAGTCCGCAATATTCACATGAATACGCAATCGACTCGATAATTTGTTCGGCAAACCCGAACGCGTCGTCGCGCCGATAGAGGGCGCTTTCTGGTTTTGCCGAAAAAATGTTCGCGTCGATCACCTATTTGCGCGAACATCGCTTTGTATTAATACACAACGTCTGAAACTTACATCATAATCCAAGGCTCATTAACTCAGTGATAATTCACAAACTCTCGTGCGTAATATTTTTTTATTTTTCTTGCTTGTATTTGATCGTCGTCATTGTTATTTTTTTACTTTTACAACAGTTTGAAAGTAAATAATACATTCGCTTTATGTATTTCTGTAGCTGTGTTTCTTTGATTGTAACATGATTTAGCGGCAGAATTATAAATATTATTATGAAAAAAAATACTTAACCATATGTATTGTGACATAACAAATACTTAACAACTATACTTGAAATAGTAATTCGAGAAAATAACAATCACCAATTTAATCACAACTATTCATGTGTATTTAAAATGTCGATTTTTTACAAAGACCCTAAAAAAGGAAGGGTTGCAATGGAATTTAAGGTTTATCTTGTATTATCACGAATTCTGTCTATCTGACAGATGTCAGATAGACAGAATTCGAGATAATACAAGATAAGCAGATGCCTAGCCTTTTCCCAACTTTATTGGGGTCGGCTTCCAGTCAAACCGGATTCAGCTGAATACCAGTATTTTACTATCTTGAATTCTGTATTCAAATATAATGTTCTATAAAATATCTAAACAATCCATAAATATAACGAAACATAATAGGGACATTCGATAATCCTCTTTGCCTATATAAATACAAATAATACCGAAACAATTACTTTCGTGAAAAGCTTTTCGTGTTATTACTGCCCAAGTGACTAACGGAGCCCCCTCTCATTTTACCCCGAACGACTATAAACGAGAACGAATATAAAGAAAAAATTGGCTTGTCAAAACTCGACTGTTACGAACGGCTGTTGAACATTTATTAAACCAATAACATCGAAATGCATTGGTTCGCATAGAGGAACTCCAAATTATTAAGTTTGCAGAGTTTGCGCTAAGTGGAACTCCTTTAATTTGTTGTGTTTGACGTCCCGCTAAGCGGAACTATATTTTATTGCCTTTTAGGCTTGATTCTTGGTAACTGAACACTTTGAATGAAATAAAGCCACTGGCTGATTTTGACAATCAACCGAATAGGTTCAAGCCTACGACGTACAGCAAGGTTTGTAGCCGATCCACTGCGTCAGAAGAGACACGCCACAACACAGGACTGTGAACCTGGTTTTAGGCCTGAACCGCATCGGCATAATACATACTTATTATATTGCATCGCTTCATTCTTCAGATATAACATTCACAACGTAGTTCCTCTACCCTACAAGGCAACTTCGCACTTTTTTTTTTTAAATTACCCTCGTATTTTTTTTTTTGTAGGTATCTCCTAGCAGTCCTGTCAAACCTCATTCTTTTTCCGTGCGAGGCAACGAAAACACGTGTTCTCTTTTATCAGTCCCCGGTTACAAAACTAACGGTTTTTTGAGTTGTTTTTTCTTTTTACATTGTTAACTATGCCTAAACGCAGTGCTAAAGATAAAATTGAGCGTTATAATAGAAAGATACGTAAACTTGAACAAAAAGAACGACAACATTGTCGTCGTATGGCGCGAGTGTTAGAATTTTCGGACTCCGATGTGGATCACGATAACACTACCGCCGCCGCCGTTGACGGTAAGTACCTATTTTAATTAATTTTGGTGATTAAGTGCTACAGTGTCGTTTTCATAGTGCCAAAGTGATAATCTTGAAGATTTCCTTGTTGCCTTGATTCGAAATCGAACGTGGCAAGCCTGGGGTTTGGCCGTGAGTCAACACGAGGGCATACAAGCAAAATATAAGCGTATCTTACATGAGATAGCTAAACATTTTTGCGAAATAAGACAAAAGCCTGGGGTCTATCCGAGAGATAGAACGAAGGCATATTATTTTTGTCAAAGTATTAGCATTCTAAAATAAATTATTTTATTACTATAGATGCCAATGAAGTCGACATGGATGAGTCTGCTAATCCACGACTAACTGACGTTCCTGTGATAACAGTTCCTGATCCAGGATTACCGGAAACGACCGATGTACCTCCGGTCGAACACGAGCTCGACCCCGAAATTCTATCGGCACTAGGGGAGCCCTCTGACGACATTCCTGACTTTGGAGAAAATATCCATGAAACGTTAGCACAAAGATGGCAGCCCATTTTAAAAAGAGGGCTTCCGAAGGAAGTCAAGGACAAATTATTAAAAGAATACCTTGTTCCCTCTAACTGTCCACTTTTGCAAGCACCAAATCTTAATGTCGAAATTTCGGCAGCTATAACGGATATGGCTAGAAACCGCGACAAGAAGATGGAGTTATCACAACAACTTCTTGGTGCTGGGATCACAGCCGTAAATAGGGCGATGACTCTTCTCATTACAGGTGAAGAAAAAGTCCAGGCAATTAAAATGCTAAGTGACAGTTGTCGCATCTTGACTCATCTTCACCATACGGATACTCAAGCACGTATCAAAATGGTAACACCCGGTTTGGAAAAATCATTCCTAAATGTAATCAAAGATAACGAAAGGGATAGCACTTTATTCGGATTAAAATTATCCGAAAAAATCAAAGCTTCAAAAGCTATCGAAAAGCAGGGCCTGCAAATAAAAAAGACTCCGGTGCCTCAAAAACCTCCACACGTAGTCCAATCGGCAGTCACAAGACCTCGCTACCAGGAAAACTGGGCAGGTCCTTCGCGTTACCTGTCGAACAGGGGGGGGCGCGGAGGCCAGAGGAGACAAGCCCCTGCAGGACGCAAGGCACAGCCAGCGGCGCAAACGAGGTATTCGAACACGAACAAGACGCGTGCTCAACCTCAACAATAGATCAGGTACATGCTGGACGAATACACAACTTTTATACTCACTGCCTTAACATAACCTCTAATGAAATCGTTCTCGAATGGATTCGTAATGGTTTTTCTATACCTTTTTCTGCAACTCCGGTACAAACCATGTTACCTCGTAATTGTCTTTCACAGACAGAGAAAGAGGACATGAATTTGGCCATCAAAAAGTTACTCGATTTAGGCGCGATATCAACATGTTCACCGACTAAGGATCAATTCATTTCAAAAATATTCCTTACTGCTAAACCAAACGGTGACAAGCGCTTTATTTTGAATTTAAAGCCACTAAACGAGTTCATATCCAAGTTCCATTTTAAAATGGAAGATTACAGAACCGTTTCTAAATTAATCCCTCAAAACGGATTCATGGCCAACATAGACTTGAAAGAAGCATATCTTTTAATTCCTATCGCAAAACACCACCGTAAATACTTACGTTTTCATTTCGAGGACGATAACTCACAAAAGCTTTTGTACGAATTTAACGCTATGCCGTATGGTTTATCTATAGCTCCTAGAACCTTTACTAAAATTATGAAAGAGGTAGTCACCCATCTTAGGAGCCAGGGCCTTAAATCAGTCCAATATCTTGACGACATACTATGTATTGGTGATAATTATTCCGAATGTCGTGATAACGTCACAGAAACTTTGAAATTATTAGAATCTCTTGGTTTTGTAATTAATTATAACAAAAGTTCATTGGAACCAAAACAGAATTGTAAATTTTTAGGCTTCATGTATGATTCAAAAAATTTAATAATGTCCTTACCAGATGAAAAACGCAACTATATTGCTAAGTTAGTTAATAAATTTTTACTTTTACCACGCTGCACTATAAGAGAATTTGCTCAACTAATTGGGGTTCTCACTGCAGCCTGCCCCGCAGCAAAATATGGATGGATTTACACCAAAATTTTAGAACGTCAAAAATTTCTGGCCTTAAAAATAAATAACAATTTTGATATAAAAATTATTTTACCAAATATAATTTTAGATGATTTGAATTGGTGGTCAAAAAATATTTACATAACTTCCAACTCCATAAGACCTCAAGAATTCACATTAGAAATATTCACTGATGCGTCTAGGACTGGCTGGGGTGCTTGTTGCAATAACGAACGCATAAATGGCGCCTGGAAAAGTTCTGAATTAAAGTTTCATATTAATTACCTAGAACTCTTAGCGGTATTTTTAGCTTTAAAATGGTTTGTTCGCGATTATTATGATTGTGTTATATTATTACGTATTGATAATACGACAGCCATTAGTTATATCAATCGTATGGGCGGAATACAATTTCCACATTTAAACGATTTATCTCGATCTATTTGGCAATGGTGTGAGAATCGAAAAATCTGGTTATTTGCATCTTACATAAACACACACGATAACGTTATAGCCGACGAACAATCTAGAAAAATTAATTCGGATACAGAATGGGAATTAGCAAATGTAGCATTCCAATTCATAACACAAGAATTAAGTAAGCCACTTATAGATTTATTCGCCTCTCGCACCAATGCAAAATGCGAGCGCTACGTGTCCTGGCGACCAGACCCTGATGCCATCACTGTCGACGCCTTTACTTTTAGCTGGCGCGATAATTTCTTTTATGCATTTCCGCCATTTTCTTTAATATTAAGATGCTTACAAAAAATTGTTTTAGACAAAGCTAAAGGAATTCTTGTATTTCCTTTATGGCCATCACAAGCCTGGTTTCCCCAGTTAAAAAGTATGCTTGTTTCAGAAATTATTATTCTGAAAGCAAACAAAGATCTTTTAACTTCCCGTTTCAGAACTCACCATCCACTTTACAAGTCGCTTACCCTGGGTGCCGCGGTGCTCTCCGGCTTGCGTTCACACAACGAGGAACGCCCTCAACCGCTCTCGACTTAATGTTAGCCTCTTTATCCAATAATACTGTACAGCAATATAATGTCACCTTTAAACTATGGTGGAATTTCTGTATAACCAATAATATTAACATGTTTGAGGTGTCAATTCCACAGGTCATGACCTTCTTGTCCGATCAATTTGACAAGGGAGCATCATATGGGTCCCTAAATAGTCATCGATCTGCCCTATCGCTACTTCTAGGAAATAGTGTAGGAACAGACGACTGCATCAAAAGATTAATGAAAGGTGTGTACAAGTTGCGACCGTGTATACCTAAATACACGAGCACTTGGGATCCTCAGGTGGTACTCGACTTTATCTCTAATTGGTACCCAAACAAGAATCTCCCAATGGAAAAGATCACAAAGAAGCTGGCTATATTGTTAGCTATTTGCACAGCTCACAGAGTCCAAACGTTCTCACTAATAAAGACCTCAAACATAAAAATAAATTCCAGAGGCATTGATATAGTCATAACTGACATAATAAAAACATCGGCCCCTGGCCGAGATCAACCAATTTTATTTCTACCATACTTTGTAGACAAACCAAGTATTTGCCCGGCTACGTTATTAGAAGATTACCTTCAAGTGACTAAAGAAATTAGACCTGAGAACGTGCCTAATTTATTTCTAACGTTTAAACGGCCATATAGAGGCGCTACAGCTCAATCAATCAGCCGTTGGATAAAACTAGTACTGTGTGAGAGCGGCGTGGACGTGGCGACATTCAGCGCGCACAGCACGCGTCACGCCGCCACGTCCACGGCGCGCCGCGCTGGCCTGTCCATAGACGCCATCCGGAAGGCGGCTGGTTGGACAGCAGCTTCTCAGACATTCGCGAAATATTATTGTCGGGACATACGCGAAGAAAATTCCTTCGCAAGTTCTGTTTGTTTTCCGTCAAACACAAATTAAAAAAGACGAATTATTCATCATAATTATTAAGATTGTATGTATTAACCTAAATAATTATTTGAGCAGTTGAACCTAGATTAAGAAATAACAATTAAGATGTCAAATTAAAACATTGCCAATGTACTATTTAGATCAGATTATACTTTATCAGTAAACAACTCAGTTTAATAAACAAGAATTGATTAAATGAATTATTATTTTTGAATTCTAAAACTAGCTAAAACTTCATCTCTAAACATCTACGTTGTGAATGTTATATCTGAAGAATGAAGCGATGCAATATAATATAAGATCAAACGAACTTCGGCAAGTGAAGTTCGATCGATATTATATTAATCGCTTCATTCGAAGATATAAACACCCACCCACCCTACTTGCCCATAATGAAGTTTTCGCTAGATCCACTTACTTTAAAAAGAATGAGGTTTGACAGGACTGCTAGGAGATACCTACAAAAAAAAAAAATACGAGGGTAATTTAAAAAAAAAAAGTGCGAAGTTGCCTTGTAGGGTAGAGGAACTACGTTGTGAATGTTATATCTTCGAATGAAGCGATTAATATAATATCGATCGAACTTCACTTGCCGAAGTTCGTTTGATCTTATATTATAAGAAATTAAAGTAACACTTATTGGAAATCAGTTAAAAAGGTATTTATTCTGTTTTGTTATAAATTACATAAAAATTACGAAAGTATGACGTTTTCCCGTACCGTGTCGACTCTCATTTTACATTGTAACACATTATCAAAGTTTGACTTTTACCCAGTGACTTTTTTTTCCTCTTTGAAATATTGGAGCTAATATTGATTTAATTATACAGTCACTTTCCCCCACAATAATAAAATTACAGTATTTTTTTGAAAATAAATTATTGAACTCGTATGAATTCATGGTTCACCTTATATTTTTGGAGTACCAACCTCAGTATATTGGCTTTCAGAAGTAAAATCTCTAGATTTACAAAGAATATGAGTTGTGACTTTACCTGCCATATGTTTATTAATCAGGGGATTAAATATTAAAATAGTCAAAATACTTAATATCACTGATAGGGCCTATCTAGCAGTGGACATTTTTCGGTTAAAAATAATTTATGATGACTGAATATTATGAAAGCGATTTAAGTAGGTATGATAACAGTTTTATACGATTACTAATACTGAGGTAGTATTAAATTAGTCATCGTATAAAACAATGTTATCGGCAATAAATTACCAAAAAATAATAGGCCTATCACAGGTTTAAAAAAAGAAATAATTAAATAAAAAGTAATTGTGGGAAAATTATGTTATTATTTTTGGCACAGTGACGGTTGAATTTGTAATGCCTGTCTTAAATTATTTGGCACTTTGACCGGAGTTTTTGGTGCTACTTTAACCTTTATAAGCAATATTGTTTCATGTACCGATTCCTTGGTTTCCATTGCAGGAAGTCGTGAATTCGTCATTGAATCAGACTTGCCTACTGAATGCTTATTATTTACTAGTGATACCGTCAAACGAGTGATTCATTCGAAAACAATTTTTATACTGAAAATATAATCAATCATTGACGTCAGCAAACAAAAAAATATTCAAATGGTCATACCATACGACGGGAAATATTATTCAATTACTTAAAAAAATGATATCATTATCATATCGTGGAACATTTTAAATGTAGGTTAACAGGTTCTTGAGATTCTGTAGCTTAGTAAAATTATGCTTGTAAGAGCAGAATTTCACTCAGTTTTTGGAGAATTGTTATCGATGCGTCACAAAGTGTAACAGCCAATCACAACACGTAACTTGCGTTAGTTAAGTGTTGTGATTGGCTGTTGAGAATACTTTCAAACAATTACAGAAGCTAATAGTGGGTCCATATGACACCCAATTTTGTCTGCGCAGGCTTTGAACTCTGAATAAAAAATGTCAGCAAATATTTAGAGCGGATTTCACCAGTGAAACTAAACGCGATCAGTACATCTAAACTGCGTTCAAGAGCTGTCAGCGTCAATATTCTCAAAAAAAATAATTACACTGACAGCTCATAAACGTGGTTTATACACTGAGTTTCATTGGTGGAATTCGCCCTTAAAAAGTCTGCGGAGACAAATGTTGGTGTGATAAAATGATTTTATTCAGAGTTCAAAGTCTGCGCAGAGGGTATCGTGTGAGTGCACTATAACGCGCGTTATTCAAATTCCTTGTTTGAAAATTCTCATTCTAGAAACTGGGTTCTTATAGTCAGAATGGATTTGCTTAATAAACAAATACGTTTTTTTTTCGTTCGACTTTAGCAGTGTAGTTTTGTTCCAAGTAGAGTTAAAATTGGTTTTGTTTCTCTATATGGTCCTTCGAGACGAATTCGTTTCAAAACGAAAGTTCTTCCTTGTCTAGTTATCTGTGATGTGGCGTTCTGCAGACCTCTGGAAAGCAAAAAAAATATTAGTTTGTATAAAATAATTTTAAGAGTATTATATTTTCTAACCATCTGAAAGGTCATTCTTGAAATCGCTGAAGCCTTGAGCAGTACAGTTTTTCATAAAATAAAATAAAAAATAAAATAGATGAATACTCACTTCTTGGAACACTTTTTAATGTAGATTTTGATATGCTGTCACTATCTTCCGATTCGGAACACACTTGAAAACTCGTTTCTGAAAAATAAAAAGAATTCATGAAAATGGTCCTCAAAATTTTGGACACCATTTACTTAACTTAGATGAGATCTACTTGAAATAATATATTACGTACACAGTCATAGATTTATATCATAAGGATGAGGTCTGATTGTTTGCCAAAATGCCCACACGACCGCTTCCGAAGAGAGCCGACCGTGTAACGTCTTTACTTTGGTTTAGAATTGCCTTCAGCTGAGACTGGTCATCTCTCGGCTGCCATGGTTTATTTTAATTGTTGCTTTTTTACTCCAGACTCTTTTATCCTGCACGTCTTTTACATCGTTCTCACATATATGTATAATTTCAATATGAATGATGTAACCATAATTTTGTAACAAATTATTATTTTTAAAAGAGTGTCCATGGAGTTTCTTGTACGTTCTTCTCCATAGAGATCTACGCTTTGGAACGTGCAAATAGCTTCATCTTTTTGACCGACCGACCTTGACAATTCAAAAGTGCCTGTAAATGGTCTAATTGAAATAAATGCTTTGACTTTGACTTTGACTTGACTTTGCCAATTTGAGACGTAAGAAAAACGTGCAGCTTATACTGTTTTTACTGATCAAAAATAAAACAATCCACTGGTAATTTCTCTCATTATTCTATGACGTCATAAACGACCCAGTTGGAATAACTAGAATCGGCACTCATTCAACGATAAGGAATAATCACGTCCATAGCAACTGGTAAATACAGAGTTCAAATGTGAAAACACCTTTATTACGTAGCAGTTAGGACGGTTTTCGCAAGATGGATAGATTGTGTGCTGTGGAGTGATATGAAAAAAATGAAATCAGTGATAGCATGACGATTGACAGGACAGAATGGATTGAAAAATGGGTTGCGACGAACTCAAGTAACATGGGATAAGGGCTGGAAGATGTTGATGATGAAGGGCGGTTTTCGAATTCAAGACTTGCAACTAAAGATATGGTCAAAGCAAAGAAAACCACTTCAGATGGACAATCATAAATGATTCCGTCCTGACCTAATACTAGTGTAACGTCATTGCCGTTATTAATCGGCCACAAAAAACCAACATAGCAAATATCTACATCGCAACAAAAAGAACCACAACGCCATCTATTCCGCCAGCTGCGAACTAACTGAACGAAATTCTGCATCGCAGTATCAGAGTTTTCCGTGCGATTTGAACATATACAACAGTCCGAATATCAATTATCGGGAAGTTGCCTACCAGACATATATATACTATAGTTACATTATGTGCATCAAATTGTACAATAAAGTTCCAAGTACTATAAAAGCACTACCATTTTTTAAATTTAAACGTAATTTAACGAAGTTACTCATAGATAAATGTTTTTATAGTGTACTTGAGTTCTTAGACTACAAGTTGTAAGGGCGTAAAATATAATTACTCATGATTTAATATTTTTTATTTTATTTTGTTTTTTTTATTGTTTTTTTTTTTACTGACTGCGTGTAATTTTTTTTTTTTAATAATGGATAAATATTTTATGACATCGTGTGTAATGTTTTAGTATTTTTTTCTAAATTTAATAATTTTTATAAATATTTAATGACATTTAATAGAATATAACTTCTGACATATTTTATGACAATTTGTAAACATTTTATTTTATGACATTTCTTGGTATTTTATTTTATGACATTCTTGGTATTTTATTTTATGACATTTGGTATTTTATTTGTGACATTTTATTTTGATGAAAGCATGCTTAGATTCTGTACGCCATTTTTGCACACCTAAATTAGAGGCAGAATAAGAGAAGCTTATACTTATGATTGAGAACTTTATGTACCTTATTTGCGCAAATTAATCATTTTTGATTTTTTTTGAGACAACAACCGTTCGGTCGGAGGATCATCTCTTTTTTACCCGACTGCATCAGAAGGAGTATGTATTTTTGTATGTATATCCATTTCTTTGGCACGCCCTACAGCCCAAACGGCTGGACGGATTTTGACATATGAGGTGTCGTTGAATTCGTCAGAATACGTGGTAGTGACATAGGCTATATAAATTTTCAAAACTCACTAAAATGTAGGAAATAAAAAAGAAATGACTGTCAAAAAATCCGACCACTTAAAACGACTAAAATGTTCCAAACAACTCGCTTTTCAAACATTGAACTGCATCACAGTTCAATCACAGATCTGAGGCCACAAACTGCATCAGACTGCTTGAAAAGCGGCTTTTTAGTTTGGAACTTTTTAGTCGTTTTTAGTGGTCGGATTTTTTGACAGTCATTTTTAATGGAGGTTTGCGGGACTTTGCACCCTGTTCCGCATACCTCTATAAGGCTATGCGTCCTGTCTATCTCCGTCTCTCTCTTTTCATGATGAAGACGAGAAATGGCATTGAAACGTCTGTGTTTCCAAAAGCTTGCAGCCCTAATCTCTTCAAAGTTAGAGTGAACAGGCTCCTTCTGGGTAAGCTCGCTCCATCGTAGACTTTGTCTCTGTCATATCTGACATTGACTAGAGTCAAGAGCAAACCCATCACCAATAAAAAAAAAAAAAAGAAACATTATAGCGTTGGAACATTTGAGCCCATCCCTTCTTAAAGGGCACTAGTCACACTTTTTTCAAAAATCGCTTTCGGTGCTATTTTAGTAGTTGAAGTGTTTAACACTCTGCTCAGTGAAAAGTGTACATATATATTTAAAAGGGGAGTTTATTGTAGTGCACAAGTGTGTGCGCAAACACAGATGCACTCCCCCTTCCACTATCATATTCCAATGGGACGGCAACCCGACACGACCAGAGAGAGATCTGGCGCAGGACCAACGGTTTACGATCCACAGGAGTGAAAACGACGGAAAAAGAAGGACTATGTAACTGATTTAAATGGTTTACCTGTGTCATATCTATGTTTTGCGTGTCGACTGGGCATGTCCTGGTTTTCCACATGCCCGAATGTTCTGAATCCCACCGCGAATTGCGCGTAGGGGCTTATCTCGTACAACTCTGAAAGTAAATAATGGTAGGATTTAATTTTATTATTATACGTAACATTACGCTCATGACATATTCCCCAAGGAGTTAGGCTGAGGTATTTGTTTTATTTATCTATATGTCGCAGTAAGATAGATGAAGCCGTTATATAGTTATATCCCTAGGGATATAATTATATGCCGTAACATAGTTATACGAAAGCGATTCTTTACTATCTCACTAGGAATATAGTTATAAAACGGTCCAAGTTTAGTGATATACTTATATTACTAGATTATGTTTAGTGAAATAGCTTTCAGAGTGTGCGGCGCAGGCGTGATAATGTAACAAAGTCACACCCGTTGATGAGCTGTGGGCTAAAAGTGCTAGGCGACATCGCGGTAGACCAAGGCGAAGGTGGAGAGACGAACTCGACTCTTACCGGAAGGACTGGCCCGCAATTGCAGAGGACAGATGTGTGTGGAAAAGGGAGAGGGAGGCATTTGGCCAGCAGTGGGACATAACGGGTTAGATTAAATTAGATAGATTTTTATCTAGTAAGGTACTCGTAGGATATTTCTTTTCTTTGTGTGTTAATAGTGAGGTATGTTCAAAATGTAAATAGACAATTAATTGACAAGTAATAGAAAAATTGAAGATCTCTCCTAGATTTCTGTAATGGTGTCCGTATTTTATCATGTAACAAGGTAGTTAGGTAAACTGTTGTGGTCCACAAATATAGCTTAATAGACCATAAATATGTACCTATAGTGTGGTGACGCTTAACAAGCAAAAAGTTAGGAAATATTTGTTTACTTGGTAACCACTATAACGTATACGGGGATTGTACTTCCCACTAATATTCTTGCCTTACACGTCTTTTGTTGACTACAATCCCCAAACAACACTGAAATTTTATGCGTAGACATGATACATGATAAATGATAAATGATGAATAACGAATGATGAATGATGAATGATGAATGATGAATGATAAATGATGAATGATGAATGTTGAATGATGAATGATGAATGATGTATGATGAATGATGAATGATGAATGATGAACGATGAATGATGAATGATGAATGATGAATTGTGAACGATGAATTATGAATGATGAGTGATGAATGATGAATGATGAATGATGAATTATGAATTATGAATGATGTATAATGAATGATGAATGATGAATGATGAATGATGAACGATGAATGATGAAATTATAACAGCCACACGATTCGATCTTTTTGGATAAGCAGCGCTTTCCGAGGCCGGTCTGTGGATGGGTAAGAACACACATACAAGACTCCTCCGTGCCTAGAAAAGGTGAGAACCCCGGTTGTAATTTTTGTAGATTTTTGTTCTACAATTCACAACAATGTCCAAAGACTGTGTATAATTTATTACCAATGTACCAACGTAATTTTTGAGTCAATTAACAATTTTTATTTATTTATTTATGTCAGGGTTCACTTTCAGTCTAACATCATCATCATCGTTATATCAGCCGAAAGACGTCCTTCCACTGCTGGACATAGGCCTCTCCCAAGTGTCGCCACAACAACCGCTCCTTTGCGTCTCGCATCCATCGACTACCAGCGACCCGCACAAGGTCATCGTTCCACCTTGTGGGAGGCCTTCCAACGCTGCGTCTTCCGGTACGTGGTCACACCTGCAGAACTTTTCGGCCCCATCGACCATCTGTTCTGCGAGCAATGTGCCCTGCCCATGTGTAAATGTAAATGCGTAGCGAACAGATAAACGAACAAACAAGCCCATTCAAGGAGCGCCCTATTCATAAACCTGATTCATTCTTTGAACCGACCCTCTCGAAGTAAATATAACTTTTAGATATAGTATTAGGTATTACGTTATATCATCGCCATGGAAACCATACAGCGTTCTAATTCCATCCCGAAATTACGTATTCAGATATCCTGTCTGTTATCAAAAAGGCTTACATCATTTACGGGTCGCTATACTATAAATAATTCCAGGTTTATCTTATTATTCTAATTCTGTTTTAAATGACGTATGTAGTACTATCAATGAAACTTAATTTGCAAGTTTCAAATTTATTTCCCTAACTTTATTTGGCCTGAATACTAACGTCGAGTTGGTAATTGTAAATTAAGATAATTAATTATTTTGCTTCGGGTTTTCCTTAAGTGTATCGATTTGGATTTTTTAAAGTAGGTATACTGTTGTAATCAGACTAGACAGGCTTGGTCTGTGTCGTGGTAGCTAACATGTAGGTAGGTCTGAATGTTGTATTTTTTTCATTTTCATCTTTTATTTGTTTTTCTGTGTGGATTGACTGGCTGTCGATTAGTTAAATATCGAACTAGCTTTTAATGGCGACTTCGTACACGCATATCCCACTTATTTCCCCCGTTTTCCCCAATTTCCCCTTCCCTTTATCTATAGCCTTCCTCATGAATGTGGCTATCATATACAAAAAGAGCTTTTCAAATTCGACTGTTAGTTCCAGAGATTAGCGCGTTCAAACAAACAAACTCAACAACTATATCATAATAATATTATAATATATAATAGTATAGATAGATTCCTTTCTTTATTTTCTTATCTTATCAGTTCACCGAGTTTTTCTACTAGTAGTTAGCTAATGTGTCCGTGATCACAGCACTTAATCTCAGCCTCACATACGAACTACAAAAAATACACCTAACGACACACAAATTCTACATCGCGCTACCAAGGTTCTCCGCGTGCTCTGAACTTTTATTACCGCCCGACAACTGAAAAACCATCGGGCAGTTGCTCACCAGACACAACAACCTAATTAGCTCCCAGACTCCCAGTTTTCAATGAATATATTGCATGTGGCAGAGAGGAGATGGATGTGTCGAGTAAAGAGAATGGATAAAGTCAGAAAAGACTACATTGTAGTTTGAAAGTGGTGCCAGTGACGAGAAAGTTGAAAGGGAACCGCTTGTCTTGGTATGGTCATGTGAAGAGGAGGTATGAAACGCATATAAGTAATTGAGCTATGTTTAATGTGGATGGATGGTGAGGGAGAGGGATTACAAAGAAAAGATGGATGGATTGTGTGAGGAGCGATATAAAATAAAAGGGTGTTAGTGATAACGCTACTAGATCTTGCAAATCTAATGCAGGTGTGCGCTCACCGCTACGCCGTTTAGTCGAAAAATACAATAAGCTATTTTGTGCAATTGATATCTTATTTGTAAGCACATATACATTTAGAACTGACATAATCAAAATTTTGAAGGATCAACAGTAGCTTCCAATGTTTCTATGTACATACCCTGGCTACAATTAAGCTAAACGCGCACAGGTGACATTTTGTCTGCGTGACAGTATATCTTTCTTTTTCGCACTTTTGAAGTACAAGCGAGGGAGAGATATTGTCACAGTGACAAAAGTCACTAGTGCGCGCTTAGCCTTAACGTTTGCTAATCAGTTTGTCTTAGTTTAAGTAGTAATCTGTGGAAATTGTAGTGGGTAATATATTTGTTAAGTCATATGTTTAAGACACTTTGTATAGTTTTAGTATACTACTGTTATTTCCCTATAAAAAAAAATAAAAAAAATAATGTGACGGCTGATAGGACAGAATGAAAGAAAAAACGTGTTGCGCCGACCCCAAGTAACACGAGATAAAGGCAGAAAGATGATGATTCAAAGACGAAGTGTTCAATAACGCATAGCAACAACAGATATCCTAACCTGCATTTTATACCCTAAGGAATACGTCATGAATATAAATTGAATTTAATTAAATTATTAATCATTGTCCTTCAAAACGGTGACGTTAATGCGGTGTTCCTGCACCACAATATATTATTTATTAATGAACGATTTGCACTCAAATAATTAAGAAAGATTTTCCTGTAAAACTTGACCTACTGTTTCCGGTGGGATACTGCGGCTTATATGCGTGAGTCAGGCGATAATTTTTATTTCAATATCTGATAATTATATACAATATACAGGGTGTCTCAGAAAGGTGTGGTCATATTTAAAGGTGATGTTGAGTAGCTGATATACATTACGGAAAAAATGTCAAAACATTTTTTTTTTAATTCGACCACAAAAAATACTAAAAAGTTACGTTTTGAAATTTTTCCTTAGTATATGTTGGAGACGTTCATGACAGATTGGTTGGAGAGGGCAACTCACCAGGAAGAGTGAAAGACGCTTGCCCAGTAGTAGGACAATATGCTGATTTCTCTATCTGATCCTAACCTCTAAAACGAAGTAAAACTCTTTCAAACAAAGACAGGAATTTTTGCAAATTCGTTTCTGTATAACGGAGTTATGCCCGAACATACTTAAAAAAGCCGAATTCAGTGGCCACTGGTCCTTTGATATATATAACTAGCTCAATAAAACTTCGATTTGCGTATCGGATGTTATGTCGGGGTTATCTGTTTCTCAATAATTTCATACTGTGACGCAATATGGGACGCAAATATGTAATCTTAACTAATAATATTAAACTATTGTGTTTTTTCGAAGGTCTGATCTGATAACGATTTTTTAACTGTAAAAAACTATTGCTGTGGGTCATAGTTTTTTTATTCGGCAAAAATCCGCTGTTCCTGGTAGGTGATAGGCCACGGGGCACAGCCAAAGGAAAAATAAGTATTAATAAGGTAAAAAAACTTGTTCATAGTTAATTTTGGAAGTCGGTGTTTCTCGTGTGGTTTCTTCGTTTTTTTGACACCGACTTCCAAAATTAAAGTTATTTTATACTTTGTAGTGGTTTTTATTGGGAAGTCGGCTGTATATTTTTTTGTAAAAAGTTTATTTTTTTCACTTTTTATCACTACCCCCAAAAATTCCAACCAGTCCATATCTATTTAGCGGTCTACCACCGAAGTTCTTCATCAGATCTTTACGAAATTTAAATAGGACCATTTCGAAATAAACCTCTTTCGAATAAAAATAGAATTTATTGTTAATAAAATAATTTTGCAAATCTCTCAATATAATATTCCGAATTTAACCTCCTCCTTTTTGAAGTCGATTAAAAACTTGGTGGAGGGGAGCTATTAGTAGTTGTCTGAAGACAGTAGAAGGAGAGTTGGCAGACCAATAGACAGCTCAGACAGTCCCTCTAGTAGCAATAGAGAGAGGGTTTATAATCATCATTTTAGGCCCGCCAGTAGACTGGCACCAGAGATCAGAGATCAGGGCATGAAAGGAAAGACGACTGAGCATTGGGTGGCATAAGTGCCAATGAAGATGAGGTTGAGGGAGGCACAAAAACGATATACCAGGGGCTCGAGACAAGTGAAATTCTGTCCACGGTAGTGTGGCGAAGGAGATTGTTGATACGGCAAAAATATGAGAGTGACAGATGCTATCGAAATGTCACGGGATCAAATTCCTGCATTTTGACATTTCGACAGTTGCATTCGCTAATCTAAAAAAACTTCTAGAAAGTCCAGATACATTCTGGAAGTTTCTACAGTAGGTTCTCGAATTAACTGATGCCTTATATAAGGACACCATAGCCCGCGAGGGGATGCCCTTAGCGAGCGGTCATAGTTTTTAACTTAATTTAGCTAGTTTTTTAGCCCTGGTTGGGGGCCTTAAATTCATTTGAGGTCACCGCAGGATTGTCCGGTTAAGTAGTTGATTGCCCTAGCATGCTAGATCTCCATGTGGCCATTCTCAAAAAAAAAAGCGACCAGGTCAGTATTGGATTTGCGATACAAGCGATTAATTTCGAAAGCGATCTTCAACTGCAAATTAAAGTGTTCAGTAGTGTAATAAAGTGTTATATAATTATTGAGTTTTGAGTTGTAATAAGTGTTGTAAATTAAAGTGTCTATTTTTCACACGTTTTTGTCACGAACCCCAAACTCGTAACAATATTAAACTTAACAATGCGTCGAATAAGGATGAGGTTAAATAAAGAAGTCTTACCATGTTTACTGTTATTCCGCATATGTATAGGAGCGCTGTATATCCTGTTCTGTGCGTTCATGGCGTTCTCCTTAACGTTGGCTAGGTTGGTATGAGATGTGTTAGCCGTTAGGTTGCCGCTCTCAGACTTGTTGTCTACTGTTATTGAGTCGCGGTATTCTGTTAAGTTGCCGGTTCTGAAATAAAATGTACTGGATTGAAATAAGGAATAGGATGTTTCTTGAAAAATCTAATTACTACGTCAGATAGATTTCCAAAAAAATATTGGACATGTATTTTTTCATTTTCATGTAAACATAAAGTGAAAACGATGTAGAGCGTTGAAAAATTCTGTGACGTCACAGATCGATACACTTTTTACCGGAAAATGACGTCATTAGCACAAACTCCTGATCTTTTGATGCGTTTTATCTACGTCGATTTTTATTGATTTAATAAACCAAAAAATACGTACCTATCCAATATTTTTCGATAATCTAACTGACCGGAATTAATATAATCATATTTTTTTTACTCAGGAAACATCCCTATTGATTAAATAAGATTATTTAATAACTGACAGCACTTTGAAAAAGCAGCTATTCATCTTTGCTTATGTCGAAAATAAGTCTGACCACAGTAGTCTGACTCAGTTCCTTATCGGTAAAAGTGATAACTAACTCCTTTGTGGGTAACGAACTACGGTAGATCTTCCAAAGAAATCGGAGTAGTTAGTAAAACTGCGATTCATCTTCAGTTTCAGAACTGGGCATAAAGATATCGGCAGCAAAAAGTCAATACAATAATCACAATGCAATATCAATATCATACTGCCAATATGGCTAAAAAGAAAAATCAGAAAATACTTTTTACTTAAAGTAAAATTGAATCCTAAGATATAGGTGATGAACTTTTCAACAAACCTCTGTCTCTTCACAAGTATGTAGATACAGCTAAGCAGGCAGATTGTAAGCAATATTGAACTGCAAATAATAACTAGCATGTTCAAATCAAACAGCTCAGATGGAGGTCCCACTTCACCTGAAAAATAATGGTAAAAATAATTTCTTACACATAAATTGTGGAGGCTATATGGGCAAAATGACTGTCTAGAAGTTTCAGGATATCTTCACAATTGGTTTCTTCCAGCTTCTTTGGCAACGCCAGATCCCCTTGCTAGCATAAGTAGGTCAGGTGAGAGCGCTTATAAAAATTGCCCTCCGTTTGACCATTAACTTGTCCGATTCGTCCGTAATATCGTTGGCAATAAACCATTGTTGTAGCTGTGATTTGTAACTTGTCCAGTCCTGGGTTAAATGATCAAAGTTCGTTATTAATCCGAATGAAACACCAAAAGTAGACATTGTGCACTCGTAAATTCGTCCTCGTCGCCACTGTTCAATATGCAGGTATAGGACGGACAACAGTCAAACACGCTAGTCAATGACACACTAACTTTAATGATCTCTCAACGAGTTACTAAGCCGGGTCGCAGCCGGGGTACGTTACCTTAACATACGTAACAGCAACTATGTTTTTTTTTATTTTTGCCCTGTTGGTCTCGCAATCACGACTGCCGAAAGTAGAGCGTGGGGTCCTGGGTTTGAACCCCAGAAGAAGCAAAAAGTGTTATAGGGTTTTTCGATTGGGATTTTTTCAAAAGACTCTCGGACCTTGGAATTTAGTAATTTTCCGAAATCAGTCAAAAGGACTATTATTGTTATAGGAGCTCGTAGCTAAATTATAACAGTCGCACGGACCAATCTTCAAGGTTAAGCAACGCTTGCCGAGGTTGGTCTGTGGATGGGTGACCATATTAACATACCGAGACTCCTCCGTGCCTCGGAAAACACGTTAAGCCGTTGGTTCCGGCTGTCATTTGTAGATCTTTGGCAGTCTTTACGGATTGTCAGAAGCCAGAAAATCTGACACCAGTCTTGCCAAGAAGTACCGTTTTACCCAGTTAATGGGTTATGGAGGTCTGATAGGCAGCCGCTCCACGTAAAATACTGGTATTCAGCTGAATCCAGTTTGACTGGGAGCTGACCCCAATATAATAGTTGGGAAAAGGCTAGGCAGATGATGAGTCACGAGAACTATTACTTCGGGATAATTGATGTTCAGGCGCTCTTTTACTTGGTTCAAACCTCGTATAATGGGACTAATACAGTTAGATAAAGAAATCAATCAACATACTGCCATCCTCGTTCTTGGTAGCAAAGTTATACATCGTAGTGACGCTACCAGCCTCGTTAGTGGCCGTCACTCGCAGCTGGTACCACGTGCCCGGAGACAGTTCGGAGATCGCAAACGTTGGGATCTTTGCTTGGTACAGGGATGGAAGGCTCCAGGGTGAGAGGTCTGAGTACGGCTGTGGGAGATAAAGTCAATATATGGTTCAACTGTTATATGAAAACCATGTAGATTAGTGTTTGTCCAGAGGATTTCAGGACTTCTAAGGAAACGTAAACGGACTCGTTTTCAATGAATACTTACCCTATATCAGTCAGGATATTCTCGTTTCCGAGTTCTCACTTTCATTATGATTGACTTAACAAAACATTACATTTCTGTGGAAGATGCCGCCGCCATCATTCGCGAGGGAGTGCGCTTTGTGTTAGTATGGACGGAACCTATCAACTTAGTCCCGCCATCTCCTTCGAGGCCTGCCTCGACGTTTGGTTGCAAAAAAAGAGACCCCCAAAAATTTTATATGGGGCTGCTTTGGTTAACTACGCCACTGGTCCACACGGCGATATTGTTGCGATAATTCACTCGCTAGGAGGCGTTGGTATTGGAGCTGTTGTCCTGTGTTATGTAGTATTTGTACCTGTTTTTATACGTTATGTTACCATATTATTATGCGCCCTGATCCACGCCCTAGCACCGAGCTGCTTGTACTCCACATCGAGCACTCGCAGTGCACAGCCGCCATGCTCCCAGCCTGCCAACTGCACGTATATGTGTGACGCGTTGCTCCACAGCCACTCGTTGGACGATGGGGGTATTGGTACTGGAAAAAAACCAATCGGCAAGCTTGTTTTGTCAACATTTTTGATTTGGTGACAATAAGATTATCTATACATTTTTTTTGACCTGGACTACTATCATGACGAACTGTTGACTGGTTACACTTCTTGTAAGCCAATATTTTGACAAGATTATTGAGTTCATACTCTTCAAGCAGAGGTCCTGCGAATTCTTAGGGTATTAAGTCCGCTTTCGAATCTATGTGCATGAAATCTAAGTAAATAACAAACAACTTCTTTTCTTCATCTTTTAAAGGAAAGGGAGGCCTAAGAAAAGATAGATGGACTGGATGAAGAGTGATATAAAAGAGAAAGGTAGCAGTAATTAGCGAGATGATTGATATAACAGAATGGAGGAAAAAGAAATTGCGCTGACATTCAATAACATGGGGCAGGATGATGATGAATGTCCATATGATAAGTTTTCTAGCTAACTCGTAGGAACAACTTACCTCCACCCAAAGTACTGACATCCAAATAAGCTGGTTGCGAAGTCCCAACTTTGTTAGTAGCAGTGATTCTGAGAGAGTACTTTGTGCCACACTTCAGACCCGTCAGGGCATGCTTTTGTACTCCTGATAAGTTCGGCAGCTTGTTGGCTGGCCATGCTTCTCGCCAGGGACTGTTGGCTTCTTTCCAGGTTAGGCTGTAACCTGTAAAACTGGTTAATTACTATGAAATAGTAGTAACAGACTTTTTTGAAAAGGGAAAGAGATTTGGTGAGGTTTTGTTACAAGCCCTTTTTTTGGATGGGAAATCATCAAATGATCCGCCGCACTGGGTGGAGCGGGAGGGAGTGTCAGATTCTTACTGACTAAAACCCATCCGTGCTCCTCGTAGTGCCCTTTGCGTTCCAGGGCCACGGTGACTCTATCGAACAAAATCCGCATCCCTGGATTGTTACAAGCCTACCAGCCTATTCCCAATCATTGCAACTCTTGAGAGCCAAAAACAAAAATGGTGACCATCAGAAAAACGTCGAGTCAATGAAGCTCAATGAGTCCTGGATAAACGATTCAACTGGCTTGGTTCCCGTAACGAAATAAATCAGAATTAGAATTAAATTAGAATTTCAATCCTTCAACTGTAGTGTTTCTCATTTAAATAAAAAACAACTTACTAATCTTCTGGCTCGCACTTCTATTGCTAACAGTATAATAAGGCTGTTCCCACTCAACCAGTATCGAGTCCTTGTACGGTGTAGCTCTAAGTATGGGCGCCTCGGGTAGTGGCAGCACGATGACTGAGTATTCTACCTGGTCGGAACCGTATAAGTTCTTGGCTAGGCAGGTGTAGTTGCCGCTGAGTGATTGGTCTATATCTGGAAATTGAAGATTTTTAAATTGAAACCAAACGAAAATAAAATGCAAGTTTACATTTTCATAGTTTTTCGTAAAACAGCACATTGCTCGCAGAACTGGTTGATAGAGCCCCGTTGGAAGGCCGCCCATTAGGTTGACCGATGACCTGGTGAGGATCGCGGGTAGCCGATGGATGCAAAGCACACAGGACCAATTGTTGTGGCGACACGCGCGGGGAGGATCTTTTTCCTTATAAATCATGTATTTAATTGCAAATAAACAGTTTGAATTTGAATTTGAATTTGAGGCCCATGCCCAGCAGTGGACGTCTGCAGGCTGATATAATGATGATAACATAAAAGAGCTGTACTCACTGTTAATAAGTAGGCTATCATCATGGTTCCTCGTGAACCTAGGATGATGGGTGATGATGTTATGTTTGTGGTACCACACGGTGCGGGGTGGGGGTGATCCCACGCACTGACACACTAGGAGGAGAGAACTGCCCACTCCTACTGATACTGTCCCTCCAAGAGATGCTACTCCTGCTACCACTAGAAAGAGAAATGATTAATTAAGTAACTTAAGATGTGTACGAGAAAAATTAACATAAAGGGACTGACTTCTCAATAATTTTCAGGTCACATTACTATTTCATTACGAACTCGTAGTTAAATAATAACACCAGCATGGAACAAATTTCGGAGTAAGCTACGCTTAATTTGGTCTATGGATGGGTGACTGCCTTTTACATTTATTTTTTTCTGAGCCTCGGAAAGCTCGTTATACCGTTGGTATGTTTGACTGTCGTTACGGATTGTCAGAAGCCAAAATATCTGACAACAGTCTTGCCAAAGGGTATCACCCTATGATTGGGTTGTAGAAGTCATTTATGCAGCTGTTCGAAGTAAAATACTGGTATTCAGCTGCATTCGGTAAGACTGGAAGCCGACCCCAACATAGTTAGGAATCGGCTAGACAGACTGTGTGGCAATTCATTTCAATAGGTAATTCTCGGCCGAGCATTTCTGCTACACTCCAGTTACCTCTGTGCGTGGGCGTGTGCGCCACCCGCCTCGTGGCGGCGCCCTCCCCGGCGGCGGTGCTGGCGCTCACCCACGCCTCGTACGTGCGCCCCGCCACCAGCTCCTTCACCTCCGCAGTGGAGCGACCTTCCGACTCGATGCGGAGTGTCGTCGGAGGGCCATTGCTGCGGTGTACGATTTATGGTTGTACTATGTATAGCTATGGATATTGAGGCAATATTTTAAAGACTTGATGAGACGTTTTGGCAATACATTCAATGTCAGCTAAGGAAAGAAATTCCCTGCTGAAAAGTAAAAGATTCTAGATGAATGACTAGATTTTTAGTATTTTGAATTCTTCTGGTTTTAGACGTATTGTTTATTTCTGGACTAGCTGTCCACTATGACTTTCCATATGATCTGCTGCTACCCTCCATTATCCGTCTCTGTATGAAACTATCTTTCGACAATTTTAAGGGGTAAACCATAATGCTTCCCATTTTTTTTATTTTTATCTTCAGTGCTACTAACCTTCTTAGTGGTAATTGAGTTTAAACTTCCGACTCTATGCAGAACGTCTGTGGCGGACTATTCCTATGGTAAAAGTTTGATGGCTGTACTTGGTATAGATAAGGTCAACAGGTTTTTTGTGTTTTGTCTCAAGTTGTTTTTGGACAGACTGCCGGAAGAACTTATTGCTTATGTTGGGAATCGCACCGAACAAAAAAATCAAACGGCAATACATCAAGCCTATTTATTATACAGTCCACTTTTATTTATCCCCAACGAGCAAGTCGAACATTGGTCCTTCGAGCCGGATTTGAACCAGCGACCTATGGATCTACAGTCCACTGGCGGTTACAGTTTCTGGACTAGCTGCCCCCTATAACTTTCTTATATGACCTACTCTCTGATAATCTCATGGAGTTTAGCCCGCTAATTAAACTGTTCCGTTCAATGAAAAGACTAGCCTGCTCGTGAAACAGCTGATTAAGCTAGTTGGCTGCGATATGTACGAGCATAACATTATTGGTTAGAAACGTAAGGCGTTATACACTGCAATTTAAAATATGAATGTGATCTTTGATTAAAACGGAAACTGTAACCTTGCTCGTGATATTAACTTGAGCCATTGGACCTTATCGTTGAGTCAAAATGATGATGATGATGATGATTGATTGACTATTTATTAATAACAATGATTACAACTAACCTGGAAGTAGGCTTCACATAGACGGTGTAGTGCAGCAGTTCTCCGTTAGGATGGAGAGGCTTCTTCCAGCTGATGAGCAGTGAAGATGATGACAGTACCAGAACTTTGATGTCTGCCGGTGGACCTGGCACTGGGGAAGACAACGGTGAAATTAAATTATAATTCAAAAATATGTATTATTTATTAATTCTAATTTACCTATGTATCTTTTTCATTTAAAATTCAAATAAATGTATTATTAATTCATTTGTAATTCAAAGCTATGTATTAATTTAAGATTAAAAAAAAGAGGAATAACTGTTTTAAAATCCAGTTGCAATATTTGACCCATACATAGTAACTAACTTACATAGATGGCAAGTTAGATAAAAGCTTGCATTATTAATTCGGGAAGAGGACAATTATGCAGATTAAAACTGCACAAAAGTATGAGGAAAAAGCGATTGCAAAAAAGGTAAATTAGTATTAGTTGTAGGTAGGTCAAACTGCGACTTTAATCAAGGAATTTTATTTAATCAATATCTCTCTTGCATAATACGTCACAGAAAATCATTTACCTATGCTATAATATTTTATCTGAATGAGATTTGTAGCAACTGGTTTTGTAGATTTGTAGCAATTCCCTGCCAGAGTCTGTATTTACAACCTGGGAGTCTTTAAGTCAAAAGTGAATAGGTTACTTTTAGGCAAGCGTGCTCCATCTTCGACCACATCGTCGCTTACCATCAGGTGAGATAGTGGTCAAGCGCGTGCCTATCAATAGTAATTAAAAAAAACTGGTCTCTGACAAACAGACAGACACAAGTGAAGTGATCCTTTTTATATGAATGGGAAATCATTAAATGACTTCTTCCACTCTGGGTGGAGCAAAGGGAGTGTCAGGCTCTTACAACGCCATCATCATCATCATCATATCAGCCGAAAGACGTCCACTGCTGGACATAGGCCTCCCCCAAGTGTCGCCACAGCCACCGGTCCTGTGCGTCTCGCATCCATCGGTTACCCGCGACCCTCACCAGGTCATCGGTCCACCTTGTGGGAGGCCTTCCAACGCTGCGTCTTCCGGTACGCGGTCGCCACTCCAAAACTTTTCGGCCCCATCGACCATCTGTTCTGCGAGCAATGTGCCCTGCCCACTGCCACTTCAATTTGGCGATCCTTCGGGCTATGTCGGTAACCTTGGTTCTCAACGCCATGCCCTTTGCATAGGTTGTGGAGGTCTGATAGGCAGTCGCTCCACGTAAAATACTGGTATTCAGTTGAATCCGGTTTGACTGGGAGCCGAACTCAATATAGTTGGGAAAAGGCTAGGCAGATGATAAATTATGAATGAAGCGAGAGCAAATTTTAGGTTTCAAGGCTCTTCATGTGACTGGCCGAAAGTGCAGTGTGCTTTCCAAGGTCGCTGATGACGTTGATGATAGAGGCTGAAGATGCTGACCAGGAATGCGCGTCCGCTGCATGCTGGTGGTCAGGATACCCGTAGAAGCCGAAGGTTCTGGCTGGCTGTATGACTCGCTGCTCGAAAGCTTGAGGTCACGATGAGGAGAAATGATGAAGATCATGACGTAGCTGCACGAAGGCTGCGCTGACGTTCAATGTCGAGGGTCACCAGTTTAGAGGTAACGGAACAGAGAGTAAAGTCCTGCATACCTCCGTTGGAAAGAGAGGATCCTCCGACCAGACGGTTGGTTTGTCTGGTGGGCAACTCCCCGAGAGTTGATCTTCGGCTTTGGATATTTTCTAATCGCACGGTAAACTTTGATATCGCGATTTAGGATTTTGTTAAGCTAGTTCGCAGCAGTCGAGATAGATGACGCTGCGAATCTCATTTGTTGATTCTGCTACGTTGATTTTTTGTGGCGGTATTAATGTCGCCTACAGGTTCCTTAACTAGTAAATTAATAATTACTTGTAAATAGCCTTACCATCTTGCAAAGTAGCACAAACAATAGGGTAGGAAAAAGGTCCGGCTCCATAGTTTGAGAATCCAGCCACCTTCACTGTGTAGTTGGTGAACTTCAACAGACCTTGTAAGTAAAGCTCTGAGTGCAATGATGTCTGATTCTGCCAGGCTGCTTCTGAAAGATTTAAATACGACGTGTAACATGATAAACGCAATACCTCTTAAGGGGTCATTGTAATCATAATTATGAATAACTTTTACTGTATGGCCAACCCAAAAAAATTAGCTGTTCAGTACATTTTGTCGAGTTATGCGCACAGAAATGTATGCGTGTGGCGGTTGTGGACCGGAGTTGCGGACTGTGCAGAGTAACGAGTTCACGTGTAGATTAGGTAATTTGAGCGGGCGGCCTGTTTTTTTCTACTTCCCCACTCCGCTTTCTCGCTCCGCAACCTCGCTCCGCTTACCGGTTTTGTATGAATTTTTGAACTTGTTCGCAAATCCTTGTCCAATGAAGCGGGGCGGAGATTTGGCACGGGTCCTCTCCGCTCCTCTCCTCTCCACTCCAGTGGACTGTCAGCCTTACTATCGAGTTAGTGGTGAGCTAAATTATACATGAAAGGTTGTTCCTGATCCATTGTCCCAAATATTCGTATGTTCATGGAATGTATACTTGATCGATCGTCCTTAATTTGGATTTTGATATATCGACGATACTGGTACCTTCATGTCTTATCCTCAATTGAAGAATTCAATTGTCCGAATTCTTCAATTGACGATAAGACATGTACCCGTATTTTAATAGGTTTTTGCTTTCCACTTTCAGTCTATCTCTCATTACCATTATGTCATCCTCCATTATCACACGTATTATGGTTCTTCTTATCGTGTGGGTAGTAAGGTCTAACGGCCCCACACATCCTAGTGTTAGAGTTTCTAAACCGCCTCAAGGGCCTCTGACATGGTTTATTTGATAACCGCCGTTTAGCGGTCGGGACCACCGGCTTATACGTGCCTTCCGAAGCACGGAATCATCTTTTATCAGACAATTTAGGTGATTCAAGCCTGCAATGTCCTAGCCAAACTGGAAACAACTTTATAAAGTATGCGTATTATGGTAATTTCTTGCTGTCAGCTTGTTTTCCTATCATTAAAAAGGTTTAAGAATGTCACTTACCATCAGTAGCAAACAACACAGTGTATCCTACAAGTGAGCTGCCCTGTCCCGGTAGACCAATGGGCTGCCAGCCGATGCGAAGAGATGTTGAGGATACTGCCGTACATTCTACTGACGATGGGGCTTGTTCTGGAGCTGAAGAAAAAAATACAAGTTAGATTCAATAGTTTGAAGCGCTTCGAGGCAGGTGGTTATATGAAAGTCTTGCACTAAATTATTTTTTTTTCCTATGATTTTTTTCAAACAGTTTGTCTATGGGGACATTTACGTGTA
Source organism: Melanchra persicariae (assembly GCA_947386135.1). NCBI lineage: Eukaryota > Metazoa > Arthropoda > Insecta > Lepidoptera > Noctuidae > Melanchra > Melanchra persicariae. The sequence continues at coordinate 4,084,883 of OX376667.1, forward strand.
TTTTGAACCGACTTCTCAATTTTTTTTGTTGTTACCTTATAACTCTGTCATTTATTAACCGATTTGAAAATTTCTTCTTTAATGTGAAAGGATATACTTTCCAATTGGTTCCACAGAAATTTCATCGAACTCAGATGTAGTTAGGTTTTTAAATCAAAATACCTAACTGAAAAAGAAATTACATCCAAGTCAACGAAATTGCGTATTTTCCTTTCCTGTGACTTTCCAGTGGATTTTAATGAATTACGAATAGTTATAAAGTATCTAATAAAATGAAAAACAAAAAAAAGAACTTTTTCACAAAAAACTGACTTCCAAATAAAAAATAGTGGGTGTCAAAAACGAAAAAACAACGAAAAACACCGAAATCCGAAATTATAGTTATTTTATACTTTGTAGTAATTTTTTTGGTAGTTAGATTGTGATGAGGATGGACTGCCTCCAATGATATAGAAAATAATTAATTAGCGGTCTGGTCTGTGCTACTTTTGGCCTCAGGCTAAGGCTCAGTTGTGTGTTCAATAAGAACGCTGGCATGTACTTACTTGTATTATTATTTTTATATTGTTTGATAATTTATTATAATCAGCATGTTTAACTTATATAATATTATACACGATAACGGCTAGACATATCGTTCATCAATGTGCAATCAATGACCCATGTTCAACAAAAAAATAAAAAACTTTTTCACAAAAAAAAAAACCGACTTCCGAAAAAAACTACAAAGTACAAAATAACTTTAATTTCGGTAGTCGGTGTTTGGTTGCTTCTTAGTTATTTGACACTGAATTCCGAAATTAAAGGTATTTTGTACTTTGTAGTGTTTTTTTGGAAGTCGGTTTTTTTTGTGAAAAAGTTTTTTATTTTTCACTTTTTAGTGGTACCTCACACCTAACAACACCACTGGAAAGTCACAGGAAAGCAAAAATACGCAATTTCGTAAACATCGATGATTTTTCCACATATTTTTTCCAGCTATTTGGATTTAAAAACCAAACTGTTTCGATAAAATTTAAATGGGACCAATCGAGAAGTATATCCTTTCACATAATACAATAATTTTTCAAATCGGTTCATAAATGACGGAGATATGAGGTAACGAACAAAAAAAAAAAATACAGTCGAATTGATAACCTCCTCCTTTTTGGGAAGTCGGTTAATAAAAAGTATTTGTATGTAAGTCTTTTTGTTCAACATATAGAATGAGTTGACTGCACATTTTTACGACTGCAGTAGGTTTTTTGCACTTATTGAGGATAAGTGCAGATTAACTGAAAATAAATATTAATTACCTCCTTCTCTTGTATCTTGAAATACTGGCAGTGAGAACGGACCAGAACCAGCGTTTGTGAAGGCGGATACCGATACGGCATACCTAGAAGAAGGAGCTCATGTGAGTTACAATATATTTGCTAAGCCATTCATGTATGGAGGCAGCTGAACAGAAAGTAAAGTCCTGCTCCTCCTCCATTGAAAAGGTAGGATCCTCCGACCAGACGGTTATTGTGTCTGGTGGGCAACTGCCCGACAGTTGATATTCGGGCTGTTGTACATGTTCTAATCGCACGGTAAACTCTGATATCGCTATTCAGGATTTTGTCAAGTTAGTTCGCAGCTGTCGAGATAGATGGCGTTGCGGGTCTGATTGCTGCGACGTAATTCTGCTACGTTGATTTTTGTAGCAGCATTGACGCCGCTAAACATGAGAGGTAGCCCTAGATGTGAGATCGTTTATTGCACAGCGTACGGTGGTCCTGCCAGGGTTGCTGGAATTTGTTCGAAAGAGTCACCGCGCCCCTGGAACGAAAAGGGCATTTGGAGGAACACGGATGAGTTTTAGTCAGTTATAGTCTGACACTCCCTTGCGCTCCGCCCAGAAAATGGAGGAATGAGACACTTGATGATTTCCCATCCATAAACAGAAAACAAGGTACTGTACTTCTTCTCTTCGTGTTGATTGACTCATATCAAATTTTGTCTGACCAGTATTGAGCAACTTGTACAGCTCTATCATTGGCCTCGTAGGTGGTTGTGCACGACGGGCAATTAAGAAGATCCTGGATCTATGGATACTGAAAATGGAAAATCAATCTGCTTGGAGTTTTCCCAACTATGTTTGCCAAATATCATGTATTACATGGAGCAAATTTCTATCTCACCACCATAACTCGGCAAGCGTAGTTTAACCTCAAAGCTCGACCTGTGTGGCTATTATTATTTAGCCAGGAGCTCCTCAACTAATGCTAGTAAAGAAGTTATAATGTACCTGGTGTTCTTCATGAGACCGCTCAACAAAGTTTCTTGCTTGCCCGACAGTTGCGATACTTTGACCGTTCGCGTGTCAGCTTCATCTGAAACTTTATGATAGAGTCTAATAAGTTTCTAGTGGACATCTCCAAATAAAATTTACTCCCAAGATTCTTGAGCCGTGTGAAATTTGAAATACATGGTCGGCTCTTCGTCTGCTTTACTTGAAGTTCACTGGCGCTTATGAGGGTCCTGGAATTCTTGTAAACTTACCAGTGCCCACGCTCTGCGCCACAGCCTTGACATGGTAGCCCACGAGGATGCCGTTGTGCGTCTCCTTGAGCGGCGCCGACCACGACACGTGCAACTCGCCCGGGGTCTCCGTCTGCTCCACTTGGATGTTTACTGGCGCTGATGATGGCGCTGGAAAAAGGAATATGCATACAAAAATATACCAATTATCTATCCAGTTTACAAAAATATAACAATAACAGTGAAAACATTATCGAAATTGGTCGGAAAAGGAACGACAAATAACAATTATAAATGAATATATCTGTCCCTATCGCGAAAACTTTTATATAGCGCTGTATGAGCGTCACGACTTGTGACGTCAGTGTCCATGTTGGACTTCTTTCTAATAACCAACTTTATAACTTCGTTGCCGATGAAAACATTTGCTTAACGTGCTCTCCACGGCACTGAGGAATTCCAGCAAGTTAAAATGATCACCCATCCACAGACCGACCGCAGCAAGCATTACTTAACCTCGAAGAACGACTCGTGTGTGAAAATATTATTTAGCCAAGAGCTCCATGGGGCTGATATTTTTGATTAAGTAAAATAAATTAATTACAATGATAAGATATCGATAGTTTTATATGTATACCTTCTTCATGCGTAGTAAAGTGCACGGGCGCTGTATACATCGACACGCCGACTTGGTTGCCCGTGGCGACGCGGATGGCGTACGGTGTCGCTGGTCGCAAGTTTTGGAGCTCTACTGTTTGACGGAGCTCTTGTTCTTTTCTGCAAAAGAATACATTTAATTTAAGGAAGGAAAACAATAGAAGAGACTGATACAGAGAAGACCTTAGGCCATAGACATGAGACATTCAGTAAGCGGTAGCGTGACGAAGGAGATTGACAAAACGTCAAAAATGTATTGAGATTTGACCATCGCTGTCGAAATATCGTATGATCAATTCGTTATGTTTTGGCATTTCAACAATTGCTTTTAGGGTGTATTTGAGACTCAGACTTATGTATTCCTTAGTTAAGGTTGTCTTTACCACGGTTCATTGTGGATGCTGATGAGTCTACCTGGAAACATTCATAGTAGTAGCATGCTCCCACACGGCGTCGCTGTAGTGCGTGTGCGAATACTGCAGCGTGTAGTGGCGTGCGTGCGCCCGCAGCGTGTCGCGCCACGACACTGTGGCGGTGCGCGAGCGCACTGCCTCTAGCCGCACGTCAGACGGCGGGGTGGGGGGCTCTGGGGAACAGAAAAAAGGGAGTATAAGACCTCCTCCACAGTTCGGGCTCTTTCAATTTATACGTTTCGTGTCGGACTGTTGCGACACCGCAGCGATGCGTTTGTCGTACTGCGCACGTACGGTTAATTTTTCCATACAATTTATGCACACAAATACTTGTCCTGCTGTCGTGCGTGCGCGGCACTGGCGCCGCACTGCACTCTTGGTGGATAATCTGTATGGCAAGAATCAACCTGACGTGCGCAGTACGACAAACGCACCGCTGCGGTGCCGCAGCAGTCCGACCCGAAACGTCTGAATTGAAAGAGCCCTTCTTCCACACATGTTTCAGCTCTCATAGTACGCCACTAAATTGAGACTATAACCAACAATTTTTCAATGGTTCATGCCTGAGAACCAAGGGAGGACAATAAGAAGAATGTAGAAGAATAAATAACCAGATACTTTCAGAAGTCTTTCGTCATTGTGATCTTATTTTTTTCTTGTAATTAATTTATTCTTACTGTTCCTTTCTTTGATAGAATGTGGAGATTTAAAAATACTGCGAAAAATTTCCATCGATATCATAGACAGCTCGATGAGTCAACTGTAAATGTACACGGTCAGATATCTCTAAACACAGAACGGCCAGAAGTGACACCAAATACGCTGAATAATATGATAATTATTTATTTATTGATTCAGTAGTCTGCAAAAGGAAAAGGCACTGCACAAGAGCATTCATAACTGCATACTTAAATACCAGGACTTATCAGCCATGTATGTAGGACAGAAATGCTTACCCAATATAGTAAGATGCACGCCGAAACTAGCCGTTCCATAGGGGTTCGTGGCTCTGCACTGATACAGCCCAGCATCTGCAGTCTCCGAGTACTGCAAGCTGATGGTGCTGATCACACCTAGCGTCGTTTTTGATTCGGAAATTTTTGCTCTGGAACAAAAAATGCCTTATGAAGATTTAGGACGGACAATTAATAAGGCAGCTAAATTATAACAGCCGCACGGGACGATTTCCAAGGTTAAACCACGCTTGCCGAGGTTAGTTTGTGGATGGGTGACCATCTTAACATACTGGAGACTCTTCCGTGCTATGGAAAGCACGTTAAGCCGTTGGTCCCGGCTGCCATTTGGAGATCTTTGGCAGTCGTTACGGATTGTCAGAAGCCAGAAAATCTGACACCAGTCTTGCCAATAAGTACCGTGTTACCCAGTTAAAGAATTGTGAAGGTCTGATAGACAGCCGCTCCACGTAAAATACTGGTATTCGGCTGAATCCGGTTTGACTGAAAGCAGTAAGTGGTGCAAAGTTAAATTAAAAAACTTGCACACCGCTATACAATAACGAAGTTTAATCACCATCGTTTAAATTTTAGCAGTAAGATCAACTGTCTGAATCTTTTCCAACAAGAATTCCTTCAAAACCGGTACTGTACTATCGGCATCCAGAAAAAGGTCACCGGTACACCTTGCGGACGTACTAATAAATTTTAGCCAGCGGTGAGCGCGCTTCAGAAGTAACAAAATAATACCAACCTCTGACTTATAAAATCCAAAGCATTTCCATCATGTGTCCAAGTGACTCTGATTGGCTCGTCTCCAAGTGGTCGACACTCTAGTGTAACAGAATGACCTAGACGCGATGTTACGTTTGTTGAAGAGGATTCAAAATGGACGGGCTCTGGAACAAGAATATCATAAAGTTACATTTTTGATGATTTTTAATTCTATCTTAGGATTTTGTCTTTAAGATCAATAGGTCGGAATGTTTTGTCAAGACAAGATTATTTATTTGACCTTTTTCGACAATCGTCAGTTCCTTATTTTAATCAACCTATATAACTTTCCACTCTTATCTTCTTTTTCTTCTCTTTCTTTCGTCGGCTTCTATGAACTGCAAATTGTTGTGAATTCATTGCAAGCTAATACCACCATAATCATTTATGAACTCTCAGTGTCCGTAATTGATTGTGGTTTAACGCAAAAGATCCTCGCTAACACTATCTTATGTACAATTATCAGTTTCCTATCAGTTCTTTAAACGTAACAGACAGATGTGTTGCTGGGGAGTTTGCTGCGCGACTTCTTCTTCTCAGCTAAAACACTATGATGTGGTGACGGGTGGGTTTTGGGGGACTGTCTTTATGTAAAATTTGACGTTCAAAAAATGCTGGCTCTCAGCCTAATTTGAATAAATGACTTTTGATTTTGATTTTGAGTTTTATCCACGTCCACGTTCAAATATCTAGTCAAACATAGAACTGAGTCCAGAAGGCAAATCCTACAAATTTTTAAGCATCGTTCGCATCTCAGTGGCAATCTGTAAAAGCACACATTTTACCGCTGATGGACTACGGAGTTGTACAACTACTCTCAAGGTATAGCGCAACGATCCTAAGCAAAATAGTACGCCAATACAGACTAGCACTGAAAAATGCTGCTCATCTACCAAGACGAACACCCACGGAAGTGATTTGAGAGATGGCTGACATAGAATCCTGGCACCTACGCGCTGAGGACCTCAACACCAAAATGTTAATAAACATAGCAAAATCAGAAATGGAAGATCTTGAATTCCCTGGAGACGCATACCACGCGCACGGCGAATTTAACCCCCTCAAGGTTAATCTTCGAATGGGCGATATATTGTATGACCCTTATAAAAAAACACAAAAAAATAATAAAATATAGTCGAATTGAGAACCTCCGCCTTTTTGGGAAGTCGGTTAAAAAAAGGATACAAGCGGTGGCCTACTGACAGAACGAAGACTCCGCGTCCCTCTAAAATAAAGTGAACTTAGTGTTATACCTAGTGCAAATAATAATAATATGGCTCAATAATATAGAATGTTAATGTAAAAAAAAAACGTAATCTGTTTGTTTAATCTCATATATTGCGAATAAACAGAACACAGCCAACAAAGATCCATTAGGACATAAGTTAGCTGACTTACCTCTGTACGGCCCACCGGCCACAGAGACATTTTGTAATACACAAAGTAGGAAAATAAATGTTATTCTGATTCTGATTCTGATTCTGTAAAAACACCTAGGATTTACCTACATTTTTGACAGATTGCGACTGAGATGCTAATACGAACGATGTATCTTCTACTTACTGTTGACACTCATCCACACCGTCTTGCTCAACGGCTGTCCGACTCCATTCTCCACATTACAAGAGTACAGTCCTTCATCAGTAAGAGACACTTCTTCAATGATGAGGGTTCCGTTTGGCAGGCTGAGGATTCCACCTCCAGCCAACTCGAGGACTGGTTGCCAAGTGCCTAGAAGAGCTGGAAATTATGAAAAATAAAAAATTGGTATAATCTTTATGATAGATCTCTCTCTGGTCTCTGTTAGTTTTCGCTGTTTTCTTGGCTCCGAACTTTTGTTGATCTCTTTTCTCAACGCTTGATCAAAAACCTAAAGCATTTTACTGAAGAATGGTGTACCATGAAATATATAAGAAAATACAGTATAGTAGCAGCGCGTTGTGTTTATGATTATATTCCTGAACCTGATCTTGTCTAATCAATAAGCGATCGATGAGGTTTTGCTCAGAAAAGTTTTTGACTCTTGTCGTAAAGGTTACAGCAAACAGTTTTATTATACTTTGACCGTGTATTAATGTTTAGCTTTATCTGATGGTCTTGTAAATACAACGTGTAACAAAATAAACGCAATACCTCTTAAAGGGCCATTGTTGTCTTAAAGGGACATCATTATGAACAAATTTAGCCATGAGACAAAGCCCGAAATCGTAAAAAAAAATCAGATACATTTTGTCGAGTTATGCGCATATTTTTGTATGGGGCAGTAGATTTTTTTCGCAATTTCAGTGTTTATTCTGTTACCTACACGTTGTATAAAATGTGGTTCACAAGCGTTTCGTAGGTACAGTCTAGTCAGTCTACTTGTATATCCTTTTCTTTTTGTGTCGACGGAAGATTGTGTGTATAGTTTATTTATATTTATCTTTGCATTAATTAAATAATTAATCGCGTTTCTGTTTTTTTTTCTCACATTGCACCTATTACTATTATTCTCTGCATCACCTGAAGGTTGACTGGTAGAAAATGCCTAAAGTCCGCCTCTGTCCATCTGTGTGCGTATAAATAAATAAATAAATTGTAATCACACTGTTTCTGCACAGTATGTGACGTTAAATACAGCGTCAGATACGTTACTTAGGTCATCTAGAATGTAGGTAAACGCATTCTCATTAAAAAGGGTTTTCCCAGGAATACAATTTATTATCGTCTCTTAATAAATTATGATTTCAGTGTTCAAATAAGGAACGACCCTTTTTAGGTAGCCCTGCGGGAAAGTGCCCTGTGGTCAACTGCATCGAAGTATGAAGTAGGTAGTACAATTTACCGGGAGTCCAATGAGAAATGCTTACGCAATAATAATTAATTTAAACAAATGTTCATTGTGAGGCTTCATGGCTTGTGATTTTTTTTCTTTTTTGGGAGAAAATTCTCACAATTAGTTATTTTGGTCGTGAGCAACAAAATTTTCAAATAAAACTTTATAAAAATCGATAACTCGAAACAAAAGGTTACCGGGGTCAAAATCGTTGAATATGAGCTCTAGAAAATCCCATTTGAAATGCACTCAATTACCAATCACACTGGATAAAAGTTTTTATTGTGGTTATTGCTATAACAGTAGTATGTTTAAGATTATTGTCGAAATAGTAATTATTGCAATCAATGAGTTTTTTTTTTTAATATGGAAATACCTTTTGGCTTGATGAGATTTTTTCAGATTTGGAGGTGCAAATCGGTATTCAGCTGAATCCGGATTTACTGGAAGCCGACCCCAAAATAGTTGAGAAAAGGCTAGGCAGATAATAATGAAGAAACGACGCAAATATGAAGAGTAAAACAGACGTAAGTGAAACACACTGGATTGTGGACCTAAAATCAGTGCAACAAGGGGAGATTTTCGAAAAAGAGTGTGTAGTCGAAAAACCATACCATCCTTCTTCATCCAATGAACCTGAGGTTGTGGGTAGCCACTTGCACTGCACGACACTGCACCTCTTCTTCCAAGGAGGAGCGAGGAGTTGTTTGGTTCTTCTAGCCATTTTGGTGCAACTGTAAAGTGGTATTCAGATTTTTGAAACCATAAGATTCTATTAATCAAATTAATCGAATAACTTGTTTGCTAAATATGGGTAAATTAATACGTTATTCTGTAATACATATTTAGAAATACATAAAACTTATAGATACTAAATACAAACTAGTAGAAAATTTACAAGCTGAGTAAAAAGGGGGAAGAAAAGAACTCGAGGGGCATCGAAAAAGTCGGCCACATCGCTGTCAACGAGTGCCTAGAACACTGACCGCATTGCCACGTTGAATGGCAATGCTTATTCGTTGGCCAAAGAAAAGGCCAGCCCTCTGTAAATTAATTAAGTGGTACATGAATGTTTAGGCAACATTAGAAGTACGAGTAGTGACCTCATATAATTGCTCATAAGCAAAACTTAAATCAAAATGTAAAATACTACTAAATACTTGCTAAACGCTTAGTTGACACTTCGCGTGACCCAAGGGCTGGCTTTTACCTTGGACAAAGGATAAGCATTGCCATACAACGTGGCAATGCCGCCAGTCTTTTGGGCACTCTTCCAGTCGACAGCGATGCGGATGAATTTTTTGACGCCATCTTTTAGGATTAACTTAGTTAGGATATTTGATTTTTATTATTGGTAATATATAGGTAACATATTAAATGTAAAATACCTAGATTTTATGAAATTAAAAGTATTTACTTGATAGGTACCTATCTATTCAAATCTAATCAAATACGTTTACTTGTGTACACAGGTAAAAAAGGTGGAACAATCACAGGGTCATTGGGTCTCTGTGTCCTGCCACAGTAGGTGGCATACAAATATTAATTTAAATTATTTACATGACTAGAATATTTGTTGGAAACGCGCACGCGGCTAAATTATAACAGCCGCACTGGCCGCTTCAAGGTTAAGCAACGCTTGCCGAGGTTGGTCTGTAGATGGGTGACCATCTTAACATACCGAGACTCTTCCGTGCTTCGGAAAACACGTTAAGCCGTTGGTCCCGGCTGTCACTTGGAGATCTTTGGCTGTCGTTAGGGATTGTCAGAAGCCAGAAAATCTGACACCAGTCTTGCCAAGAAGTACCGTGTTACCCGTTAATGGGTTGTGGAGGACTGGTAGGCAGCCGCTCCACGTATAATACTGGTATTAAGCTGAATCTGGTTTGACTAGCAGCCGACCTCAATATAGTTGGGAAAAAGGCTGGGGTGTCGATGCTGGTAAACGGGCAATTAATCGGCAAAATACGTTTGCTTTGCCGCTTTCTAAGGTTCCGATGTTGAGAACAATTTTATTGACTACAAGAATGACCTTTGTCTTGTATTATCCTCTTGCATTATTTTTGTGAACTTTGTCACCAAGTTATTAAAGTTAAAATTTGCTTGAAAAGATTGGTAGTGGATTCAAGAGGTTACCTTTGATATATAACTCAGTAGATCTATTAACTTTCGCCACGTGGTTGGAGGCGACGCATGTGTAGGTACCACAATGTTCCAAGGACACTTTCTTGATCACCAAAGCACTGAAGAGCTCTGAGTTTCTTTCTACCACCTGTGAAGCAATAAAAAATTCGTCTTCATTGTCATGTTGATGTTATCTGGCGCCCTTTATGGAGACCCGAATAATAAAATTAAATTATGAACCGTTTTTCATTACTAGAGAACGTAAAGGATCACGATAGACGTCGATTCAGGACGATAGAGTGATCCTTTACGTTCTCTAGTAATGAAATAGAATTAAATTTTAATTTCGTTTTTTTTTTTTAAAGTTGCCCCACACTACTAATTTCTCCTGTACCGTGGGTGCGTTTACAAACATACAAACTCACATACACAAACATCCAGACCCGGTACAACAATCTGTAGGCCATACAAATATTTGTTCCGTGCGAGAATCGAACCCGCAACACGCAGCGCAGCAGTCAATCGCTCAACTACTGCGCCAACCGTCAATTCAAACCTTATCTTATTGGTAAAACTATGGTTCTAATGAGCCAAAAAACAACTCAAAAGTAATCTCACCTTTAAACCACTAGGAATCCTCTTGCCATCCTTCAACCACTCAAAATGTATCGGCAGATCTCCAGTCCTGACATTACAATAAATATTCACAATTTGTCCCTCCTGCAGATTCGTCCCTAACAGCAGATCATCCAGCACCGGAGCTTCTATGACCTGAATCTCGAAGGCTCTCCTGGCCATCTCTCCAGAAGGACTGGTCACTATGCATGTGTATACTGCACCGTTAGATTCTTTAGATATTTCTGGTATGGAAAGAATCCCATTAATGTTGACGCTTGGTGCGTTTCGACGCGTTTTACGTTTTGTGTGGGATCTCTTGTAGCGTGACTGGAAGATTGCGTTCGATGTTAGCAACTTGCTTTGGAACTCCCAGTCAATTTTGCTGGAATAGTAAAATAATTATAAAATAAGATGTTGATGTTGATGTTGTTGTTGTTGAGGTTGTTGTTGATGTTGTTGTTGTTGTTGTTGTTGTTGTTGTTTTTGTTGTTGTTGTTGTTGTTGTTGTTGTGTGTGAACTCTTTTTCTTTCTTTCTTTTCTTTTTTTTTTATGTTGTGTGATACAGTGGTTAAGCCTCGCCTCTCGTGGGTTTATATTAGGACAAGTATCAATGTGACTTTCAGGTTTTTTATCAACACTGACATTTTAAACGGTTAAAAAGTCAGCTTTAGCCACCAACAAAATGTAGGCAGTGTGTTGCCACCAGGGGCTGATTCGGTTGCCGGCAACAGATACCATACATTTTGTTGGTGGCGCGACCGGGTGGCCGCCACAATTGTGTACTTGTGAAATAGGGCCCTACGCTTACTCGTCTAAGTCCTATTGTAGAACATACAGAAAGGATGGGGCACGGGTGCGAGCGGACGAGGGACGAGCGAGAACGGGGGCGCGGGCGGGTGGGCGCGGGTGCCGGGACTCGCGCGTCGCTGTACCACAATTACATCACCACAGTTAACCACATCTTCATCTTCGGAAATCTAGCGGCATCCAGCGTCACGTCCGTGCCTCGTCTTATCTGATATATTTTAAAAAGTCGCGACGGCGGCGGCGTCCCGTTTGTGCCCTGTCCGCGCCCCGTCCTCGTCTTACGTCTTCTCTGTGTGTCCAGTAACTAAGACTCTGACACTAGGGTGTGTGGGGTCGTTAGACCATACTGCCCTTACGATAAAGAAGAAGAAAAGGCCCTAAGATTCAAAAAAGTATACTTCGATGGTTTGGTAATTTTGAAAGGATGAATTTAAGGTGACTTACAAAAAGTATATACAAGAGAAAGTGAGTGGAAAGGCTGGGACACCCGGAAAAAAATTGTGTTTAATAAACACAAAATAATGTTAGTTACCTTTTTTTCATATTTTTTAGCGACTTTTAGTCTAGGAACATGTCAGCCCCGTTGAGTCATCTAAGCAATACAACACACAACCAATATTAATCTAAACTAAGCATGGGCTTAAGTAACAAGATCTTTGCTTTGGTTTGTTATAATTTTTGGAAGTGCACTCCTGTAAGTGACAGAGAGTTCACCTTCACCCTACTTAAAAACATATGTTTTTTTTTGTGTTTGTGTTAGTGAATAAGTGTAAGTGTTAGTGAATAAGTAGTTGGAGAGCCTTAATTAAATAAATAAATTAAGGTCTAACTAATGAGTGAACATTTTCAATACGTTAATAGCAGCAGACGAAAGGGGGTTTACTTAAATTAATGAAAAAAAAAAAAAAACCAACATATTAAATTTTAATTCACTCACCACTGATTCCCTGTCTCATAAATATTTAGTACAATCATTACTTACCTTATTGGATATCCATAAAACGGACACCTTAAATTAACGGACTCTCCACTCTGCACCTTCACTGGGGGAAGAGATCTGATGTATGGTGGTCCTGAAAAATGAAGGCAAAAAACAGTTTTTATGAAAATCTGAGACCTGTCTAGATTGATCACCATCATCATCATCATCATCTCAGCCGAAAGATGTCCACTGCTGGACACAGGCCTCCCCCAAGTGTCGCCACAACAACCGGTCCTGTGCGTCTCGCATCCATCAGCTACCAGCGACCCTCACCAGGTCATCGGTCCATCTTGTGGAAGGCCTTCCAACGCTGCGTGTTCCAGAACTTTTCGGTTTCATCGACCATCTGTTCTGCGAGCAATGTGGCCTGCCCACTGCTTTGGCGACTCTTGTTCGTGTCTGGATTATGTACCCACTATTCAGACGGGTCCAGCTTAAGCTCTCCAAGGTTAAGCAATGCTGGTCGATGTCGGTTCGTAGATAGGCCCATTCTTAAAATATCGAGACTCCTCCGCGTCTCGCAAAGTACGTTAATCACCCCTGCTGTAATTTACAAATTACAGCAGGGGTGATTAACGTACTTTGATAACGTATTTGATCTTCGACAGGTGTCAGAAGCCCGAAAGACATCTGAGAAGCAGTCGAATGTGACCCAGTTACTGGGTTGTGGACGTCAGATCGGAAGTCGGGTAGTCAGAAGCCAGGAAATCAGACACAAACTTGCCGAGGTGTTAACGATAGTGTTACCCAGTTATTTGGTGAGGCAGATTATATAGGTAGTTGCTCCATGTAAAATCCTGGTATTTAGCTTTTTGTTTTTTTATTTTTTTTATTTTTTTAAAAAAAAACGTTGCCCCACACTAGGAATTCCTCCTGTATCGTGGGTGCGTTTACAAACATATAATCTCACATACACAAACAGCCAGACCCGGAACAACTATCTGTAGGCCATACAAATATTTGTTCCGTGCGGGAATCGAACCCGCGACACGCAGCGCAGCAGTCAATCGCTCAACTACTGCGCCAACCGTGTCGTCAGCTGAATTCGGTTTCTCTGGAAGTCGACCCCAATATGCAGGGTGTTCCAGAAATGCGTCATCATAATAAAAGGTGATGTTGGGTAGCTGATATGCAGTGGCAGTTTGTTACAGTTGTTGCTATTGCTTTAGTTCACTCAAAGATTTGATGTCACCTACTGCATCAGACTGCTTGAAAAGTCATTACTTTGAACTATTTAATCGTTTTTCTGGTCGTTTTTTTGGTTTGATATTTTTGCTTTAATGTATATTAGCTACCAAACATCTCTCTTAAATATGACCACACACGTAGTTGGTATCTGGCTAGTCAAATTGGCAAAAACCATCGTCAAACCAAACATATCTTGGATCTTACCATAAACATCCAGCCTGTTCTCATGAGAAGCCACATGGTCTCCTTCCCTGGCTGTGCAGGAATACAGGCCTCCGTCCTCGACCCTCACTCGAGTGATGTTCAGCTGGGAGGCCACTGAGTTGTCTGACGTCATCAGCTGACCTAGGGCGTATCTGAAAGGATATGAGGTCCAGGTTAATGTTGAGACTTGCTCGCTACACTATTCCTAATTACTGCAACTCATTTGAGAGCCAGAATCAACTAAAATAAATATAAAGGAACTTGGATGCTGGACTTTCCCAAGACACAATTAAAGTGGGATAAAGTAATCGACGAGAATAAGAAAAATGAAGGAGCCTCCTCGTGTAGCGCAATTCGTTCCATCCGGGACTCAACTCACTCATGCGCTCGGCGTATCTTGGACTGTCTCATTTACACCTTATAAGACTGGCCAATCTCTCTCTCTGGCTAACGCCCGCCTCACGAACCACCCTCCCACCGGAGTCAAGCGACCTGCTGTATTTCGTAAACGCGTGGGAGTACCAGTGCCTCAAAGCATCTTCTGGGCACGCTCGTTCCATCATAGACCTCATCGCTTTCCATCAGGCGTGATCGAGGTCAAGAGCTAGCCGATTCCTCAATAAAGAAATAAATAATCAATTTTTCGCTGGCCTTAACCATTCACATAAAAATTACCTTGGATCAGTATTACTCGACACAACGATACCGTCTCGTTCCCACACAAACTGAGGTGGTCGGTCTCCACTCGCTGCACATTGCATGCTGATCTGAAAACATTGAAACGATCAATATAGAAATGCAGATATGGACTGAAATGGCACAAAAAATAAAGAAAGGAACGAATGAAAACTTGTTTTTTGGTAAACACAGAACGAAAATAAGGACTTCATTTTCATATATCATCATCGGTCATATTTAAGGGTGGTGTTCTGTAGCTGCTACACAGTACAGAATCAAAATAAAAAAATTGACATTTTTTTTATTCCACCTCGATAAATTACTAATAATTTAAAAAAAAAACCACTTTCCAAGCAGTTTGATGCAGTCCATCGAATCTGCGATTGAATTGAATCAAACGCCTTCGACTGCTACACTGCTACTGCATAAAACTAAAACTGATCTGAACATGGTATATATTGCTCTTTCTTTGACAGCCATATTCGATTGAATTAAAAGCTTTTGGCGCATCCTATTGTTTTAAGGTTTGTCCGAATGAAAAAGGAAGCTCTAATAGGTGCAATCGTGTCTGTCTGCCATAGATATTTTTCTCAGAATCTACTGGACCAACAGTTGAAATTTGGCGCGCATATGAACTTATGGTAACCAAACACGGACGCGTATTGTAAATAAATAAAGAACTTTGGGGGACAAATAAACACCAAATAAAAAAAATGTACCGTGTGACATCAAATTCTTACTGTGACGGTTTCAAATACTTTTTTTTTACAACTTTAAAATTAATAATATTGAACTTACTAACTCGTGACTTACTTAGCCATCATTTTAACTATTTTAGAACTTAAAGTAAATTTAGCTCGTGAATACTCTCATATATAAATACTCACATCGCCACCCGGTGTGACTGTTCTTTCCGTGAAGTGTTGTGTGATGACTACCCGTACGTCTGCTAGCCTTTTTCTTCTGTCAAGACCTAGAAGAGACAGAAAACGGTGTTGAGTGTTGGATGATCAAGAAAGTTATAATGTCTGACGCAGACCGTCAGTTTTGATTTTGAGACTTGATATACAAAGCGCTCAAACAATTTTATCTTGTCAGACCCCTTAAGATGTCAAAATTACTTGAGCGATGTTGTTACTAAAGGTCGAAAACGCGAAAAAAATAAAATTCAGTGCATCTCGTCCAGTTATGCAAATGTGAGCACGGGCCGGGTTTTTTTCATGATTTCAGGCTTGGTTCCACCATAAAAAAAAACAATAAGTTGTTCATAATGAGTACAATGACCACTTTTTAGGTTCTACGTTTAATCTTGACAGGCCTGTTGGTCCAGTGGTTAGTGACCCTGACCGCAAAGCCGGAGGTCGTGGGTTCGATTCCCACCCAGGACAAACTTTGTGTGATGAGCATAATTGTTTGTTCTGTGTCTGGGTGTAATTTATCTATAATATGTATGTATTTATAAATTATATAAGTATGTATATCAGTTGTCTGGTTACCATAACACAAGCTCTGCTTAGCTTGGGATCAGATGGCCGTGTGTGAGTTGTCCCAAGATATTTATTATTTATTTATTATTATTATTAATCTTTTACACCCTGTATGTATGATATAATTAAAGGCGTAAGAGATTATAATAGGGTAAATGACTAAAAAAATCTAATAAGTCCGTCAGATATATTTCCAAAAAATATTAGACACTTATTTTTTCTTTTTTCTCGTAAACCAAAATTAAAACGATACAGTGAGTTGAAAACTCGTATGACGTCACTTTGTAAGTACACTTTTTACATACAAGTGACATCACAAACCCCTTCTCCTAATCTTTGATGCGTTTTATCGTCGTCTTTATTATTGATTTGATAAAGCAAAAACTACGTGTTTAATATTTTTCGATAATCTAACTGATAAATATTTCTTGTAATATTGATGCAGAAAGAATAATAAGACAGGTACTAAACCTAACTATATACAAACTAGACTAAAAATTATCAAATTATGTACAAACGTGTATAAAAACAAAATAAATCATTGGGCATCAAAAAATTCATCCACATCGCTGTCAATGACAAAAGTGCCCAGAACACTAGCAGCATTGCCGCGTTGAATGGCAATGCTGATTCTTTGGCCAAAGAAAAGCCCAGCCCTCTGGTCACGTGTACAGTCGACAAGTTGTTTGCTGATGTCCCGAAAGACTCGGTGAGCACTCGGACCCCATGGACCTAAAGTTTCAACCCCAAACGGCTCAAATATATAACTCCCAATAAGGTTGTTATATTTGCGCCGTTTGAAATTTTCTGCACCTGCAGCAGCCGCCCCAGCGCAGCCCGCCGTGCTAAGAACTAACTGATGGACTAAATAGAGTTATATATTTTTTTAATCAGGAATCATCAATATTCATAGAATATTATGAACTATAGGCCCCAATAATATCAAGGAGATTGCCAATGCATTGTCTGCGAATATTGAATCCTGTGTAACAGTGAATGTTCCGCTTCACAACAGACCACAGTTAAACTACGCAGCTTGCTTCGCTTGGTATGATAATGAATGCAGGATCGTCCACTGCCCGCCACAGACATGCATAGATGCGTGGCTGGCTGCAAACAAATGAACCGCACAGCTAACGGTGCAAACCTCTTCGTGCATGTGCATATCTTACGTTGCAATCTAACAGGGTCGACGAATAAAAAACACTAGAATATAATAATTTTAATTTTGGAAGTCGGTGTGAAAAAAGAAAAAGAGTCAACCTGAAAAAGACTTCGAAAAAGACGGACAGACTTCGATTAAGAAAAAAACAGTTCTTTTATTTTACGCTTTTTAGTACTTTATAATTTTTCGTTATTCGTAACCATCACTGTAAAGTCACAGAAAAGCAAAATACGCAATTTCGTTCACTTGGATAACATATTCTTTTTAGCTATTTTGATTTACAAACGAAACTTCAGACCGATTTTGATGAAATTTCCAAGGGACCAATCAGAAAGTATATCCTTTCACATAAAAGAATAACTTTTCAAATCGTTTCATAAATGGCAGAATGAATGACGAGGAGACATCCACCTTCTTTTTTTGAAGTCGGTTAAAAACCTTACAAGAAACGTGATTTTTTCGGTACGAAAATATTTACAAATATGTATCGAATTTGGTGTTTTGCAATTCCCCGTATTTTTTTTGTAACCGTTAAAATAAAAAAAAAAACTCCAAAAAATCATTATTTTTTTCCGTAGTCAGCTTTTATTTACTTAAATATCTTGTCTATTAATACGAAATAGTTTCTCTAAAAATACAAAATTTTAAACAAACAGATTTCTTCAAAATTCCCGTCAGGCTGAAAACACCAAATTATCTTCCTACTAAATTGAGACCCCAAAGGGTACGGCGTTAATAGCCATTTAGTGACGTGACGAACTAGCTAATTTACATAAATTGGTGTCTAGTTTAGGCGTTGCTAGGCAACGGTTACGTCATCAATATGGCACTGATATACAGGATGGCTGTAAAACGTTGATTAGAAGCTCTTGCTTTAGTAAATGAGGAATACACTGCGGGACAGGAATATTCGTACAGTTATGAAACAGTTCTTAAAGAACAATAATTTTAAATAAGCTGTGGGTAAAGTTAAACACGGGGTTGTTACAGACTTCTACGAATACTTATCTATCTAGCCTATATTTGTCCCACTGTTGGGCAAAGGCGTTCCTTCCCCTTTTCCACACATCACTATCCTCACCACATCACCTTTGTTGATTCGGGCTGGTTTTTTTAGTAGGAGTAGAGCTCGTCCTGCCACCTTCGCCTTAGTCTGCCGCGATGATGAAGTTTTTTGGGTAACGTCCATGATTTGGTTGAAAGTCAGTCAGACGGATCCGGGCTCGCTGGCAAACCTCGAGCTTGGACCTCTGCAGTATCGTAAAACCAAATTTATACACCATGTAAGTGTGGGGAGAATATATGTGCGTATAATTCGTCTAATTGACTTGAAATATGGTTTTACATCTTCATAATTGATTAATCCCCACAAGGCTATTTTTGCCGTTAAGTTTCTGGTGAATGTAATGCAGGTAATTGATTTATCTTCCGAAATCAGGATCTTTGATGAGCCTAATATGTTTATTAGGTACGTTAAAGATCATATGGCAGACAGATGGCCTGTTGACCATCTGTTTTGAAAAACAAAGGACACAAAATAAGTTGCTCTCAACCAAAAAACGTTCAATGAATAATATTGAGTGTAGATTGAACTCTCACTTACTTCTTTTTGAGTCGATGGTTAACTTTTTAGATTGTTTGGGCCCAGTAGGTGACTACGTCAATTGCAGCATCGAAAGCATTCATTAAGTCAAAGTGCAAGTAAAACTAAATTTTTACTCCAATTCACAAAATATGGCCTAAACTAATGTGCTCCTAACTGTACCTAACTACAGTTCCCCGTTCATTAATTGGCATCAAATGTGTCTTCAAGTAATCAGTCGCGGAAGTGAACGGTGCCGACAGCGATAGGGTCGCATCCAATCAGTTTGGAGTAGCTATACGTATCCGTAATACAGGGTGGAATAGTTAAAACGAAATATCTTTCTAAAATTCTGAAATCTATACGTAGTATATTATTATAAAATGTGATGACTGTGCACCTAATACAGCCTTCACTAAAGTTTCGGTTCGTTGCGTTGGTTCGTTGAGCTCTTCAAAGTTCTGTGTTGAGCTGTACGTAAACTGAAAAATGCTTGCACTGGGACAGGTCTACTCAAATCTGTGTGGTTCTTTCCTTAAAACACCGCTTTAGACCTTCACCTAGATGTTTCTCTTACGCCTTGACATTTGCATAGAATACATTCAATATCTTTAGTATTATAAAATTTTATGAATGAATATTTTCAACATTGTAACCATTATTTGTAACTATTTACTGATTTAAAAGAGTGTTTATGTAGCTTTTTTCATGTTCTTCTCTATAGAGATCTACACTTTGGAACGTGATCGACTATTCAGAAGTCCTTTTAAATGGTTTACTTGAAATAAAAGCTTTGAGTTTGAGTTTAAGCTTCTTGGCTATACCAACGAACTGAATTGGCTTCTCGCAACGACCAAGCAAAAACTATCAATACGCATAATATTGACAAAATGTTTCGGGGAAATGAACACAGCCATGGAACAATATGCGGTAAAGTTTTATGATTTCTACTCAGATATTTAATCTCTCTAAAATTTTGTATCTACTTTTTTTTGTATGAATCTCCAACAAAATGTCATCGAAACCGAAACCCTGGCTGGTTGCTCCGGTGATGTTGTTTAACTTTTTGTACCTCCATCGCGTGTTACTTTTCTGTGTATGTTACAGATGTTCCCGCTGCTGACATCGTGTATGGAGAAGCGTTACTATAAGAACGTTTCTCATTAGGAAAAAATACCGGGCCTGGTTGGCATTTTACGAAAGAAGTGATAGTCAGTCCCTTGCATAACACTCTTCTAAATTTTTAATTCTGAGAGGGGTCAGGTAATGCAGTATATTGACTGTTCACAAATCTTATCTTAGCGATCTTATTTAGCGAACACTTTTTATTACCGACATAGCACGCAGACGATGTCGCGGGCAGCAGCTAGTCCTTCATATAGATTAAACAACTACCTGCCATTAAACTGTTGTCCATATTTACGAACAAGTGCAAGTAAATTTCATTTTTACGTAACTTAAGTTAGCGTTTTATTCTGTTACCCAACTCTTTGTATATATTATCCCCCTATTACAGATACAAAGGGTTGAGTTACAGAATAAAATTCTAAGTTAAGTACAGAATAGAAAAGGGATATGGAGGACCATGACCCTCTCAATGAAGACAAACAATAAATGACCTTTAATAGTCCAATCAATTAACACATGCATACATGCCTTACAGAAGAATTGATCAATCAGAGATCGGAGTGCACTAATCATGTTATAGAAAGATACAGAAGGCTGGCTCCATACAACGAGCGAAGGGAAGCGCACGCACACCTAGACACATACGTACGGCGATCTCAAAAAAATGCCGGTCGCGAGTACGCTTTCACTCGTACGTAAAGCGTGTCTATGTGTGCGTGCGTTCGCTATCGTTGTATGAAGCCGAGAACAAATGCCAGTCACGAGTGCGCTTGATCTCGCACGTGGAATGTGTCTATCTGTGCGTGCGTCCGCTATCGTTGTATGGAGCTGATAATAAATTCCGGTGACGAGTGCGCTTGCACTCGTTGTACGTGAAGCGTGTTGATATGTGCGTGAGTTCTCGCTGATTGTACGAAGTCATCTTTCTGTTCCTATCTGTTTTGTGATACTGATGTGCCTTCAATACGATTATTGCAATTTCGGACGCCAGCCTTTGATGTGGGCACTTGGAGTGGAAACTGATAGGCTTTTAATTAGCATGAGTTTATGGTGAGTTGTTAACCTTTTTGGACATTCATTTTATGATTTGGCGCCATATTATGCATTTGTTTTGTATTGGCACGAACGCGAACGGTATAATTTGTTAAGCTGCAAGCGTCAAGTGCCTCAGTGTCAGTCTTTTTATGTTTTGCTGGAGTAGGCTTCCATTATAATCATCTAAAGTGATGCAGCTGAATACATTTTACTTGGAGCGGATGCTGATCTGACTTACATTAGGTACTCATTTACTGGGTCCATAGAAATTAGAAAGAAGTTGTTTCTTTTTATTCTTTTACTAGTTTTAGCCCGCGAATTCGTGCCTGTTTTTCCTGACTGTCGAGAAATCCTTTCATCGTGTTGGCTTACATTGCCCAAGGAACCTAAATGCCTAATTTCAGCTTTCTACGACCAGAAGTTTTGTTAGTGCGTTCTCTATGTCATCATCATCATCATATCAGCCGAAAGACGTGTCGCCACAACAACCGGTCCTGTGCGTCTCGCATCCATCGGCTACCCGCGACCCTCACCAGGTCATCGGTCCATCTTGTCGGAGGCCTTCCAACGCTGCGTCTTCCGGTACGCGGTCGCCACTCCAGAACATTTCAGCCCCATCAACCATCGGTCATCAGTCACTGACATGCGATAGCGTTGCGTATTTTTCTTGCAAAAACTGCTCGGCTGCGCTTTCTAGACAAAATCAACGCTTTATTTATTTGCTTTGGAGCTGCAAGTGAAATTTCATCAATCAATGTAATGTGATGCACGTCTGTCATTCCCAACGCTCGTGGTCCATTGACTCAGATTTGTGTGCTGTCATATGAATCACGGAATAGGAAGCACGGCCTTAAAACTAAACGTCATCTAAAATTTTGTTTTGAAACGCTTTGAACGGATCCGGATAGCGTGAGCGGGGCTAGTATGAGTAAATCGGATGGTGCGGTCGATTCTGCAAACATTTCACCTTGCTTACTTTGGAGGAGATCAATGAAGGAAGGCGGATGGATTGAGATCAAGTGAACTGTCATTATACCGTGTGGATTGAGAGCACATTTCAAATTATTTAGAGCGGATTTCACCAATGAAACTGAACGCGATCAGTACATCTAAACTGCGTTCAAGAGCTGTCAGTGTAAATATTC
This sequence comes from Melanchra persicariae, assembly GCA_947386135.1. Taxonomy (NCBI): domain Eukaryota; kingdom Metazoa; phylum Arthropoda; class Insecta; order Lepidoptera; family Noctuidae; genus Melanchra; species Melanchra persicariae. The sequence goes on from OX376667.1 coordinate 4,107,141, forward strand.
CATAGAAAAATAATGACACTGACAGCTCATAAACTTGGTTTATTCGCTGATCGCGTTCAGTTTCATTGGTTAAATTGGCCCTTAGAGAAGCGACCGTTAATCCTTAGGATTCCGTACAGTTCGAATACGAACCTTTTGGCTATAGAATCACTCATATGACTGTCTGTCTATCTGTCAGTCTGTTACAGCCAATTTGCTACGAATCTATTGGATTCAGTTGAAATTTGGTACATATGAACTAATGTGACCCAAACTCTGACACTCACGGACAACCTGTTTTTTTTCTATACAATTTGACATAAGCGAACGTTTACGTTCACGCGATCGAGTACGTTAAAAAACTCGCACTAAGCCCTCTGGGGCACAAATTAGAAAATTAAAATAAACATTTTCCCGACGGTTATCTGCGACATATCAAATGAAAGTGCTTATTACGAGTATAAATGTGAAGTTCTAGACATTTTTTTTTTCATATTTTCCTAGTAAAAAAAAAAATAACTAACGGCAAATTAACCATTTCAAACCATTGACACCGACTGTCAAAACTAGAGTACACTTGCACTTTTTATATCTTTTAAAGCAGTTTTTTTTTGCAACAAACGGTACCTATTACACTATTCCCACCACATGAACCAGCCAACATTTCGACCGACAGAACATGACATTTCCCCTCAGCATGCCACATTTGAACCGACCGACGCCGTCCGTTTAGCCGCTAGACCGCAAACTTCAATTATCGTAAACGATTGCCTACCTGTCGGTGGTAGTGTGACTTCAGTCTTGCTAAATGCTAATATGTCTGGCGAATATGCAGGCGGAAAACAAGGTCCGCAGTCAGGTGAATATTGTTATGGCTGTTGAGTTTTAGCATGGCAATAGGGATCATCGACCCACCTGAAATTTTGCCTGTTTTACTAATCTCTCAGTAATAAAAAAACCTACTTCCAAAAAAACACTACAAAGCACAAAATAACTTTAATTTCGGAAGTTGGTGTTTTTGGTTGCTTCTTCGTTATTTGACACCGACTTCCGAAATAAAAGTTATTTTTTTTTTAAAGTCGGTTTTTTTTCGTGAAAAAGTTTTTATTTTTTACTTTTTAGTGGTAGGTACTCCACACCTAAGACATCACTGAAAAGTCACAGGAAAGCAAAAATATGCAATTTCGTATGATTTTTCCACATATTTTTTCCAGCTATTTGGATTTAAAAACCAAACTGCTGAACCAATTTTGATAAAATTTAAATGGAACGAATCGAAAAGTATAATATCCTTTCACATAAAACAAGATTTTTTCAAATCGGTGCATAAACGACGGAGATATGAGGTAAAAAACAAAAAAAAAATATAGTCGAATTGAGAACCTCCTCCTTTTTGGGAAGTCGGTTAAAAAGAGCTCAGCTCCCCTACTATCATTTGCCAATGCCATCATGATTCCGTTGTGAAAAAAGTGCTATGTGTCTTGCTCCCCTCCACATTGAAAACATAATGTTTTTAAAACGTCATAGGAGGGTTTCAGTTATCACTAACTTAGCTACTTCTAAGTTCGATTTATTTAGACAATCCAACAATGATGTAACATGCTAGAATGGTCAATAGTGAAGCGGAACTGCAGAAGAATCTGCAGTAAAATTACAGTGTGTAAATCTCTGTTTCAAAATATTATTGTTTCCAAAGAAAGACAGTAAATTTTCACTTTGAGTGTGACGATACCAACTCATTGTGAAAACTAGTCCACACAAAAACCAAACACACGTGTGACATTTCCCTCTCTCACACGAACGCAACAAATCCATATAAACAAAAAAAGGAGGAAAAAACGTATTCTGAACAAAACTCGTTGTACACACAAACTATACGAGAGTTAGGCGGCTTCACACGCTCGCACTCAATTCAGACATTTGAGTCGGCTTGCAGAGATAAATAATGGCTATAAATAATCTGGTCGTGACACCGGCCGTGTGGAGAGGGCTTTACTTCGCGTCACCGATTGTGAGTGGCTGCTTATTACACGGTGAGAAAAATGTTTTTGAATAAATATTCTGCTTTTTCTTTTAAGGCACATTGTTTTTTTGGAAAATTTGGCAAATTTCGCTGCGAATTTCGCAGAAAATGCGTGACATAAACCTCTTTTATTTGTCGCTACATCGACGGGTCGTGCGCGTCTAGCGTCCAGCGAGTTCACTCTACTTTCAACAGGTCCACCTCCTGAAAGTTCTATCAACGCTGCGTCTTCCACCTCGATCATTTATATGGCAAGTAATGTACCCTGCACTGCAACTTATGTTTTGCGATTCTACTATACAGGCTATGTTGTTAAACAGTGTTCGGTTACCATAGCTTGTCTTGCGTGATCGAATCAGAAATGAAGATAATTTATGAATCGATCACGCAAGGAAACTCCGAGTGTAGCCCTCTCCATTGCCCTTTAAGCCTTCTGATGAAGTCCATTGTGAGCAACCCCGTTTCTGTTCCTTATATCATCACTGGTAGACTTTCCTCTTGAGACACTGGTCAGAGAGACGAGAAAATATATAAGGGATTATTGTCGGGACAAATAAAGAGAAATTATAATTTACAAATCAAAATGTTTACAAATCTAAATTTACAAATCAAAATTTCTTATTAAAATGTTAAATATAAATATCTGTTTGGTAGAGGTAAGGATAGCAGGTGAGGGAAACGGTTTTGAAACTGCGCGGTAATTTTGAATTTCTGTGTAGAAGCTGTTTATAGAAAAGTAAAGTGAAATTCATTTGCATTTATTGCAGGTACATAAAATAAAATTAATGTAACAATATGATTGGTGAGCCTTGTACAATTTACATTATACTAGGCACGCAAACCTCCATGAAACTGTTAACTAAATTAAAAATAAAATAATGGTTTCAAAATTAAAAACAATAGTCGGCATAATACATTCATAATATTAAAAAATTAAATCAATATACAATTGGAATAAAAATCGGATAAATTGAGAGAATGAGATCATTAGGTTTGCCAATATTAATAAATTAAATGTGAGTTACTTTATTTGGAAGTAAAAATAATATTATCTAAGTACACTTAAAATATAAACTGAAAATCCTAACTAAGTAGTTAACCCTAAAATATGGTGTCAAAATATTAATTAAATTACAATAAATTCAATACATAAGTCAGTGTTATTTAAAAAATCATTTACTAAATAATAGCATTTTGCAATCAATAGTATTTTGTCGGGCGTATAGACATCAAATGAAATGTCTGGTCAATCTATACGAATCCCAAACATCTGGAATCCCAAACATGGAGAGATTACAAACATAGTCTTATGTTTTTTTAGGGTTCCATACCCAAAGGGTAAAAACGGGACCCTATCACTAAGACTCCGCTGTTTGTCTGTCTATCATCAGGCTGTATCTCAGGAGCCGTGATAGCTAGACAATTGAAAATTTCACAGATGATGTATTTCTGTTGCCGCTATAACAAATACTAAAACCGAATAAAATAAATATTTAAGTGGGGCTCCCATACAACAAATTTGATTGTTTTCGCCGTTTTTTTATAGATAATGGTACAGAACACTTCGTGCGCGAGTCCGACACGCACTTGGCCGGTTTTTTGTCTAAATCAGACTTCCTTTGTTCACTTCGGTGTTACAGCAGCCCCTATTTATTGGATCGGCTTTTGTTTTCGGTCGGTAGATGGTCGTTTGTTTTGTTTAACGTACAGCAGTAATGATTCACGGCATACGCTCCGACGCCTTCATGAGTTGTGTAATTCACTCGGTTTTGGTTGGTTAAGGGGATATCATTGTTCTTTGTTCATCAGGCTTTGATCCCATGCTTTTGGATTAATGGAAACCTTTAACACGTTCTGTATTAATTTTCTTTCTTTTGATAAGCTTTGATCTTGTCGTGTTGGTTTGAAATACTTTTAATGTAATGTTGCGATCGCATGGCTGTGAATTAGTTAATTACATTTTCTCCACATATAGTCTTATGCAAAAGAGGGGTAAGCTTATTGCCATTAACTGTTGATGACTTAGCTTCTAGGCAAATCAATGGTTGTTGGATCAATGATCGGGGGCTTTCATGAATGGGGCAAGTAATTTTAACCTTTTCACATTTTGTTTTAATTTTTCTAAGTCATCATCATCAATATCAGCTGACAGACGTCCACTGTTGGACATAAGCCTCCCCCAAATGAGGGGGGGTTTACCATAATCGCCACGCTTGGCAGGCGGGTTGGCGATCGCTGTGTAGCTGTAGCAATGTACCTACAGAGAATGCTGCTGCCCATTCTCTGGTGAGTCCCTTAGTCGCCTCTTACGACACCCACGAGAAGTGATGGGATGGTGCTATTCTTTTATGTCCGACACCATACGGAACAATTTAGTAGTTAATCTAAGTATGGTTTTATAATCAGAAATGTGCGCCAATTTGGGAGGAATTAACTCATTTTTTTTTTTTATTTATTTCTTTTAAATCTAATTTTTTTAATTTAAACTTTATACTATTACCTAAGTACCTACCTAAGGAGTAACAGCTTGAGACTGAGATCCAATTATGAGACAGTAGTTCTATCTCTCTGGTCATTCCATGGGGATAGCCAATCAAAATGCAGTACCTTTCTTGCTTATACTTTACCAAGATCAATCGAACTTTATTTTTTAAAGGAAAGTTACAGGAAATGGTAGGCACCAGATAAACTTGCGATAAGGTACATTGACCTTTTACTTATATCCCTTCGTAGATACCCGAACAATACTAGGAGTATGAACCGTTTTAAATTACTAGAGAACATTTAGGATCACAGTAATAATAAACATTAATACCGCGAAAATCTCGCGGCACACCGGTGTGCTTGAGCGGTTAAAAAAGTCAATAAACGTATGTAGGTCAACGACCGTTATTGCACTTTTATCTAGCGCAAACCATAGTCAATGTTATTTGTAAACTGGGCATAAGATATCAAAGGAAACGGAACCGCTGCCATATAATCTTGGGCCTAGATGTATAATGATGAGAGTGGTGTCAATAAATAGATTACATAATTATATTAATAACCAATCTCTGAAAATTCTGGACGGTATCATCAACCTTCCAAAACAGATTTCTCCGAAAAGCCACGGGCGCCCCGTGGTATGTACGGAACGAACGACTTCATGTCGACCTTAAAATCCCGACCCTAAAACAGTTTATGAAACGTCTTACAAAACGTTTCTTCGAATCCGCTGAAAAGCACAAAAACCCTTTGATTTCAAAGGCAACCCAGTACACTCCCTCTCGTATTAGTAAGATTCGCCGTCCTCGGCATACACTCGTCGAATCCGACGACGAGATCACAAAGATACAGGAAAGCTGTAGGGAAACCAGCACCCTTAGAATAAACAGAAACAGACCGCGTTCCGTATACCGACCTCGCCGCCGAGGTCCGTCGCGACGACCCACTCAAAACCCTCCCCGACTTTTGCAAACGAGCCAGCCCGCGCCGCTGAGCCCTTAGCTTTAATAACCCCTAAATAATAAAACGACCCAGCCTGATTGTCCCTTGCTGTCCCAAACTGACGCCGCTAAGCCGAGGTCGTATTCCACAGGGAATGCCCTTAGTGAGCGGTCAGTAGTGTTTTTAGCTTGTAGCTAGTTTTGTTGCCTTGGCTGGGGGCTTTAAATTCATTTGAAGCCACCACAGGTTAGTCCGGTTAAGCAGTTAATATCCCACGTGTGTTAACTTGCTAGTGGTCATACCTAAAAAAAAAAAAAAAAAAAAAAAAAAAAAAGGTATCATCAACCTATTTTTTTTAAATATCCTAGTCAGGAGGTGCATTATTTTATTTATGAATACATGCACAACATTACAGATAAATATTAACTAAGGCATTGTACAGTGCAAATAAAAAAAATAAGTTTAAAAATTAGTACTTAGAACTAAAGATATATAAAAACAGATAGAAATGAAAAATATTTATGTCGTGTCATAAATAAGTTCTGTCATTATGATTTGTCAGTGATCATCAACAACAATTAATATTCTGTCAAGCAAACTGCTGTTTGACATAAAAACAATCAACCTTTCTAAAGAATACGTCATTAAACTGCTAAGAAAGCAACATTGTTGCAGGTTATTTGTGACCGAAACTGTTTTTTTAGATAACTCGTCTTCTAGACTGTGAATTGTGCATTTTTTTTTTGTATTTTGAAATAGAAAATAATAACTATTTTTTTAAACCATATCTCAACTCTTTACGTTTGGGCCCATTAATTTCCGTCTCCTTTACAACATAAATTAACAAAAAAATAAAACAACAAAATTAAAAAAGAATAATTATTCATAAGAGACACATTACACAATTGAAACACGAGTATCATATTTCACTTCCCATATTTCAAGATATCTCCTATAAATAAATAAAAAGCATCCGTGATCCGGATTGATGAATATCCAATTTTCCTTTTTCATCCATTGATTCTCTTACATCCCATCGTGTATACAGGAATATGTCAGAAATGTAATATTAGGATCAAAACAGAACGTGTTTTTCTTGCTACGTTTGACAAAGGAACTGTTGGGGCAAAGAAAACTTGATGGTGAGAAGGTTTGGTCTGTAGAAGCTTAGTATTTAAAGAGGTTTGTGAAATTATGGCACACGATATTATGTATAATTGTTTTCAATCAGCTTATATCATTAAGAATTCAGCCTTCGATCTATTCATGAAACACAATTTATATTAAAAATATATTAATTGTGTAGATCGTCCAAAAGCCATCAGTCTGACCTAGTTGAAAAGTCTAAGACTGATTTACAAAAAAAAATGCAACGATAATAATTGAAAAAAGAGTTTCACAAGTCTTGAAATAGGCAGTTGCCTCACATAGCCCTATGTTCTACATCCCATAATTCAGTCTATGTTCTACAGTCACAGAATTAATGATAGACAGAAAATGCAATATGGCTGACGATATACGCTACGCTTCTACGAGCTACGAGACTACGATGCTACGCGCTACGAGAACGCTATGCAGATGCTACGCGATTTATCATAATGCATCTAAACTTCTCAATTTCTAAGTAACATTTCTGATCTTTCTTTCTCAATGGCTAGAGCCAAATGTCAAAGCTCATAACTTCGCAGCCGATTGCACACGCTCGTACAGACGGACGCATAAATACGAGGATATTGTATTTGCGGGCTACACTCGGTGAAATTATACATCGATATGAAATCATATTGATATGCTGTGTAGTGGGGTTTTTTTATGGATGGAAAATTATCAAAAGACTCCTCCCGGTCTGGGCTGAGCAGAAGGGAGTGAGACTCTTACTGACTAAAACCCATCCGTGCTCCTCCTAGTGCCCTTTGCTTCCCAGGGCCGCGATAACTCTTTCGAACAAAATCCGCAACCCTGGCAGTCTCTGGCCCTAACGGGCCCCGTCTACTTTGTTGACAGCTCTTTGAGGCGCGTGTGGAATACAACGAGCCGTCGAGCCGGGCTTGGCTTTGATCAGACGACGAGCCACCCAATGCTCGCTGTCCGCAGACAATTCCCGGCCTACGGTGGCCGGGAATCGCCCTGCGACTCCCGACGCCCGGGGCTTCTTCCTATGTTGAGACGGCTGGAGTGTGAGGACTGCATCTCCCTCACGCGGCCCGCCTTCTCCTTCACTAGCTTTACTGCTTCGCAGAAGGAGGTGACGGCTTCCCATGCCTCCTCGCTCCGGACCATGAATTGAAATTATACAGCGATATGAAATCATATCGATATGTAGTGTAGTGGGGGTGGTATTAAACTCTTTGGTGGTAGTCTTTGAAGTTAGAGGCCCAACTGCATTACTTTTTAGGGTTTCGAACGTCTGTATGATACAACAGAACTCTTAGAAGATCACTTCTATCACCGCTATTTTGCTCCAAATTGGCTGCCATTATGGACTTATTCAGTTAAAAGGTATACATATTAAATTCTGTGACCCAAACACTTACAAGGTAAATAAATAAATTTTGAGTTTGGGGACAATTTTTAGGTTTTTTGTATTACTATTTGAAATTCCTTGTACAATATCTGGGACTGTCGGGTCCCGAGCCTTTGAAAGGCGTAAAAAAGGTAAAAAGTCACTTATCCTTGTATGCACTATGTCATTATCATCATCATCATATCAGCCGATAGATGTCCACTGTTGGACATAGGCCTCCCCCAAATGGGCCGGTTTGCCAAAATCGCCACGCTAGGCAGACTGGTTGGCAATCGCAGTGTAGTTGTAGCAATGTATCTACAGAGAATGCTGCTGCCGATTCTCTGGTGAGTCCCTTAGTCGCCTTTTTTTAAGCAATGTGATAATGGCTCGTGGCAAAATTATAACAGCCGCACGGACCGATCTTCAAGGATAAGCAACGCTTGCCGAGGTTGGTCTGTGGATGGATGACCATCTCAACATACCGAGACTCCTCCGTGCCTCGGAAAGCACGTTAACCCGTTGGTCCCGGCTGTCATTTGGAGATCTTTGGCAGTCGTTACGTATTGTCAGAAGCCATAAAATCTGACACCAGTCTTGCCTAGAAGTTTACCCAGTGTTTTACCCAGTTAAATGGGTTGTGGAGGTCTGGTAGGCAGCTACTCCACGTAAAATACTGGTATTCAGCTGAATCCGGTTTGACTGGGAGCCGACCCCAATATAGTTAGGAAAAGGCTAGGCAGATGATAATGGTTTAATCTATCCTTAGAACACGGTAATTACTTTTCATTACGTACCTACACGTTTTGTTTCATAAAATCATACTTTTCTGTAAAGGTTTGAGCAGAAGTGACCTTATGGTACATCCGTACATCGCCAGTAATTACATCTCTAAAAATAATATTAAATTCCCTAAGGTAGATAATATAATGAAACAGGGGTATTACCTGTTTTTATTTTATGTTCCAGTTCGTATCAGAAACTCAATATCCATTATTTCAAACCAGTGAATTGTCACAATGTTGAAAATGTGAACTGTGAAATTCCAGTTTCCGAAGACCTCGCGTATCATCCAATAACTGTGCGTCGACGGGTCAAAACAAATTGGCTCGAAAAATCACAAAAGTGAGGCATAACAGGACGCCCGTGTTTCGCAAGTTTATTTTTATAAACAAAATAAAGATATTTCTTCGACAGTGATTCCTAGTAAAATAATCGTTAAAATAAATCATTGTAATAGTGAAAAAACGTTGTGGGCCTACCAAGTATTAGGTACTTCAATATTACTTCTAGTGGGAAAGAGACGGAGCTATTCATGACGTATAGCTCCGTCTCTTTCCCACTACTAACACTACAGTTTTACTTTATTTTGTTTAGGTTTTTAGTGCAAAATCAAGTATGTATGTCGTTTTGTTGCATTTCAATACTTTTTCTTTTTTTCAAAGGCTAAGACTTGCTTCATCAGATTTTTTTTCTTTATTTGGCGTCTGTTAAAGGTTTTCTTTGATAGTACTGATTCAACAATAAAATGGCCGCCGAGTGAGTAACCCATGGCATTACTTTTTATAAAGGAAAAATGCACAGTCCCAGTAGGATACGCCACGGAAGCGAAGCCATAGGAAAATGTCAGTGAAATAAAAAAGTCAATTCACACATAAACGGTCATGCACGAACTCTGAACATAAAATCTTTGCATACATTGTATGTGAACAGCGAACGTTTCCCGAATATTGACGAGTTTTCCCGAATGGGTTCGGAAAAATATGAATGGAATACATTTTATTTTCGTTCATTATTATTTCAATCCGATTAAATGTGAATTCGGTTTGAAGAGCAAAATGATTAAAATTAAAATTGTTCTTTTTAAAATATTAACAAAGGTTTTGCAAAGCAATCGTATTTATTTCAAGGAATTATTATATTAATGTTTAATTATATTAATGTTTAATTATATTAATGTTTGACTGAACTCCGAGTTCAGCGTTTTTATGTACGTAACTTGTTGTTTTTTTAATTGGATTTATGTACAAACTGAAATAAGGGAACTGGGATAGAATTAGCCACTTAAATAATGCCAACGTCTCTATCAATGGTCTATCTAATGTGGTAATGTTGAATCTTTGTCCGCAGAAAACGTCAGCTCTCTGGTCACGTGAAGAGTCAACAAACCATTGTCTTATGTCCGCTAAAACCATGAGTAAAAAAAAAAAAATGATCCTAGGTACCTAATAATTACTAGGTACGTTCCGTATGGTGTCGGTCGGTCCCGTGGGTTTCGACTAAGGGACTCACTAGAGAATGGGCAGCAGCATTATCTGTAGGTACATTGAAACAGCCAATCTACGATCGCAAAACGTGGCGATTATGACAACCCCCCCTCCCCCATTTGGGGGAGGCCTATGTCCAGCAGTGGACGTCTTTCGGCTGATATGATGATGACCTAATAATATTTATTTGAAGCAAGAGAATGCTCACTGGGGATGCATGAAGGAGCTTCCTCGTGTAGCGCAATTTGTTCCATCAGACACTCAACTGATCCAAGCGCTCGGCGCATCCTGGACAGTCTCGCCTAACACCTAATAAGACTGGCCAATCCTTTCCTTGCGGTGGTAGGGCTAACACCCGCCTGGTTCGCGACCATCCTCCCACCGGAGTTCGGTGTCAAGCAGCCTGCTGTGTTTCGTCGACGCGTGGGAGTACCAGTGCCTCAAGGCATCTTCTGGGCACGCTCTCTTCATCATGGACCTCATCTATCGCTTTCCATCAGGCGTTACCGAGGCCAAGAGCTAGCCCATTCATAAAAAAATACCATACCCTGCCTTAAAGTCTACAAAGATTTAATTTTACTACACATGCTAATAAAGTTCTCAACATCCAACTATTGAACTTTAAAAATACAGCATAAACAATTTTCTATAAATATAAAATCGCCCCCACAAAATTCTATCACATAATTTCAAAATGAGAACCCATTTCATATACGAAAGACTTGAAAGGACGAAATTATGGGAGATGCCACTAGTCGCCGCAGGAGGGCGCCACGGACCCGGTGGCTTGAATAATTCATAATTCAGTGCATCTTTGGCTTTATGCACGATATAAGTGCAACGCAGCCTTAAAGAGAGAGGGGTAAGTCAGAATATTAGTATTTTACGTTCTGCAGAGGAATATTTTATGCATTTATTTATGTGGCTTGTTGAATTTGTATATTCAAGAAAAGTTGTAGCTTTAGTGCTTGGGAATGGTTATTTTGAGGAAACATTGCACTGTTTTCGTTTTATGGATTTCGGTAATTTAATAACTATGTACATGCTTGCTATGTAAACTAACGAAATGGACAAAAAAACATATTAATTTACTGCCAGAACTTCTTAATGAATCATCACGTAAACGACGTTCCTACAATTGCTTAGAATTCTATCACAACTCCTCAAATCAGTATCATCTTTTTTGACCAATTAAACAAGCCAGTCTTTCAATTTGGCGGGAACTCTACTATTTCTTGGTATGGTATTATTTACAGTTAACATCTGTCACATTCGTTCCAAATTCGACACGACACGGTTGGCGCAGTGGTTGAGCGATCGGCTGCTGCACTGCGTGTCGCGGGTTCGATTCCCTGGCCTACAGATAGTTGTTCCGAGTCTGGCTGTTTGTGTATGTGACTTTGTATAATTGTAAACGCACCCACGATACAGGAGAAATTCCTAGTGTGGGGCAACGTTTTTAGGAAGAAAAAAAAAATTCAACTACGTAAATCTCTTCGTCCTAAAACCAATTCTTCAGAGCCACCTACAGATATACTGACAATTGTTAATGCCTATGTATGTGCATGAATACACATAGATATTTTTTTTGCATATTCTCGATGCTATTCTAGTACGTATTTGAATAGGAATTTATTGAATAGGAAACCCACTACCCGAACTAAAATGAATAAACATGTGCTTTTGTTGCTTAATATAAAAAATAGTATAATGCGTTTATTTATTTTAAATTTGAAACTGAAAAGGCTATTTGAGGAGCTCGTTGTGAACGAAACACTATACCCAACCAAAATGAAACAAAAATTGCTCCAGTTTTGGTAAACAAATAAACAAAATGCTGTAGCTAGTTTTTATTAAATTCAGGGATGCCTCATTTTAAAATCTGATATCCCGCTACTCCAAACTCGCAAACGACGATATGACAAACCCACTTCTGCCAGGCCAAATAATAAAAATAAATGTGTGGCAAAAACGAAATTAAATAAGGTTTTTAATGAAATCCTATGTTATCCATTGCAAAACGAATCTTTATGTCAAGAGTGAATAGGTTACCTCCGAGCAAGCGTGCTCCATCTTTGATCATATCATCACTTACCATCAGGTGAGATTGTGTGACAAATTAACCTACTGATTCATTTGAATACTTTACATGCAAAAACAATTTCTAATTTTTAATAAGTCATCGCTTTTAAAAACAGAACAGAGATTTCTCTGCCATCGGTTCTAAAAGAAGTTCTTGTTTTAGAACCACTTGTGACTTATTAAATAACATTAGAATTTGCTTTTGCATAGTATTTATTAAAAAGAATCAGTATGATAATTGTCCTACCAGTAAACTCACTAATCACAATCAAAATAAAATGCATGGTTGCACCCACACCCAAACGAAATGACAAAAAAAAATAACTAATATTATTTTTTCAAAACGCGGAATCCAATAGGTTTTATAAAATTCTGGGTTATGCATTTTCCCGCCAGTATCGGTGGATATGAACTGAGAGCTTCTGGCTCAATGGAGCGGAAACTCCAGGGCGTATATCGGCCCGTTTTTTCCATATTTATCGAACATATTTTTATTTACGTGATTTTTCATCGCGGCGCCAGCCTTTTAATGGGAAAAAGGATAGTTATTAAAAACCTTTCAATCAGTTCGTTTTATGTTTCTTAATTTAAAATGTTTGCTTTGTTAGAATTATGAAAAGAGTTTTATGCACTTTGATGATATTATATTTGGAATTTTCTTTAGGGAAATTTCAGTAACAGCTCTGGCAATGATCGACGCAGTTAAATGAAAAGGCTTTTAATAAAACGGCTGATTAAGCTAGTTGTCTGCGACACCTATATCATCTAGGTAAATTTGATGAGTTTTGGTACAGAGAGACATGGATCTCTTGAGACGGTTTTAGGCTACTTTCATCTGCATGGCTTTTTCTCAACTATATTGGTGTCAGTTCCCAGTCAAACTGGATTCAACTGAATACCAGTATTTTACGTGGTGCGGCTGCCTACCAGACCTCCACAACCCATTAACTGGGTAACACGGTACTTCTTGGCAAGACTGGCGTCAGATTTTCTAGCTTCGTAACGACTGCCAAAGATCTACAAATGACAGCCGGGACCAACGGCTTAACGTGCTCCAAGGCACGGAGAAATCTTGATATGTTCAAGATGGTCACCCATCCACAGACCGACCCCGGCAAGCGTTGCTTAACCTTGAAGATCAATCCGTGCGGCTGTTATTATTTAGCTACGAGCTCTGTAGTTTTAGGCTACTGTAACGCCAGCAAGGTCACGGGAAATAACTAATTGTAGAATAATCTAGCTGAGTTATTCTACTGATTACAGTATACAGTGATCTGTGCTAAGCTTTAGTGACGTCAGAGCTTACGTCATATTGCTCCAGTGCCAGTGGCCTGTTTCCGGAGCACGCGTTACCGCACTGTTGTGTTGTTCAGGAACGTGGCTCCTGCGGTTAAGATGGCGTGCGGTTAGCGGTAAATGATAAGGTTTGCTGTTCTCGTGGGTGGGAAAGATTTAAACTAGTTTTCTCCTCCGACTTGACTTCCAAGTTAAACCTGTAAACTTTCCGAGATTAAAAGGAGCCTGTACAGTTTTCTGAGATAAAAAGAAGCTTCTGACATTAAGCGACAATGTGGCTTTTTAACCGACTCCAAAAAGGAGGAGGTTAAATCTTCGACTGTATGTTTTTTTAACCGACTTCTAAAAAAGGAGGAGGTTCTCAATTTGGATGTTTGTATTTTTTTTTGTTTGTTCGCGCATAGCTCCGTCGCTTGCCCAAGGATTTAAAAAAATCTTTTGTTGTTAGAAAGGGTATACTTCCCAAATGGTACCATGAAATTTATCAAAATCGGTTCAGTCGTTTGGATTTAAATACAAATAGCTGGAAAAATCATCCATGTATTCGAAATTGCGTATTTTTGTTTTCTGTATATAAACTTTTCAGTGGTATTGTTAGGTGTGGGGGGTACAATAAAAAGTAAAAAATAAAAAAAAATAACAAAAACCAAAAAGACCGACTACCGAAATTAAAGTTATTTTGTACTTCACCGATTTCTCCGCCAATTGTGGTCGGATATTCCAAATTCTTTTTTAATTCAAAAGCGTATACTCCTGAAATGGTCCAATTGTTACCAAGTCAGAATCTGATGATGAGGTCCCAGAGAAATTCAGGGCAACCCTGAAATTTTATACGCACGTACAATGTTTCTCATTATAAATTACAACGCAAATCGATTAATAATAAAGATTGCTGAGATCGTACAGCTTGGCAAAAAAGAGTATGATGCGGTGACAAGTGGACCTAAATATTTTACTAAATGGAAACTTATGATGTCGACACTATTTGTTTTTGACATTAATTTTATATTTATAAGAGTATCAGAAATGTCTTCAGGATCAGCCATAGCGTTGGCGCGGGTATTTATGGGCGTAGTTTTAATCAAAGTCTTGTAAGATGTCACACAATCAATTTCTTATAATTGGTCCTCCAAATAATTATAACATTAACATCTCAGTAGAATTACGAGTAACAATGAGTCAAACTAATCACGAAACATTAAACGATTACACCGAATATTAGCGATTCGTCGTATTCATGGTGAACCGTCGCCGTTGCCAGACGAGAATCCCCCGTCTCCACATGGCTGCTTCACCAACCAATCGACGCTCCGCTAGACCGACCGTTGTCAGTCTTGTTCGGTAGTAATTCGATAGACGGCGCTAGTCAATACGCCGTCAACCAATCAACGCTCTGCTGGACCAACCGCTGTCAGTCTTGTTCGAAAGTAATTTCATAGATGGCGCTAGTCGATGCGCCGTCATATTCATCATTATAATGATATTCCAGACCTACCAAATAATCTATTTATTCATCTATGGGTAAAATTTTTGCAAATGGGAAACAGCTTATCATACTCTTTGTTGTACTTATCTTTAACATTTTTACTAAGTGAGATAGTGGCGCCCTCATTTTTTCTAAACTCTTTTTTGCCAAGCTGTATGTATGTTTATTGTTTAAACCTGAGGGCCAATATTCCAGGAATTTTTAAGCAATGTATGCATTTGCATATCAGTTGCAATCTGTCAAAAAGCCTCATTTTCCATACATTTTTGACAGATTGCTAATGTGACTGACATACGTTAAATTGAATTTTACTAATTTTTGAACGTTGCTTAAAAATTAGTAAAATTGGTACTCTGTGAAGGAGTACGCAGATGCTTACAAGTTAACCTGAATTTCCATGTTTTTAGGGTTATCAATTCGGGCATCCTTGGGCTCCAGACAAGTGACATTCTGTCAACGGTAGCGTGGCGCAGGCGATTGTCAATACGTCAAAAATGTATGGGATTGACAGATGCTGTCGAAATGTCACGTGACCAAATTCCTACATTTTGGCATTTCGACAGTCGCATCCGCTATTTGAATGGCACGTTGTCTAGGCCCTCTGGGGCTCTAGACAAGTGACATTCTGTCAACGGTAGCGTGGCGCAGGCGATTGTCAATACGTCAAAAATGTATGGGATTGACAGATGCTAACGAAATGTCACGTGACCAAATTCCTACATTTTGGCATTTCGACAGTCGCATCCGCTAATTGAATGACACGTTGTCTAGGCCCTCTGGGGCTCTAGACAAGTGACATTCTGTCAACAGTAGCGTGGCGCAGGCGATTGTCAATAATACGTCAAAAATGTATGGGATTGACAGATGCTAACGAAATGTCACGTGACCAAATTCCTAGATTTTGGCATTTCGACAGTCGCATCCGCTAATTGAATGGCACGTTGTCTAGGCCCTCTGGGGCTCTAGACAAGTGACATTCTGTCAACAGTAGCGTGGCGCAGGCGATTGTCAATACGTCAAAAATGTATGGGATTGACAGATGCTATCGAAATGTCACGTGACCAAATTCCTACATTTTGGCATTTCGACAGTCGCATCCGCTAATTGAATGGCACGTTGTCTAGGCCCTCTGGGGCTCTAGACAAGTGACATTCTGTCAACAGTAGCGTGGCGCAGGCGATTGTCAATACGTCAAAAATGTATGGGATTGACAGATGCTATCGAAATGTCACGTGACCAAATTCCAGCATTTTGGCATTTCGACAGTCGCATTCGCTAATTGAATGGCACGTTGTCTAGAGCCCCTTAACTTTATTGTTTATTAACCGATCTCGATGATTCTTTATGCTTTGGGTTTAGTTATAGCTAGGTATATTGCATTTGCTTTGGACGTTGAACTTTAAAGATAAACCAGTGACCGCCTCAACTCTAAGACCGAATTTCACCAATGAAACTGAACACGATCAGTACATCTAAACTGCGTTCAAGAGCTGTCAGTGTAAATATTCCATAGAAAAATAATGACACTGACAGATCATAAACGTGGTTTATTTGCTGATCGCGTTCAGTTTCATTGGTGAAATTGACCCTAAATTAGTAAAATCTGCATCTTCAACAAAACGTGAAAAATTATAAACTTTTATGTACTTTTTAGTCATTTTTCTTCTAATGGTTGTATTTGTTGTACAATAGTTTTTTGTTTTAGTCTTATTAATAACAAATTTAAGCACTGTTAAGAAAACAACAGTTTTTCTTTCATTCTACAAAATAACAGTTGGCAAAAATAATAATAATTATTAATTCGTTTATTCATTTTTCTAAACTTATTTAGTACTTACATTTGTAAATATTTCTTAAAAAATACAAAGAAAAAACATTTAAACATAAAAAAATAGTAGACCACCGGTATCGGGAATTATTATTATTATTGTTTATTTATTTATCCTCTCATCGGAACACTGCGCAGTAATTACCTACACCAAAATGGAGCGCACAAATAATGTTCTAAAATCTTAAAAAGCATGAATCAACTGAAGTTGACAAAGTAACAAATATGCGTGCCGTCGAATCACTGGAGCGGAATATACGAGGGAACCAGATGTGGGAGGATAATGCATAAATCCGAGTTAATTTGTGTTAACAAAATACCTACGGGAACCTACAAAATGTAAACAAGTATTTTTTTGTGGGAATGGTATTACTTTTTCTTAGAATGGTCCGAAATTGAAATTGTATTTGTCTGTGTGTATAGTCACTGGAAAATACTGGTATTCAGCTGAATCCGGTTTGACTGGAAGCCGACCCCAATATAGTTAGGAAAAGGCTAGGCAGATGATGATAATTATGTCACCGAAAAATTACAGACTTCATAATTATGATTGCAATAAATCTTTATTAGAATATAATTTTTCGATATTGCTTTTTGTGTATTTTTAAGTAAGTATGTGTATCTTTTTGTGTGTGTATGAAAAATTTTAATGTTTTTAAATATGAACTTGGTCTGAATTTTTACTTAATATTATTATTTGCAAAAATCGTTTTGAATACAATAGATCCCATCAAAATTCAATAGTTTCCAATATGTCCGTGTCTTAAGAGCGTTTACGCGGTACGGCTTTTCATACAAACTTTCAAATCCTTATTTTTCGAAACTAATGAACCGATTTTAATAAAACTTGGTATGCGTACGCTAGATATCTAGGTCTAAATAGTTATCAGAAAAAAAATCGAAAAAGAGTTCAGGGGGAAGGATATAGTGATTTTTCACTTTCTATAGAAAACTTAAAATCGCTCTCTCTTTCCTTCTAAAATCTTTTTCAAAAATGTTTTCTGATAACTATTTAGACCTGGATATCTAGCGTATGCATACCAAGTTTCGTTAAAATTGGTTCAATCATTTTGAAGAATAAGGACTCGAAATCATATATGAAATGACATACGGCGTACACTCTCTTAAGAAAAAACAGTTTACAATCTGACGGCGTTTGCAATTACAATACATTCAATGGAACGAGTGCCTTACTGACTTCTCTAACCCAATAACTGGGTAACACGATATTTCTGGGCAAGACTGGTTTCAGATATAGTGACTTCTGACGAGATTTCAACTGTCAAAGATCCAAATAACAGCCGGCCAACAGCTTAACGTGCTTTCCGAGACACGGAGGAATATTGGCATGTTAAGATGGTCACCTATCCACAGGCTGCCCTCGGCAAGCGTTACTTAACCTTTAAGATCGACTCGTGCGGCAGCCATTATTTAGCTGTAGCGGCATCACAAAAATCAACATAGCAGAATCTTCATCGCAACAATAAGACCCGCGACGCCATCTATCCCGACAGCTGCGAACTAACATAACGAAATCCTGAATCGCGATATCACAGTTTAACGTGCGATTTGAACAGATACAACAGCCCGAATATTAACTATCGGGCAGTTGTCCACCAGACACAACAACCGTCTGGTCGGAGGATCCTCCCATTTCAATGGAGGTATGTGGGACTTTACTCTCTGTACTGCATACCTCTTTATAGCCATGAACTCTTTTACCGAAATTCTCTCTTCTTAATTTCAGAAAAGCGAATTTGTATTAAGTATTGCTCATAATATCAAACTGTGGCTTTGGCACGAATGTTTTGACATAAAGTAATGTTAACGTAGTGAATTATGAATATAAAAACTGTAACCTCATAGTATTAAGGTTTAATTTTATGCGACATACAAAATTTGTTTCATACAATAATATGAATATAGTTTCCTATTCAACTAAATATTATGTAGGTACCAGCTGTTGCCCGCGACTTCGTTCGCGTGAATGTCGGAAAGTAAAATGATTTCGCTAGGTAAGATCGCTAAAGTCAAAGTCAATTAATTTATTTCAACTAGACCATTAAAAGGCACTATTGAACGTCAAAATTACATTTTGAAAATAAAATATTATAGAGACTCTAGTTGTTCATTCGCAAAAGGTAAATTCTTATGGAGAAGAATGGACAAGAAACTCCATAGTTACTCTTTTCAAATATAGGTTTTACAACATTTTATATCATCATCATCATCATCATATCAGCCGAAAGACGTCCACTGCTGGACATAGGCCTCCCCCAAGTGTCGCCACAACAACCGGTCCTGTGCGTCTCGCATCCATCGGTTACCCGCGACTCTCACCAGGTCATCGGTTCACATTGTGGGAGGCCTTCCAACGCTGCGTCTTCTGGTACGCGGTCGCCACTCCAAAACACATTAACATTAACATTAACACACACATTAACATTTTGTATACATAAGATAATATATATGCTAAGATAATATATACGAACAGTCAATATCTAGCATTGCTTGACCCCTCTTAGAATTAGAAATTTGGAAGAGTGTTATGCAAGGCACTGGCTGTATCACCTCTTCTGTTCAAGTAATTTTTCAATATGAGAAACGTTTTAATGATAACGCTTCTCTCATTTCATCGAAACTATTCACAGCACTTCTTGATACATGAAAGGAGTATATAGTTATAGTCAAATTTTACGTTTCGTTACTGTACGTAAAAAAACTTTTTAACCAACCAACCTTTGAAACCAACTTCCCAAAAACACTACAAAGTTCAAAATAACTTTAATTTCGGTAGTCGGTGTTTTTGAAAAAGTTTTTTATTATTCACTTTTTAGTGGTACCCACCTAACAACACCACTGGAAAGTCACAGGAAAGAAAAAATCGGTTGGCAAGCGACTGAGTTATGCGCGAACAAACATAAAAAAAAACAAACATCCGAATTGAGAACCTCCTCCCTCCTTTTTTAGAAGTCGGTAAAAAACATTTGTGCCACACCTTCTGAATCAAATTCAATTCAAAATCACATAAAAATCACACCCTCATCCCAAAAACAATCCCCTCAAAAGGCAACAATATGAAATAGTTATTACTGTCTCTCCTACGTTATTTTCCACACCACCGACTACATATCTGCTTTGTCCGTCTGTCCGTTCAACATGATCCAACGGTTCTGTAAATTGGGTATCACTTTCTGGCCACCGCATCGCTTCCTAGTTACGCGAGCATCGATATATTTGGAATGTGTGAAGTCTGATATTGTTGAAGGCAGAAACTGGAAAATGGTATCGTGTATGATTTTTGAGAACATTTGGTATTGTTGAAAAGTTAAAGTGAGTAAGTACGATGGGGATTATTATAGGATTTAACAGCGGCCAACCCGTCATACTGTTAATACAAATGCTCGTCGTGATTCATCATCATCATCATCATATCAGCCGAAAGACGTCCACTGCTGGACTCGTCGTGATTATGTCGTTGTAACACATCTATCTTTGATTTTTTTGAACTAATAGGTATCTTTTGCAGTATGTAGGTTTCAATGAAAAAATTTGGAGAATCAAATTCAGTATATGCCTCTAAAAATCTGCTGTTTTGTACAAATTTTACCTGAACTTTGGCCGTACATAATGTACTCATATATTATAAAAGTAAAGAAAACATCTTGATAGAAACCTTGCACACGTAATTGAGATTTTAAATGAATAGTATTTATTTCACAAACTTGTAAGTCTTATTCGAAAACACGTATTTCCTGGATCAAGTTTTATGAAATTTTCGAACACTATTTTTCGTTCAATGTTATCGCGTTCTCACTTGCTTGTTAGTCAACAACATTGCGCTGAATGAAACAACAAGCTTTTCGACCATGCTCACGTTGACGATATAGACGGACTGGTAAGAAAGTAGTAAAAACAATTCTAATAATGCTGTGAGACAGCAGTTTTCAGATTTAAAATAACAGCTATAGTAAATTTATGCCACACTTCATCTAGTAGAAGTTGTAGAACAATAATAAAACAAAATTCGTGATCGTATCAAGCCGATTTTGTTCTACTGCTGAGCAAAGACCTCCCTCTTGCTTTTCAACACAACTCTGTCATTTGCTATGTTGGGTCAGTCCTTTCTGTAGGAGTCGAGCTCGTTCCGCCATCTTCGCTTTGGTCTACCGCGATGGCTTTGGCATTTAATGGGTGCCATTTGGTGGTTCTTTTTGCCCATTTTTCGTCAAAACAAAGTTATAGTGCCTCAAAGAAGACCCTTAGTCTTTACTCAAGGGTTCCTTTATCTTAGATGGGGCCCGTTGGGGCCAAAGCCTGCCAGGGTCGCGGATTTTGTTCGAAAGAGTTAACGCGGCCCTGGAACGCAAAAGGCACTAGGAGGAGCATGGGTGGGTTTTAGTCAGTAAAAGTCTGACACTCCCTGCCACTCCACCTAGAGCGGAAGAGGTCATTTGATGATTTCACATCCTTAAAAAAAAAGGGTTCCTTTATCTTGGTAAAATACAATTAAACACCTACAAATATCAGCACGATCAAGGAACGTACAATGCTTTTACAGGGTTTTGAAAGCTCAATCAACATATGCATGGATTAAGGCTCATTATTTTATGGCAAAGTAACATTCAGAAGAGCTGTCGCCGCTGGCTGTCGCTGAAAACCAGCGCTGTGGCTCTCTCACATGAGTTCCAGCATTATTTTGAGCGATGGCCGTTTTGCGCGAATGTGACGCATATCTTCCTAACTTACATAACAATTGTAATTTTGTTTATTTTTGGTATGCGTCATGCTTGGCGCAAATAAAGTATTTTTCTTTCTTTCTCTTTCTAAGAGAACCCATTACCTCTTCAAAAAAATATAGCCCTTATTAAAGAACTAAAAACACGTTGAAACCCACATTTTATTCATAGTAGCCAGTATACAACAACAAAAAAACTCGCTCAAAAATAAACAATTCAGCAGAAAACATCATACGAAATTTTGTTCCCAAAAACCAGCTAGATCCAACTAAAACAGATGGACGCAATTTTAAAGTCAAGCAAGCGAATTCGTGGGATGTAGTCCAAAATAATTGCGAGTACCGTATTTTTGAAACATAACAAGTTGTTCGGAGTTATGCAAGCGTATCTGATGCCTGGTTTTAGATGCTAATTTTAAATGGGAAAGTGGACTAGGTTTACCAAATTAAGGTTTGACGAAACATTTTAGCTTTATCGTTGAAAGTTTTGTCGATGTGTGTTGGGGACGAGTTGATATGTTTTGCCCATGCCGGTCAAAACATATCAACTCGACCACAACACACACACATTAACTGATATTTGATATTCAGGTGCATTCGAGAATTTGTTCGGAAGAGTCACCGCGGCACTGGAACACAAAGGGCATTTGGAAGAACACGGATGGGTTTTAGTCAGAAAGAGTCTGACACACTTTGTAAACAAGCATATTACAAGTTGGAAGATTACATTCAAGATAAGAATGCTTGGAAACATGCTGGTCCTGCTCCATAGGACAATCAAGGGTGTAGTGTAGGCAAAATCAAATTGGTCAATTTATATATTCACTTTACAGATGTAAAAGAGTTTTTATTTTTCTGTTAACACACTCTGTTTTATTAATGGTTCCAAGATTTGTAAATATGTGAGTACCATGTACTATGATCCTATAAGTAGTATACTCTAGGTGCATCGACCTCACATGTATTAAAATTAATTTTTGTACTACAAAATATTGTAAATCATTGATTTCATAAGAGTAACTATGGAGTTTCTTGTCCGTTCTTCTCCATAAGAATCTACCCTTTCGAACGGACAGTAGAGTCACTTTGTATTATTTTTAATGTAAATGATGACGTTCAAAAGTGCCTTTTAATGGCCTAATTGAAATAAACGTTTTGACTTTGACTTTGACTTTGACTTTGACACTCCCTTCAGCTCCGCCCAGAGCGGAAGAAGTCATTGAATGATTTCCCATCCTTAAAAAAAAAGGTGCATTTGAGAGGTAAACCCACTCCATGGCTTGACGAGAACTAGCAGCAAAACCGTTATTGCTGCTGGTACTCGTATATTATATCATAGTACAGTATAGCATAAACATTCCAAAAGTCCCCACTGGAGGGGCACAGACCTTCATTGTTTAAGAGGGGTAAAATATTGCTTGAAATTTATTTAAAATCAGCCCAAACAATGACGTGTCATTGCCATCACAATTCCGTTGTAAAAAGGGAAACTTGTTTTCGTCCTGCATAGCTCTATCTCTCTCTTTCTCTTTCTCTCTCACTCTCTCTCAACGAAATCATGATGAAATTGGTACGTCATAGTTTTTTTTATAAAAAAAAAACATTGCCTCACACTAGGAATTTCTCCTGTATCGTAAACATACAAACTCACATACACAAACAGCCAGACCCGGAACAACTATCTGTAGGCCATACAAATATTTATTTCGTGCAAGAATCGAACCGACGACACGCAGCGCAGCAGCCAATCGCTCAACCACTACGCCAACCGTGTCGTCGTCAGTTGGGCCTGATAGATTCGCGTTGGACCGTATCTCTTAAGATTTTAACCAATGTTGACGATACAAATATCAGCCTGTAGATAAAACAAGAAGACTTCCAGTTCAAACAGTACCCAATGAACAAAGCCACATAAACTGTCCTTATCACCCCTTAGACTATAAACTACACTGAAATTATTACTCCTAAAACAACCGCTGTATTTCATAATCAACAAACTCAGTGGACTAATTTTGCTGACCGCTGTTGTATGAAAGCATTAAACTACTGCTCATAATATCTAACACAAATCACTTTTTATGTCAACTGAAAGAACAAATCTAAATTATTTTACAGGTGCGGGACCGAACTGTCAAACGTCAACATCCTATAAAATACCTTTCTATAGTAATAATAGAGTTTTAAAACGCATGAATCGGGTGGCTCACCGTTGTGCCAGAAGCGCTGCACTATACCATACTGGTTCTACCAGCAGCTTCTGAATGTCAAAAATGACGCCAAGGAAGCATACTACAAAAAGTATTCTATGTTCCATTCCAGACCACAATTATTCTCTGTATCAAACATCCTGATCCGTTTAGACGTTCTGATGTGATGAAGAAGTCATTTTGATGATTTCCCATTCATAAAAAGGGGCCAGATAAATTTGAAGTTACTGTCATTGACTTTTGAATTGACTTCTATCGAACGTGATCCTTTGCGTTCTCTGGTAATGTAAAACGGTTCATCCTTCGTAAACATGAAGGCATATTAGGGAAAAGTCAATGTACTTTATTGCAAGATTATTTGGCGTCTACCATAAGATGAATAATAATTCCCCTCGACCGAATTTTGGTCACGGTGTCCAATCTCAACGGAGATTAACCAAGTATGTAGGAGATTAAGATGAGAGTCCGATGGGACGGCCATCCAACATGAACGAGGAGAGACCAGGCTTAGGACCAACAACTTTACATGCTTTCCGTGGCACAGGTGATGTCTTAGATGTCATACCACCAACTTCAAAACTCCTAGTTACTTCTAAGATATTCTTAATGGAAAAATTCGATACCCTAGGATCAGCCGCGTTTTTGACTTACTCGTATAAACCAACGGGGCCGTTATTACCAAATTAATGCTGTAATGGCCAAAAGACAAAAGCATAGGCGTGGCTAGAGAGAATTCATGAGTTCGATCCCGATCCATAGGTTGGGAAGGAACTCATAAATTCTTAGCTATGTGTGTTCACGGACCTGCTTTGGGCTCCACGGCGTGAATTGCGGCCTACTTACACTTATAGCTAGTTTACACAGTGCGAGCTACTGACTAGACAGTGGCAAGTCGAATCGTCTACTCGTATGCCAGTAGGTCGGGTCGTCTTAGCTGTCTACACGATGATAGCAGCTGCCCAGTATCTTGCGAGGTGCAGCCAAAAATACAAGTTCCTCTCGCAATAGCCTGGCTGATACTGGCGAGCTATTGCCGAATGCGTCCGAACGATGCGAGTGATGACCGAGCTGTAGCTATATGCGAATTTCTGTAAGGCGAGCGGGCAGTGAAAACAAAAAATGTTGAAGTAACTCGGATGCGAGCTACTATCCAACTCGCACGTGGCTAACCCGTTAGATACGTCCATACGATGCGAGTTTCAGCACTGCAGCTACTCGGCAAGCTGGCTCGCACGCTAGCTCGCACTGTGTAAACTAGCCATTACAGTGAGAAGGATTGAATTGCAGCAGTTAGAATAATGTGTTATTTAGGAGTGTTTGAATACTTTTTTTTACTTTTGAACATAAATGTAATTATTTTTAATATTATTGATGGAGTTTATGAAGAACGAAATACCACCCATGTACGACTCAAAATCCCACAAGAAGGGATCATGTTCATGTGTCAGCGATCACTTTTTAGTACCCCCTCAAAGAGGATAGAATCTTTGTAGCCTAGCTAGGCCACAAAATGGCGGCCGGGTAGCTACCCGGCCGCCATTTTGTTTTTTTTTTTAAATCGTGGCGCACGATGAAACGGGTATAATAAATGAGTACAGGATACTTAAATAAACAAAGAACGACAAACCCAAAACCACATGACATCTGTGTTACTTTTTTAATTTGCCATGCTAAAATACTAGTGAGCATTCTTTTAAATAATACACCATATTACCCGCCATTAGTTCCCCCACTATTTATACGTCCATTCGATATAAGAGCTTTCGTAAAAACCACACACAAAATCTACACATAGAAATACTTTTAAAACCATCTTCATTAGTGCATCCAGGTAAAGGAGTAAAAACCAGGGGCCCTACCATGATATATGTTAAAGCGTGAGTCGTTCGAGCGAGAAGGAGGGATGGAGCTATATAGGGTGTATAGCTCCATCCCTCCTTCTCGCTCGAACTACTCACGCTTTATCATGGTAGGGCCGCATTAGGTGTTGCTGAAAATTGTTTCCACATTATCTCTACTGTGTTTTCCCTCCAAAATGCGTTAGGACACAGAATAGTACCTACAGAAGGTCAGCTCCATACAACGAGTGAGAATGCATGCAAACATAGACAAGCTTCACGTACAGCGAGTGCAAGTCACTCGCGAGCGACATTTGTTTAGACCATCGCAAACTTGGCAGGCATTAAAAAATCTAAGTTATTAATATTAAACACAGACCAATACTCATATAATTTAAATAGTGCAATCCGTGGTCATCAGACGTGCTTTAGTTTTGAAAAAAAAATTTAATAGAAACAGAGTTATTAATTTATTAAACCGATCAACCAAATAATTATGACACGAATGCTAAAACAGGAAAACAAAAACTTTGAAGATATTTCCTAGCTTACTGATAACATTTTAGCAGATGTCTCAGTCAACAGTACATTGCGAAAGGTTATGTCATCATCATCATCATCATATCAGCCGAAAGACGTCATCTGCTGGACATAGGCCTCCCTCAAATGGGGGGTTGACATATTCGTCACGCTTGGCAGGTGGGTTGGCGATCGTAGTGTACCTAGCTGTAGCAATGTACCTACAGAGAATGCTGCTGCCCATTCTCTGGTGAGTCCTTTAGTCGCCTCTTACGACACCCACGGGAAGTGATGGGATGGTGCTATTCTTTTAAGTCCGACACCATACGGAAAGGATATCTAATTCGATAAAATTAGTGTTTTTTTTTAATTGGGTTTTTCGTATCGACTCCATCAAGCCTGCTCCGCGCGTGTAAGTGTGCTTGCGCCTAATTTTGCTCGTTGGAGCCGACCCTCTGCCAATTCTATTCCGTGGTTCGGATCAAGACGTGCGGAAGAATTTCCCCGACGTTTTCAGTCACTGAACAAAATTTTTCAACAAAAATATATCTTTAACTTTTCGTGACCTAAATGTTATTTGAGATATAAACGTAAAAGCATTTTTTGCATGAAGGGAACTGAAAATTGAAATGGGGAGAGTGCGCTAAGAAATTGTTTCGTTTTTTGATAAATATGGGATTTTGATGGGAATTAAATGTTTTTAGCAAATTGTTAAGAGGTTCAGGACGAAGGCAGTTATTGTGTCTTTAATTTTAATTGCCTTCGATGAGTAAGTACAAAAACCTTCAAATTATAATATCTGCTTAATTCCCAGGTAGTGCACAATTTGGTGGTAAAATTCAAAAGTTTAAAGTCAGAAGTCAAAGCATTTATTTCAATTAGACCATTTACAGGCACTTTTGAATTGTCAAGGTCGGTCGGTCAAAAAGATGAAGCTATTTGCACGTTCCAAAGCGTAGATCTCTATGGAGAAGAACGTGCAAGAAGCTCCACGGACACTGTTTTAAAAAATTATATTTTGTTACAAAATTATGGTTACATCATTCATATTGAAATTATACATATATGTGAGAACGATGTAAAATACGTGCAGGATAAAAGAGTCCGGAGTAAAAAAAGAAACAATTCAAAGAAGTAATTAAAATAAACCATGGCAGCCGAGAGATGACCAGTCTCAGCTGACGGCGCCCGTTCACGAACATGACGCATACGCTAGCACCATTCGGCTCAACCATTTTTTAGGGAGCCAAATGGTCCAACGCATGTGCCAACATCAGCCAGACTTTTGAGTGAGCATGACATCCCCAATCGCCAGGGTACATTCAAGTCAAAGACCTACCCAAAATGATCATTATAGTTAAAAGCTACACAGTACTCACACATGTGCATGAAATTATACAATGCTAAATAAGTTGAGTCTATACAATTAAAAAGATTTGCATTCTTACAATCTTACATCATAACTAATTCTAGTGGACACTTTTTTTTTGGTTGGGAAATCATCAAATGACGCATCCCGCTCTGGGCGGAGCGAAAGGGAGTGTCAGACTCTTACTGACTAAAAACCTTTGCTTTCCAGGGCCGCGGTGACTCTTTCGAAAAAATAACACAACTCTGGTAGAATGTACACCTAGTTCGATGTTGACCATTCAAAAGTGCCTGTAAGTGGTTTGTGTTTCTAGTGCGAATGGTAACCCACAGTTTTTTTTTAAGGATGTGAAATCAACAAATGACTCCATCCGCTCTGGGTGGGGCGGGAGCAAGTGTCAGACTCTTACTGACTAAAACCCATCCAAGTTTCTCCTAATGCCCTTTGCGTTCCAGGGCCACGGTGACTCTTTCGAACAAATTCCGAAACCCAGGCAGGCCGCAACCCTGTCAGGAACCCACGGCACATCTGGTTATCTGGTAGTTCGGTAGTGAAAGGGAGATGAATCAAGTTATGTAACTCCTAGAACGACTGGCAAATAAAGTTTCGCCGATGAACACAAAAATCTAATCTACATAGCTCCCAGGTGCTCACACAATACATGCTCATGCTTTTGACCCCTGAATCGACCAGGTTCTCAAACTTCTACCTACAGCGGGCTGTTTACACAATGCAGGTATAACAAGAAAAGTTTTAATAGATGTACAGTCAGCATCGAAAGTAGCTTAGCTATTTATGTGTCTATATAGTGCTTAATATTCAAAGAGACTAATCATCAATGAAACATACTAAACTCATTTTTTAAGCACAAATAATTGAAACTGTATCGATACAAATTGAAAGATGAAGTATGTTTATAATTACATAAATTATTAATTAGCTTTTACTCGCGGCTTCGCTCGCGTTAAAGTAGCCTATAACCGTCTCCAGGATTCCATCTATCTCTGTGCTGAAAGTAATCAAAATCGGTTCCGCAATTTCTGCACATACAGTCGTAAAATTGTTTGAAACAAAAAAAAAAAAAAAAAACCATTAACATGCACCCACCCATACACTCTACAGTTACCCCTACATATTACACATTCCACAATTACACATACACTGACTCAACAGTAATCACCCATCCCTTTTATCTTTTATATAATATCTTAGTTACTTATAACTTACTTATTTAGTTTTGTGTAGTATTATTTTTAACTATAAATAAAATTTGTTTGCCTTACTTGGGAAGAGACTGGACCCCACGACACAGGGAATCCTAGTGTGGGTTCCAGGGAATTCGATGAAACCTAGCACTTAAGGCTCTTATGTATCGCTTTATTGTCTAGTTATTGTACAATGTGTTATTGAACCGAATAAATTTTTATTATTATTATTATTATTATTTAGCCGTGAAAGAGACAAACTAACTTGCATTAATATAGTTAGGAAGTTCGGATTTCACGAGTCACGAGTGAATAGGTTACTTCTACGGAAGCGTGTTCTATCGTTCACCACCGGGCCAATTCACAAAGATCTGAAGAAAACCTCAATTTCCATATTTTTTTGAGAGATTGCGACTGAAATGCGTATGCTAACGATGTTTAAAAATTGGTAGAATTGGAACCCAGATCTTTGTTTATCATCAAATGAGAATGAAAATAAAAACATATTTGAAAGATTAATTTCTCACATTGTTGAGTTGAGTCGACTGTACTTCTGTCCGAGCCTCATTATATGAACACCTATTTTGACAGGCAAGTTCGGCAACAGTACTTTAGAAGTTAAAGTGTTTTCGGAATATAAAAAGTTGTTTTATTTTGCTTAGAATGGACTTTTACTCGTGTTTTTTGGGAGTACAATGTGTTCTGTGTTTTATGGGACATAATGGTGTTGGTAGGTTGTTCTTTGTTGTGAAAGTAAATTAAGGATTCAGTAATATTTAAGTAAATGGAGTTAGTCGTTTTGAAGTGGATACTGTTAATGTGAGTTTAGGGATTAATGATGCGATGAGGGTAATGATAAATAAGATTATCAAAAAGATCATAAGTAACAGGAACTTGATGCCGCAGAACAAACTCAAAGTTACATAATCTAAAGTGGTTTTACTACTCAAAATACAGGCGTAGTTTATACGGACAATATTAAACCATGGAAGTGAGAACACGGAAGTCCTGTGTTTTACTTTCATGGCAGAGTTTAATATAGTATCAAACTTTTACTTAGGAACAACTTGAAATGAGCTCATTGATAAATAGTAACAGCTGCACAGGTCGATCTTCAAGGTTAAGCAACACTTTCCGAGGTCGGTCTGTGGATGGGTGACCATGTTAACGTACTGAAAATCACTCCGTCCTCAGAAATTACGTAAAGCCGTTGGGTCTCGGATAACATTTGTTGATATTTGTCAGTCGTTACTGGTCTGAAGCCAATAAATC
This sequence comes from Melanchra persicariae, assembly GCA_947386135.1. Lineage (NCBI taxonomy): Eukaryota > Metazoa > Arthropoda > Insecta > Lepidoptera > Noctuidae > Melanchra > Melanchra persicariae. The sequence continues at coordinate 4,137,179 of OX376667.1, forward strand.
TGACTCCAGTCTTGCCACGAAGTACTGTGTTACCCAGTTACTGGGTTGTGGAGATCAGATAGGCAGTCGCTCCATGTAAAATACTGGAACACAGCAGCATCCAGTCAGACTAGAAGTTGACCCCAATATTGTTGTTTTTTTTAGCAATCTATTAATAACTCTTCATTAACAACCTAATTTACAAAATAAACCACTAAAAAATTCCATTAAAACCCCGAAAAGCACACAATTTACATTAAAATTTTCAAATTCAAACACGTGAAATCCGGGATGGCTTTCAAATATCACTTTGTAGGTTTCATTACCTACATTTAGTATTCCGTTTGAGCAGATGGATGAACTTATAAAATATGCAGTGTACTAACTGTAACCGGGACTGTATTTATGTAGCTTATGCATGTATTTATGTACGTGGGCAGTGCTGTAAGTGATTGGTAGATTTAGTATTGAATAGTGATTATGTTGAAAGGGCATTGGTGGGTTAACTGTTTGTTGGCGCAACGGGGATTGGAATCAGTTTTGATTATTTATTAAAACTTTGTTGTAGTGAAAACACTGTGCAAAGGCAGACTTTAGAGTGGTTACGCACTGCATCCGATCCTTGAAAATACAGATCAGAGGCCCTAGACAATGTGCCATTCAATTAACGAATACGACTGTTGAAATGCCAAAATGTAGGAATTTGATCACGCGACATTTCGATAGCATCTGTCAATCCCATACATTTTTGACGTATTGACAATCGCCTTCGACGCGCTACCTTTGACAGAATGTCACTTGTCTAGAGCCCCAGAGGGCCAATTCTGCTAATTTTTTTTAAGCAACGTTCAAATTCGCTTGTCAGTCGGAATTTGACAAATATGTATGGAAATCAAGGCTTCTTTGACAGATTGCGACGGAGATTCGAATGAGTACGTTGTTTAAAATCAGTAGAATAGGCCCTCTAGACTTTAAAAAACTCCGTAAACCGTATTCGGCTATTGCTTACGCACTAATAAGACCTCTCTGATCCAAATGCAAGTTATTCGAGAGGCCCTAGACTATGTGCCTTGCAATTAGCGAATGCAATGTCAAACTGCCAAAATGTAAGAATTTGATCACGTGACATTTCCATAGCAGCTGTCAATCCCATCAATTTTTGACGTATTGTCAAACAGTGACAGAATCTCACGGCTCCGTCGCAGAATGTCCACTTCTCAAAATGTCCACTGGTCGCAAAATGTCCTTTTCTCAGAATGTCTCTTTCGCAAAATGTCTCTTTCGCAGAATGTCCACTTCGCAAAATGTCTCTTTCGTAGAATGTCCACTTCGCAAAATGTCCCTTTCGCATATTGTCCCCTTTTTATTTCTGACTTACTTTAAACATAATTCATTTTAGCAATTAGCTTTCACACATCATGTTTGACGTGTGTTTATTTGTATTGATATGGGTAAGCATTGAACATTTTGAGAAGTGGACATTCTGCGACGGAGCCGTGGGCTCCGTCGCAGAATGTCCACTTTACGTTTTATGATTGCGAGAATTACTTTAAATCAAGCGATTATGCAAAGAAATAAAGGTGATTTGTACTATATATATTTTTTTTTATGCTTACCCATATCAATACAAATAAACACCCGTCAAACATGATGTGTGAAAGCTAATTGCTAAAATGAATTATGATTAAAGTAAGTCAGAAATAAAAAGGGGACAATATGCGAAAGGGACATTTTGCGAAGTGGACATTCTACGAAAGAGACATTTTGCGAAGTGGACATTCTGCGAAAGAGACATTTTGCGAAAGAGACATTCTGAGAAAAGGACATTTTGCGACCAGTGGACATTTTGAGAAGTGGACATTCTGCGACGGAGCCAATCTCACTTGTCTCGAGCCCAGGGCCTCAAGTCTGTTATTACAATAGTGTCAGAATGGTCTATCATTGATTTCATAATTGTTTATTTTGACAACTTTGGTAATCTACTAATAAAAAAGCATCATTATGACTTTCCAGTGGTCAACCACTGACACTCCATTGAAAGAAGTGGCATAGAATGGTAATCTCGTACATAATAACAAATTAATTACAGACGTATGCAGTAATCTGCTAAAATTTTGACAGTTCCTTCGATCAGTGACCTACCATTAGAACGTTATTGTGCAGTCATTGCTTTTCAAAGACATTGAATATTTAGAACCACGATTCTGTTACGAGACCATTGACCGACCAATGATCGACATTTATGAATTTAGCAGATCACGAACTTTTAGCAAAATGACAATGGGATCGTGTTGGAATGACGAATTTATAAAAAATAGCAGACTTGGGGCCCAGGAACCATCTTTGGCATATAGTACGTCCTTCATACGCAGAGCTTAGGAGACCGTTTACATAGTTGAATATGTGTCCTTTCAATTGGCGTTTCAACTTCTGGCACTGCTATTGCACTTACGAAGACTGAATATGAAGATTTGAATCCGAGGCAATGCGAAAGCATTCATACAAACAGTACTACGGCTACTTTGGCTTCGGTTCGTAAATATTTCTTCCGAAATGATGACAAGAGAGAAATCGGATGACGAAGTCAGATCTAGTGCGTAAACTACCATACAAATAGTTATATGACTACTACGTATTTTTACAGATTTGGATTGAATGCAGTGCGTAACCGCTCTAATGTCTTAGGTATTTTCTAAACCAGTCGGCCTTTGGGTGGTGCAGAGACGCACCACCTAAGGTCGATGATTGAGGTAGAACGCAAATAAACAAATATGTACACCAAAATAACAATAGATGGATTATCTTAAAGATGATAAATGGCTACAAAAGAGCTGAGCTAAGGGCTAATAGAGATATGGAAGTAGAAGGCGTAAAAGGTCCACTAACCCATAGTAAATTGAAATATGGGTAGGATGTGGCGACGCTTGAAGTCCTATGTCCAGCTGTAGACATCTTTCGGCTGAAATGATGATGATGATGATGAAAACAAAAGTAAGAAAGAAGAAGTTTCTTATCATCAATAAAAAACTCTTCTGCCCTGAGCGACTGACAGACAACGCACAGCCGAAACTACTGGTCGTAGATAGCTGAAATATAGCATGTAGGTTCCTTGGGGAGTGTAGAAGAACACTAAGAGAGGAGAGAGGATTTCCCGAAGTTCTTACGGGGAACGGGGCAAAACGGGATATGCACGTACGAAGTCGCGGGCAAATGCTGCAATTGGCTTATAAAATGGGAGCTTGTTGTTGCGATGTTTTGAAAGTCTGTCTGTATGCAGAATCTGTTGAAGATCTGATCTGAAGCCAAGTTTGCAATAAATTGATATCGGTCGAACAATTATCGACCTTAAGCACACAATTTGATAAATATTTTTCAGTGAGTCTTAATCAGAAAAGCAAATTCAACCATCTCATTGATTGTACGTACTAGTTTTCCGAAATGGAGCTACCTACCTACCTATCTTCTTTTACAAGGGCGTTGCAACAAAAAAAAAAACTTTTAAAGGGAGTCACACTATAAAAAATATTGGGAACCCCTGACCTAGACAATAATATAAATAATAATTATAATTATTGTCTGAGTACCAATTCTTGGATTTCTTGACAAAGAGAATAGTAGTTTTGTTAGTAGTCACTAGGCTACGAATAAAGGAAAATCGTGTTTTTCTAAACAGTACACTCAAGGCTAAGTCTAGGCACGTTTATTTTAAGCAGACTAGAAGTAATTGGTGCTTTTTAAGCGTCATGGTTTGAAAACTGTCTAATCTGACTTGAAGACTCGCGGGCTGGCTTATAAATGACCTCATTTGCGAAAGTTTCTACTAGTCTCGGGCTAGTTAGGTTTCAAACCTTGTACGCGAGAGGAACAGTTACGGTAATGGATGGATTCTATGAAAGATGATGTTGTTAAGCAAAGAAGGGAAATAAAGTGACTTCTGAGATGACGTTTACTAGAGAATATACATGAAAAAAAAAATGTTTGTATCTAAACAGCTTATCTAAAAATACTATGGCTGCCATAGAAAACGGCATTTTCGCGAGAGGGACAGATATATTTGTATAAAACAGCTATTATACATCGTTTGTTTATCGGACAATTTTGATTCTATTTTCACTGTTTTCTTTCTTTTACATTTTTGTACATTTTTAACCATAGTCCCGTTTTTATCCATTGGGTACGGAACCCTAAAAATGCTCTAACTGCTACTGAATGTAAACCTATGTATTCGTTTTCACATCACCAAAGAACAAAAGAAAATCAGCAATCAAGGATCCTCTAACAATTTTTTTTTTCACATCACCAAAGAACAAAAGAAAATCAGCAATCAACGATCCTCTAACAAAATATTTAGTTTCAACACCATCCATCAATTTTTCCTTTACTAAATTCGTTAATAATACTGATTGACAAGCCGGCGCTAGCTAGAAACAAGGATGGTTCATAAATCATTTGTTGTTATTGTCACGAGAAAATGTTGAAACAAAAGGGTCACTTGAAACAATGAGATTACATCCACTTATGAACTACATGAGATAGGTAACTGTTTGTTGTAAGTCTGGTCAATAAAGAGGTACAATTAATGACTTTGTAGTGTCACTGATTTCAATGGTTTAATTAATTATTGCTTTATCTTTTCTAGCTTAAACTATGCTGCGCATGGTTGGACACAACGATTTCTACATGGGAGTTCAAATCTCCATTTCATCGTCATTATGTGTCAACTGACGTTAATTGCTTATTCCATGATTTAGACCACAGAATGAAATGGTTTTGACTCCGCATTATTTGCCAGCCCTAGATTTTGTTTGTCATTTGTGTCGTTTTACTTATGAACTTACTAGGTGCCGCCTGCGCCTCCACCCGCCGTGATTGTCGAAAATTATCACAAGGAAACATAGTCCCGGGATAAGAAATAGCCTACTTATGTGTTATTCCAGACTGTAATCTACCTTTGTGACAGATTTCATCAAGATCCGTTCAGCCGTTCTGACGGACACACAAGTTGGACAGTGGAACATATTTTGATTTAGTGTTAGTTGATAAGTTATTTTCTTTTAATGTTGTGTATTTGTGCGTTATATCTGGCTTAATAAACGTGTATTCTTTCTTTTCTTTTCTTTCTTTCCTTTTAAAGCTTATGACAGGTATGCTAGCTGGCATGTGCCATTTGATTAAATTAAATTAAAAGTAATTTTCTAGTGTTATCATAAAATGTTTACTATAATATTATCATTGTGTAAATTCAAGTTCTTCAAACTTAACAGACAGTTGTGTTGCTGGGGAGTTTGTTGCGCCACTTCTTCTTCCCAGTTAAATCACTAGGAAGTGGTGACGGGTCTTCATGTAAATTTTGACGTTCAAAAAGTGCTGATTTTCAGCCTAGTTTTTATAAATGACTTTTGATTTTGATTTTGCCCGTGATATGTGGTGCTTCGGCATTCACCTGCCTTGTGGATGCTATTGCTGTATCATCGATGTAAATTATCGTTTCAGCTTTCGTTGCAACGGTATTTTGTTAAGCTTCGTTAGCGACTGAGGGTTAGGCTTCATTGTTTTACAGGCTAAGCAAAAACATGAAGGTGGTTTTAAAAAATGAACCATAAATGATAAATGATATTTATTTTGTAAGGAGGTTGTAAATAACACGTCAATATTGTTGGTCGTTTTTAAATTAGATGTGGCCGGTGTTTCCTAGCTGACACATAATCATGACGATGGGTATGTCGCAGCCAACTAGCTTATTCAGCCGTTTCATTAAAAGTCTAGCCTTTTCATTGAACTGCGCCGTCTACTCAGCGACATAAGTGACATGGGCAAGTCAAAGGTGTAGTGGTATATTGTAAAAGGTGATGCGTAATTCAAATGAAAAATATATGTAACATTATATTGAAACATAGTTCTTTTTAACCGACTTCTAAAAAAGGAGAAGGTTCTCAATTCGGATGTTTGTTTTTTTTTTATGTTTGTTCGAGCATAACTCCGTCGCTTGCCAACCGATTTGAAATTTTATCAAAATCGGTTCAGTAGTTTGGTTATTAAATCCAAATAGCTGGAAAAAATATGTGGAAAAATCATCCATGTATACAAAATTGCGTAGTTTTGCTTTCCAGTGACTTTCCAGTGGTGTTGTTAGGTGTGGGGTACCACTACAAAGTGAAAAATAAAAAACTTTTTCACAAAAAAAAGAAACCGACTTCCAAAAAACACTACAAAGTTCAAAATAACTTTAATTTCGGAAGTCGGTGTCAAATAACGAAGAAGCAACCAAAAACACCGACATCCGAAATTAAAGTTATTTTGAACTTTGTAGTGTTTTTTGGAAGTCGGTTTTTTTTTATTGTAAGAGTTACAGAAGAAATTAATAGACGTTGAAGTACCTACTGAAAGAAAAAAGATGTGCTCTGTAAAGGCGTATTTACGTGTACTCCCTATCTCTTTTGCGCTTCTTTCATTTTATGGCGCCATTTCACGTAATTTCATTCTATTAATTGTGATTAATACAATCCCCTGATCCGCTTGTTCATATCCCATTAATACTGAGTTCGTTCTCTGCATTTGATTTTTCGTACGCGTGAGGATTCCATTATTATCATATTGTCTTTTGTTTTTTAAGTTCGTTCGTTCTTTTTCCGCGGCAAAGATCTTCATACTTACCTATCAAAATACGAGTACTTATTAGATAACAAAGTGGCGTCTGTCGGTCCGTATGTCACAGTCACTTTTTTCCGAAAATATAAGAACTATACTGTTGAATAGTAAGTAGGTTTATTCTGTGAACCACATTAAGATTTTCACACAAAAATAGAAAAAAAACAATAAATTTTGGGGGTTTCCCCATACTTAGAACTGAAACTCTAATTTTTTTTTTCATCAAACCCATACGTGTAGGGAGGGTATCTATAGATATATCTTCAAAAATGATATTGTGGTTTCTTATATCATTTTTTTTCTGAAACCGAATAGTTTTGCGCGAGAGACACTTCCAAAGAGGTAAGTTTTCTTTCGATTTTATACCTAAGTTTATATAAGTGGAAACTTGTAATTGGCTTTCTTCTACATATAGCTACTGACTACTCGAATGTATTAGCTGTAAGTTTTCCTAAAAATAATAAAATAAAATAAAATAAAATGTGTGTCCTAAAAATAATATAATTATGATGTACATAACCATGTAAACTTCCACCGAAAATTGTTTTGAACGAGATCTAGTAAGAAGTTTTTTTTAATACGTCATAAATCGTAAACCGCAATTTACCTTTCATTCAATCAACTCAAATATAATTTTCACAGATGATGTATTTCTGTTGCCGTTATAACAACAAAGACTAAAAACAGAATAAACTAAAAATTTAAGTGGGGCTCCCATACAACAAACGCACGTACGTCGTACGGAACCCTCCGTCGAGTCCGACTCGCACTTGGCCAGTTTTTTATATTCAAAATTCACTAACGTTAAAGATACTATAAGTACGTAAAAACATCGTGCTAGGCCCTTAAATAACAAACCCCAAACTTCACAACGCAACCCAAAAACCTTTCGTTATCAAAACATCTCTGTATTCTTAGATAGACACACCCAGCCTTACATAGGTACTGTACACCAGCCACCAAAAAGATTATTTTGCAAATGAAACCGCTAGGGACGCTGTATACACAGCAATTTTCAGCTTCACTGAGCCGCGTAATGTTATTTATTTATCTACTCAAATGACAGGATTCGATATAAATAAGCAACATTATTTGTGTATGATACCGCGAAGTATGGGTTCGATAAATATTTAGATTCTCTGATGGATTTTGTAGGGATAAGTGCTGTTTATTTATGTGTTTTCTTTAATTTATTTTTTCTTTGGGTTTTAATTTGGGTCAAGATTGATCTGATTGGGTTTTTGGTGATTGAGTTTGGTGATACTGTTTTTGAAAGTTCAGTTAGGCTAGATTTTTTTTTTGTGGGAAATCATCAAATGACCCCTTCCGCTGTGGGTGGAGCGGGGGGGAGTGTCAGACTCTTACTGACTAAAACCCATCCGTGCTCCTCCTAGCGCCCTTTGCCTTCCAGGGCCACGGTAACTCTTTCAAAATCCACAACCCAGTTCACGTTAGACCATTACTTGTCGTCTTAGTTACGAGTAGGTATATCTAGGCTGTTTCTTTTAAACTCTCTGCCTGCATCTGTGTTTCCAAAAGCTTACAGCCCTAATCTCTTCAAAGTTAGAGTGAACAGGCTCCTTCTGGGTAAGCTCGCTCCATCGTAGACTTTGTCTCTGTCATATCTGACATTTACTAGAGTCAAGAGCAAACCCATCACTAATAATAAAAAATAACAAAAAAAAAAAACTGTACAGGGTTATTTGTGAAACACCAACAACCTTTCAGTGGGTGCAAGTGCTCATGATTCTAAGCAACTTTTATTATAAGACCAACCCTGAATTATCAAAAAATAAATCTGTGAACTCGTACTTGATTGAAGTAAGTTGCTATTCTTGACTGCTAGCACACAGCTTTCAATATAAACAATGATAATCATGTAACCATAAAGAATAATAAGAAAATTTAGTTTATATTGTCAATCCTTCCTTCCACAGTGTATTCTGTGACGCACGGATCACGAAATTCTTTTGAATAATTCCTAATGATAGAATATCTTAATAATGGTTTGGTTATTTATAGTTTACAATAGCCTTAAAAATAGTGTAGTATGTCCCATATTCCAAAACGCAAACTCCAACTCAACTCGAACTCGCAACTCCATCGAAGCTTGGGCTCGAGACAAGTGACATTCTGTAAGCGGTAGCGTGGCGAAGGCGATTGTCAATACGTCAAAAATGTATGGGATTGATAGATGCCATCGAAATGTCACGTGATCAAATTCCTACATTTTGGCATTTCGACAGTCGCAGTCGCTAATTAAAAAAAGAACTGTATTTTGTAGCGTTTGATAGATTCTAATCCTATTTTAACAGGACATTGTTGTGTTCTATTGTTATTTTTGGTTGTGTTTTTATTTCTATGATAAAGCTATTTGGGATTTGTGCGTGGTGGAGTCTTTTATAAAGTTAGGTTAACTGTCCTTTCGATTAATTATTTTTCATTTGTCTTTTCTCTTTCTCAAGTCACAGTTTAAACCTTACTGTACCTATAAGGCAAAGAACAAAATAGGGATGGAAAAATTAAATGCTTATGTAAGGTTTTCAAAGTTTTCTTTCGCGTGAATTTATTATTTTTCAACACATTTGCTCAAAAAAAGCATTTACGAAGCCTGTATACATTGTTCGAAAGTTAAAAATTATGGACCACACAATGGAACGTGCGGTAAAATAGGTACTCTCACCTAAGTACATTATATTACCGTATACTCCGTTGTATAGCGCCGTGCGTATTCTTTACGGTTTTTTTTTTATTTCCATAAAAATCAATAAGATTTCCAAGCCAAGCAAGGAGTTTCACATCACGAGAATAAATAAGCTGAATGATCGAACCTCCTTGGAAGCGCTTTAGCTGTATAGGTTTGTCTCATTTTAATACTAAAGAGAAAATGAGAGAAGATAAATATAAATAAATGAAAGATGTGGTTCTAATTTTCACCACGCGCATGTGGCGCCCTTTGCAAATTCGCGCCATTTTTATATTAGAAACGTCAAAGATTGTTGCGTCTTTCCGACTGATTTCTAAAGACAAAAAAAGTTTGTTTCATTACTTTTTGTACTGTTTTCTCGCAAATATGTCGAAAAACGTTGTATGACACACGTGCGGATTTGGTTTTTACAAACTCGTGACTATGGTAAGCCCTCGACTTCGTCGTGCTTACATTCGTTTACTCGTTTGTAAAAACCAACTTACCGCACTAATATCATAAATAACTATTACGATTTTTAATTTTGTAGCTGTAGGGAAATCAATAAGGAGATAATAAGGAGTTTGTTCGAAACAGCCACCGCAGCCCTGGTAAGCAAAGGGCATGAGAGGAGGAACACGGATGGGTTTTAGTTAGTAAGAGTCTGACACTCCCTCCCGCTCCACCCATAGCGGAAGAAGTCATTTGATGATTTCCCATCCATTAAAAAAAAAAAAAAGATATATAACTTACCATCCTAAATAAAGCTGCAAGACGTTTAATCCCCCAAGACTCGCAGTCACATCGATCAGTCCTATACTTCTCTCATCCAGTGGACGCCCACGGCCATCACCAAAGGGCCAGTTCTACTAATTTTTCATACATTTTTGACAGATTGCGACTGACTTGCGAATGGGAACATTGCTCAAAAATTAGTAGGATTGGTAGGTACTCAGGTCATTGATCCTAACTTGTAGGGGTTTTCCTTCCTTATGGCTTGGCTACCGCTCTGAGAAATGTAGTAGGTATCTGTCTTCCTTTGAATTCAGACTTTTCTTTTATAAAACTTAAACTGCTCTCAATGGAAATAAAGCAAAGAGCGTTAACACTGACAAATTCTGGACAGATTTGCTATAACTTTCAGTAGCCGCTGCAATTTGCCGTAAACACATTACATGCTAAATCCACTTCACCTAAAACCAACTTTATCATCATCACATAAAGTCTAATTTCGTTCACACACTTTTTTACAAAACAACCCCAAAGCAGAATGATCTCTATTTCGAGGGAGACAAAGATTAAATTACCGTGTAATTCACAAGAAGATGTTTCACTACATCTGACGGGATTTTGTTTCGAGATTTCGTTCCGTACACAAAGGGTAGGAGAAATATTGCTGGCTAAATATGAGAAGACAGGTCTGTTGTTTGTTATCCAAATATACGGTAGCGTGTAGGGTTGGTGAACAGTTTTTTTATTTTATTTTTGTGCAGAAAGAGGCCAGTATTTTTCAACAGGGAAACGGGCAATTATAGGGGTGTAAAAGGAAATAACGTTCAGTATTACGTCGAGGGGTGCAATGTGTGATGCCAATTTTATAGTTTGAGTTATCGAGAATGTTTTTTTTTGGGTGATAGTAATGACTGGTGGTGTAAAGTGTTGGGTTGCGGAATTTGTTCGAAAGAGTCACCGCGGCCCTGGAACGCAAAGGGCATTTAGAGAAACACGGATGGGTTTTAGTCAGTAAGAGTCTGACACTCCCTTCCGCTCCGCCCAGAGCGGTAGGAGTCATTTGATGATTTCCCATCAAATAAAATGGTGTAACGTCTTTGTCGCCTTTGGGTACTAGCAACACTCGGGTTTTTAATGAGTTACCGACTTTGCTGAAAAATTAGTTGAAAGGTTTTTCAGGTGTCTATAATTAAGTTCTATAATTAAAAATTGCTGTCTTTATTAGGTATGGTTATTTCAACATACACTGGTACTTTTCGTGTGACAGCGTCATGATTCTGCGGCCCGGAGATGTTTTGGAGCCACTTCTATTTATTGCAAAGGTAAGGCTCCGCGCAAACGGGCCACTGACCACAGCCACCAGTGGCTGGTGACAAGCTTTATACATGACTTTTGAGACGTTTTGTATGGAATTGCTGCACATATGTAGCGAATGGCGTCTACTCGCGACTTTGGCCCGGACTCCACTAAAGCGGAGATGTGCGGAGAAGTCCAAAGCGGAGACGAGAGATGTGTGAATAACGAAATTCTATTGGTTGTTTAAAAACATGTCCTCTCCGCTCGTCTCGTCTCCGCTTTGGTGGAGTCCGGGCCTCAGTGTCCGCGACACGTCACCGGTGGCGGCCACTCATGACGTTCCTGTCGACTTTATAATATAGTGGCAGCCACCGACCACTCGTGGCAGCTATCAACCACTTTCGTTTGCGCGGTACTAAAGTACGTGGCGCGCGACAGCCACCGGTGGCTGGTCGGTGGCCCGTTTGCGCGGAGCCTAACGATCCCACTAGTGTGAAAGTTTGTTGGGATCAAAAATTGCTGAACGGATTTGTATGAAAATTGGCACACATATAGCTTATAACCTGGATAACACATAGGTATATTACTTTTAATCCGTGGAGTATATTACAATGGAATGATTTCCAACTCTCACATGGGCGAAGCAGGCAGTTAGTTTAAAAATAATTCATAATCCCATACCAAAAAACCGAATAACAAAACGCAATTTCTTGGCAGCCCTACATAGGACAACGTTACCTTGAATATAAACTTTCAAATATACCATCAGGAGTGTAAGGTCGACGTAAATTTAATTCAATGAGATATCATCCCGTTTCCCTTTGATAGGTAGGCAGGGATCTCAACGCTTTGCTATCAAGAGAAGGAACGAGGAAGGGTAAATGTCAATTCATATTGTAACGCTTTTTGGTAAGATGGCTGCCGTTTTGGGAAGAATTTTGCGTCTATTCTTGGAAGACCGGAAGAAAATGGCGGAACGCCTCGGTGAATTGTCGTGAAGACCTCATACAATGAGAGAAATTGAAGTAATAGGTGTGCCTTTGCACAGAAGTGGGAAACATAATGACAAAATCAGAAACTGGGGTACGACACTCCTTAGCAAGACTGGTGTCAGATTTCTTTGCCTCTTTTTTCATGTGTATTGAATTCAAGTCATGGGCAATGGAGAGGGCATTACTTGGAGTTTCCTTGCGTGATCGAATCAGGACTTATGATATCCGCAAGAGAACCAAGGTTACCGACATAGCCCCAAGGATCGCCAAACTGAAGTGGCAGTGGGCAGTGCTCGCAGAACAGATGGTCGATGGGGCCGAAAAGTCTCGTCCGCGTATCGAAAGACGCAGCGTTGGAAGGCCTCCCACAAGGTGGACTAATGACCTGGTGAGGGTCGCGGGTAGCTGATGTATACGAGATGCACAGGACCGGTTGTTGTGGTGACACTTGACTTATGTCCAGTACACGTCTAGAGGATGTCTTTCGGCTTATATGATGATGATCAGAAAACTATAGTAGTTAGCCTTAAATAATATAAAATTCATTACTTATAATACAAACTTAAGCTTATTTTCTAGCAAGCTTTCTAGAGTGCTTTTCAGATTAGCACATTTTTGCCGTACCTATACTTCTCACAATAAATATTTATATTCGTAAATGATGCAGTTAGTTGGAAACATTATGAGATACCATCTTAATTTCCCAGTAGACGTGTTCGCATTTGGGTAACGTCCAATAAAAGTAATTTATTGGTAAATAACATATCTTTAGAGATAAGTGATAAAGAACGGCTCTTGGCAAACAGTTTTTTGTATGAGTGTTTTAGAATATTTTCTTATTATTTTGCCCTCAGTGGAGTTTTGCTTTGTCTGTATTAGAACTAAAAATCTTTCCTGTGGATGTCGTTTCGTTTTCTTCTTACATCTATATTATAGCGAATTATAAAACCAGCCAAGTGCGAGTAGTACTTTCAGACGAAGGGTTCCGTACCACAAACTAAAAAAAAACACGTTTTTCCCCCTTTAATTTCTAATTTAATTTATTTTTAATAATAGTTGTTATAGCAGCAATAGAAATACACACTCTGTGAAAATTTCAGCATCAGATTCAGCTGAATACCAGTATTTTACGTGGAGGTGCTGTCTTCCAGAACTTCACAACTCGTTGATTGGGTAACACGGTTTTTCTTGGCAAGACTGAAGTCAGATTTTCTGGCTTCTGACAATCCGTAACGACTGCCAAAGCTCTACGAATGACAATAAGCCAACCTTTCGCTTCAACTTTTAGTTCATAGTATTTGCTTAAAGTTTGCAAATTATAAAATTTTCGTAGCAGGCCAATTTGATACCAGTTTCGCAGAGTAAATTTTTCAGAACTGCCAATTACAAGAGATTGATTAGAATTTTATTCAAGCCGAAGTTTTTGGCCGCTGTGTTGAAATATTCCACCGTATTTATTCAAGACCCAAATTATATAAATACACAACCCTTTCTCGTTTATAGTCCATTTTAGTATTTAAAACCTTATCAAAATCCAGTTTTTTATAATATTAAGATTTAAAACAAAAGTTTTCTCCCCTCATGGTAAGTGCTTAATATCTTCTGAATTCAACAATTACACGACACGAGGGGTACAATTGTTACAATACAAACATTAGTTTCAGCTTTTTAGAAGAAATAAAAAATTGACATAAATTGTATCTTTTTTTTCTTTTAAAAAACGGAAACTAATTTTAACCTTTAGTAATTATTTTTGTATTCAGCATAAACATTAACAAAAAAAAGCTAGTTTACCGCGATAAATTTTTTTTTTAGTGTAATTGTACAAGCATTGATAGACCGTTATCACAGCACTTAGCTTACAACTTGGTGATTATAGCAAGCAATGACGTATTAAAACATGTACGGATTTAAATGAAACTTGGCACACGGCCTCTATTTCTATTGGTACTAAGGCAGCACAGAAGTAGATAGACATAGTTAATGCAAGACAACTACTTAGTTAGCTTTCCCGTTTCGGTGCCCAGCTTACGATAAAAAATCGTACACCACCAGTTTCGCGCTCAGTCTGCATCGGCGCATTGACTAATACAAATGCATCGGCGTACGCTAGTCGGACGTCAGGTAGGTGCCGCACGCGGCGGCGTCTTTGAATCGATTTGATTTTCTCATCAATAGTGCTTGTGTATGACGTCATAGTAAGTAGTCGAAAAATGGCACGCTTGGTCTTCATACAACCCGTGCTACTTGCGTTATCTATGTCTATTTATATCTGTGTATGGCAGACATTTCGCTGATAATAAACACTTTTGTAAAATCCCCGATATTTATGACATAAAATTTTAATGAACTCTTCAAAAGTCACAGGTGTAAACTTGACATATTCTTTTAACTTACCCTACAAAACCATCCATAACATTCCCATCACCATATTTCAGAACCTTTTAACAGATTAACACGGTGAAAAAACGTACAAAAACGCAAGATTCCCAACACCTTTTCTTCAGGCAAAAATTATGGGCCCACCTAATATTGCCAAAGAAAAATTGGGGTAGCGCGGTTTAAAATTTCAGAGACTACTTAGCGTGTTGAATATTTCAGTGAGTACTCAGAAGCGAGGAACATCTGTTGTAAGCCGGGATCTTGGATCGAGAGAAAAGTCTTAGTACTGGAAGCGTTGCTGGATCCGCGGATTTTCTTGGTTTTATCTTTTGGCTCTTTTGGCGCAAGTCAAAATGAAATGAGATAGTTTTTTGCTGTTTGAAGATGCTCCGTGTTTTTGTAGACGCTTGAACTGTTGAAAGGAAAACCAATTCGTTTTTTTTGCCTTTGACTAGTTTATGAGGTCAAGTTAGTTCAGAATCATCAGAGGCGTTTGTCACTTTTGCTGGCGATATAACCACGTTTGTTGAAACGCAATAATTTTAGTCACCATTATAATTCGAATTTTTACTATTAAAAATTTATTGAGGAAAACTTGAGAGCATAAGTGCCTATGTTTTGATTGATTGTGTTGCATAAAAGCTGCTATAACTGTGTAATTCTTTTCTGTTTTCCATTTATGTGTGGTCGCCCTGTTGTCGAAATTCAACCATAATTCATTAAACTTTTAAGTATAGAGTATTTATATTTGAAAACTGACTTTAACCATTAATAATGTCAAACGCACCATGCGTTTGACACACACACATGTGTGGGTAATGTTTTTTTTATTAAATTAATGTGTTTTTAAGCATAACTATAAAAAAAATATTAGCTTTCTGCACTCCTTCTCCATAATTGGCGCAGTGGTTGAGCGATTGACTGCTGCGCTGCTTGTCGCGAGTTCGATTCCCGCACGGAACAAATATTTGTATGGCCTACAGATGGTTGTTCCGGGTCTGGCTGTTTATGTATGTGAGTTTATATGTTTGTAAACGCACCCACGATACAGGAGAAATTCCTAGTGTGGGGGCAAAGTTAAAAAAAAAAAAATCCATTGACTAAAAATTTGACTGATTCATCATCATTATTAAAACAGCTGAAAAATATCTACCGACTCCCCAAGCGTTGCATCGTCGACCGGGAAATTCATATTCAACGTCATCTATTCATTTATTTATTTAGCCTTCAATAAAAAGAACAAAGTCAAGATACAAAGGTTGACTTAATTCCCTAGGCATTCTCTACCAGTCAACCAATGGCGGTGATGATATAACATGGCAGGTGCAAACCATTGCTGTTCATCTTACTGGTAAGAACACACACCTCTCAACACACAACGCAATGAACACATCAAATTCTCAAAAACCCCCAGCAAAATGCAGGTTTGTAAATCCAGGGCCTCCAAGGCTATCTAAAAATAGATTTCAGCCAGTCAGTAAGAATCTCGAAGCTAATAAGGTGTGTATTATAAAAACTAGAGCTTCCAGCTTCAAAGATGTAAGGTCACAGTTACAATCAAGCAAAGTGCTTTTCCTGTGCTGTAGTGTGACCATAATACGTTGGTATAACTTGGGATTACGTGTAATTTTTATTAAGTGGTGTTAAGAATTTGTGTTTTGTTTGTGCCTGTTTTAGTGTGAGATAATTAGCTGATTATTTATTTTGTTTTCTTTTTGATTAAATGCTTGCAGTTACTGCTCTAGTTTTCCAGTTTTTTACGTGTTAGTTCCGGATTAAACTTTTTTCCTTTATAAAGAACGATTTCATTATGAGGTACGTGTATACAACGTGCAACAGAATAAATGCAATACATCGCGAGAAAAATCAGCTCTTCAGTACATTGTGTAGCAGTCGATTTTTTGGTTCGATCCTATAATAAAAGGTGTTCATAATGACCCCTAAGAAGTATTGCATTTATTCGGTTACTCGTTGTATAGCAGATAATCGTGGCTTAGTAAATCTGGAATGTTATTAAACTTAAAAATGTTTTTTTTTAACATTTCCGAGCCATAACCCTTTCTTTCTCCTTTCATTTGAAAACAGATTACCAAAAATACTAGTTTTCTTGTTAATATTTAATGAGACATCACTAATTTCTAAAACAATTTTTAAGTGCATCCGTTACAGCCTTAGATAAAAACACATGAAAATTAAACATGAGCATTATCAGTAAGCAAAATGTCTCGGATGTTTCAACGACCGAGCAATGAACGAGCGAGCGATTTTTTTAATGAATGGCTTCTCGCAGTTCAACCCAGGAGGTTGTCGTCTACTTAACCAGACTTTTATGTGGCGGCCTTAGTATGAATATTAAAGCCTCCAGCCAGGGCGCGAAGAAGATGATGAAGAGAGCCGAACACAAATAATGGAATAAGGCTAATTAAAGAAAGAGAAAGAAGAATCTGTTGTGCTATTCTCACCGTGATAATTTAGGAAAAGTAAGCTATCAATCCCTAGTATTCATTGGAATGAATTAAGTAGGTAGATTTTTACAGAATAGGGAAGATGCAAATACAGATTTTATTCAAATTTTGTGATTAAAATGATAAAAATTTATAAAAGACGGGCCATCGTTTTTATTTTATTAATAATTACGAATTAAATAACGTGAAACGGGATGTATTTACATATAAACTACAATCAGCATCTAGTGACGGCACTGCTATTATGACAACGATAAGACGACCCTAACTAAGTCTTTCAGTTATGAACTTATGACAGTTCAATATGATCAGTGATAGACAGGAGTGACTGACTCATCGTAAGTTTGTGAGTAAAATTTAAACGGTAAATTTAAGACGCATTTTGTTTTGTATAAGTTCAAGCAATTTAATTTATGCATGGTCTATTTTGCGGTCGATGGAGCGTCTGCTCCAGCACATGTCTATGTGCTGGAGTGGAGACGGGCAAACGTAGTGTGGGACGCCCTGCGGCACGATGGATCGATGATTTGAAGAAGGTGGCTGGCAGCGGTTGGATGCGGACTGCTCAAGACCGGGATGGTTGGCGCTCTTTGGGGGAGGCTTACGTCCAGCAGTGGACGGCAATTGGCTGACATGAAGTGATGATGGTCTATTTAACATGGAATTCGCCAAAATCAAAGCAAGATGAAAATATTGCATGCAAAACATTCTCAGATCACTGCACGACTTACACACCTGCCGACCCTCCTTTAAACAATAACCGTGCTACTAATTAATACTAATTTAAATTCTTACCCCATCGCAATGAAGCCAAAAACCAGCAAAGTTAGCCCCAATGTAGGTCGCCCAAAGCTTAACTGCTTCAACCGATTTAGGCAAATGAGGTGGCATTACGTTTTGTAATTACTCGGGACATTATACTGAGTACATGACGTCATTCTAAATTCAAAATGGTGGATGACATACGTTGGTTCAGTTGTAATTTGATGTTTTTGCTTGAACCTGCCATTAGGGCTATATATTCGATATGAAAGTTTGCGGTAGTGTTATGTTTAAATACCTATTTATTCAATGGTGATTTGAATTTTTGTATAAGTTTTGGGTTGATTGAAAAGAACGGCACATTGGTTAGCACAACGACGCGCATAGAGATAATCTCGACAACCAGCACAGCACCAGACATGTCTGGTGAAGAGTGATGAAGATAGTCGACTCCGAAAAACGGAAAACCCAAAACAGAGAGGCCTGCTGGTTATTTAATCTAGTAGTTACAATATAATCATGGTTTAACCCGCAAACAGTGATTTTGATGACACTCAAATAAGAGTATATAGATTAGAATGTTTGTTATTAAATTATTTTTAATTGGCAAATAACTGTTTTCCAATGTTTTTTTTTTTTCTGCACCATGTGTGTTGTTATTAAATAAATCACTTATAACTAACACACGGTAACAATCACAAAGTTAAATAATACTTAAATATCATTAAAGTATGATTTGTAATATGTCCATATATTTTAAGTTGCACCTGCCATGTTTTCTCTGCACCACCCTAAGGTCGACTGGTAGAAAATGCCTATGGCATTAAGTCCGCCTTTGTACAGTGTTTTTAACTGGTGCATAAAGTTTTAATAAATTAATAATAAGTACCTGTGGATATGAGTTTAAATCAGATACATATCAACATCTTCTCGATAGATACTAGTGCCCTGTACCCAAAAATATTCATACATATTCAGCAGGTACATTACATTTGTCTATCAAAACAAAAAAAACTAAACAAAGGATGGCATCTGGTACCCTGTACAAATCCATGTGCAGGATACATTATAAACTGCAGGTTGCTTTTAGTGGCATATCGAAGATGTCAAAGTTCCAATCTGACAAAGTGCTTTTTGTGCGTCGCTGTAGAGTGCATACGATTTTGGATAGCGACGGTTTTTTAATTTGAACTTTTGCATGTACATTTTTAAGAGTAGAAGTTAAGTAAAATATAGAGAATACGAACATTTTTTTAAGGTGTATTTCACTAAACTCTAATATAAGTAACTAAGCTCTTTAGAGATTGCCATGTGCGATAAGACCGCCCATTGTACAATTGTTTTTATAAATGTTTGTCCTGTTCTTATTATGAGGTGTACAATAAAGTATATACTAAACAAATAAGCTCTATCATTTTCCTTTGGTTCAGTCCATCCAAAGGTTAAGATTGCCATGTGCGATAAAACCACTCATTGTACACTTGTTTTTACAATTGATTGTACGGTGCTTATTATGACAAGTGTACAGTAAAGTATAACACATAAGCATCGTTTCGCTGCCTTATAAAAATGTTTTCAGTAGATCTTATACGAATTACAAAGTGTACCACTTTCTGGGTGAATGAAGCATTGGTAGGTACTTGAAAAATTTACCTGATTTTTTAGGTAAAGGAGGCCACAATTTGTCAGCACGTCTCTGCCCTCGTTATTTTCAAGCCCCAAATCAAATCGAGTTTCAATTAAAATTAGTTCCGATTCCCGATTCACGATTGGGAATTAATTTAATTAAAACTCCAATCTTAACCAATAACTATCATTTTTATTAACAGTTATCCAAATCAAGAGAGCTGTTGAAGTCAATGATCATCCCCATTGACTTCAACAGCTTCCCAAGTAAAAAAATATGATTATATTTAGTCTGTCAATTAGATTATCGAAAAATATTGTTATTATCAAAACAATAAAGATTGACGAAGATAAACCGCATCCCCAAGATCAGATCAAAGAAAAGATCAAATCTTATCCCACCCAAAACCAAGTCACCCTACCAACATCGGCGTGAGTGATAAATGTATGACACACCGCGACACAGCGAATATCGCCGTACACCTGTAACACGCGCTAGATGGCGCTGTTACCCATCTTCATACGCATGGGTGATATAGACGGTATTTCATCTCTTGTGCGTAAAATTATACATTACGTGCGAGTGTGGAGTTGCAATTACTTAGCTGTGTTGTATTAATAATATTAGCATGTGTTTGTTCTTGTTCTAAGGCTTGGATAAAGCCGCCTTTTCGTGTAAACACGCAGAGGTTAAGTGAAATTGGTGATAAATGACCTTCATTATTCACTGTGTTTTTGGCGAACTGTACTTAGGGATATGGTGTTCGCAATTCGTGGAGCTCATGGATTAATAATAACTGCCGTACGGGTGGAATTACAAGATCAAGCAACTCTAAGCAGGTCAGTTAGTACCCAGTCAGTGGGTGACCATTTTAACGTGCCGAAATTCCTGTGTCCCTTTTTTTATGGATGCGAGATCATCAAATGACTCCTCCCGCTCTAAGCGGAGCGGAAGGGAGTGTCAGACTCTGACTGACGAATTCCCATCCGTGGTCCTCCTAGTGCCCTTTACTTTCCAGGGCCGCGGTAACTCTTTCGAACAAAATCCGCAACCCTGGAAATTCCTTCGTGCCTCAGTTGTCATTTGAACATCTTTGACAGTCGTTACGAATAAAAAGAAATAATAATAATAATAATATAATAATAATATAATGTTTATTTCTCCTCACAAAAACAGACCTTACATAATTACAATGTTACTTAAATCTATTTAAATACAGGTATGTGCATAGTCTAGAATATGTGAGGAGCTGGTGTCTGAGGTAGGCATGAAAATACCTGTATTACAGATCACCAGGTCCCCACTCACGGAAGGGACAAGACCAATAAAACTGTATTAGAGTGGAACTGATATTTTGGCATTTTTGATGTAAGGAGCAATTATATAATATTATAATAGGAGAAACAGGGGTAGGTAGTTAAATTATTAGCCATAAATTAAAAAATCTGACACTGGTCTTGCCATGGGGTTTTATCCAGTTACTGAGTTGTGGAGGTCAGATAGGCTGTCGCACCATGTTGAATACTGGTACTCAGCTGGATCTGGTTAGACTGGAAGCCGACCCCAATTTTTTGGGAGATGGTATGCTGATTGATTGATTGGCTATAGAAAAGAGCTACTTTCGCTCTGGGCTGAGCGGAAGGGAGTGTCAGACTCTTACTGACTAATTATTGTTCTGTGCCTTGAAACAATGAGTAACTTATGTTTTTACTGACTGATGCCGAGACTGCCCTGCCCTGGGGGCCAAGACAAAAAACTTTTCTGTAGCGGTAACGTCAGACGTTGACGACAAAATGTATAGGAATGACATTAGTTGTGGGAAGGAAACGTCATCACCAAATGTCATTCCCATACATTTTGTCGTGAGCGTCTGACGTTGACGCTACAAAAAGCTTATTATTATTTATTATTATTATATTATTATTATTCAACCCCGTTGCGATCTTGCTAACTGACTAAAGTTTAACTTCGGCATACATGAGCAATTTCGTAAATAAGGTATTTTGCTGAAAATCTAATTAGTCCGTCACATTGATTTCCAAAAAATATTGGACACGTAAGTATTTTTTTTTTAAACAAAAATTTAAGACTATACAGTGCTTTGTAAACTCGCGTGACTTCACTGCGATACTAAAATTTTTACTAGCGACACTTGACGTCCCCGGCTCCTGCTCTTAAACTTTCATGCGCTTTATGTTTATAAATTTTCATCAATTTGAAGTGGAAAAAAACACGTGTCCAATATTTTTTGATAATCTAACGGACGGACTAAATAGAATTATAATTTTTCTATCTTGTAAAATACCCTATTACAGCTGCTTCTGATATGAAAGAAAAGAAATAGAGTTTCTGAGTAACGATCACAGCGATTGACAAAAATAAAATAACGTTAACAAGAATTCAACGAATTACTTTATTCGTTGTCGAAAGTTTTTAATACAAGTCTGCGAACGTAAATTCGAGTACTCATGTATTAGAAAAAGTGATCGAAGAAGTTCCACTTTATAAGTAAAAGTACCTTTGTAATAAAAAATCAAACCAGCCTGCTAAAAATAATTTTATCATCATCTGCCTAGCCTTTTCCCAACAATATTAAGGTCGGCTTCCGGACAAACAAAACACAGCTAAAACACTAGGAAGTGGTGACGGGTGGGCGTTTTGGGGGACTGTCTTTATGTAAAATTTGACATTCAAAAAGTGCTGGCTCTCAGCCTAATTTGAATAAATGACTTTTGATTTTGATTTTGAAACCGGATTCAGCTGAATACCAATGTTTTACGAGGAGCGACTGCCTTTCTAACCTCCACAAACCAGTAACTGGGTAACGCGGTATTTCTTGGTAAGACTGGAGTCAGATTTTCTGGCTTCTGACTATCCGTAACGACTGCCAAAAATCTACAAATGACCGCCGGTACCAACGGCTTAACGTGCTTTCTGAGGCACGGAGGAGTCTCATATGTTGAGAAGGTCACCCATCCACAGACCGACCTCGGCAAGCGTTGCTTAACATTAAAGATCGATCCATGCGGCTGTTATTATTTGGCCATGAGCTTTTCCTAAATATAACTTTCTCATTTTATTAACAAGAAATCCTCAAAGCAAATTCTAGTAATTATGCCAATGGGTCGTGGAAAACAGTAATTATACCGATATCATTAAAATTATGATCTCAATAAAAATTGCTGGTATCGAAAAAATAATTGTGTTATTTATTATTATTTTTGGACACATGAGACGACTGGTATTTTAATTGAATACCTATTTTATTTCGGATATTGTTTCTTTAATTATGCTTCTGTGACGTACCTACTTCTTTTTTTATTTAACTATTTGCCCGCCCCGGCTTCGCTCTGACATATATATTTTTTTTCAAAATTTTCTTTTATACAAACCTCGCCCGGACAATTATGAACACAACGATAAAAAAAATATTATTAAAATCGTTTAAGTAGTTATCATGTTATGGCTATATTTTTTTTGCGGATTTTGGTACGGCGGCGTCAAATATGCAGCAGACTCATTGAAAATTGGACCTCTAAGATCCGTGCCACCGTTCGAAGTCGCGGCGGACATGTCATATTCCATAAATGATGGCATAAATGGGCCTTTGCACAGCTTGTTTTATTCAATTTTAACATCGACCCGTCCTTGTTGAAAGACATTGTACTTGAAAATATTAGTTCATAAAACACTAGCATCTACCAGTGGCCTTGTCCGCGTGTAAGTCGGAATTTTTACGTAAGGAACATCCTCCCGCGGTGAGAAGAATCATCATTATCATGTCCTACTAGCTGCCGCTCGCGGCTCCGCCCGCGTGAATGACGAAAATTATCCCAAGGGAACATACTCCCGAGATAAGAAGTATCCTATTTGTTATTCCAGACTATATATACCTCTGTGCTAAATTTCATCAGGATCCATTAGTAGTTTTTGCGTGAAAGAGTAACAATAATCCATACATACAAACTTTCGCATTTATAATATTAAGTATGTAAGGAAGTAAGGATTCCAGGACATGGTCTACACGTGTGTCCAGTTTCATTCAAATCCGTTTTACCGTTAAGACGTGGAGAGCTAGGTAACAAACAGAAGGACGGTCAGAGCTATTTTCACATTTATAATAAATTGTTATAGAAGTACGGATTATTTATGTAGACTTACCGTATTCATAAAAACTTTATAACCATTATTTTGCTAAAATACTGTTACGCTGACTCTTTATTAAAAATGATGTATGGAGAATTTGAATTCAGAATCTATTAAACAGTATTTTAAATATGTAATGGTTAAAAAGTTTTTATGATTATGGGCCTAAAAAATTCACGGCTTAAATGTTAGTATTTTATAAAAAAAAAATATGCTGAAGATGTGAATCTTTCTTCTTAATTATTTGAATCGTACTCTTTAATTATTAATAATTTCAAATTGTCGACGAATTTGAAATTATCATCTAGCACGATACCACTGTACATTAATTATTACAATTTCCACAAACATCAATCAACATTTCGCTAATGTTTAAAATCATCCATTTCACTTGAATAGACTGAAAGTTTCCAAATCTCAACCTTTTACTCCTAATTTTATGACCCGCAAATGATGAAACTTCTTCAAAATTGAAGGGAAATTTCTTAAGAAATCGGGCCCGAAACTTATACAGTCCCCTTTGTAAGACCACCGGCGGTTTTCAACGAAAAGATGGAAATAAATTAGAAAAATGTTTAATTCATAAAAATTAATGTCTTGAGACTTTAAAGGCATTTCAGTAGAAGTCACTTTCGAAGTGCGACACAGATTTAGAGTTACTAGAAGGGGTACGATCGTAAAGATTTTTTTTTGCTTTTGTCATATTATATATATGTGTTTGTGTTTTAGAAGTTACTTCCGTGCTTCGGAAGGCACGTATAAGCCGGTGGTCGCGGCCGCCAAATCCAAATGGCGGTCGTCAAACCATGTCAGAGGCCCTTGAGGCGGTTTAGAAACTCTTACACTAGGGTGTGTGGGGTCGTTAGACCTTACTGCCCACACGATAAAGAAAGAAAGAAGAAGTTACTTCACGGGTGTTTTTCTTGACAGTTTGCAAGAACTTTTGATTAAGTTCGTTTAACAAGGGGCGCTACACAAAATGCCATTCTACAACGTGTAACAGAAAAAACGCAATACTTTAAAGGGGTTATTGTACTCATCATTATGAACAACTTTTACAATGGGAACAACACTGAAATCGCGAAAAAAAATCGACTGCCTCATACATTTATGTGCGCATAACTCGACAAAATAAACAGCTGATTTTTATTTTGCTATCTTGGGCTTTGTCCCTTAGTAAAAGATGTTTATAATGATGAGAACAATGACCTCTTAAGAGGTATTCTGTTACACGTTGTATTATAAAATGCTATTATCAAAATATAGGGGTTAACAAACATACGAACAGTGTACCTAAGCTAAATAAAAAGCTTGTAAAAAGACAACGTAGCCCGAACGTGGCCCGAACATAGCAGTAATTCGATACAAAAAAACACGAGACGTTCCAAAATCAAATTAAATTCGAAAAATACCTACCTCATCCAGTGAAACTCTAAAATTGACATAACACTGAATATTGAAATTTCCCGCCAACTTCCGCGGGTTCAGCTCGCGTCTGACGTTTGACAGTTGCGGTCCGTAATTAAAAGTGATTTTTGGCCCGACATTTTTGGAGTTCCGATCCAACAATATTGGCTTTTTCGGAGACACTGTCATGGCGGGCTTTTTTGATTCAGCGACGTTTTAAATTTTAAATTAATGTTGGGATTTTTTGTGCTATATTATGCATGTTTTTATAGACTTCAATCAGTGAGGTTTACTGATTGATCTAGAGAGTCAAATAAGCTGTTGACATCGAACCTGATTGATGTTTTTGAATGAATGAAATAAGTACCGTGGTAAGCAATTTTGGTGTTTCATATAATCAGTTGTAGTATTTGACTTTATTGCTAATATTTAGCTGTAAAGCGAGACTTTTATAGGTTATTTAGGTGTCAAGACAAAGCGTCGGAAGGCTTTCCTCAAGGTAGACCGATGACTTGTCGCACATGATCGGTCAATTTAGTGAAACTTGGGGGAAACCTATGTCCAGTAGGTACTGGATATTCAGCTAGCTAGTTGGGTCAGGCTAGCCGTTTGCCTAGCCTTTCAAAGAAGCAGTTGAAGACGTTCATCACCATCTGATGTTAAACGTCTTTCGGCTAAAATGATGATCATGACGAGGATATAAGTTTTGTGACTAAGATAAGTGAAGATAATTAAATACGTGTAAAGAGTTCTAAGATGACTGACTAAACTTCCTCGTTGGCCTAGTAGTCCCAAGCGATATTGATGAGTATGAGGAGCTGGGTTCTTACGTTAGTTGGGTAGTGTTGTGTGTTGGGTTCTTCCCTCAGGATTTTTTCCGTAGCCTTTTTTGTGAATGCGAAATGATCAAATGAATTCTTGGGGAGTGTCAGACTCTAACTGACTAAAACCCATCCATGTTCATCGTTATGCCCTTGGCGTTCCAAGGCAGCGGTGACTTTTCCAAACAAATTCCGCAACCTCCGTAGTGGCCTGGAGTCTGTATTTGTGCCTGTTGATGGCATAAACCTCACCTTCTATAGATAGACTTAATCATTACATAGTAAAACTAGCTGAGCCGCGCAACTTCGTCTACGTCACATTTTTCATTTATGCTCCGCTCCTATTGGTCGCAGCGTGTTGTTATACAGCCTAAGCTTTTCCCCGTGACTTCGTACGCGCATATCCCGTTTTTTTTCGGGAAAATCTCTCTTTTTGCTCTCTTCGATTCCCAAGAAACCTACATGCCAATTTTCAGCTTTCTACGACCAGTAGTTTCGGGAGTACGTTGTCTGTCAGTCACACAGTTACTCAATCACTCAGTCACTCAGTAACGCAAGAACTTTATGTACATGAATGATAAGGTTCCTCGATAAATGACAACACTAAAATACTTTTTCAATTCGCACCAGTAGTTCCTGAGATTACTGCGTTCAACCAAACAAACAAACTCTTCTGCTTTATAGATATGTGTGTTTTGGCTGGATGTTACATTATACACATACATATAATAATGATACGTCACAGTTTCAAAAGCCAATTCTTTTAGGGTTCCGTACCCGATGGGTAACAAACGGAACTATGTTATTAGGCGTCCGCTGTCTGTCCGTCTGTCTGTCAACGGGCTGTATTTAATGAAATGTAAAAGATCGACAGTTGGAATTTTCAGTGTACTTATTTCGATTGCCGCTATAGCAACAAGTGATTAAAACAAATTAATTTAAAATTGGTGAGGTTCGCGGGTAACCGATGGCGAGACGCACAAGACCGGTTGTTATCAGCAGTGGACATCTTCCGGCTGATATGATGATGATGATGAATTTTACAGGGGGTTCACATATAAGAAACGTGATATAACTACGTATTTATTATTGTAACCATATCTTGTTTATCCTATCATTAAGTTGCACCTGCCATGTTTTGTCTCAGCACCACCCTAAGGTCGACTGGTATGACTCCATCGTTGTAAATTGCTTTTTTAGTAGTGCAATAAAAAAAAAAAAAATGTATAATCCAATCTGCCATTTTAACGGTCAGATCATGCGACAGAACACTGTCAACTCCTTTTCTTAAATGCGCTTTCGTCGACCCGAATGCGCTCCGGTAGACACAACCCTTCTTTATTATTGAACCGTTGGCAGTCTTGCAGCCATCATCTTCAAATAATAACAGCCTCACTGAGTCCCAAGTTCCAGCATTTATTGTAGCTAAATGTAACGCTTTGTCGCGCCGATAAAATTTAAAGACCCTTGTCACAGGCTATGGAGGAATTTTAACAGGTTGAGATAAACAAATTGCTTTGAATGGGTGTGACTGTTACACCGAACAGTTTTCGATAAAATCTTCTGATAACTGTCTTAAAAACCAACCGTTGATGATGATCTGGTGGAAGTCCGTGTGCGTGGTCAGAGATGCGAGATGCAGAGGAACGGTTAATGTGGCGACACTTGGGGGAGGCCTATGTCCAGCAGTGGAAGCCTTACGACTGAAACCATGATGATGCTAATGGAGAAAAATAGGAACTCGCTTAAAGACTAGGGGATAAACGAGCATTATATACAACGTGTAACAGAATAAACGCAATACCTCTTGTGGGGTCATTGTACTTATCATTATGAACAACTTTCACTATGACACCAAACCCGAAATCGCGAAAATACTGCTGTTTAATGCATTTTGTCGAAATATGCGCACAGTAATGTATGGGGGCAGTCGATTTTTATTTCGTAATTTCAGTTATAAATAAATAAATATATGTGTCCTATAGTGAAAGTGGTTCATAATGATGAGTACAATGACCCCTTAAAATGTATTGCGTTTATTCTGTTACACGTTGTTTATGCCCAACAGAGAGCTCAGTCTACAGAGACTGTTTTAGCTTCGAGGAAGCAGCCACCCGAGTCATCCTGGCATACCAAGCCGTAGCTACACAAAGTGCACATACATAATTGTCGAACTGACATTTCTGATGTGTTTCAGTCTTATGTCCTTACATTTAGGTTTTGCAAAAGTTTAATTAAAAAACCTTATTTTACAGTTACGTGAGATAAACTTATTTTAAAAAATACAGGGTACTCACATTGGTTGGTATTTATGTCTTGGAGTTATGTAAACTGGTCCGCAATCACCCAGATTCTTACAGAACACGGGGAGACATACATACAAACTATTCGCTGCGCCATAAAAATAGGTTAAATTTGCCTCCGTCCCGCCTCAAGTTACATGCTACTGGTCCATACTCTATGTCGATTAAAATATACAATAAACTACCGGAAAACATAAAGCAAGAAAACAAAACCAGTATATTTTTAAATAAGTTAAAACAATTATTAATAGAAAAAAGCTACTACACATTGGAAGAATTCCTTATGGATAAGTTTTAATAATAACAGGACAAATGCAAACCTAATAATAATAAATACATGACATACTATTCTATCAATAATAATAAATAAATAAATGACATTCTATTCAATTCATAATAATAAAAAATAATAAAAAATGACATTCTATTAAATTAATAATAATATATAAATGACATCCTATCCTATTGGTAATAAATTAATGAAATACTATCCGATTAATAATAATAAATATATGACATGCTATTCTATTAATAATGATAAATAAATAAACAATATAGTACTCTGTTAATAATAACAATAAATAAATCACATCCTATTCAAATAATGTACTTAATTGCATACAAGTTGGACTGGAAATAATAAACTGTTATAAATTATTTAAAGCGCTCTTCCTCTCTCCTAATTATTTTAACGTTTTGCTGTGCCCGACAGGGTCCATAATTGTTTCTATGTATTTATTTTACCACCTGTATTTTGACATTATGGATTGCAATAAACGAATTGAGATTGATTGAGATTGAGATTGAGAAACATCTATCTAATTAAAATGTCCAGCAAATTACAGAACAACGACATAACGTTACACCACGGTGTGATAGTCAGAAACCGTTTGAGGTAAAATTTAATATCGTATATTTGTAAGGGAAGGGTCGCTTCGATTGAAGCAGTAGCTTTTATTGTGTTAATTATATTTCTAGAGTACATAATTAAAATTTGGCAACGTGTGTTTGTAATGTCTTTCACGGGAGCGTAGTTAAATGACAATGGAGATCGGTATGATACAATGATGTAAGCAAGTATGGCGGAAATGATTGACACGACATTGAATTGAATTTTTAAAGTGCCCGTGGATGGCCAAATCCGAAACTATGAGGAATATTGAAAAACACTGAAAGGAGTCTCGAGCTTGATTTTGATTTAAAGTAAAACTGCATCATTGGATTTTTGAAAAATCGGTTTTCCTAGCCAGGAATCGAACCGGTTGATTTTGGAAAAAAATACACCCGTGTAGTGTCGCCAATAAGGATCAAATTCTGGGTTACTTCCCAGAATTTCAGTGTTTTTCGATATTCCTCATAGTTTCGGATTTGGCCATAGAAAGCTGAAATGTGGCATGTAGGTTCTTTGGAGAGTGCTTGGAATGAGCTGAAGGGACTGTCAGACTCCTATTGACTAAAACCCTTTCGTATTCCTCCTTTTGCATTTTGCGTTCCAAGACCGCGGTGACTCTTACGAACAAATTCCGCAATCCTAGCAGGCTCCGAAACTAACGGGCCCCGTCTCCTTTGCTGAAATCTCTTTGAGGCACGCGTGGAACACAACGCACCGTCGGCGTCGCCAGGCCCTGGTTCTGAGTGGACGGCGGGCCATCCAACGCTCGCCGTCCGCATGCCCGCGCCTACGGTGGTCAAGGATCGCCCTGCGACTTCCGACGCCCGGGGCATCATCTTCTGTTGCGGCGGCTAGGGCATCAGTATTGCCTCTCCCTCACAAGGCCCGGCTCCTCCTCGACTAGCATTACTGCTTCGTTCTAGTACCCTACTGTTAAATCTGTCCTACTTCGAAACATTCCTTTCAGAACATACAGTATCATTAAAATGTTGCAAATATGTTTAACTTTGCTATTAAAAGTTGTGCTGGACTCAAATATAGGTTAGTGGCTAGCACTTAGTTAGAGTTGATCGTACTGAACTTTATTATTCTATAGAGCCTCCAAGTGTAATTGTACGAACAATATTTCTAGACGTCTGGGAGTTAGTTTACCGCCAATAGTATGCCCGAAAGTAAATGATAGTTTATAGAACGAATTTCAAAGGAAAACTAGCACAGCTAACTAGGGTTTACAAGTTTTCGCCCTTGTAGTAAAATGTTGTAGGAATTCCATACAAAATCAGTTAAAATAGACTCTTAATTAAAATCCAACAAATTCCACGTTTTCGCCAGTATGTCATTGGCTCCTGGGCAACTACGGAACCCTGTACCTACTGTGCGAGGCTCGACACAAAAAGCTCTAATTTTCGACAAATTGGCTTGTAATTTTCAAAATAAAAAAATGTCAACTGATTTTTTTTTTAAATATCTGATGCAGCTTTAGTTTTGATCAACATTGTACCCGAAAATCTACAACTGCATCAATGGATAAAAAAAATAACAGTTACGGTTAAGGTAGGCAATCCTGCCTTTTTTTTACGGGGGGAAATCCTCATGGATGTCCTCCGCCTCCTGGGGCGGGTGGAGGGGTCTGTCAGAGTCTTACTGCCTACCTTAACGTCAGAAATTTTAAAACTATTTTTTTGAATGATAATAAATTATAGATCCCTTCTTTGTGCTGCCCTACACACTCCAAGGAGCCTACATGCCACATTTCAGCTTTTTACGACCCGTAGTTGCTTTAAGTCACTCAGTCATTCAATAACTCATTCACTCAATAACGCATTATGGCGCCACCAATTAGCTCAATCAGCAGATTGTTCAGCGTATGTGACATCTTTAGTTCAATATCGTTTAATGTCTTACCCATGTCACTTATGTCGCTGATTAAACGGCGCAGTTCAATAAAAAGGCCATGCTTTTAACAACAACAACAACAACAACAACAACAACAACAACAACAACAACAACAACAACAACATCATTAAGCAGCTTCTCTCCTAAAATAAAAAGCAATATTACTTAAAGCATAGTTACTACGTCTCTTTGTCCCAAACGGCCTCCCGTTCGCCACTTCTCGCAAATTGTCACTTTACAACGGTACCTTAACAAGCTTGTACAATGGCGTGCATAGAAAATGGGTCCTTTATTTGTTTTTCGACGTTAGAGGAAAGGTGGAGGTAGTTTGAAAAGGATGTGGATCAATTTTGCATGGTCTATTGTGCTTGGGAGTTTGGGCAATTAGAGTTTACACGGGTAATACAGTGGAGGCAGGTTATTTGATTATTAGGTAGTACCTGGAAACATCTTGAAAGAGCTCGTGGCTAAATAATAACAGTTGCACGGACCAATCTTCAAGGTTAAGCAACGCATATCCGAGGTTGGTCTGTGGATGGGTGACCATCTTAAGATATCGAGCTTTCTCTGTGGCTCGGAAAGCACGTCAAGCCATTCCGGAAAAAAACGAAGAAACCACACCAGAAATACCGACTTCCAAAATTAAAGTTATTTTGTAGGTAGTGGTTTTTATTTGGAAGTCGGTTGTATTTTTTTGTTACTTTTTAAAATTTTACTTTTTAGTTGTACTCTCCGAAAAATTGAGCCAGTCCATAATATATCTATTTTTATTGTCTATCTCCAAAGTTCTTAATGAGATCTTAACGAAATTTAAATGGAACCATTTCGGAATAAACTTCTTTCGAATAAAAAATGTGTCCATATGTGACGGAGTTATGCCCGAACGTACTAAAAAAATTACGATATAAATAAATATCCGAATTGACAACATCTTCCTTTTGAAGTCTGTTAAAAAATGGCACATAGTAATTTTGTAAAAAGTTTCCGTTAATAATTATTATCAATTTGTTAGATGACTTGTCATTAAATTGTTTATTTTTTTTCACTTATTTAATGACGTATCAAAATGTAATACAGCACAGTAATTGTGGTTGTGTAAGTTAACTGCTATTATCTTCCCAGCTCTACAAGAGACTGCAAACCGATCGCGACAATCAAGGATCGCAAGGGAATTTGCTTTTAATCCCTACCTAGGAAGTATGATCGTGATTGCAGTATTTTTTATTACCATTACTTTCTGTCCTCTCTTATTTAGGTATCTTAAAGCAACTCAAACTCAACTGACACATCTTTTTCCTGTTTAATTATTTCTCTTTTTTATTATTGTTACGCTGCTGTTATCAGCCCGGTTTGACCGGGTACCGACCCCAATAAAAAGGCCAGCCAGATGATATGCTCGCGTGGTCAACCACAAAACATCCGCACGCTTGTCTAGAAAAAACTTGACTTAATCCAAATCGTCATCATTTCAAAGTCTTCCCTGAAGCATCGTCATCGACCGGTCCAGTGATTTTCTTATCTAGCTTATCTAGTTTTGGGAGGCCTAACGATAATTGTCATAATTTTAGCCGAAAGACGTCCATTGCTAGACATGAGCCTGCCTCAAGCGTCCGCATATCGACCGGACCTGTGCCCCGTGACCTGTATTCTCTCATTCAGACGATTCTCACAGATCTCACCAATTCATCGGTTTTTATTAAGGATGGAAAATCATCAAATGACCCCTTCCGCTCTGGTTGGAGCAGAAGAGAGTGTTCACTATTACTGACTAGAATCCGTCCGTGTTCCTCCTAATGCCCTTTGCGTTCCAGGGCCGCGGTGATTCTTTCGAACAAATTCCGCAACTTTCGAACAAATTCCGAAACTTTCGAACAAATTCCGCAACTTCATCGGCCTGCCTTCGGCTTTAGATAAAATGCCATTTTGTCAGCGAATGCGATTGTTGAAATGCTAAAACATAAAGAATTGACAACGTGATATTTCAACAGTGTTTATCAATCCCATACATGTTTGTCGTTTTTACAATAACCTTCGCCACGCTACCGCTGACAGAATGACATTTGTCTTGAGCGTCTGGCTATATCTAACAATACGCCTTCCAAACCCAAATAATCTAAAAGCAAAAAAAAACAAACTGTCCCCTTAAATTGGGCACAAAGTGTAATGGGCTCGTTACATCACGAGGGCCCTGCAAACACAAGAGCCCCCGTTTTTCTTAGAGATCTCAATTTAACTTGCCTTTGTGACAACCCTATACGCCTATTATTAGGAGACTTTACTGATTAGGGGACGGCCCTCAGAGCTGCACTAAAGTAAAGAGGTACCTTGGATAAAGATGTTTTGATAGCGATGGGAAAAAGGGTAGTATTTTGCGAGTCGTTTTGCTAAAAACACTACAACAACGTACAAAATAACTTTAATTTTGTAAGTCGGTGCTTTTGGTTGTCTTCGTAATTTATCGCAGAATTTTTTATTCGGAAGTCAGTTGATTTTTTTTTGTAAAAAAAGGATTTATTTTTCTCTTTTTAGTGGTAGGTACCTCACACCTAACAACACCACTGGGAAGTCACAAGAAAACAAAATACGCGATTTCGTTTACTTGGATGACTTATACGATTTGTTAAGAACGTTTTAGTCGTTTTTAGGGTTCCGTACCAAAATGGTAAAAAGAAACCCTTACAGTGCGACTCAGTCTGTCTGTCACAGCTGGATATCTTAAGAATAATGCTATCAGTTTTAATTTTGGAATAGTTTTAGATGACGTTTGCCCAACTATTTTGCAAATCAGAAAGATACAAAATATAAGACTTTTTTTTTGCAACAAACGGCGTCTTAAAAATTCGAAGTGGGATTCAGAAATCATCATGATGGTACGGAACCCTCGGTGCGCGACTATGACTCGCTCTTAACCTTTTTTTTTAATCGTCTATTAATTTAACCCGACTGCCAAGATGTTGTATGTTTTTCGGGCATTTGTTTATTTTTGCTTTTTTAAGTCAATTAAAATTACGGATACAAAACGTAACCCTGAAGTGTGATTCTGACCGTATATTTTACCAATCACAGAACAGTTTGACAGCAGATTGACTGACAACAAAATTGGCTAGACTTTCAAAGTCAGAACTAATGAAACAAAGACCATAACAAAAGGCTTATTTCACTAAATATAAACCCCCGTTAACTGGAACAACTAAAAGGAAATGGAGCGGAAATTGAAAAACGCTCAATGTGACTATGACAGCCGTGTAATGAAATGCTAAGTTCTCTCCCATAAAAGATATTTGCATGGAAATATGATTTTTGCCTTTGATGTAAATAATGTTAGGGATCTGTAGTCGTGGTCTGTTAAATGGAAAATTTGAATTGATTTTTGTTTAAGAGGTAAAATCCATTCGTATCTCACGAATGGAAAGATCAAGGTTCATAATAACGTATACAGTATGACTTGTAAGTCAATGCGATCCATGAAATGAGTTAAACTATAATTGTCAAAAAATAAAAGGCCCGTTTTGACAGCTGGACGAAGAGATTTATTTCATGTCTCTTTCATATTGACTAGTGAAGTAATGTTGTATCCTGATTTCATAACGGGCCTTTTATTTTTTGATAACTTTAGAGCTGATTTGCAACTATGGTTGGTGCCGGATAAATTTGCATAATTTCATAGGTACCCGAAAAATAAATTGTGAATGGTTTTTCATTACAAGAATATGTAAAGGACCTCGATAAATGTAGATTCAGGACAGCTTTATGTTTTTTTTTCTGATTTTGAAATTAAGAATGTCTTAAAATGTAGGTGGGTCAATGGCCGCTATTGCAAGCTTATTTGGCGCCAACTATAGTTAAACCCCGAAAACTTGAAATCCATTTTAGGTTGTTTACGCATTCTCGAAGTTTTATATAGATTTTTTTTTAATTTTGCAAGCAGTTCACGACGAAAAATTGCTGATGGTGAGAAATCTACTCCACTCTGGATGGTCAACTGATATTTCGGATAACCGAGCGTAAACTTAAGTGGAAAAATCGTTTCCTTTTTTGTATAAGGTTTTTTTTGGACCTGCTGCTGTATACAAAAAAAAATATGTTATTTACCAGCTTTTGGACTGTGACTTCGTAAATGCATATACGTTTTCTTCCCGTTCCTGTCGGAATTTCAGAATATCCTCTTTTATTGCTCACCTGCTTTCTCCAAGGATTCTACATGCCAAATAGCTTTCTAAGACCAGTCATTTCGGCTGTGCGTTGTCTGTCATTCACTGTCAGTCACCAGTACCGGAAGAGTTTTATATTGGTACAATGTGTAACAGAATCAAAGTCAAAGTCAAAGTCAAAGTCAAAGCATTTATTTCAATTAAACCATTTACAGGCACTTTTGAATTGTCAAGGTTGGTCGGTCAAAAAGATGAAGCTATTTGCACGTTCCAAGGCGTAGATCTCTATGGAGAAGAACATGCAAGAAACTCCACGGACACTCTTTTAAAAAAAAAATATTTGGTTACAAAATTATGGTTACATCATTCATATTAAAATAATACATATGTGAGAACAATGTAAAAGACGTGCAGGATAAAAGAGTCCGGAGTAAAAAGAAACAGTTCAAAGAAATAATTAAAATAAACCATGGCAGCCAAGGGATGACCAGTCTCAGTTGACGGCGCCCGTTCACGAACATGACGCATACGCTAGCACCATTTGGCTCAACCATTTTTAAGGGAGCCAAATGATCCAACGCACGCGCCCCCATCAGACAGACTTTTGAGTGAGCATGACATTCCCAATCGCCAGGGTACATTCAAGTCAAAGACCTACTCAAAATGATCATTATAGTTTAAATTTAAGGTACATAGTACTCACAAATGTGCCGTTAATGCATGAATATAAACGCAATACCTCTTAAGGGGTTATTTGTTTATACTTTATCGTACACCAAAATATAAAATCATACAGAAAACGTTTAATTAAAAAAATACAACTGGCGGCCTTACTGCATACCGCGATCTCTTCCAGGCAACCTGGTATTGAAAAAGATAGCCTGGAACTGGAGTTGGGGCTGCACTTGATGCAAATGTAAAGCATAACAAATGAAATGTAGGTGGCAAGTATTTAACCGCTCAAGCTCAGAGTAATAACAAAAATAGATACATAAATTATATAGGTAGGTACTTAATATAAATGTAAGAAAATGTTTATCACTGATAATTAAAAAGCTATTGATGCGTGCCACAAGGTTTTCATCTAGCAAAAATGTATGGTTCCTTTAGGATAGATCACTGCAAAAATAACTGCGATTAACTTCGTGTTTTATTTTTTGCAAATAATAATGTCTACTCCTGGAACATACGCCTTTTCTCTTTGAGGAGTGGGCCTTTATCTACCTCGCGGACATAGTGCGGTTGAGTAGATGTCGCAAAGTCATCTATACTATCATTAAAAAAAATTCATACGAAAGAAACCTTACCCGCATTAAAAACCACCTTTAATCTACCCTTTCTTTAATCTTACCAACCAAAAAGGACCATCAAAGGATTCGCTGATTCAACACATAAGATATCCTTGATAAAAGTCTAAAATGCGGTCCTCGTTAAGGTAACGCTACGTAGAAGCTAGGAACAATGAGTACGACGTACGATCATTAGTGAACAAAAAATGTCGATGTATTGTCGTTTATAATGAGCATGCGTGTCGGTGCAGACTCAATTTGAAATTGGACGGGGTTTTTGTGATTTCTATGTGGGTGTAGGGATAGTGATTTTGAATAGATGATGGAGGGCATTCATGTGACTGTTTTTATTTGTATGAGAGGGATTCCGTGATGGTCTGTAGTTGCAATAGGTGCTGTTTTAATTCTAAATTATGTAACGTTATGTAAATTGTATCTTTAAAATAATTACAAGGCAAACGACGAAAAACTGCTCTTAACTGTGCTCAAAGTGACAATTCTACTAATTTTTCAATCTGTCAAAAATGTATGAAAATTATGGCTTTTTTGATAGTTGGCATGCTTCATTGTCATGCGAATGCGAACGTCACCTCCACAACTTAGTAATATGAGTAACAATCAGTAACACTGTCAGGTCACTGTCTTCTGACTACATGTGTCCACGAGCACACCTCCACAAGCATACCTTCAACCGACCCGTAAGGCTGTTGTTTCTAAGCCACAAGCCACTGCAGTTTGAAACGTGCCTCCAATTATTTAGTTTGTACGTGGCACCGTTATAGCACAAAAAGCGCCGAGGGCAACTCGATAACGACCTGAACACTATTTTGATAGAAGTTGTTGTTGTTGCACACATTTTTGCGTGAAGCTAGAATTACAGTATTGGCCGAATCAGCGCTCGAAAAGCAACACAAAATATCTTAAAAAATACCTTACTAATCATTACAAGTGACATTTACCTACTCAAAAAAAAAATGCCAAAATGTTTCTTGCGCTAATTAGTTACTTGCGGTACCGTTATTAAATTATGTGAACTGCACTTCTAAGGCCCAATTTTACTAAAATTGGGCCTTAGAAGTGCAGTGCGATTAGATGACTGTGCAAACTGAAATCAGTTTAGATTTCAGGTTGCACAGTCATCTAATCGCATTCAAGAGCTGTGTGTCATTTCAAACGACTTAAAAAAGGGAATAGGTTCTCAATGCGATTGTTGGTATTTTTTTTTGTGTTTGTTACCTCATATCTCCGCCATTTATGAACCGATTTAAAAATTCTTATTTTATGTGAAAGGATGTACTTCTCGATTGGTCCCATTGAAATTTTATCAAAATCGGTTCAGTCGTTTTTCTACAAGGATAAGAAGAACTTTGTGTTAAATATCCTGCATTGCTGATCGCGTCTAACCTTTTTTATTTTTTTTAAATTGAGTAATGGGCTAGCTCTTGACCTCGATCCCGCCTGATGGAAAGCGATGGATGATGTCTATGATGGAGCCAGCGTTCCTAGAAGATCGTCGTTACAGATTATCAGAAGCCAGAAAGTCTGACACCAGTCTTGCCAAGAAGTACCATTTTACTCAGGTCGTGGAGGTCTGGTAGGCAGACGCTTCACATAAAATACTGGTAGTCAGCTGAATCCAGTTTGACTGGGAGCCGACCCCAATTTAGTTGGGAAAAGGCTGCAGTTGATGATATAAATCATCATAAAACAACATAAACCTAAACTTTAACAATAAACTTCAAAATCTCCACGAAATAGGAGAAACACATGCACCCTTCAAACATCCAAAATTGTTCATTACACCAATTAAAAAGTAATCAAAACAAATTATACACCGTAATCAACGCGAACCGATAAATCTGTAGGGAGCTTTACTTATACAACTTGAAGTACCCCGGCGACTTAATAATTGCTTAAGTTTAGTGCCTAAGCTTATGGTTCGGGCGTTTACTGGCATAGTTTGAGTTTACATGAGTTTTGGTTAAGTAAGGGCTGAAGGGTTTAAGTTGCGTAATGTATGTGTTATGTTCGATATTGTAAAAAAAAATGACTTTGTCAAAAAACCCCAGCTTCCCAACAAGTCGCTTTTCAAGCAGTCTGATGCAGTTTGTGGACTCAGATCTGTGATTGAACTGCATCAGGCTGCTTTAAAAGCGACTTGTTTGGAACTTTTAAGTCGTTTTTAGCGGTCGGGTTTTTGACAGTAATTTTTTTTTTATTTCCTAAATTTTTGTGAATTTTTTTTTATGTAGCCTATGTCACTGCCGCAATTCTGACGAATTCAACGACACCTCATATGTCAATATCCGTCCAGCCGTTTGAGCTTGGACATACATACAAACGACGCCCGAAAAACATTACCCTCCTTCTGACGCAGTCGGGTAAAAGTGTAGGCAGTAGGTACTTGGCTATTGATATTAGACAGTACTTATAGTAGAGTCACTTTATATTATTTTAAATGTAAATGATGACGTTCAAAAGTGCCGTTTAATGGCCTAATTGAAATAAACGTTTTGACTTTATTATTTTCAATTTTAACCCGTTGAATAGTCCGTTCGTTCCGTGGATAATCCATTATCTACCTACCGAGACTTCTCCGTGGTTCGAAAAGTACGTTAAAAGAAACGATTTAAAGTTTTCTATAGAAAGTGAAAAGTCATTCTATCGTTGATTGAGTGATTCGATGACTTCCATTTGAAATCAAGACGAGTCATTTTGATGATTCCCCCCTTACACAAAAAAGGCCCATCTAGTAATCCACAATTCCACACCAAAATATATAGTTCTAACAACCCCACCTATAGTTGTAATAATCATTCAGAGGTACAGCTTGGCAAAAAAGAGTTTGGAAAAACTGAGGGCGCCACTACATATCTTACTTAACGCACCATAATATGGGAAATCAGTACGAAAATTAATCAAATCGTTAAAAATAAATGTGGAACAATAAACGTTACTCAAAATCTAACACTTGTCGGCCAAGTAGTGTCGACATCATAGGTTTCCATTTAGTAAAATATTTAGTTCCACTTGTCACCACATCATACTCTTTTTTGCCAAGCTGTACTGGTACCAACCTATCCAGCCAATTTAAATTCGAACACTGAAAAATCACATACCTACATACCTGAATTTTTTGCAGTACATTGTATTCACAGCGAAAGCATGTCTCGTCGCGTTTCGCTCCATACGGCATTGTTCTGAGCTCATATTTAAAAAGTTTTTTCAATAAGCTCTGTGCTACTGTTTTAATATAAAAGTAAACGTGATTCTAGTTATGTGAATGTGTTTTGTGGACCTGTGAATGTACTCTTTAACGTTCATTTTTGTTTTAAATACCTTTTTCGGCGGTAATGAGCTGATTTTAGCCGGTACAAGTGGAATTGGGTTTTTTCGTGAGGAAAAGGTATCTAGATACATTCTTGATATTGCTCGGTTAGTGGTATAAGGCTACGTTATTACAAAAGCTTTTTTCTTGATTCGAGTCTAAGTTAAATGCTGCCTATACCCAGGCGTGTCTTTTCTCCGCTAAAAGGAGCCAATTCCACTCAGCTCCATCTTTCCGAGGTGTAACCGTGCTGATATCCGACCAACTTGACCATCTCGGTGTTACGTTAACATCTACCCTCAATTTTGGTCCATTCATAGAGGCAAAGGCTAAAATGGCTGCCAAAAAGTTGGGAATCCTAGCAAAGGTGCGACAGAACTTCACGCCGGAACAGCTCCACAAACTTTATCAAGCGCAAGTTCGATCGTGTATGGAG
Organism: Melanchra persicariae; assembly: GCA_947386135.1. Taxonomy (NCBI): domain Eukaryota; kingdom Metazoa; phylum Arthropoda; class Insecta; order Lepidoptera; family Noctuidae; genus Melanchra; species Melanchra persicariae. The sequence goes on from OX376667.1 coordinate 4,177,417, forward strand.
TACTGCTTTCATCTTTGGGACGAATCTGCCAGATACCAGCTTGATACCCTTGAGTAAATCTAGACTTTTTGGGCCCAGTAGGTGACTACGTTAATTGTAGCAATGGCATACACTATAGCCCCGAAGAGCAGGCATCATGGCCTGTATCAACAATTTTACAATCATTTAGTTTTACGCAACTATTGCAGAAGGAGGGTGCATGTTCAACATCGGTTTCAGAAGATTGTTTTTGTTTGAGCATAGACCACTCCATATTCTTCCATAGTTCGCGGCCATGGGTTTCTCTCTTTCACTTCTAATAAGACTTTAAAATCCTGATTTATGGTACCTACCTATGGTACTTACCTGTATGGTAACTTTCCCCAAGCAAGCCATAGTCAATTCCTAAAAAAAAATTTGAACTTCCCATACAAAATTGGCATCAACTGACCACAATTTGTATGGGAGACTCAATTTTTTTTTTAGGAATTGACTATGGCTTTCTTGGGGAAAGTTGTTCATTTACATGGGCAGAAGTGGTTCTTAAAGTTTGCGCACTGGAAAAAAAATTACCCAGTATATGCTAATCTTCTTCTTTACGAGTCGATGGTTAACTCCTTAGATTTTTTGAGCCCAGTAGGTGGCCACGGCTATTGCAGCATCGGTGGCATTCATCAAATCCCCCTTGATCATGGGCATGGGCACTTGGAGCACTCCAACGTGTGGCTTATGCTCTGAGCAGGAGCGCCGCACACACATTGTGTATGTCACACCCAACTAGCTTAATCAGCCATTACATTAAAAGTCTAGCCATTTCATAGAACTGCGCCGTTTAATCAGCGACATAAGTGACATAGGCAAGTCATTAAATGATATTGATCAAAAGATGTTAATTAGGTCGCTGAAAAAACGGGGCATGTAAATGAATAGGCTAGGCAACCAATTAAACGGCTGATTAAGCTAATTGGCTGTGACATATCCAACGGGTCTATGAAACTCCATTTTGCCAGGTTGTGTCCGCAGCAGCCTACCTGGGTGCGCAACCGTTTCAGTGCTTTCCATATAGGCCACTGCAGATCAGGTCCAGGTGGCAGACGTTCCTGGGGTTACAAGTATTATAATTATGCATATGAAATCTAAGTTGCATCAGTCAGGACCGTGCATTGAACTAGGTACCACGAGTCTCTGGTCACGCCATAGACAAAACATTAGCAGACAATATTTTACTTTTTGCTTCAATACATCGGGGCCCCTGCAGTTCGGGGGCCCCGTATAATCGATACGGCAGGTACGGTAGCTACGCCCCTGTTTTTATAATTCTAAATTATTTTCATATTATTTATAAAAGTAAAAAACCGTCGATTGCCTCGTGTCTGCAATGGCCTTAAGAAATTTTCCTACCCCTTGTTAGTTAACTCATCTATTAGGTACTGGATTAACACCCCAGTTTCTCCACACATTATGATCCCAGTTAAGTCCAACCCTAATACAACCTTCACGGATTTACGGTCCGATCCCTTGGGACTATGTAGGTATTTGATTTTCAGCAGTATCGTTCAGAAACCAGAACTTTGGGCCCTGTACTTATAAACTTAGATCCTGTAAGATCAGAATAAGTAACTTGGATAATGTTTATTATTTTGGCAGATAATAAGCGGAATATGAAGGAAGTTTTTTATTCTTATAATAACATCCACACGGGTCGATCTTCAAGATTATGCAACGCTTGTCGAGGTCAGTCTGTGGATGGGTGACCTTAACATACCGTCCATTCATCATAACATACAGATTCCTCCGTGCCTCGGAAAGCACGTTACGCCGTTGCTCCCAGCTGTCATGTGTAGATCTTTGCTAGTCGTTACGGATTATCAGAAGCCAGAAAATCTGACACCGGACTTGCCAAGAAGTACCGTGTTACCCAGGTAATGGTGGAGGTCTGGTAGCCGTTCGTAAAATACTGGTATTCAACCGAATTCGATTTGACTGGGAGCTTCCAATAAAGTTGAGAAAAAGACTAGGCAGATGATGATGAAGGATAATTTTTTGTGTACTAGGCATATTTATTCAGAGGGAATTACTGAGAAATATTCATGTTTATGACATGAATTCTCAGACGGGTTGTAAATTATTGGATACTTTATTTTACACCAGAATAAACGTAAAAAGGAAACTAAATTCACATACAACGGGCGGCCTTATCGCATTCCGCGATGTCTTCCAGGCGACCAGCAAACGATAATAATTTTGCCTGGACATGAAATTTGTTTTTTTTAATTTAATATATGTCAACGATGAATACATAATATGACAACTTTTTATCAAGGGAGTATGTTCCCCTAGGATAATTTCAACATTCAAGCGGGAGTAGTTATTGCTGGTCGATTCTGTAAACATGTCGAAGTGAAGGCTTGGTTGAAGTGATCACGAAGTGAGTTGTTATCCCATCTTGTTTGTATGGTTTGACAGCTCACTTGTCGTTCACTTCGCCTAAGTTTTCACTTCGATATGTTTACAGAATCGCACTGCTGTAATCATGTCGAAGTAAAACTTAGGCGAGGTAAACGACAAGTGATCTGTCAAACACTTATCGTTCACTCCACCTAAGTGTACACGGTGAGAGAGACAAAACTCGAAACAAATATTGCGAATCAGCTAGACCGGCTGATTCGCAGTATTTGTTTCGAGTTTTGTACATAAATGAAAATAATATATCTACGAGTTTTAATTCAAATATATTTAAATTAAAATTAAAACAAGAAATTAATTGATGGACTGGAGAATTACTATAGTTAAACAATTATACATTTGACATTTGGATAAATGATTACCAAGCACACACTGCAATCAGCCCTGCTATCAACTTACAGACTTTCTGCACTTTTCTCGTATGAGCTTGTGCTCTTACGAGAAAAGTGCAGAAAGTCGTGTGCTCCGTAAATTTTCTGTGGCAATTTTTTACTTTGTAGGTGTCATCATCATCATATCAGCCGAAAGACGTCCACTGCTGGACATAGGACTCCCCCAAGTGAAGCCACAAAAACCGGTCCTGTGCACCTCGCATTCATCGACTATCCGCAACCCTCACCAGGTCATCAGTCCACCTTGTGGGAGGCCTACCAATGCTGCGCCTTTCGGTACGCGGTCACCACTCCATAAGTTTTCGGCCCTATCGATCATCTGTTCTGCGAGCACAGCCCTTCCCACTGCCACTTCAGTTTGGCGATCCTTCGGGCTATGTCGGTAACCTTGGTTCACTTGCGGATATCATCATTCCTGATTCGATTACGCAAGAAAACTCTGAGCATTGCCCTCGGAGAGCATTGCATCTTACAGTTGTGGTACACTACAAGTGTGCAGGGTTTAAGTCACATTGGAGCACAAACGAATACCATGGGTCTAGTATAAGATTCTGAACTCTCCAGCGCTGGAACTTTTGTTTAGTCGGCTTTATATATCTTACTATAAAAAAATAATCTGCAGTTTTTCTAAATGTTTCGAGTAACGTTCGTTCGTTCGTCGAGTTTCGTTTTGTTTTGTTGTACTAGCCCAAGGCATAAATAAATACCTACCCAGACGCCATAATAGTTAAGAACATTTCTTAGGTAAATTAATGAAGAAGAACTCACTCCCACCTAACATACGTGATTGTTAAAACATATCTCGCTTCAAAAAATAAGTCAGAGTCTACTAAAATTTGTATTGAAATAAGTAGTGCTCTTTTCTCTGTACAAAATTTTCTTTTTTATGTTTATTGTTTGTACATAAGTAAATAAAACGATTAAGGAAATCATACGTACAAGGAAAACCAACACCACCCTTATTGGCTAAGTAAATACACTCTTTTGCAAAAAAAACGGGCACCTAAGGAAATTTACGTTCTAAGGTCGATTTTAGTTAATTAAATGAAATTTATTTCTTTGACGTAGTCTGTATACTTATAATCGTGTAAATTAATGCGCGTGAAGTGAATTCGAGCAATTAAAAGAAAAAAAAACGATGGATTCTTTAAAATCGACGTACACGCCCAAACAATAAGAAGTGGTCGGCAATAAAGACAAGTTTTTTTTTTACTTTTTTTAATTAAATAAAGTTACAAATGTAAAAACCTAATAACGAGTGTGACCTCCTCTTGCCAAAATCACAGTTTGAATCCTTCTGGGCATGCTTTCCACGATGTTTTTAATAACGTTTTGAGGAATACGTTCCCACTCTTCTGCAATGACTCTTTTTAGCTCCCTGATGTTTTGTGGAGCAGGTTGCACTGATCTTACCCGTCTTTTTAGAACATCCCACACATGCTCAATTGGATTGAGGTCAGGACTTCGAGCTGGCCAATCTAAACGACGGATCCCAACTTCTTGCATGTACGCTTCCACGTCGCCAGAACGGTGCGGGCGAGAATTATCGTCCATAAAAATGGAATCTTCCCCAAGTGCAGTCAATGTGGGTTGTGCATATGGAATTAGGACTTCCATTACGTACCGGTGTGCATTTAATGTTCCATTTTCTATGAAAATTAACTCCGTACGCTCCGTCGAATTAATTGCTGCCCAAACCATAACGGAGCCTCCGCCATAAGGAGTGATTTCTTCGAAACACACTTCCGCATAGCGTTCCCGTGGTCTTCGCAGCACTCGCCGGCGTCGGTCCTCTCCACACAAAGAGATTCTAGCTTCATCAGAAAACAATACTTTATTCCAGTCCTCCAGAGTCCATGAAGCGCAGTTCCGAGAAAACTGAAGTCGAGCAACACGGTGCTCACGGAGTAATTTAGGGCCCCGAGCTGGGCGGTAACTCTTGATATTGGCAGCCAAAAGCCTCCTCCTGACCGTCCACAAGCTAACTTCTACTCCTCTTACTTCTTCAAGGCTCTTCTTCAGGTCCACACTTGACGCCTTACGATTACGCAACGCCTGACTCACCAAAAAGCGGTCATCTCTTGGTTCTGTGCATCGTTTTCTTCGCGAACCGGGTCTTCTTTTGACCGAACCAGTCTCTAGATACCGTTGCCAAGTCCTCTGGACAGTTGAACGACTCACATTTAGCCGCTGAGACACGTAAGTTTGCGAACAACCTTCTTCAAGTAGGGCTATAATTTTACCGGTCCTTATCGCTTTATCACTCATATCAAAAAGTGGTATTTAATGTAAAAAGAAAGATTAAATTGTTTAATTTGCAGAAAATATCCAAAAAGTTTTAAAATATCGTAATCAGTTTAAAATCGTTTCAGCCATTCGCGCCATTAGTAAAGCAATTTTAGAATAATCCACAATAATCATTATTTTTCTTTTCAAATTTTAAATTTGGAACGTAAAGAATCATGCCAGGATGCTTCAAAAAACATGCCAATACATCGTCAAATTAACAAAACCTATTTCTTGTTCTTCTTCATTGAAGTAGAGAAAAAAATCTAAAGTGCCCGTTTTTTTTGCAAAAGAGTTTATTATTTCGTAGTAAACAAGGCTATGATAAAAATGCATGTTTACGTCAAAAATCTTATGGAACTTAATTTTAATTATGGTGTTCTATTTTCAAATAACGTTGTGATGCCATCTTGCATTTTAATAAGAAAAAAAAAACAAAAGGTCAATGTATTTTAACCTTTATGAAAAGCAAATTCATAAAACGAATATTAATTTTTAAAATATGCTTTGTATGTGTTGGAAACAAAGCATAGTTCAGCTCACTAGCTAGAAATGAAGTAATTTACTAGATATTACAAATTCTATTTCAGAGAATAATTTAATGATGGGCTTATAAAAGCTTATTATTATATACTTCTAGTAAATGTTTGAACTTTATCATAAGTGTCAAAGTTAATCCGATTTTTTTATTATTTAGAGCGACTTGCTGTCGTCACTAAAATACTAAATGATAAGTTTATACCTACCAGTACCAGTAGTAAGTTGGATCATTTGGCTCCCTTAAAAATGGTTGAGCCGAATGGTGCTAGCGTATGCGTCATGTTCGTGAACGGGCGCCGTCAGCTGAGACTGGTCATCTCTCCGCTGCCATGGTTTATTTTAGTTGTTTCTTTGAATAATTTATTTTTTACTCCGCACGATTTTATCCTGCACGTCTTTTTTATTGTTCTCACATATATGTATAATTTCAAGATGAATGATGTAACCATAATTTTGTAACAATATAATATTATTTTCTAAAATAGTGTCCGTAGAGTTTCTTGCTCGTTCTTCTCCATAGAAATCTACGCTTTGGAACGTGGATCTTTTTGACCGACCGACCTTGACAATTCAAGACTGCCTGTAAATGGTTAGATCATTTACAGGCACTATTGAATTGTCAAGGTTGGGAAATATCCTATTGATCAATTTAAGGCAAAAAAAAAAATTCGCGCAATTACTTTCATTATCCAATTATTTTAAGGAATGTATGTATGAGTAGGTAAAAACTGCTTATGCAACCTAGACGAAAACCGAAATAATTTCATACACAACATTGGAAATAAAAAGCAATATGTTTTGTGAACAATTTTAATGACGGCTCCCACTACCCGATGTTATTGAGTTTTGCGAAACCTAATAGGGGTGAATGTCTTGTGTTCCTGAGCAGTAATAGCGCAGTGGAACCGCGCATTTTTATTTGGAAATTGTTGGTGTATTATATTTCTGAATTATAAGCTTCTATTATAAACATTTTCGTGTGAAATGTATTTGTACGAATAAAATGTTGGTTTGATTAAAATTAGTTTGAAGATACAAAATTAAATGAAAAACGATCGAATAGTACTTTAGTGCGTGTACGCGAATGTTAAGGGTAATATCTGAACTTAGATAAAACTAGATTATTTCTAAAGTTACCTGAAACAGTGAAATAGATTGTGGTGGTACCAACGTAAGTTAGTTCGATTTTTTACACAAATAAAATTACGTAAAGTAAAATTGAAATCAATTTGACTTTTTTTATTTTTTTATTGAGGAATGAGCTTGCTCTTGACCTCGATCCCGCCTGATGGAAAGCGATAGATGACTTCTATGATGGAGTGAGCGTGCCCAGAAGATGCCTGTTCACTCTTGCTTTGAAGGCAGACGGGTTATATGTGGAAGGGAACACAGACGCTGGCTGGCTGGCTGACTGATAAAATCTTTATTTTCAGTCACAAAATATGTACCTACTTACTTAGTTAATGTTTGGAAACGTCCCGTGTAACCCAAATAGGGAAAGGCATTGCCAAAATAATGCTCATACTTCCGATTTTTTTTCTTTTAACACGTCTGTCAGGCCGCAGGCATTTTGATAATAATAATAATAATAATTTATTCAGCCAATAAATAGAATGTTATCATAAAAATCATAAAATCTTAGTTTGTAGATTACATTTTAAAATAACAAAATCAGGTAGGTGTTGCAACCAGCACCCTTGCTAAGTTATTAAAATAACTTGTATTAAGGGTAGTCAACACAACAAGCCCATATATAATATTTTTTTACATAATAGTTAATTGCAGGTAGAGCAAGTGTTTATTAAAATAAAGTTAAGATAAGCCTTGCTTGCAAAATACCTCACTTTAAAATTACAATTTACTATTATTTTATTTTTTTTAATAATTATTATTAATTTTATAAATGTAATTATATATTTATTATTTGTGTGTGTATTGATGATGGTATGTGATATGTGCTGTGTTAAGTTTCAGTAAAAATTTTATTAGGGTATAATTATACCCTAATAAAATTACGTGAATTAAACGCATATACATGGTAAATTTTTAATCGTTTTAATCCTTATGGGGTCATTGTACTCATCATTATGAACAACTTTTACTATGGGACCAACATGGAAATCGCGAAAAAAAAATTGACTACCCCATACATTTTTGTGCACGCTACTCGACAAAATGTACTGAACAGCTGATTTTTTTAGTAGTAGGTATAAATCTCATACAAAGAGGAGAATAAATATTTTAAAAATGACTGGCTGACAAAATAAAAACCTTTCTAAAAAGGCACATACGATAATATAACTGAAAGCCTAAAGACTATACCAAACCGAACTCAGTCTTTACTTTTGAGTGCTTACAATACAAGTAGGTACCTACCTACATATATATGAACATACCTACAAACTCGTTGTCTGACCCTTTGCGAGATTAGGTGACCGCCACCCAAAACTTTACTAATTAAGAGTACCCAGCACCACTCAGTGTCTGTTAATTAACGTTACATACGTACAATATGTTGTGAAACTTGTGAGGACGGGTGTACATGGGTTTAGAGTTTTCGATAAATTAATTGCCTGGAGGTCGGAGTAATGGCAAATATAGGGGCAGAGTGGAAGGAAATTAATTCTGTTTATGGTTTAGAGCGTTTGCTTCTTATGGTTTGAAAAATAAAGTCGCAAATCCTTGGTTTCTCTCGACTGCTAGACAGAAATACAGACACAACATTATGACGACCATCACGACAATCGACGTCATTCTGTCAACGAAGGTTGTCGCTGAAAACCAGCGCTGTGGCTCGGTACACGAGTCACAGCATTATGCTGAGCGATGGCGAATGTGACGCATTTCTTTTCAACTTGCATAACTTTTCTAATTTTGTTTGGTATGCGTCATGCTTGGCAAATAAACTATTTTTTTTCTTACACAGCCAGCCAGCAAGACCAGACACTAAAGAGATCCAACAAGGATTCCGCTTTTTTTTCGAATTAACGGAACCCTGAAAGTTTTAACTTAGCTTCAAGCAACTGCAGCTGACTCAAAATCAAAAAGTTATTAATTCCAATTAGGCTGATTTTTCAACCAAGATTGCGGGGTTGAGGAGCCGAAAGATACTGGAGTGGCGACCGTGTACCGAAAGACACAGCGTTGGAATGATTCTCACAAGCTGGAGCTATAACCTGGTGAAGGCCTTTTGGCTGAAGTCATCGGCATAAAGAACCGTGTGTGAAGTGCCATCATCAATAATTTGGCCTTATTCCAATTTATTTGAGATTGGTGCAAAACGTACTCTTGCATACTTTTATGTTTGTCGCCATCTTTATTATTGTCGTCATCTGTATTCTATCACACAGTACACCCATATATTTCTATTGCCGTAGGCATTATGCATTCGTAGCTTAAACTTTTCTCATTCCAACGACATGCGACATGAGACATGGAAACCGATTCCCACACAAATAGTCACCAGTGCTACTTTCAGACTTTGTCTTTTATCGAAATAAATTGAAAAAAAAACGCAATAATAACAATAATAATAATCATTTATTTGCAGACATTGAAGTCCATATAATAACACAAATTACATAAAAATAAACACAATACACACATATAAAAATCACAAATAGGCAGAATAATAATAACCTATTAGTAACAAAGATAAAATAAAATAAATGCACGTACAGCTATCTAGAACCGACCTGCGTGTACCAAGCATCGGGCAGTCCCACCGGTCACTCAATACTCTCAACATGCCGTGGGTGCTGCAGCTGGTATCTGTTCTGTACCGGAGAGAAGCGCATTGTTTTCGAATGATGGCATAAAAATCATCCACTCTTGCATCGGCAAACATACCCGAAGCGCTACAATACCGTGCTACAATATCTACTGAAAATAAAAACTCCAACGCTCACTCCATCACAAACCTCACTATCGCCTTAAGCGATGAAACATCGTCCAAATACATAAAGAAAATCAACATCAAACTTTACATAGACGCTGTCTCGTCTTTCTCCGGAATCAATTTACCTGTATCTACGCGTCTACTGAGAATTTCCCATAGGAAATAACCTAAGTTTGAACTACCAAATTGACTTGGAAGTGGCGTACGAATAACAAAAGGTGTACTGTGGACTGATACCTTTATTTGATGTCTTAGGTGAGTGAGGAATGCGAAGCGATATAGTACAAAGTGACCGGAGGATTATACATGTCGTTTAAGGACAAAATTATCAATCAGTCTGCTTAGCTTTATAATAAATAAATAACAATAATAAATCTCTTTATTTTCTGGCTACTTTGGCTTAGTTCGAGTTGAGTTGCGTTTAACATCGTTCGAACATTGTGTTTAACATCTCTTGCGGGACGGCTAAGTTCAGCAGCATATGCTGTCAGAAAAATCCGTCAATTTACTGATATAGATACCGCGAGGCTGGTCTATTTTAGTTACTTTCATAGTATCATGTCTTACGGTATCTTGTTGTGGGGACGTGCTGCAGACATCGAATCTATATTTATTCTGCAGAAAAGAGCCATCAGAGCCATATATAATCTGGGTCGGCGCGATTCCCTAAGGGAACTGTTTAAAGATATTAACATCATGACGGTACCTTGTCAATACATATACGAAAATATAATGTATGTTCGGAAAAATCTCCATTTTTTTAGTAAGATTAGTGACAGGCATAATTTTAATACTAGAAATAAGAACAAATTAGATCTACCCCGATTCAGATTGGCTAAAGTACACACTTCTTTTATGGGGTACTGTGTTAAATTTTATAATAAAATACCATATGATATTCTCGGACTGAATGAGAGAAAATTTAAAACATGCATTAAACGCACACTATGTAGACAGGCATATTATAAACTGGAAGATTATATCCTTGATAAAAATGCTTGGCTAAATGCCGGTCCTGCTCCACAGCCTCAGCCGCTTGGTTCCACTAGTTAGGATTTTATATATGGAGGAGATGCTCACCCTTTTTTATTTTACTTTTTACGTTTAATAATAATAATATTCCACATTTCTATAATGTTTGGAATACACTTTTACTTTTCTGTTCTTACCAATTGATATTTATAGATTTATATAAAGTAGAAGCATTTTTTATTTTGGAATCCTGTAAATGTGAGGACCATGGAGCCTTTTTATGTTAATAGATGGTTTTCTTGTTTGACATGAATGAGCAGGGGCAGTTGAGGGTTTGTCATGCTCACTCGAATGTCTCGCTGATGGTGGCGCGTGTATCGGATCATTCGGTTCCCTTCAAAATGGTTGAGCTGAATGGTGCTGATGCACGCGTCATGTTCGTGAACGGGCGCCATCAGTGGAGACTGGTCATCTCTTAGCTGTCGCTGGCTTATTTCAATAGTTTATTTGATACTTAGAATTCTTTTTTTTTTCTCTTCCTTTACATTGTTCTCACATATAGAAGCAACAAAGATAATGTAACCAGGATTATTGTAAATCATAAAATGGTTTAAAAGAGTGTCCGTGGAGTTTCTTGCACGTTCTTCTCCATAGAGATCTACGCTTTGGAACGTGTAAATAGCTTCATGTTTTTGACTGACTGACTCTGACAATTCAAAAGTACCTGTAAATGGTTTATTTGAAATAAATGCTTTGACATTGACATAAAGTTGGAGTTTACGTTTTGGAATACGGGCCAATGACTTAACGTGCTTCTCGAGTCACGGAAGAGTCGCGGTAAGAAATGGATGGTCACACAAACTGGCCTCGGTAAGAGTTGCCGCGTGCTCCTCATAAAGGAAAAAGGATAAAAATTTGCCAAGCAGTATCAGAAAGAAGGTAGAATCTTCTGACTGAGAGGTCTAAAATTATTAATAATAATAATAAATTTATTGATCCAATAACTTCAAATTACACACAAGAGCTAAACAATCCAGTATTATAGGTAGGTACAATAGATATAATTAACAAGGTAGGCGCACATAGTAAATCTGTGATCAAAATCTTGTGTACAAAAACTGTTGTGGTTTTTTAATCTATGGGTAAATATTTAGTTGAGACCTTGGAACCCCAAACTAGGCAAGCAATGCCTGTATTTTGGGAGTCCATTGATTCCTCCTAAATAGCAATGTTTACTAAAACTAATTTACAACAATATGGTATGCTATTACAAGTTGGATCTTAAAATTCGTACTAAACTTCTCTTAAATTTACAGCAATACAGCGATAAAGCTACTTGATAACGGTAAGAAGATCTTCAGTCTCTTCATATGTTAACTGCTGTAACCACTTACTAATTTTAGTTTTTAAATGGAACTTGGTACAGGTGTAAATATCTAACTTTGTGTTTATTTTGTTATAGAGACGTGAGCTTAGTGCCTTAAACTGGCGACTTGCAAATGTTGTGCGACACCTTATCAGGTGTCGCACAACATTTGCAAGTCGCAGACCGGAAAACCTCTGCGTCTTTTAAGAAGTTTGTCGTCAAAGGGGAGCATAGAATGGTAGCGTAAGATAGAATAAAAGCTTGTATAAAATAGCTTATCTTACCAGATTGTATAGAATAGTATCGTAATGCGTAACTCAGGTACGGCCTTAGCCTGTACCAAATATATACCCCTTGACACGTCACGAGTAAGGGTAAGGCCTCCAAAAGTTGGGGACGTGCACGTGTTACGTAAAAATGGAAATTGAGCAGTTTACCGTTTTTGTTTTAGGGCCATAAATTGTGTTGGGATCGTGAGCAAAATTAAAGTTAAAACTAGGCTTCTAAAATACATACAGTCGAACATACAGGGTGTTCCAGAAAGGTGTGGTCATATTAATTAAGGGTGATGTTGGGTAGGTGATATACATTAAGGAAAAAATGTCAAAACATAAAAAATGAGTTTTTTTTTCTAAAATTTGAACTAGGAAAAACGACTAAAAAGTTACGAAGAAATGATTTTTCAAGCAGTTTGTTACAGTTGGTGGCATTTACTTTAGTTCAATCACAGATTTGATGTCACCAGCTGCATCAGACTGCTTGAAAAGTCTTTTCTTAGGAAGTTTTTTTCTGTTCGAATTTTTCGAAAAAATCTCATTTTTTAAGTTTCGACATATTTTCCTTAATGTAAATCAGCTACCAAAAATCACCCGTAAATATGACCACACCTTCCTGGAACACCCTGTATAACCTCCCCCTTTTTGAAGTGGTTAAAAATTGAATATTTTGGAATACTTACCTTTCATTGTGGGTACAGTTAAGAAGAATAATTTCATGTCATGAGTCTGTGTTTCCTGATAGCTGCAACCTATTAAGTCAGGAGTAAATAGGTTACATCTAGGCAAGTGTGCTTCATGGTCGTCCATATCACCGCTTTTCATCAGGTGAGATTATGTCCAGACGCCTTTCAGTAATAAAAAAAATCATAGAACATAATGTCACTAAATAAAGTAAACATGCATGTATGGAAAGCCCATTAATTTAGTCATAGGTTATTATGAATAATAATTTTTAAAGCCTTTCATTTTAAATGTTCCTTCGGGTTTTGTTTACGTCTCATTTCCATCTGTTGTACAATTGCCTCATCTAATTTAAAAACGACAGAAAGTATTGACATGTAACAGTGTTATTTACAACGTAATAAATATCATTTATCATCATTCACTGCTAGGCATATGACTTTTTTTGCTTGAACCATACCCACGCACTAAGAATCCCTCGCTTGCGCGAGCAAGCGAGGGATTACAAATTTGGGAAAACAAATCAGTATAATTAGACATTATGAGCGATCATAATGTCTAATTATACTGATTTGTTTTATTTCCATCTTACAAAGAAATCGTAATGTATTTAGTCTGGGTATGAGCCTAGATTATACTTTCATATTTATGTAAATGTGGAAGTTTATTAGTCTGTCTAAATTTTTGCTGAGCGAGGAATAATTTGATATTATTATAATCCGCTGACTTATGAGTTATGAGTCTTGATCAGTTAGTTTTTGTGTCGATAAATATTCGTAATGTTGGTACCAAAAATGATATTTTTTCAGTAACATACAAAAATGCTGATAGGGCGTTACAATCTGTAACCTTGAACATACGAGTAAAATATCTGAAAGAAAACAGTCGTGGGAATATTCATGTATAATACACAAGGACTTTTCTTTTGAATCACCACACAGATAAAGAAAACATAACCTACATAAATAATCTATTTGACGAAGAAGTATTCTTTTTTTATTACTATGAAAAAAAACTTAACGTTGGTAATTAAAACAAACTTTCCAAAGAAAAGGGAGTGAATGATAGCGTGACAATTGACAATGGAGAATGGATGAAGAAAACGTGTTGCACCGACCCCAAGACTACATGTGTCCCTAACACTGGCGTAGCCACCATCAGGGATTTTTAACGAGATCCAAAATTTTGGCAGACGAAAAAGTACAACTTTATTTCCCTATTCGACGCCGTATTTTAGGTTTTTTTTGAGCCTGTCCCACTGCTGAGCAAAGTCCTCCCCCAATTTGTTTAAAGGTTAGTTAAGTTTTTTAGTTCATGTTTATTACAGTAATAGTTCGTTGAGAATTTTAAGTTTTATGTTTAAAAATAAAAGTATAATTAATTCCACTTTTTATTTTTGTGATGTGATGGGAAATCATCAATTGACTCCTGCCGCTCTGGGTGTAGCGGAAGGGAATGTCAGACTTTTACAGAATAAAACCCATCCGTGCTCCTTGTAGTTAATTCCCTTTAGTAATTCCCTTCAAACAGCTTCGATGAAATTTAAAGTTTCGGTGGCAAAAAAACCTTAAAATTTCATTTTCTATCTACAAATTCTCCAAACACTTTGACCGTTCGAGGAATTTCGTAAACTTTCCTCGCTCTAACATTCCCAAGATTTTTTCGAGCCATAACGTTCTTATAAAGGACAATTTTTACAGGTGTGTCTGATTTACGTCAAAGGCATTTCGGAAGTAAGTATTTTGAGAATTTATCCTTAAACGCCTTTGATCTCGCCTTCGGATTTCGTTCCGCTATCAAGATATAGAGGTATCAAAGGTGACAATGGGTCCCGTAAACTTTTTGGGGCCCTTCTCAAATTTTCATTTGCTCGGATACTGTCAGGAAAGTTTGGAGCTCAAATTCCCTTAATTCGGGGAATTTGAACGTTGGTTGTTGTTATGTTTTTGTAACGAAAAACGAAACGTGTTCGTAACAAGTTAAGAATAAGAGGGTGTTTCTAAAATCGATAGTACATTTATTTTGTGTTATTTTACTTACAATTGCAAGAGAAATTTAGTGGTAAATAATGATAATGATGTTGTTTAAATTTGAATAAAGAATTCGAGATCAAAGAGTCAAATTTCGAATGTTAGTATACAGCGTGTAAGGGACATCGACGCACAAGCGAATACCATGGATCCAGGACATGATTCTGGACGCCCCCGCGTTGGAATTTTTCGTCGGCTTTTTCCTCATTTTTTCATTTTTTTCAGGCGTTTTTTTTACTTTAGACTGTTCATAATCGTTATTCTTACCCAACCCAATGTAATTTTTTATAAAAAAATTGTTAAATCACTACTTTCACTAAAAAAAAGCAATGTAAATAAAACTAGAATTAGGCATCTGCTCAGCTGTTTTGTCGCAAAAGGTCAACGCATCCTGCCTAATAGCAAAACACTAACTAACCCATGTGTGTGTAGCGTCTAACATACCGTCTAGAAAAGACATTTTTAATGTGTGGTCTGTAAACCGATCATAAGCGAGATTAATGACTTCTACAATTTGGTTAATGACATTAAGTGTAGCCTTTTCGTGAAGTTTGCGTTACGATGTCCCTAACACCCTGTATACTCTATGTCGAACATTACAGTGTGTATGTTTCATAGAATCCCATTTGTGGTACGATATGGTGTGTGCAATTGTGTTGACTTTGTAAACAAGGTACCAGATTTCTAATAAGCAAAAACTGGGATGTCTCTTTTCTGAACGTCTAATACAACGTGTATGAGAATAAACAAAAAACCGAAAAAAGATTTCATTTTTCTCATCATGATGAACTTAATTTACATTTTTTCGAGTTATGTCAGTAAGGAGAAACACGGATGGGTTCCGCTCTGAACAGAAGGAGTCATTTGATGGTTTCCCATCCATAAAAAAGGCTGCTTTTCATAACTGTAACCTCACTGCTAATCTAGGGTTGGCTCCAGACATCGTATCCTCAATGACTAACAGTGTCGATACAATTTAAAGTATTTAATTAAAAGCTTGCTTTTTACTATTAATTTATTTAGTTCGTGATCTGAGATTCCTAAACCATTGTTTCATACATTTTATAAAATTCACTACTCGATAGCGTAATTGAGGTAATGAAAATGTTGAACTGTCATTGATTGTGTTGTACGCAATCACGACACGGATTTCTCTGAATTTCCAATCAATACCTACTGCATGAGATTCCAAATGACAGGTATTATGTGTGGCATAATTACACTTAGTGTAAATCCTGCAAATGCCCCGTATTATAAACCTAAGGTTAGCCGGCTAATCTTAAGTTTATGTTCACACTCACCTTTAGCCGTAACATATATATGTTACTAAGGTTGAAAATTCTTTAAAATACTTTTATCTACTAAACTTTATCAGTAAAAAATATGTCTTACAAACCAACGTAAACAGAAACATCTTGCTTCAAACTCAAACAAAAATCGACCAAGCTCGAACACAACACGAAACGAAACTTCGGAAACCTAGAGTG
This sequence comes from Melanchra persicariae, assembly GCA_947386135.1. NCBI lineage: Eukaryota > Metazoa > Arthropoda > Insecta > Lepidoptera > Noctuidae > Melanchra > Melanchra persicariae. The sequence continues at coordinate 4,193,792 of OX376667.1, forward strand.
CATTTAGCAAAACTAAACGGAGTAGCGTTCTGAAGTGTTTCCGAAACTCCTTCAAAGATAGAACAGGGATTCCCAACCTTTTGATGGACCCCAATCACAAAATTACTAAGACACATACTCAGGAAAAATAATAGCTTTAATATTTATAAATATTTGCAGTACTGAAATGGACAAAAGAGTGGTTTTAATTTTGGTGTAAAAGTAATTTTACTCTCATGTTAATTTTAATAAGATGTTTGGTCTTGAATTTTTGTGATTGTAGCGATTGTTTAGAGTTGATGTAGCTAATTTATTTATTTAATCAAACTATATTGTCCTACAGTTGGGCAAAGTCAAAACCTTCCACTCTTTCTGATGTGATGCCTTCTCCGACCATAATCCAGTCCAATCCGACCCAATTCTATTCTCTATTCATCACGATTTTAAGACGACACGCCTGCGTTTCGTAGGCTTATCTTGGCTTCGGCGTCCGACCTCTGGCTCCCACTACGTAGACTCTGGTCCGTCTATCCTTATGCATTTTATGTGACATGACCCACAGAATCCTACTTCAGCCTTTTTTTTCAGGTTGGGAAATTATCAGAGGATGGTAGTATCAGACTCTTACTGACTAAATCCCATCCGTGTTTCTCCTAATGCCCTTTGTGTTTCAGGACTGCGGTGACTCTTTCGAACAAAATCTGCTAATTCCGCTTCAGCCTGATAGCCTAGTTACAACAAATATTTAAAAAAATATGTTTTGCCTGCGAGCCCCAGTTTGAGAAACCCTGCGCTAGAGCATCCTAAGATGTTTGCTTTATCTCGGAAACAATTACTTTTTGCCATCGCCTTTGGATCGTGTCAAGATGTCTGTGAAGGGTTAGTTCGGAATTGAAGAACAACAGCGGTTAGGGTTAGTACTTGAGACTTAATTCGTTTAGATGTTTGAGGGTTGGTTTTGAGAGAGTGATTTGGGTTCGTAATTAAAATGTTATTTAAAATAGAATACGTGGCAATGTGGCTAGTCTTCGAGGAAAGTTTTTGTATGACAGCAACGTGGAGGAGTAGGACTTTGACACCTAAGTATTTTATTTTTATATAGTTATTATATAATTATATATAGGTACTCAATAATGCTATTTATTGCCAATATTTATTTATAATGCGTGCATAATTATAACATTTTAAGCTATAACAATAATTGTCTACTCAGCACACTCACAACGTTGTTCAAAAGGAGACGGAAACCAATGGGCCCAAACGCAAAGAGTTGAGATATGGAAAAAAAAAATAGTTATTATTTTCTTTTTCAAAATACAAAAAAAAATGACACAATTCACAGTCTAGAAGACGAGTTATCTAAAAAACAGTTTAAGTCATGAATAACCTGCAACAATGTTGCTTTCTTAGAAGTTTAATGACGTATTCTTTAGAAAGCTTGATTGCTTTTATTTAAAACTGCAGTTTGGTTGACAGAATATTAATTGTTGTTGATGAACACTGACAAATCATAATGACAGAACTTATTTATGACACGACATATATACCTCCTATATGACAGCGGTTCCGTCTCCTTTGAGCTGCCTACCAAATAGCTTCGTAACAAATCGACACTTCCTACGTAGAGAATCAAAATCATCATCATCATATCAGCCGAAAGACGTCCACTGTTGGACATAGGCCTCCCCCAAGTGTCGCCACAACAACCGGTCCTGTGCATCTCGCATCCATCGGTTACCCGCGACCCTCACCAGGTCATCGGTCCACCTTGTGGGAGGCCTTCCAACGCTGCGTCTTCCGGTACGCGGTCGCCACTCCAAATCTTTTCGGCCCCATCGACCATCTGTTCTGCGAGCAATGTGCCCTGCCCACAGCCACTTCAATTTGGCGATCCTTCGGGCTATGTCGGTAACCTTGGTTCTCTTGCGGATATCATCATTCCTGATTCGATCACGCAAGGAAACCCCGAGCATTGCCCTCTCCATTGCCCTTTGGGTGACTTTAAGCCTTCTGATGAGGCCCATTGTAGAGTATCGTAATCAACAAATTTAGATTTTATACTTTTCTTTATTTTCATACTTCTAAATATGTGAACTAACGTATGCAACTATTAAAATTTCAGTATTTCAAATAGAAAATTTTATTTACGATACTCTACGTAGGAGGTGTCGAAATATACATAGTAAGGTATACTATAAATAATAAGTGAATATTTTTTTATTAAATGACATACGACTTTCATGCTCTTAATGGCCATATCCATTAAAAGCATGTACGCCGTATGACATTTCATACAAACTTTCAAGTCCTTATTCTTCAAAATGAATGAACCGATTTTAACAAAATCTGGTATGCATACGCTAAATATTCAGGTCTAAATAGTTATCAGAAAACATTTTTGAAAAAGATTTCAGAGGGAGACTGAGCGATTTTAAGTTTTCTATAGAAAGTGAAAAATCACTATATTCTTCCCTCTGTACTCTTTTTCGAAAAAAAAATCTGATAACTATTTAGACCTAAATATGTAGCGTACGCGTAACAAGTTTTATTAAAATTGGTTCATTAATTTCGAAAAATAAGGATTTGAAAGTTTGTATGAAAAGCCGTACCGCGTAAACGCTCTTAATTTACCGTATTTACCGTAATATAAATTTAAAAAAAAAATCGTCGGGTACATTAACTTTGGCATTGGCGTATAAGTTTGAGAAAAAATTTTAACCAACAGGAACTCAGTAAGCAAAGTGTGATGTTATGATGTGTTCCTATTTATTAACGAGTTAGGGCCAAAGTTATACCCCAGGGCCAAGTAATCCTGCCAGGGTTGCGGATTTTGTTCGAAAAAGTCAAGGGCCCTGGACAGCAAACTTTTATGAGTATGAGTAGGTACCTACATAGAAGTGAAACTTCTTAATAATATAATAATAGGAATTTAACGTGAGAACGATAAGGGGTTAAAAATTTCTCATATGACGAAAAGTGCCGTGACGGCGTTCTTGAAATGTCCCTCTCAATTTTCGAAAACAAATTGACTCGCCGTCTAAGAACTTTCATTTAAAAAATTATAAAATACTAGCACTTCGCCCGCGACTTCGTCCGCGCGGATTTAGTAGGTACTCCACAAACTTCAACGCCCTATACAGGGGATATATAAAGATTACTTTTGGAAAATTAAGCACAACGATTTTCATTAATTTACATTTATTACATAACCATTTCTACTTATTCTATGGTCTCAGGTTCAACGCTACTGTTCACCCCGTTCACCCGTCAGGAGTTGATTATGCAAAAATTGTTAGGTTCGTACGTAAATTAAAGCAAGCAATAATGTCCTCCCCTAAAAGCTTAATCACCCCTGCTTCACCCCTTATTATGTATGTAGTTTATTTGCGAAAAATCCAAAAATTTGCTATTCTTATTGTTTTATCGAAATCATTTTCAACTTCATCGGACCAAGCATTGATATGATTCTTCCCAGTTCGCTCAAGTCGCGACATTTTTCTTACTCCGATCATGTTTATTACCGTCGTAACTTTTGAACGAAAGGTCCGATTTGAATAATTTAAAGTGTAATTTACACGGAAATAATCAACCTTAATTATCAAACCATTTAAATGGATAAGGATTGATATCATGATACCGAAATCACCATTTTCTCATATCACCAAGGATTTGCTTGAATAATTTGAACAAAAAGCGGTCATGGTGACTTAACCATAATAGTTAGACATATGGTATCGAGACTTTTTTGTAGACATTGATGACCTCTATAAAACTGTAGTACATCACTTTGCTCTATTGTCAATAGATTCCGCAGCGTACGCGATATAAAGATTTTTTCTCACACCTTGGGTTACATTATCGAAGTTTTCATACGGATCCCTAACTTTTTTGAAAATATTCTATAGCCTATGTCCATCATCGATAATGTACAATTCTACTGGTGAAAGAATTTTTCAAATTGGTCTAGTAGTTTCGGAGCCTATTCATTTCAAACAAACAAACAAACAAACAAACAAATTTTTCCTCTTTATAATATTGGTATAGATTAGTACTACCCGTACGCGTTAACTTGGCACCTGACTCGAATTACGTTCTGAAATTTTTATTTAAATTGAGCAATTCGATTTCGGTGAAAACAATATAAACGCAACGGTAACAGTGATGCTAACGCGTTTATATTGTTTTCATCGAAATATATTTTTTCAATTTAAATTAAAACTTCAAAACGTCATTCGAAATGTGTCGATCCAGGTGACAAATTAACGCGTACGGGATATAAGTACTCCTTTCCAGACAAATCGATTCGTTTTTCTCTTGAGCACGCCAAGAAAAGGAACGCTAAGATAAAATTCTCAGAACGCTTTCCTCTATTCTATTCTATGTCATATCCGTATACATTATAGTCTTAAAGGAAGAGTACACATGAATATTTTAAAGAATTCTCTACTTACCATAGACTAAGAACATACAGAAGCGTAAAGTTATAGAGTAGACTGAGCACTACACTCACTAGATAGGGATGTTTCCTGATGATAGAAAAATAAAAATTCGATTTGGTAGTATGTTTTTCAACGTATTAATTATTGAATTTATTCTCAAACAGTCTTTCATTTCTAACATTTTATAAGTAGGTCACAGGATCAGCCCTGTGGTGCTACAAGTGCTAAAGTATTATAGATAGGTACGTATTTTTTTCCTTTTCAAATCAATAAAAATACAAAGATAAAACGCATGAAAATTCAGAAGTTGGAACTGATTACTTCATGTTTGGTCAAAAGTGTACCCGCGCATGACGTCACGCGACAACGTATTGTATCATTGAAAAAAATCGTTTTTATTTTTTTTAATTTATTGTTTGTATTGTAACTGGCGCAATAAATAGTTTTACTCAGAAAAATAACCTACGCTCTGTAGAAAGAGACAAAACTTATGCGGTATTTTGGAGGTATGGGGACAGAAGTAAAGTCCCGCATACCTTCGTTGAAAAGGGAGGATCCTCCGACCAGACGGATGTTGTGTCTGTTGTACATGTTCTAATCGCATGGTAAACTCTGATATCGCGATTAAAGATTTTGTCAAGTTAGTTCGCAGCTGTCGAAATAGATGGCACTGCGAGTCTCATTTGTTGTTATTGATTTTGATACGTTGATTTTTTGCGGCGGCATTAATACCGCTACAGTATCTCTTCACATTTCTGCTGCTTCTTCGTACTCACTTCATACTTGGATAGGGAAAGCTCGATGCGTAATCAACCGTGCAATGCTAAACAGATTGTGCACTGAGAGATTTGTTGCCATGTATGACGTGGAGCGGCGCCTTAATTTTATTTGAACACAATCAAAACGGGGTTTTTTCAAATGACGTTCATCGCGGCGTCAGGTGCGATCACCTGTCAAAAATGACACCTGTCAAAAATGCTCAATTTTTCCAACTTTCAGTTAAACTGACGTGACGTGAACGTCATGTTTGCGTAAAAGTTACGTTTACAAAGAAGACGACCGCTAGCCTAAAGCGGCGCCAACTGGTAGCATGATTGTAATTTTTTGTACTGGAATGTCGCTTCTGCGATGTTTTTCTTATTCCATGCACTTACCTAGAGCTGTTTCCTTCGGGTTCATGGACTCGAATCTGTAAAGAACAAAAGAGGTTTTTATTTTCTGTTTAAAGTAGGCAAGATAAAAACTTATTGTCATGTAAACGTTCAAGACCCATTTGACCTGTTTGCCGGTCAAATAGGTCTTGACCGGTCGCTTTATTGAAAACTACGTGTGCCTAAGGATCCATTAGTAGAAATTACCAAAATCTTAAACAAAACACACACCTTTCTCCCATTTTTTAATCTTACATACTATAGATTAGTTAGTATAATCTATTTTAAGTTTCTTAATCTATTTATACACACTGTGACATCTCTCATCCGACTCTCCTGTCGCTCTTCTGCTGGCAATAAGCAGCACCTTTGTGTTCTTCAATCTGAATTTATTCTTTTCTCTTTTGAGAGTTTTGTGTGTACTATCTATCATCATCTGCCTAGCCTTTTCCCAACTATATTGGGGTCGGCTCCCAATCAAACCGGATTCAGCTGAATACCAGTATTTTACGAGGAGCGGCTGCCTACCAGACCTCTATAACTCATTACTGGGTAACACGGTACTTCTTGGCAACTATTAATAACTTTTTTTTTTACGATAATCATAACCATTAGCCTGGAGGTTGACTGGTAGAAAATGATTCAATTGGAGAAGTTGTTTTTTTATTATTAGTGATAGGCATGCGCTTGACAGCTATCATACCAATGACGAATAAAATAGACCACCAGCGAAAACCAAAACAAACTCCTAGATAAACTCCCCCTTGTGCAAATATTTTTCTCTCTAATAGTGCTAAGTAGACTTTCGTGTAGTGTAAATGCGCTCAGTAAAATAGAATTTTCTCAGTGAAAATGCTATTTGTGCAGGTAGTCAAATAAATCTGGATTATGACCAGTGAGCTTCGAGGTTTAGTCTGCAGCGTCCGATAAATTAGGGTCAAGCTTTCTCTTGGATTCCAGATTAATAATGGTGGTTGTTTTGCTGTATCTCGGGTTTAATATAGTGGTTTTTAGGGTTCCGTACCCAAAGGGTAAACACGGGACCCTATTACCAAGACTCCGCTGTCCGTCTGTCTGTCTGTCACCAGGCTGTATCTCATGAACCGTGATAGCTAGACAGTTGAAATTTTCACAGATGATGTATTTCTGTTGCGCTATAACAAAAAATACTGAAAACAGAATAAAATAATTATTGAAGTGGCCCCACTTCAATAATTATTTTATTCTGTTTTCAGGATTTTTTCCTATACATCAAACGTGATTTTTTTTGCCGTTTTAATAGATAATGGTACGGAACCCTCCGTGCGCGAGTCCGACTCGCACTTGGCCGGTTTTTTAATTAAGTGTGTCAATAAATTTAGATGGGTCAATGACCGTTTTTCCACATTTATTTGGCGCCTACAATATTCCATACCAACCCGGATTAGCCAGAAACCGGGACAGCTTTACGTCATTATTTCTGTTTTTGAAATTAAGTGTGACAGTAAATTTAGGCGGGTCAATGACCGTTATTCCACATTTATTTGGCGCCTAATATATTCCATACCAACTCGGATTAGCCAGAAGCCGGTAAAATCCGTCAATTTAATTGATTAAAAATGTCGGATATCGTTAGTGCGGTGCATAGGTAACGTGCAACGATTTATGTGACGGCTACAAACCGTGTCCGAACGAAATTGTATTACAATAGATAGGAAACCTATGAGTTTTATTGGAATTGTTATATTGAAACGATTTTTAATTTCGTTGAAAAGGCACAGTAGATCAGTTTTATATTATTCATTGAATAAAAAAACCGAATAAGTGCAACTGTAACTCGAAAGAAAGAAAAAGTATTCATTGAAAGAGAATTGAATCGGAAGGTATTTTCACGGATTCGGATCGGATGCAGGGCCTAAACCACCAACTCTTAAAGCAGTATTACTCCAGTAGGAAAGAGACGGAGCTATACGTCCTGTATAGCTCCGTCTCTTTCCCACTGGAAGTAATATTGACGTAATACTGCTTTAAGAGTTGGTGGTTAGGACCCAGAGTGTAACCGCTCTAACCGCTCTCTGAGACATTTGCACTTAAGACTGACTCTCACACTCAGCCGGTTTTTCATTTGGTGACCCTGCACTTGGGTATCATTAGTGCCCATTGTCCGTTTGATAAAAAAAAAAACAATAACTATAAGTTGCATGTTTTTTTTAAGAATTATTTCTAGACGTCGGGAGAACTTTCTCCCAAAGAAGATAATTGCTTTGGTCAATCTGTATCGAATGTCAAAGATCTACAAGTTACAGCCGGGACCAGCAGCCTTCGTGTTCTCCGAGGCACGGAGGCACCACGGTATATTAAATCGGTCACCCATCCACAGACCGATCTCGGCCAACGTTGCTTAACGTTAAAGACCGGCCCGTGCGGCTATTATTATTTAGCCTCAAACCTAGAATTTACGGACTTTAAATACTATTATTTTATCCCTGCTATTTTAACAATAAATATACAACGTGTAACAGAATAAACGCAATACCTCTTAAGGGGTCATTGTACTCATCATAATGAACAATTTTTACAATGGCACCAACCCCGAAATCGCGAAACGAAAAAAAAAATCAGCTGTTCAGTACATTTTGTCAAGATGCGCGCACAAAAATGTATGGGGCAGTCGATTTTTATGTCGCTATTTCAGTTGGTCCTATAATGAAATTTGTTCATTATGATGACTACAATAACCCCTTAAGAGGTATTGCGTTTATTCTGTTACACGTTGTATACTTTTAAACAAGTTGAAATATACGACGAACACTGAAATGCGATGTAAAATATAGTTATTACAATTGGAAACAAACAGAAACGCTGTCTTTTGCGATCACACTGAACACAATTTATGTGCCTTCTTTAAAGTATGAACTTTAGAGGCTGCGTGTTACAACGAAGTGTAACCATTTTGAACCGACTTCGAAAAGGAGAAGGTGAATGAAATTGCTTGACGGAATCTAATATTTCCTGATGGCTAAAGCTGAAAAGGTTTCTTCTTAGCAAGCTTGCTCCACCATCGACCACATCAAAAATTTCTATCAGGCGAGATTGTGGTCAAATGAAAGTATATCAATACTAAAAATAGAGAATAATGCGATTTTAATAATAGGAAATATGCATGCAATTCTTTTATTTGCAAAATTAAATACTTATTAGCTCTTCTTCCACACACCATAGTGTCAGAGTTTCTAAACCGCCTCAAGGGCCTCTGACATGGTTTGACGACCGCCATTTGACGGCTGGGACCACCGGCTTATACGTGCCTTCCGAAGCACGGAATCATCTTCATTAGCTCTAGAAAGCACTTATGAAATAATATTTAAAATACCTTTATCGACAATGAAGTTATAAAGCTGCAAAATTGACTATTAGAAAGAGAAGTCCGAAACCAACTCTGATGTCAAATACCATGACACTTAGAGCGGATTTCACCAATGAAACTGAACGCGATCAGTACATCTAAACTGCGTTCAAGAGCTGTCAGTGTCAATATTCCACAGAAAAATAATGACACTGACAGCTCATAAACTTGGTTTATTCGCTGATCGCATGCAGTTTCTTTGGTGAAATTGGCCCTTAGATAGCTGCCATAGAAAACAGTGTTTTCGCGAGAGGGACAGATATATTTGTCGCTTGTTTTTTTATCAATTTTGATTATATTTTCCCTGCTATTACAAAATTTTTGGATAATTTTAGATTGTGCTGTGTAGGTAGATAATATTCTTTTTATCATGCATATTCCCTATTACACAATTTGGGTGCAGGATACACCACGGTGTAACGGCACTTGCACCGTTCTTATAACTTGGCTCGAGCTGAAGCGAAACGTAAACATATCGGGACAGTAAACATGTGCCACCGTGTCAGTTGGTTTTCGATTCCAACGAATATTCGTTTTAAATCGATCCCTGTAATCAAATACTGATAGGTTATCGAGTTTTCGGGTATCAGTGAATGTGGGTTAGATCGATAAAGTCATTGTAAAGCGAATGTTTTAATCACCATAATAAGAATTGACAACTGATTCAAAATAATAATGTTCTCTGCACTGTTGTACGCGTTGTGTGAATTCTCTGCTGGAGTTTGCGTTTCTGATAGCTCTGTACCTACAGGTAATGTAGATTTTTTATTGATGAGAAATCATCAAATGACTTCTTCCGTTCTGAAATCATCAAATGAAAAAAAAAACAAAAGTAAGTAATAGATTTTAATTTCAAAATAATTTCTTAAACCTCTGTAAAAATGACGTGGAACACGGATGGGTTTTAGCCAGTAAGAGTCTGGCACTCCCTTCCGCTCCACGTAGAACGGAAGAAGTCATTTGATGATTTCCCATCAATTGAGAAATTATTTTGAAATGAAAATCTAGGAAAAAGGTTCAATCTAGTGCTGACAGTACTAGATTAAAAATAATTTCAAACCTCTGTAAAACCGACTGTCGGCTACAACTCATGTTACACTATGGCCATCCAACACTTAAGTGACAAATGCACTGTTTGGGCAGGTCCACTCAAATATTTGTGATACTTTCCTCAAAAGTCCACCTCAGACCATTGATCAATTATTGATCCATTGAACTCTGAGTTTGTCTTGATGTTTCTTCTCAAGGTGTTCAGCTTGAAAACACCGGCCTCAACTAGTTTAAAGTGACCATGAAAGTGTTTTGTTCAAATTTACAAAAAAAATATCATCATTTATCATTTAACAGCGCCCACCTTAGTCACCGCGTATTCGCTCAAGACCAGCACGTAATATACAGGGTGTTTCGGAAGTAGGTGATATTAGAATAGATATAGAATCTATATATGATATCAATGGAAACTCATCTGCGCCCAGCTTTATTACAAGGAATTTGCTCTAGACGTGCACTAATTGTATTGTATTGTATTGTAATTCGGGCTGGTTTCCACAACTCCAAGACTAAGCGCGTATTTTGCGTACTGGCGGGACAAATGTTTCATTCAATCCACCCCAGCTCCCCAAGGAAGCCCAGCAACGCCTTGGTGTTACTAAGAACTCACAGTGGGTACCTGGGTTTCCGAAGTACTTAGCCCTGTAATCGGCGACTACCGGGCAGCTTAGAAGCAGATGTGCTGCTGTCTCATCCTCCTCCATGCAGGCTCTGCAGAGTGGGCTGTCAGTGACTCCTATGACATAGAAGTGTTTATTAAAAGACCCGCGGTCAGTTGTGATGGCTGTGAATATACGCAACTGTTGTTTAGTCAGTCTTACGGCTTGTTTCGTGAAACGGCCATCAATAGAGGGAAGTGCCTCTTTGGCCTGCCTACACTCACCATGCGTAGAAGACGAGCACTACATGTACAGTTAGATTCAGAAGTGGGTGGATATGTCGCAGCCAACTAGCTTAATTAGCCGGTTCATTAAAAGTCTAGCCTTTTCATTGAACTGCGCCGTTTAATTAGCGACATAAGTCACCTGGGCAAAACAATTAAACGATATTGAACAAAAGATGTCACTTAGGTCACTGAAAAATCGGCGCAATTAAATAAAAAGGCTAGGCAACCAATTAAACGGCTGATTAAGCTAATTGGCTGGGACAGTTACATTAAGTTCTATACAACGTGACACAAAATAAATACAATACCTGAAAAGGGGTAATTAATATAATAGTATAATGGAACTTTTAATTTACAATGAAAGTTTTAATGAAAACTGGTTTAGTAACAAGCCAGCAGCGTTTTCATTTTTTATTAAGTATTTTTTTTTATTTTTTTTTTATTTATGAATGAGCTAGCTCTTGACCTCGATCACGCCTGATGGAAAGCGATAGATGAGGTCCATGATGAAGCGAGCGTGCCCAGAAGATGCCTTGAGGCACTAGTACTCCCACGCGTCGACGAAACACAGCAGGCTGCTTGACGCCGAACTCCGGTGGGAGGGTGGTCGCGAACCAGGCGGGTGTTAGCCCTACCACCGCAAGGGAAGGATTGGCCAGTCTTATAAGGTGTTAGGTGAGACTGTCCAGGATCCGCCGAGCGCTCGGTTCAGTTGAGTGTCAGATGGAACAAATTGCGCTACACGAGGAGGCTCCTTCATGCATCCCAAAAAGTATGTTATAGTTGTTTTTACAATAATAATTGTTCAATCCCGGGAACCCGGCATTAGGTACTTAATTATTCAGAAAGGAATGTCCATATTATTCTTTCACGGGAAGAAGTTTAGTTATATTAGGGCCCGATCATCCGATCTCACTGATCATAATGAACTACTTTTAATCCCCTAAACCCAAAAGCGCGAAAACAAATCAGCTGTTCGGTACATTTTGTCGAGTTACGTTACATTTTGATAACGCAATTCAGATTATAAACGTTGTAGGAAGTTCCTATATGTGACGGTTTTCATGTCGTTACGTCACTGAGATTATCTCGTCATGGGAGAATGTGTCTGTTTTTGCATTTGCAGAACCCAACCCTACCAGCCTAAACCTGAGTTTTGATGAATTATAGCATAGAGGTGGTTTGCAGTTTGAAGATGGACTTACGGGCAAAGCCACTGGCAGAGGCTTGTATAGTAGAAAAAAAGGTTTATAAAAATTAAAACAATGTATTGTTTGACCGTAAATTAAGTATAATATATTTTTTAATAATAATAATATCATGATCACAAAAACAATGCCAAGTCTTAAGAGTTTCCCCACCAACCGTGTCTCCACGTTGCCGTCGTGGTGGGGCTTGCGTGTCTCAGTGATCTTGGGGGCTTTGCCGGTAGAGCCACTCATGCCGGAAGGTCCCAAGTGAGAGACCAGACCAAGAGAGACACAAGAGGGGCATTCCGTTCGGAGACTTGAGCAGTGTTCGGGTCCTCGGACGGTGTGCGTCTCATTGGCTTGCTCGCTGCTCTCTGGTACGCGTCTGATCATCAGACGTGACTGTGAGGGCAGCAAGCAAGCAGTGAGAGAGGGAGAGAGGAGGGGAGACAGGGACCGCACCCTTTTAAAGGAACTTATGGACAGTCTTGAAAGAGAAGATATACCCCAGGGCGGTCCGGACTGCACAGCAGTCCGGGAATCCGCCACGCCTCGTGCGTCAAGCCCCTCGTATTCTGGGGGGGGCAACAAGGCTGTCCACACTCCGATTGCCGATGGCAACAAGGGCCGAGGAGGCCCCCGATCCGGAACATCCTTCGCGGAATTGATCGGCTTCAATTTTAGCTCGCCCGACAGAGTGTCGGTCGGGCGGAGCGCGGGTAGAGGCGCGCTAGTTTGGAGGCTTGCCTGAGCGTCACGCGGGTGCAGAGTCGGAGTCCGAGTTGGACTCCGACGACCTGGTGACCGTCAGCTCAGCAAGCTCTGGACCCGAGGGGGCGGAGGCTGCTGCGGAGGACTCCAGGTCCTTCCACAAGCGGCCCAGACCGGAGGACGACCGGGCGTCGTCCTGCAGCGAGGAGGTGGCCTCGGCCCGAAAAATCCCCACCAGTAGGCGGGGTAAGGGCCGAGAGGGAGGCAAGGGGAGATTGCCCGCCTCCAAGGTGGCTGGCCAGCGAGCCGAGGAGCTCGTCGCTGACGGACGACCCCCCGGAGAGGGCGGTCGCAGGGCTCCTGGTTCGGAGTCCTCCGGCGGTGAGCCGGATGACTCCGGACAGGAGTGGGTTCGGAGGGCCGGGTTTGCGGAGGTGGTGGAGGCCGCGCTTCGCGATGTGGCCTTGAAGAGGAAACTTTCCTCAAAGAACAAGGCCATAAGCGAGGCGATGGCCTCCATCCTCCATCTCCAGGAGATGGCTGCCTTCCAGGCGCGGTTCTCCGTCCTGGAGGGCATCGTCCTGCACCCCCCGCTAGCGAGCTTGGCGGCGAGTGGGCAGGCCCCCCAGGCCAGAAAAAGGCGTCGTATGCGGCCGCCGTGGCTGCCACACCGGGGTCGTCCGGCCAGGACAAAGGGTCCAGGCCGGCACCCGCGAAGCCGGTGCCGGGAAAACCGGACCTGGCCCCGGGAAGGGAGAGGAGGTGTGGGGTTGCTGCGCGGACGGCGAAGGCTCCTGCGCCGTCTGTGCAGCAGCTCCCCCCGGCTTCCTCGCCTTCAGATCCTCCCCCGGCTCAAGCCGAATGGCAAGTGGCCGGGGAGAAGAAGAAGGCGGGCAAGGCAGCCAGGGCGGCCAAGAGGCGGGAGAGGAAGCAGCGGCAGAAGGCGCGAAGCGTCGCGGCTGCGCTCCGCCCCCCGAAAACCGTGGCTGTAGTTCTGACACTGCAGCCGGACGCGGCGAAGAGGGGCGTGACGTACGCGGACGTGCTCACCAAGGCGAAGGAGGCGGTGAACCTTGGTGAGCTAGGCATCGTAGGGGCCTCTGGCTCAGGGTCACCATGACTGGGGCCCGGATGCTGGAGATCCCCGGGGCAGCCAGCGGCCCAACCGCGGACGCTCTAGCCGAAAGGCTCAGGGCGTCCCTAAGCGCGGACGATGCCCGAGTGTCCAGGCCCACCAAGTGCATTGACATGCGCATCTTGGGCCTGGACGACTCCGTCACGGGGGCGGAGGTGGTGGCCGCCGTCGTTAGGACGGGGGGGTGCTCAGCAGAGGAGGTGAAGGCGGGCACCCTACGGCTTGACAACACGGGCATGCGAACCATTGTGGTGAGCTGCCCCGTGTCGGCGGCCAAGACCATATCGGAGGGCCGAAGGTTTTTGGTGGGTTGGGTTTCCGCGCAGGTCAAACTGCTGGAACCCCGACCTCTGAGGTGCTTCCGGTGCCAGGTGGACCACCATGTGGGAGCTCAATGCACCTCGGAGGTGGACCACAGCGGTCTATGTTTTCGCTGCGGTCAGCCTGGTCACAGGGCACCTGCGACGCCGCGACGCACTGCGTAGTCTGTGCGGCAGCTGGCAAGCCGGCCGACCACTGGGCTGGGGATAGGGCCTGCGCCCCACCCGCCAAAGCCGGAAACAGGAGGAAGCCCTCCTGCCGCCATTGCCGGTTCCACTGCGGCTGCTACTACTGCAGCAGCCGCAGTAGAGCCCCTACAAAGGGCCCCGGAGGGGGCTGAAATGGAGTGCCAGTAATGGCCCCATTTCACCCCCTCCTGTTGAACGTCAGCCACTGCGCCGCCCAGGAACTGATGCTCCTGAGCATGGCGCAGTGACTGACGCCTGTGGACGGCGAGCAATGGGTAGCTCGCCGTCCGATCAGAACAGGCCCGGGTTGACGGCGCGCAGTGTTCGCGCGCGCGCCAAGCCAGCAGTCGTCAGCATGGGTCGGGGCCCGTTAGGGCCAGAGCCTACCAGGGTTGCGGATTTGTTCGAAAGAGTTACCGCGGCCCTGGAACGTAAAAGGCACTACGAGGAGCATGGGTGGGTTTTAGTCAGTAGAAGTCTGACACTCCCTGCCGCTCCACCCAGAGCGGGAGGGGTCATTTGATGATTTCCCATCCTAAAAAAAAAAAAAAGTTTTAGACTGATTCATAGAGATAGTGGGACTTAAAATAATTTGAAAACCCATCGATTTAAATAGCAAAAATAAGGACGTCCGAACGTTTGCTTATACGCATTCATCATATAAGAAACAAGGCACTTTTAATTTTGATGTTTGCTTCGGTATTTCGGTTTAATCTTAAAATCAAAGTCAAATCATTTATTTCAAATAAACCATTCACAGGTACTTTTGAATTCTCAATAGCAAATAGCTTCATGTTTTTGACTGACTGGTCAAAAACATGAAGCTATTTGCAGGTTTCAAAGTGTAGATCTCTATGGAGAAAAACGTGCAAGAAACTCTATAAGTATAAAATATTGAAATAAGCCAGTGACAGCTAAGAGATGACCAGTCGCCACCGATGGCGCCCGTTCACGAACATGACGCGTGCATCAGCATCATTCAGCTCAACCATTTGGAAGGGAACTGAATGATTCTATACACGCGCCACCATCAGCGAGACATTCGAGCGAGCATGACACACCCTCAAGTGCCCCTGTACATTCATGTCAAACAAAGAAACCATCTATTATCATAATATGCTCCATGGTCCTCACATTTACAGGATTTTAAAATAAAAAAATGCTTCTACTTTATATAAAACTATGAACATCAATTTTTAAAAACAGAAAAAGAAAAGTTGTATTCATAACATAATATAAGAAAAGTAAAAAAATATTATTAGACACAAAAGGGGAGCATCTCTTCCAAATATAAAAACCTAACTAGAGGAACCTTTTCTACAGAATTGTTAAACTTGACAAAAATAATAAAGTCTTTGAAGCTAATAATATAATCTATGCATTACAACAAGCCGTTAACAACTAAATTATTAAAAAATTATGAACTTTCGGCAAAGAGTATCTAATTCGGAATTAAATTTAATCGTTAATAATGAAAAAAATTAAGAAGTTGCAAATACAAAATTTTTAGGCACAATCAACAATCAACTGAATTGGAAACAACATACTTCAATGTTAACTAAAAAAATTGTAAGTTCGCTTTCGCTTTGTACAAAGTAAAGAATGTAGTCAATCAAGCAGCGGCAGTCACTGCATACTATGGATATGTCGATTCTTTACTACGCTATGGAGTCATGTTTTGGGGTAACTCCTGCAATAAGGACATGGTGTTCAAAAAAAGAGACTACATTAGAGCTATTACAGGTATAAAAATAATAGCTGCAAACCTTATTGTGTATTGTTAAAAATGATGACTTTACCTTGCTTGTACATATTTGAGACTGCTTCATTTGTTAAAAAGAACATGCATCTATTTCGAAAAGCATCTGAACAACGCTACAAAATAATTAGACAAGAATATAGACATGAACTATGCATTCGACCATCAAAGACCGCCATGATGCACAAAGGTATACTTTGTATAGCCCCAAAAATATTTAATAAATTACCAAATGATATTAAGCACTTAAATATTCATCAATTTAAGAGTAAATTAAGACATCTATTATTAGAGAAATGTAGTTATAATATTGACTTTTTCCTTTATGATAAATTGTAAGCTATTCGACATTGATTGTAGTTAATTTTGACATTACATTATTATTTATAATATAATAGTTCCGCTCTCTGTTCCGCTACCTTCATAGTAAGTTACTTGACATTTATATTTATTTAATTTTGACATTGCGTTATTATTCTAATTTCCATTCATTGAATTATGTTGTGTTTTGTTATAACTATCGTATTTTAATATGTTGATTAATTCCTATTTATAATAATTACTAATTACGAGAAAGAGTGTACACCTTTACAGTAGATTTATGAGGGACTAATTAATTTATTATTAAGATCTCATGTAAAATGTACCAAAAATCACACCAATAAATGAATTGAATTGAATAGAATTGAATAATATATAGATGTAGACTCAATTTCTGCAGCTCGTCCCCATAATAAGATACCGTAAGATATGATACTATGAAAGTAACTAAAGTAAACCAGCCTCGCGGTTTCTGTATCAGTAAATTGACGGATTTTTCTGACAGCATATGCTGCTGAACTTAGCCGTCCCGAAAGAGATGTTAAATGAGGACCCCATTGCAGCCTTGAGTTGACTCAAGGCTACAATGGGATGGATGCGTGATGCCCAGAAAACCGTGTTTTCGACGAATTCAAATTTCTCGTTGTTCAATACTATGTTGCAATTATTACTTTAATAATAATAATATCTTAGGACAACCAACACACCGCCATCTGATCCCAAACTAGGCAGAGCCTGTACTATGGCAACCAGACAACTAATAAACATACT
The DNA here is from genome assembly GCA_947386135.1 of Melanchra persicariae. NCBI lineage: Eukaryota > Metazoa > Arthropoda > Insecta > Lepidoptera > Noctuidae > Melanchra > Melanchra persicariae. The sequence goes on from OX376667.1 coordinate 4,211,078, forward strand.
TATATATTTAAATGATAAATGATAAATGATATTTATTTTGTAAGTAGGTTAAACATAACACTTTTACACGTCAAAAAAAATTTCTAAATACATACATTATAGATAAATTACACACCCAGATACAGAACAAATAATCGTACTCATCGCACAAAGATTTACCCTGTGTGGGAATTGAACCCACGACCTCCGTTCTAGCAGTCAGGGTCACTAACCACTAGACCAACAGGCCACTAAACTTAAAATTACTTTTGACTTTCGGTAAAGCAAATCTGATTCACTTAGTCTTCTTCTCATTAAGTACTAAATTATTAGTAGTGGACTAGTTTTGGACCTGCTGTAGGGCATTATTTACGTCGTCGAGATTTGTAGAAAGTTTATCTATGTTAAAAATTAAGAATGTATCGTCAGCAAATAACACCATTGTTTTGAAAGATGGAGTAGATCATTTATCACTATATAGTATAAAACAAAGTCGCTGTCGCTGTCTGTCCGTCCCTATGTATGCTTAAATCTTTAAAACTACGAAACGGATTTTGAAGCGGTTTTTTTAGTAGATAGAGTAATTCAAGAGGACGGTTTATATGTATAATACATACATAATATTGTAGCGAAACACTGATAAATTTAGAGGTTTCTAATGTGATGTCGTAAATAAAAATATTTTTTTGCGCTTACATTGCAAACGCTGGCTGAACCCCACGAGATAAATCAAAATAATTTACTACAGTATTGTACACCTCAAAAAGGTCAACAAAAAAGTCTCCGATGGTATATGTCTCTCTCTTAAGGCTTAACCCACAATTACCATTTTTATCCTTTACATTTTACAAGAAAAATTGGCTTATTTACGAAGTGATTTTAAGCAATACAGCATTAATCCTTATCCAATAAAGTATTGTCCACATTATCCATTTAATATAGATCAATATGGCTCTGCACAGCATTTATTTTAAGTGAATATTTCCGAAGATATTACAGATTTAAAATGCAGGGACATAGCGATGCGGCGGTACCGGCCCGGCCGGTGGCGGGTTGTATTGTCAAATGACAAAAAAGCTGTAAACGTTGTTTATAAGGACATTCTGTAGTAGGTATATTTAGTATCAGCACCACCCGTGCGAAGCCAGGGCGGGTCGCTAGTGTATACTAAAAGAGGAAAGGACCCAATATTGAGCCTGTTGTGGTACCCCATTTTGACTTTTAAATCCCTTGATTTAACACCATTTATTTAAACTTGCTGCTATCTGTCATTTAAATAAGACTTCACTAAACTGAGTGTAAGTTAACCTAGTCCGTAATGTTCTAGCTTTAGGAGCAAGGTTTCGTGATTTACGCAGTCAAATGCTTTGGAGAGGTCACAAAAGATTCCAATTGCATCTTGCGCCTGTTTCCACGTTATATAAATGTGTTTTAACAACGTGACACCAGCGTCAGTCGTACAGCGACCTTTGGTAAAACCATACTGTTGATCGTGTAAGATTCTATTGATGTTAAAATGAATGAGCATTTGATTGAACATTACTTTTTCAAACGATTTGCTGAAAACCGGCAGTATGGAAACAGGTCTAAAAATTAGTGTCTTTACTGTCACCGGATTTCAATCTGTTTCAATCTGGATAGTCAACTGATACTTTTCTGATCGAAACAAGGAAGTGTATCGTGAATATCGTACGTCAAGTACAATATTTTGAGTTATCTGTCTCAAACAAGAGATGTTTCAGGATATGTTCATAGCTTGAACTTTACGACGCTTCATTTCCAAAGACATCGAATGTTTTTTTTATAAATTGTTGTTTGAGGGATTTATTTCTTTAGTAGGATCTATCTGAAAAGTTTGACTATCCAGAGCTGAACAGATTTCTCACTACTTGCAGTTTATGGTCTTGAGGCAGAAAATTTTAAAAAAAATTAAAACGCCCATAATATTCCAAAACCACCCAAAATGAACCCCAAGTTTTTTGGGTCAAAATCGTTGCAAATCAGCTCTCCATTAAATCCATTCTAAGAAACGCACTTAAATATCAATCAACCTTTAAGTGTAAACAAAAAAGTGGGACTTGAGAGGTTAAACAAAACGTAACAGAATAAACGCTATACCTCTTAAGGAGTCATTGAACTCATCGTAATGAACAACTTTTACTATGGAACCAAACCCGAAACCGCGTAAAAAAATCAGCTCTTCAGTACATTTTGTCGAATCAAAAATGTATGTGGCAGTCGATTTTTTTGCGATTTCCGTATTGTTCCCAAAGTAAAAGTTGTTCATAATGATGCGTACAATACCCGCTAAGAGGTATTGCGTTTATTCTGTTACACGTTGCATAGATACAAATAACATAATGACGTTTTGCTATCTGTAACATAGGCACACTTTCATAGTAACATAGACTTTCAATTTAAAACAAAAATCACAAGAATAATAAAATTGACTTCTGACATTAAAGATGATGTTATTCATAGTTTGTAGTCATTTAATTAATACGGTTTGTGTTTTCCTGAATGAGCCATGGAATGAACTAAACAACTCTTTTATTGATTATGCTTGGTTTTTTTTCAACACTTTTACATGTTTTTTTAAGCCTTAGAAACCAATAAGTTGGTAAGTGCATGTTTAAAAATACAGACTGTACATTCTTATTCATCTATTTTAGCTCTTAAGTTCAATATAAGGCTGGTGTCCCATAGAAACCACCAAAAACAATTAAATTAGTGACCTTTTCAATGCCAAAGTATGCGAACGGTCTGTCCGCTTGGAACTGTTCGACTCTCTTGTTGCTAACATCTTCAGTGGTTGCTGTAGCTGCTTTTATTCCCTCCTCGGTAACGTCAATTTCAGCGATATGTATTGCGTTAGAAACATACCCAGGTTTTCTTGACATATGCGGTAACTCAGCCCGTGAATCGTCAAATAGATTTGTAACAGCCATACGGTCTCTCAATATCTTCAGGAGATTAATATCCGTTTTGATTTTAAACCGAGGTATGGAGCAGTCGAGTACATAGTCTGAATCTTCTTTGGATACTCTTAATTTTTCAAACAAAGTGTCGAGATGGACTGTTTCAAAGTTGTTAAACATTTTTTCTATGGAAACTCCTGGGTTTGGTAGCATGATAAGCATATACAGCTTGTTCTCGTTACCGTATGACATTTCAATAACTTTGGCTTGCAACTCAGGAATATTGGAGAATGGAAAAGTATGTCTGTTGTACATCATGTTGACGTCTCCAGTCTTCTGTCCTTTGGAGTCATAGAAAGGCATCTTCGCTGTTGAAGATGCATCGAAGGGTACGGTCCACTGTTCCTTGAAGTACAGAGCACTTGTCAACACCAGCGATCTATCTTGTAAGTCTCCAGGGTGAACCAAGTTAGTAATTTTTCCATGAGTAAAGTTTGCGATGTATCTGTTAAGAAGATTTGCTGATTTCTTATTTTTTTTGAAGTCTACTTTTATCATTTGCGTCCGATAGTGATCTATGGCGATATCTTGGAATTCTTGGACCGGGAAGATATCTTTGTCAACTAAAATAGCGTTGAATATTGATAGATTTCCCGTGTCTGTACTGACATGTTGCCGTGTGATGTTTCTGAAACATTTTCGTGTACCATCCCGGTCTTTTTCTTTTAGCCGGAGCAGAAAATTAATCTCTTTTGATGTCGCATCGGCTGCGCCATCAGCGATCACAGCTAGAACGCCCCACACATTGATAGGCGACATGATAAAATTCTTCCCAGCTCGCAATAATTGCGACGTATGGTACAATATTTCGATAGAAAAGTTTCCTATCTTCTCCACCAATAAATTTTGGTATTTCGTTGTGTCTTCAATGGAATCCTGCACTGGGGGTTTATTTACATTTTGTCCGTAACACAATGCCACACACAAAACTAATATCACTATTTTCTGCATAATGTTTGTCAAGTTTCACTATTTCGATATCACTTTTGTGATTATTAAATCAGAAAAAATAGTAGAGGAACAAAAAAACAGTTTTGCTTGAACTTTATTAACACCCTGTTAACACTGGAATCTGGTACATGTAAGACGCATAAAAGTAGTCGATGTGGCCACTCTTAAGAGACCACTTTCGATATTATGACTTTAAACACGCGTTAGACGTCGTTTATTTCTGATGTCTTTATTGGCAGTAGCATTATATACCAGGCTAGTTATACGAAATAAGAATGACTACTGACTGAACGGTAAACCAGTTAGCGAGATGTTTTTATAGAGCGATCTAATGAAACCGGCTTTATAAGGATGCTGTATTAGCAAACGTTTTACACATCAAATGATTACAATAGATATATTTGACTACAATTAAAACCTAAATGAACTAAATACAAACAGTGTTTCGTACAAACTTTCGAGTCCTTATTCTTGGAAATAAATGATCCGGTTTTAATTAAACTTGTGCACCAAGTTTTATTTAAACCGAATAATTTATTTACAAATCTCTATACAAATGTATGAATTATAAATGTCTGTTTGTTAAAGTTTATTAGCAAATACATAACGCGCGAGTAGAGTTGACCCTCAGATATTATTCTGGAATGAAAATTAATTACTAAAAATTTTTCATTTAGTAATTGATTTTCATTCCAGAATAATCTTTGCAACCTCTGAGGCCTTGGACAAAGGGCCAGTCTATCAGACAATGTAATAAATTAGGAATTAATCACGTGACATTTTCACGCCACATAGCATCTGTCAGCTCCATACATTTTTGACTTTTTGACGATCGCCTTCGCTACGCTACCACCGACAGAATGTCACTTACTTGTCTGAAAAAACAAGTGCCCGCTACCCAACCGCGTCCTCCATCCCGCTCGCTGCCACCTTTGTCACTGCGCTTTTATTTTGGACGAGCAAAAAAATATGGGTATGCAAATTGCGTGGTAAATTCTAATTATACTGCTTTCACTGTGCGTACAGTAACTTAACCCTCCACTTGCATCCGCGCGTTCCGTCATTTGTCTATGACCTCGAAAAATGATATTGGAGCTTTGGGCCTTTGGGCGTATATTTTATATTTTAATTGTTTCTTACTATATTTCTATTTATTAAGTGCTCCGAGCGTATCATCACGGGCCCGATCAGAATACCAGCGCAGTGTTTTTTTCTTTGTTATCGCAGTATATTATACTGAGATAGGGATCTTTTTTAGCCTCGCACAGATTGATGTTGTTAGCATTTATTATTTAAATATTTCGTACTGTTCGTTTTTAATTTATTTCACTTTTTGTCTGTCTTGTGCGAGTCCCAAATAATCATTTTTACCCGACTGCGTCAAAAGGTGGGTAATGTTTATCGAGGGTATGTAGGTATGTATGTTGTATATCCTCCCACAAGGTGGAGCGATGACCTGGTGAGGGTCGCGGGTAACCGATGGATGCGAGACGCACAGGACCGGTTGTTGTGGCGACACGCGCGGGGAGGCCTATGTCCAGCAGTAGACGTCTTTCGGCTGATATGATGATGATGATGATGATGATCTATGTATGTTTTTTTGTATTTGTATGTCCATTTTTTTGGCATGCCCTACAGCCCAAACGGCTGGATGGATTTTGGCATATGAGGTGTCGTTGAATTCGTCAGATTTGTAGTAATGGCTATATAAATTTTCAAATGGCGCCCGAAAATGAAAACAAACCCCCTTTTTTTGCATTAACCTTTCAGTGAGAGTTTATTTTGATGCCCCACTTGAAAGGTTTTGAGCAAAAACAACAAACCTTATAGGTTTGCTCAAAACCTTTCAAGTGGGGCATCAAAATAAAGGGCACAAGCAGATGATTCCAAAAATTTAACTCATTCAAATGTAGGAAATAATAAAAAAATACTGTCAAAAAACCCGACCGCTGAAAACGACTAAAAAGTTCCAAACTAGTCGCTTTTCAAGCATTGAACTGCATCACAGTTCAATCACAGATCTGGGGCCTAACCACCAACAGCTATACGTTCTGTATAGCTCCGTCTCTTTCCCACTGGAAGTAATATTAAAGTAATACTGCTTTAAGAGTTGGTGGTTTAGGTCCTGAGGCCACAAAGTATTTTTTTTTATTTCTTCTTTCTTTACAGCTAAGAAGTAGAATTCCCTACCCAAATCAGTGTTTTCTAATAACTACAACCTGATAGTCATTAGTGAGGAGTGAATAGGTTACTTCTAGGCTTTATCATCGACCACGGTATCGCTTATAACCAGGTGAGATGCCGAGCAAACATGAGCCTATGCAATAAAACATAATGTAAATGTTTTAAATGTCACTCGTACGTGACGACGCTTTAGGGATAATTAATCTAGTCAAAAGAAATTCTGTCCGTCTATTTGTTTGTTGTCTACGTTTATACGCCTGAACCCAAACTTTGATGAATTATGTTATACGTACAGATGCATTGAACCTTGGAAGGATACACTCTGTATCAAAATTTAAAAAAAAAACAAAATTCAAATCATTTATTTCAATTAGACCATTTACAGGCACTTTTGAATTGTCAATGTCGGTCGGTCAAAAAGATGAAGCTATTTGCACGTTCCAAAGCGTAGATCTCTATGGAGAAGAAAGTGCAAGAAACTCCACGGATCCCTAAACTATGTTCCCCTGTGAATAGGTTTTGACTTTCAAACGGTTAAAATCGCTGGTAGCAGAAGGTAAGTAAAATTAAAAAAAGAGGTATGTGCTGAAAGTTTTTTATTAAACATAATTTCAGATCTATTTGCACTATTACAAATATTTTGCTGTCTTAGAAGTTTTAAAATGCCTCATGGAGATCAATGTGGCATTAAAATACACATAGAACAGATTTTATTTAAAAGATGTTTAGCCATAGAAAATATCTATTCTCTTTGACTTTTAAGATTATACAACGTGTAACAGAAAAAACGCAATACCTCTTAAGGGGTCATTGTACTCATCATTATGAACAACTTTCACTATGATATGAGACCGACACTGAAATTGCGAGAAAAAACACCAACACCACTTTTTTTTTTCGCGATTTCAGGGTTATTCCCTTAATAAAAGTTTTTCATAATAATGAGTACAATGACCCGTTATGAGGTATTGAGTTTATTCTGTTACACGTTATATAGTTGTAACAAATAATTTATGTTTTCTTTTAAACTGCAAGAATTTAAAAAAAAATCTACTTTAATCCTAACTTAATATTACAAATCAGAAAGTGAATTTAGTTTTTAGGGTTCCGTACTCAAAGGGAAAAACGGGACCCTATTACTAAGACGTGTAGGCCGTCCCTCCATCCGTCCGTCTGTCTGTCACCAGGCTGTATCTCATAAACCGTGATAGCTAGACAGTTGAAATTTTCACAGATGATGTATTTCTATTGCCGCTATAACAACAAATACTAAAAACAGAATAAAATAAATATGCAAGCGGGGCTCCCATACAACAAACGTGATTTATTTGCCGTTTTCAAAGATAATGGTACAGACCCCCCGTGCGCGAGTCTGACTCGCACTTTGCCGTTTTTTTATTGATACGCTTTAGCGCCGTTAAAACTGTCAAAATTGGTTCAGTGCAATACACTAATACAATTTTGACAGTTTTAGCACAAAAAAAGATGGGACTCTGGATTCAGCAATTATTTTTCGAAAATGCATAATATAACGCTAACAAAACCGCGGGGAAAAGCTAGTTTATTAAAGTTGAATATGAATTAGGTTTAATGTATACAGAGAAACTAGTTTCAGAAACCAGTTACATCAAGACTGCTTCGTTGACTGCTCCGTTGGTCTCGCGGTAGCAAGCGCGACTGCCGAGCGTGGAGTCCTGATTTCGGGTTATTCGTACTTCGTACCGCATTCGCAGTTGGTCCCACTCGCACTTGGTCCCATTCGCACTGGGTCCCATTCGCACTTGGTCCCACTCGCACTGGGTCCCATTCGCAATTAGTCCCATTGGCACTTAGTCTAATGCAATTAGTTTTGTCCATGTGTTGTTGTGGTTTTGTGTTTGTGCGTTTTGTTCATGTTTATAAAAACACCTTCGCAAATAATTAATTGTACCCTACTTAAGAGCGTTTACGCGGTACGCCTTTTCATACAATCTTTCAAATCCTTATTCTTCAAAATGAATGAACCGATTTTAACGAAACTTGGTATGCATACGCTAGATATCTAGGTCTAAATAGTTATAAGAAAACATTTTTGAAAAAGAGTTCAGGGGGAAGGATATAGTGATTTTTCACTTTCTATAGAAAACTTAAAATCGCTCTGTCTCTCCCTCTGAAATCTTTTTCAAAAATATTTTCTTATAACTATTTAGACCTGGATATCTAGCGTATGCATACCAAGTTTCGTTAAAATCGGTTCATTCATTTTGAAGAATAAGGATTTGAAAGATTGTATGAATAGCCGTACCGCGTAAACGCTCTTAACCTGGGCACTGGAAGCTCTCAAAAGAAATATTTTTTTTAGTTTTTGCAACATTTTCATTGATGCTCCGCTCCTATTGGTCGTAGCGTGATGTAATATATAACGTTTTGGTACACAAACCTACCTCTTCCCTTACAAACTACTTGCATGGGACTAAGTGTGAATGGGACCCAGCGCGAATGGGACCAAGTGCGAAAGGGACCAAGTGAGAATAGGACCAAGTGCGAATGGGACCAACTTCGAACGCGGTACGAAGTGCGAATAGGACGAAGTGCGAATAACCCCTGATTTCGATTCCCAGTTCGGGAAAAAAGTGTTATTGAGTTTTACCAACAGGAATTTCTCTGTGACAGCCCGGAGTTTGGAAGTTGGTGTTGTGACATCCCTAAGCAACAGCTTTACGTGCTTTCCGTGGCACGGTTATGCCAACAGGTCCTGCGCTAGAACTCGTCGGTCGTGTCGGGTTGCCATCGCATCGGAATATGAGAGTGATGAAAGAGGGAGTGCACCTGTGTATGTGCACACACTTGAGCCCTATAATTTGTCCCGCGCCAATGGCCTGTCTTCATTGAGATTTGCCGCCATGGCCAAAATCGGACAGGTGGACTACATTTATTAAGACAAGGATAATTATAAAATGAAAGTATGTTCTAAAAACAACTAGAACTATACATATAGGTACAAATAACACACACATGATTACAGTAGCGGTCTATAGCAAACAGAAGATTTAAGAAAGATATAATTACAGTCTGAATAAACTAAAACACACAAAATTTTATTGATGAGGTGTAGTTTTTACACATTTTTTTTAAGAATAATTATCAACCAATGAGTTTGTGTGTGCATGTTCAAATGAAGACTTCATACATCTTTATTTATTTCTTATGTTCAATATATAGACGGTGTTCCATAGAAACCATCAAAAACAATTAAATTTGTGACCTTTTCAATGATAAAGAATGCGAACGGTCTGTCCGCTTGGAACTGTTCGACTCTCTTGTTGCTAACATCTTCAGTGGTTGCTGTAGCTGCTTTTATTCCCTCCTCGGTAACGTCAATCTCAGCGATATGTATTGCGTTAGAAACATACACAGGTTTTCTTGACATATGTGGTAACTCAGCCCGTGAATCGTCAAATAGATCTGTAACAGCCATACGGTCTCTCAATATCGTCAGGAGATTAATGTCCGTTTTGATTTTAAACCGAGGTATGGAGCAGTCGACTACATAGTCTGAATTAACCTTGGATACTCTTAATTCTTCAAACAATGTATCAAGATTGACTGTTATAAAGTTGGTGATCATATTTTCTATGGAAACTCCTGGGTTTGGTAGCATGATGAGCATAGACAGCCTGTTCTCGTTGCCGTATGACAATTCGATAACTTTGGCTTGCAATTCACGCATGTTGGAGAATGGAAAAGTATGTCTGTTGTACATCATGTTGACATCTCCAATCTTCTGCCCGTTTGAGTCATAGAAAGGCATCTTCGCTGTTGTAGATGCACTGAATGGTACGGTCCACTGTCCCTTGAAGTAAAGGGCACTTGTCAACACCATCTGCGTGTCCTCGAAGTCGCTAGGGTTAACCAAGTTAGTAATTTTTCCACGAGTATAGTTAGCGATGTATCTGTTAAGAAGATTCGCAGATTTGACACTTTTTTTGAAGTCTACAATTATCATTTGCGTCCGATAGTTGTCTATGGCAATATCTTGGAATTCTTGGATCGGGAGACGGTCTTTGTCGACTAAAATAGCGTTGAATATTGATAGATTAACTGTGTTTGTGCTGACTTGTTGCCTTGTTATGTTTTTGAAACCACTTCGTGCCGCAACCCGGTCTTGGTCTTTTAGCCGGAGCAGTGAATTTATCTCTTTTAATGTGTTGCCGGCTGCGCCTTCAGCAACCACAGTTAGAACGCTGCACAAACTGATAGGTGATATAATAAAATTTCGCCCATCTCCCAATGTTTTCGATGTATGGAACATCATTTCTATAGAAAAATTTCCTATCTTCTTCACCAATTCATTTTGGAATTCCGTTGCGTCCTCCTGCACTGAGGGCTCAACAGTTTGTCCGTAACACATCGCAAAACACAACACTAATATTATTTTTTTCTGCATACTGTTTGTTTGTTTAAACACTTTTGTGATTGATAAAATAGTGGAGGAACAAAAACCTATTTGGCTTTTTTGAACACACTTTGAACACTGGGAACCGCTAGATGCGAGACGCGTAAGATCAGTCGATGTGGCCTCTCTTCAGGGAGACCTATTTCCAGCAGTGGACGTCTTTCGAAATTATGACTTTTTTTTATTTATGATGTCTTTATGCGCAGTTGCATTACATACTAGGCTAGTTTGTGAAACAAGAATGATTACTGACTGACCGGCAAACAAGTTAACGCAATGTATTTATAGAGCGATCTTATGAAGAAACCGGCTTTGTAAGGATTCTCCAGGGTTGCGGAATTTGTTCGAAAGAGTCACCACGGCCGGCGCGGCCCTGGAACGCAAAGGGCATTTGAAGGGACATGGGTGGGTTTTAGACAGTACCTAAGAGTCTCACACTACTGGGAAAACATCAAATTAGTTCTTTCGCTCTGGGCGGAGCGGGTGGAGTCATTTGATGATTTTCCATCGTTACAAAAAAAGGATGATGTTTTATCAAACGTTTTATGCATCGAATATTTGCAATAGGGTATTTAGCTTCTATCAATCGTCTAAAGATCTTAATTCGCACGTAGTTTTGTACTAACTATCAAGTCTTTACTCTTGGAAATTAATGATTTCAATAAAATTAGGTACGTGTCTTTATATCTTCAATACAAATGTATAAAATTAAAGTGTGTGTGTTGTAATATCAAAATAACAGCTTTTTTAGCAAATGCTTATGAAAGTATACAATATTATAACAAAAACCTTGTGGTCAGTAAAGGGGTGTATACCTATGTATATTTTTATACACTCCTTTACCCACTGATAAGCTTACCATTCACAAACTTACAAAAAAAAACACACACGACACATAGGTAGAGAAAAAAAATATTTGTTTTTTTTTAAATGACACCTAATTACCATCGGATATCGTGTTCGAAAATAGAACAACAGGGTTTTTACATACCGTTTACAAAAAAATCAATTTTGAATGTTTGTATTAAACACCGTGAGCAAACGCTTTGCGAAGAAAAACTACCATGACCTTCACATATCCCTCGCTTATCCAGCCACCCGTACAAGAAAAGCAAACACTATCCACACGATCCAATAGCATGTCCCTTCATCAATTAAGCGCCCTTTTGCCATTATTCATAGGGTGTCTTTGAAAACAGTTTCAATGGCTGTCGGGAACATTAATAGTTATTTAATCTTGATAACACGTATTAGGTGTTGATTAGGGTCTTGGTATATGCATGAAGGGGTTATGTCGTAAACCTAAATAACGACTCTTCTTTGATTGAAACCTTCTTTTATTTTTAAAACTCCGTAAAATTACATCTTCCTTCTTTCGTCGTAAAAATCTCAGTCCTCCTTCCCTTTCACACACATACTCTCTCGTTCACTCATCGCTGCGTTCATACATCCATCACGCATTTATAATTTTGATGCGTTCTGAATTTCACATCCTACATGCTTATATAGGGTTATTTGTAAAACACCAACAACCTTTCAGGGGGTGAAAGTACTCATCATTATAAACAACTTTTGTTATGAGACCAACCCTGAAAAATCGAAAAAAAAATCTGCTATTTCATACATTTTCATCGGGTGACTATTGCATTTTGTATGAAACAGCTGATTTAATTTTTAATATTTCAGAGTTGGTCCCATAGTAAAAGTTGTTTATAATAATGAGTACTTTCACCCCCTGAAAGGTTGCTGGTGTTTTACAAATAACACTGTATAATATGGTGTATGGGGAATAGTTTAGTGTTTATAACTTATTTAGGAGATGGGTTAAATAGATGCAGATAGAGTGTGAGTCAGATAAGTCTGTATCACCTACCTAACCTTTTCCCAACTATATATTTACTTAAATTAACTATATAATTAACTACATATTTACTTAAATTAACTATATATTGGGGTCGGCTCCCAGTCAAACCAGATTCAGCTGAAGACCAGTATTTTACGTGGAGCGGCCTCTTACTAGACCTCCAAAATTCATTAACTGGGTGACACGATACTTCTTTGACAAGACTGGTGTCAGATTTTCTTTTGACGATCCTATCGACTGCCAAAGATCTACAAATGACAGCCGGGACCAACGGCTTAACGTGCTTTCCGAGGCACGGAGGAATCTCGATATGTTAAGATGGTCACCCATCCACAGACCAACCTCGGCAAGCGTTGCCTAACCTTAAAAACCGATTTAGACATGAGTTCCTCCTACATAATATGACCTGATGGCGGACTGTTGAATAAATGTATTTTTTATCTTTATTTATATGAGGTATTTTGTCCACTTATAAGTTTTTTATTCTTATTATAATATATTTGTTTAAAACATCTTCTGCTCGACAATATAAAACACGCAATGAATAAATCAAATGATGTTTATACTGAACCAAAACTGAATAAACATTTCCTCATTCAGGACTTAACCACTTTCCCCAACAAGTGAAGCTTTATACAATTAAAAATACCCCTCACTACATAATAATTATAATGTAGGTACTATGGCTTCATATAGATAGGACAGTACATTTGGAATACTAGAACAGACGTACTATGTATATTGAACCATTTTTGAACAGTACTAGATTGAACGAACAAAAACAGTTTTAAAAAATAAATTTAAAATGTTTTATTTAGAAACGTGCTAAAGTGTTTAAGTACCTAAAAAAATAAATTAGTTTTAAGCACGATATTTTTAAAGAATAAGTGTATAGAGACAGAGACTCAACGACCCCACAGTCAAACGTGGTAACGTACGGTTTTGTGGGACTTAGTTTGTAAGGTACATGCATGATGTGAATGTAAATAAATAATAAAAAAAAGATTTTCATTTCAGAATAATCCTTGCATCTTCTGAGGCCCTGGACATTCTATCAACGATGTTATTGTCGTAATGGCAGAACATAAGGGATTAATCTCACCACCCTTTGCATAACTGATTATAACCCAAAATGAAATTGAGTAATCAGCATACATACCGAGAAAAGTACATAAAACATACTCTGAATTAGGTAGTACAAAAGCCAGAGTATATACAAAAGTCGTTGCACGTCTGAATGAGATCCGAAAATATTAGAACTAAAATTATAGTTAAGTATTTGATGGTTCCGTACTGAAAGAAAAGAAAGAAAGAAAACACTTTTATTCTTCCCGAAAAAAAAAAAAAATAGATCTAATAAATAATAGTAGTTCTTGATCTTCGAACAGATAGATTATTCTAATATTTTTTTATTGTAATACTTAATTGTACACCGATAATAACATACAAACTAAAACACATGTAGGTATAATGGGCGTCTTATAATAGTGCATCTAGTGATAAATGTAAAAATGAATCAGAGTCGAAAAAATGGAATACGAAAAAGATTAACAGTTGCAAGAAGGAATTAAACATGGGCCTTGCAATAATATAATTAGGTTTTTTGTGCCATTATAAAATGAGATGGTTTTTGAGAGGCGTCGGCGTTGTACGATGTAGAATACCGTACAAAGTGTGTTGTTATACTCCAAGGCCACTTTTTTTAAGCATTTGGATTTAATTATGAATAAAAAAGCAGTCAACATCCTTTATATCTATGACAACCATCTTAAACAAGTAATTACTCTTAAACAATTAATAACATTTACATTCAAGCAAAATTGCAGACATGGATATTTTGTTAGTCTAATTGCAGACACCTACTAAGACGTGTGATTTACTCTTTTAATAAAAATACAAATACTTTTGTTTTTTGAACAAACGTAGGTCAGGTACAGATGTTGTAATTATTGATGAACGCTATGTTTAACCATCATCGGCGTACAATTATCAAAATTTTAAAAAATATATAGGGTGACTGGTAATTAGTGACCGATAATTAATCACATGATTATACTCATGATAACAAACAACTTTTACTATGGGACCACACCTGAAATTGCGAAAAAAAATCAGCTGTCTCATACATTCATGTTCGCTTATCTCGTCAACATGTAGGGGGCAGCTGATTTTTTTTGTCGATTTCAGGTTTGGTCCACTTAATAAATAATAAACACTTTGTTCACTTAACAAGTGTGAAAAAAGACATATTAGTCTTACGCTTATCTTAAAGAAGAGGAATTAGACTTATAAATATAATTGCTCACACAATGTGTCGTAAGATTCACATTTACATATATTTTTTTTATAAATTATCATTTAAATAGTTATTAAAAAAAAATATACAATTATTTTAAATAACTTATTTATATTATAAAACTACCGAGGAAATGTACTCCACAAGTTGTTCAGCCATATAATAAATAGTAAGAAACATAACATAGCGTTTCCGGTATGGACTGACCTCCCATTGTACGGAAATCCTATACAGTGCGGGGTTGGGTTGTGTTGGGGATGTGTACTTTGCTTGGTGTGTGGCCGTGTATACTTAAAATCTGTTGGTGTCCCGTGTCCGCGGCTCGTCTGCGATCTGCTCGTGCCGGTGTGACTGATCCTTGAGAGTTAATGCATAGGTAGTTGGTAGTTTTAAGGTTGGTTTTCATAAAGGTACCTATTTGTTTATATTAACAGGCTCTTCTCGCCATCAAACTAATAAGTTTGGCGACTAAAATTGTAAAGATAATACTGTAACTGTCTTTGAGAATAATAATAAAAAAGAATGAAAATAATCTTAACATCTTAGTTGTAACCCAGTGGTTTTAACGTTTTCCCGTACAATATTTGTATGTGCATAGTCGTTGTTTTTGGTTGCTTCTTCGTTATTTGACACCGACTTCCGAAATAAAGTTATTTCGTAGTTTGTAGTGTTTTTTTTTTGGAAGTCGCTTTATATTTTGTGAAAAAGTTTTTTATTTTTCACTTTTTTGTGGACACCACACCTAACAACACCACTGGAAAAACACAAAAAGCAAAAATACGCAATTTCGTATATGTACATGTATGATTATTCCACATATTTTTCCAGCTATTCGGATTTAAAAACCAAACAACTGAACCGATTTTGATAAAATTTCAGAGGGACCAATCGAAAAGTATATCCTTTCACATAAAACTTTGAAGAATTTTCAAATCGGTTCAGAAATAACAAAGATATGAGCTGTAGCAAACACAAAAAAAAAACATACAATCGAATTGAGAACCTCCTCGTTTTTTTTGAAGTCGGCTAATAAAAATAGCTAAATCGATTTTGACCAGTTTTTCTCAAACACATTTAGCGATTCATTTTTATTTATGTTGATAAAGTTGAATATGATGCTTGGTTTACGATGCAATGAAACTGGTTCGAAAACCAGTTTTATTGAGACGAGGATCCATTCAAAGTGGAAGTAGCTTTTTAAAATTACTAGAACTATTATATATAGGTACAAAGAACAAAATGATGGATTACTATCCGTAACACACAATAAATTGCAACCTAACAAATACAATTATAACAAATAATCAAAAGAAAAAATAAATTACTTGTGGCCTTTAAGATGATGTCATTTATATTTTGTAGTCATTTGTTGAACACGGTTTACGTTTTCCTTAAGCCATGGAATGAACTAAACAACTCACACTTTTATTTGTAGCACAATTTGACTTTTTTTTAAGACTTAGCAACCAATGAGTTGGTGAGTGCATGTTTAAATGCAAACATTTTTTTATTCGTCTTTTTTAACTGTAATGTTTAATATAAGGATGGTGTTTCATAGAAACCCCCAAAAACAATTGAATGTGTGACCTTTTCAATGATAAAGTATGCAAACGGTCTGTTCGCTTGGAACTGTACGACTTTCTTGTTGCTAACATCTTCAGTGGTTTCTGTAGCTGCTTTGATTCCCTCCTCGGTAACGTCAATCTCAGCGACATGCGTTGCTTTGGATACAAACAAAAGTGATCTTGACATATACGGCAACTGAGCCCGCGACTGAACAAATAGATCTGTAACACCCATACGAGTACTCAACACAGGCTGAAGATCAATACTCGATTTGATTTTGAACCGAGGAATGAAGCAGTCGACTACATAGTCCGAATCTTCTATGGATACTCTTAATTCTTCAAACAATGTATCAATGTTGACTGTTGCAAATTTGGTTATCATATTTTCTATGGAAACACCTGGGTTTGGTAGCATGATGAGCATGGACAGCCTGTTCTCGTTACCATATGACAGTTCGATTACTTTGGCTTGCAAGTCAGGAATGTTGGAGAACGGAAAAGTATGTCTATTGTACATCATGTTGACGTCTCCAGTCTTCTGTCCGTTTGAGTCATAGAAGGGTACCTTCGCTGTTGAAGATGCACTGAATGGTACGGTCCACTGTCCCTTGAAGTACAGAGCACTTGTAAACACCATCTGTGAGTTTTCGAAGTCGCTAGGGTTAATCAAGTTAGTAACTTTTCCCTGAGTATAGTTAGCGATGTATCTGTTAAGAAGATTCGCAGATTTGACACTTTTTTTGAAGTCAACAATTATCATTTGTGTCCGGTAGTTGTCTATGGCGATATCCTGGAAATCTATGATCGGCAAGCGGTCTTTGTCGACTAAAATAGCATTTAATATTGATAAATTTACTGTGTCTGAGCTGACTTGTTGTCTGGTTATGCTTCTGAATCCAATTCGTGTAGCATCCTGTTGTTTTTTTTTTAGCCGGAGCAGTATATTAAGCTCTTGTAATGTCCTGTCTGCTGCGCCTTCAGCCATCACAGCTAGAACGCCCCACACATTGATTGGCGATATGATAAAATTCTTCTCATCTCGCAATGATTTCGATGTATGGAATAACATTTCGATAGAAAAGTTTCCTATCTTTGCCGCCACTAAATTTTGGTATTTCGTTGCTTCTTCAATGGGATCCTGCAATGGGGGTTTAACATTTTGTCCGTAACACAATGCCACACACAACACTAACACCACTATTTTCAGCATAATGTTTGTATATTTATACATCTTTGTAAGACTGGAATCTGCTGGAGGAGAGACGCACAAGAGTGTTCGATGCGGGCACTCATGGAAGACCTATTTCCAGCAGTGATCGTCTTTTGGTTGAAATTATGACTTTTAACACGCGTTAGACATTCTTTATTTATGATGTATTTATGCGCGCAGACGCATAACATACCGAGGCTAGTTGTGTATACGAAACACGAATTACTACTGACTGACGTGTAAACGAGTTGGCGCGAAGTATCTAGAGAGCGATCTCAAGAAACTGGCTTTACAAGGATTTTGTGTTATCAAACGTAGGTATTACACATCGTGTGTTTACTAAAGATCAAATTCAAATTCAAATTCAAAATATTTATTTGTCACACATAGGTAAAATGTTGAACATTGGTGGATCAATTTATAATTAAGTGTTTCACTATGTGCTGCCTTGCTGGGCATACAAATAGTGTACAAACAAGAAGCAACTAGTTAAATCTTAACAAATAAAATGTCACTTAAAGAACGAAAAAAAAAAACATAAAATACCAGTGGATTACACAGGTAAAGTTATAATTATCAGAGGTACAAGTGAAATAGGTTTCACTTTTCTTCTAAATATTCATTAATGCTATAATATGCTTTGTGCACCAGGAACTGTGGAGTGTTTGCTTGAACGAGTTTAGGTCTTTTGAAGATTTTATGATTTTAGGCAGTTGATTGTATATTTTTGGTGCCATTCCTAGAAAACTTTTTGAAAAAAGGGTAGTTTGATGGGTTATGGATTTAAGTGTACCTTGGTGGCGTTTGGTGGATAAGGTTTCGAATCTGTTTTTGTTATTTTTTATGGATCATTTGAATACTTTAAAAATCTACATTAGCTAAAATCACACGGAGTTTCGTACTAACTTTCAAGTCTTTATTCTTGAAAATGAATTATTTAAATAAAATTTGGTACGCATCTATTCATCTTCAATATAAATGTATAAAATGAAAGCGTCTGTTTGTTACAGCTTTTTAGCAAACGTTTAATTATGAGAATATACAAAGTGTAATAGGACAAACGCAATATCTAACAAGGGGTCATTGTACTCATCATAATGAACAACTTTTACGATTTGCCCAACTCAAAAAATCAGTTCTTTCTTCATTACATTTGGTAAAGTTATGCGCACATAAAAATATGGGGTCGTCGATTGATTTTTAACCGACTTCATAAAAAAGAGGAGGTTCTCAATTCGACTGTATGTTTTTTTTTGTGTTTGTTACCTCATCTCCCTCATTTATGAACCGATTTGAAAAATTCGTGTTTTATGTCAAAGAATTGGTCCCATTGAAATTTTATTAAAATCGGTTCAGTAGTTTGGTTTTTAAATCCAAATAGCTGGAAAAAAGAATTATGTGGAAAAATCATCCATGTCATACGAAATTGCGTATTTTTGCTTTCCTGTGACTTTCCAGTCACAGGAAAGCAAAAAAATAATTTTTGATTTTTTGATTTTTTGTTGTAAGGTCTAGGGAACACTAAAAAGTGAAAAATAAAAAACTTAAAAAATAAAAAACCAAAAACATCGACTACCGAAATTAAAGTTATTTCGTACTTTGTAGTGTTTTTTTGGAAGTCGATGTTTTTTTTGTGATTTGTGTCTAAACGCTTTGCAAATATAAGCTACCATGACCTTCACATATCCCCAGTTTACCCAGCCACCCCGTATAAGAAAAGCGATCACTATCCACACGATCCAATTGCATGTCCCTTCATCAATTTAGCGACCCTTCGCCTTTATTGAAATGGTGTCTTTCAAAACAGTTTCAATGGCCGTCAGGAACATTTAGTTAGTTAATCTTGATGACACTGATCAGGTGTTGATTAGGGTCTTGGTATATACGTAGATGTAAATGGTATATTGGGAATAATCAATAGGAGGAGCTCGTGGCTAAATTATAAAATTATAACATCCGCACAGGATGCTTCAAGGTTAAGCAGCGCTTGCCGAGGTTGGTCTGTGGATGGGTGACCATCTTAACATATCGAGACTCCTTCGTGCCTTGGAAAGCACGTTCAGCCGTTGGTCCCGGTTATCATTTGGAGATCTTTGGCAGTCGTTACGGATTGTCAGAAGCCAGAAAATCTGACACAAGTCTTGCCAAGTAATACCGTGTTACCCATTTAATGTATTGTGGAAGTCTGGTAGGCAGCCGCTACATTTAAAATACTGGTATTCAGATGAATCTGGTTTGACTGGGAGCCGACCCCAATTTAGTTGGGAAATGATGATGACAACCTATTATGTGCTTGGCACTTAAAAATTCAACACTTAAAAGTGCTAATTCAACTGGATCAATTCATCTCACACAGGCAGCTACCAGCCCAAACAAATTGTCCATTTAAATGGACAATTAAGTTAAGTAAACTTAAGTTTGTTAGGGTTGGTTTTAATAGCAAGATTAATAACTAAAACTTAATTTTAAATATACACAAAAATTCGTTCCCAATCAGCTGGTAATGTACCCAAGGGACTGGCGGCAGGTAAAGATTACACTTTTTAGAGCGTATTGCCAATCTTTGTACACGTGCGCCCTATGGGTCGGCTATACAAAATGCTCGTACAATGCTCTGCAAGTCCAATATAATAGCGCCTTCAGAGTTATGTTGGGGCTACCGCGCTTTTGCAGTGCATCGGGGATGTTCGCGGAGTATGGCGTACCTGATTTTACGCTCTTATGCGGACACGAATAGCATCCCTGATGCGGCGAGTGCGCGATAGCTCCAACAGCTCGGTGGCCATCGTGGCTGACAGAATGGGCAGTCCAATGATGTGGCACTGGATGACAACTCATCGTGCGTCATTCACATATATAAAATAGTATTTTTATGGGATGTGTGTATCTTTATGTGTGTATATTTTTGTGCTTGTGTGAAAAATTGTTGTATGTTTTAAATATGGACTCTTGGTCTGAATTAAATTTTATTATTATTTCCTTTATTCATTTTCTATACATATCATTTACATTTTTAAATATTTCCTTAATAAAAAAATTAAAAAAAAATATTTAAAAATATAAAAAATAGTAGCCCACCGGTATCGGGAACAGAGTCCAAGCTACCGGTGGTCAGGGCTCTTGAGAGAGGAACCTCCTAACGATACGCGCCGTGTCCAAGAGTACTGCTTTCTGGATCAAGCCCTTGATCCAGCTGCCCAACGAGAGCCTCTTAAGATGTTGGTCGAGGCTCTTGGCAATTACGCCATTGGCCGTGACGATTATCGGCACAATGACTGCTGTGTTCACATTCCACATGTCGACAACCTCGCGAGCCAAGTCAAGATACTTTGTTTGTTTATCTTTCTCAGACTTCACGAGGTTCTCATCATGAGGGACTGCTATATCAACAATCATTGCGCGACGCTCTAGTCGGTCTATCACCACTATATCAGGCTAATTAGCCACAATAGTCCTGTCAGTGATGATAGACCGATCCCAATACAATGTGCAGTTGCCATTTTCGAGAAATGGGTCGGGGACCTATAGTACGGTACTTCCGATTCCACAAGATTGTATTGAAGAGCAAGTTGCTGATGGATAATCCTGGCTCCATGGTTGTGCTTGTGCAAATAGTCTCCGTTAGCCAGACTAGAACAACCGGAAATAATGTGGCGGATGGATTCCCCAGGCCGGTGACATGCCCGACATATATGTGAACCGTACCGTCCTTCACAATGTATTTCCGGTAGTTGTTCGTCATCATAACTTCGTCCATAATCGCACAGACAAAACCTTCGGTTTCCCCGAAGAGGTCACCAAAACGCAGCCAGGCTACGGACGCTGAAAAGTCTAATTCGGGCCCATGTAAGACCCGATAAAAACGTCCGTGAAGCTTTGCTCTGCCATTTCTCCATGCGGTCATTAGTATCTAATACCACAGGTTTGCGCCAGTTCTCGTTAGCCAAGGAGAGCTGATTATTATTATTATTATTATATTATTATTGCCACGTTGAATACTTAGTCTCTGCTCGAAGTAAAAGCCGGCAGTAAAAGCACGGGAAGTGTCAGCCAGCCGTTTCGAAATTTCTTTGAAAAGGCTGTGTGCACACGGGCCCCACAGTCCGAGGGTTTCAACCCCAGACGTCTCGGAAATATAGTTACCAACAAGGTATTTACGCCGCTTGAGGTTTTCCGCAGCCGTAGCGGCAGCGCCAGCACAACACGATGAACTAGAAGGATGGGATGGCGCAAGAGTATCGACACAGGTTGTGTCCCACACTAAAGGCCTACCCATCTTCCATGGAAACAAAGACATGCCGTCCTGTCTTTTGCCATCGTCACTTGCCAAGCCATTGGGTTCTAATAAGTGAATAAAGATGATAAACAAACTAACAACAAATAAATTGATCTTACAATACGAGAACAACCTAATCAAAACAACTGACGTAAATCTTATACGCTTTCCTTAAAAACAGACGTCCTAAATCCATTTCAAACACCAAGGCATAAAATAAATAGTCTAGAATTCTCGTGTGTCACCTAGCGACTTTAGCACTTAGGTCTCCTCGGGTATTCCTAAAGGCATATTCCGTAAATGCATATTGACAGTTCAGTCGCAAGTGGGGAGTCGAATCTGTAAGGCACTCTCCTGTATTGGTGAAAAGTGATATATTATTTGGAGAGTAGAATGCAATTGTATTGTATAAGGGAGTACCTTTTTTTCTGACATCCTAATACGCACGTTGATAACTCAGTGCGTTATACATACAAACTATATATTATTATAGATTAATACAAACAAACTCAAGTAATCGTAATAAATAAATTCTATGTAAGTAGTAAGTAGTAAAAAAAATTGAGCGATAGCGCCATCATCGTTTGGGTTCGGTGGTATTATATCTGGTTCATTGTAGAATAATAATATTCAATGCAGTTTTTTTTTTATTAGTGGTGGTTTGTAACTAAAAGGGTTATGAATATAAATGTGGATGGATGGAGAGGAAGAGGAAGGACAAAGAAAAGATGGATGGATTGTGTGAGGAGCGATATGAAAGAAAAGGGAGTTAGTGATAGTGTGACGGCTGATAGGACAGAATGGAAGAAAAAAACGTGTTGCGCCAACCCCAAGTAACACGGGATAAGGGCAGGAAGATGATGATGATGATTAGTGATAGGCTTGCTCTTGACTCTAGTCTATGTCAGAGATGACAGAGAAAAAGTCTACGAAGTTCAGTAAATTACAATGTAAAACTGACAGTTTTGTTCTGGAGGAGTGTCCTAGTTGGTGCCTCGAACCAAAGTGAGGAACTGACAATAATTAACGTCACGGCGTTTCCCACTATCTAAGAAATACAATAGTTAAATCAGCAACTTAGTATTAAACTATATCGTTTTTCAGAATATATTTATGTCGCAGCCAATAAGCTTAATTAGCCGTTTAATTGGTTGCCTAGCCTTTTCATTTAAATGTACCGATTTTTCAGCGACCTAAGTGACATCTTTTGTTCAATATCGTTTAATGACTTGGCCATACAACTTATAGTCGCTGATTAAACGGCACAATTCAATGAAAAGGCTAGACTTTTAATTAAATGGCGGATTCAGCTAGTTGGCTGCGACATATACATTACCTACTGAAGTATATAAAATAAGCAATCACTCGCAGTAGGTACTCTGATGAAACGACAAGTACGATTGAAGGACAAACTTTGACGGCACGATTAGTGCAGTCGTTGAGCGATTGACTGCTGCGCTGCGCGTCGCGGGTTCGATTCCCGCACGGAACAAATATTTTTATGGCCACAGATAGTTGTTCCGGGTTTGGCTGTTTGTGTATGTGAGTTTGTATGTTTATAAACGCACCTACAGAAGAAATTCCTAGTATGGGGACACATTTTTTTTAAGATGATGAAGAACTTTGTAGGTTAAGTTTGTCCAGAAAATTTCTAGCGGCAGACCCAGGCGAATATGGCGGGACGAGCCCTATCGACAGGATTGGTCAACACTAGCCCAGACCCGGGAAAAATAAAGGGAGGCCTTGGCCCTGCAGTGGGTTGGAATAGGCTAAAAGTAAAATATAATAAGTTCTAATCTTATGTAGGTATGGATTTTGTACTTACTTTTCTAAAAGTTGCGTGGGAAAACTCACTGCATCTTCATACTGTGTTACTGACGTACCTGAAACAAATGTATTTTGCTTATTAAAATGTTTTAAATTAACATTAGTTTTGGTTTCTCAATGATGCCGTAAAAAACAGTTCGTTATGTTTTGCAAAGATGTTCAATAGGGATGATTCCTGGTTTAAAAATATATGATTCCATTTAGTCCGTCAGTTAGAGTATCGAAAAATATTGGACACGTATTTTTTGCTTCATCAAATCAATAAAAAAAGACGAAGATAAAACGCATCAAAAATCAGGAGTGGGAGTTGTGACGTCATGAGTACGTAAAAAGTGTACTTACAAGTGACATCACACGAGGTTTCAACGCACTGTTATCGTATCGTTTTCATTTTTGGTGTACATGATAAAAGAAAAAATACGTGTCTAATATCTTTTGGAAATCTATCTGACGAACTAATTTGTTACATTTTTTTATTCATCTACCCTAGTACAATTGTTCACTTAACTTTGGAAAACCAAAGCCAGATATTATGTATATTTACACATAACAGGATAAAACAGACACTTCGTTTATACACGACAAAAAATGAACTTTCATTATCGCAGCCCCAACATCAAACGAACTCCAAAGAATTCTTTATAAAAAGTGTTTGAGCAAATTATATTTATTTTTTGCAGGTACTTACAATATTTTCTCATACTTCAAAGGCTGGGCAAGTAATAAGCACAATATTCTTGTGGAATTAAGAGAATAACGGCTGATATTACCTTTTCGAAGTGTTATTGAATTAGTTTTTAGGGTTCCGTACCAAAATGGTGAAAAGGAACCCGTATGGTGCGACTCAGTCTGTCTGTCCATCATCATCATCATATCAGCCGAAAGACGTCCACAGCTGGACATAGGCCTCCCCCAAGCGTCGCCACAATAACCGGTCCTGTGCGTCTCGCATCCATCGGCTACCCGCGACCTCCACCAGGTCATCGGTCCACCTTGTAGGAGGCCTTCCAACGCTGCGTCTTCCGGTACGCGGTCGCCACTCCAAAACTTTTCGGCTCCATCGACCCCATCGTATGTGCCCTGCCCACTGCCACTTCAGTTTGGCGATCCTTTGGGCTATGTCGGTAACCTTGGTTCTCTTGCGGATATCGTCATTCCTGATTCGATCACGCAAGGAAACTCCGAGCATTGCCCTCTCTATTGCCCTTTGGGTGACTTTAAGCCTTCTGATGAGGCCCGTTCTAGGTCTGTCTGTCCGTCTGTTTTATGTTAGTCTATGCGTCTGTCACAGCTGGATATCACAAGAACTACTAATGCTATCAACTTTAAATTTGGAGTAGTTTAACATGACTTTTGCCCATATTAGTTTGCAATTAAGAATTAAATATATATAGTTTATGTTTAGTTTTTAGATAAACGGCGGAATAAACGTATTTTTTTTCTTTCTCAATTCGGAGTACCTACTAGCTAGTAGGGCATGTGGGGTGTTGCGGATTTTATTCGAAAGAGTTACCGCGGCCATGGAACGCAAGAGGCACTACGAGAAGCACGGATGGGTTTTAGTCAGTAAGAGTCTGACACTCCCTCCCCCTTCACCCAGAGCGGCAGGAGTCATTTGATGATTTCCCATCCAAAAAAAGGTACTTACTAACAGAGATAACCTAAAGATTTTCAGTTATTTTGTTAAAAACATTATTATTATTTCCTTTATTTATGGTACATACATATCAAATACATTTTTAAATATTAAAATACAAAGATATAAAATTATTTAAAAATTATTATTATTATTTTTGGAAGATACAAAAACAGCGTTCATGTATTCTCTTTTATAGTAATGTAAAACCTCTCGTCAGTGTAGCTTTTTACTTTAAAATTATTTGCATTTACAGGTAATCGAGATTTCCCATTATAAAAGATCGTGGTACGGATGATATCGCTTTCACTAATCATTATATTTTTTTTAAAAACCATAATATTTAACTTTGTTAAATTATTTGCCGAAAAAAATAACCCGGCCCCCTTCTACCATCGGACATCCAGACGCACTGCATCTTACCATCCCTACCTTGTAGCTATTCCTCCAATTCGCACTAAGCGTTTCCAAACGTCTTTTATAATGCGCACAGCAAAGGAGTGGAACTCTCTGCCTGCGTCTGTGTTTCCAAAGCTTACAGCCCTAATCTCTT
This sequence comes from Melanchra persicariae, assembly GCA_947386135.1. NCBI lineage: Eukaryota > Metazoa > Arthropoda > Insecta > Lepidoptera > Noctuidae > Melanchra > Melanchra persicariae. The sequence goes on from OX376667.1 coordinate 4,236,835, forward strand.
CAAAGTTAGAGTGAACAGGCTCCTTCTGGGTAAGCTCGCTCCATCGTAGACTCTGTCTCTGTCATATCTGACATTGACTAGAGTCAAGAGCAAACCCATCACTAATAAAAAAAATAAAAAATTATAACAATAGTAAAAGTAAAACATTGTTTTTTCTGAAGTCCGGATGTTAACTGACTGGCTTTCTGGACAAGATGTAGGTACTGGACTGGACTGAATTGACTGATCTCAACAAGTGTTGCTTAACCTTATCCAGACTTTAACCAAAGGTCGTCCCGAGCGGCTGTTACTGTTTAGCCATGAGCTCCTCGTATTTTTAACCGAGTTCTAAAAAAGGAGGAGGTTCTCAATTCTGTAGTTTGTATTTTTTTTAATTTTTTTTTTTATGTTTGTTCGGGCATAACTCCGTCGCTTGCCAACCGATTTGAAAAAATCTTTTTTGGTTGGAAAGAGTATACTTCTCAAATGGTCCCATTGAAATTAAAGTTATTTTGAACTTTGTAGTGTTTTTTGGAAGTCGGTTTTACTATAGCAGCTAATGATGCGAAATACTCTGTTAGTGCATTTACAATCGCTAATAAGTAGTGACAGCTAGGGTTAGCGTGAGCATGTGCATTTCATTGTGCAGTCCAGTTTCAGTTTGCCTGTTTTTGGTTGGACACAAAATAAATAGACTCCAATCGTTCTTTAATGCTACTATTGTTTGATGTTTGACACGAATAATTATTAACGGATGATTCTTCACCACTTACCAGTTAGTTATTTTATTTGTTTATCCTTTATTTTAGGCAGCTAAGGCCCATAACACACAATAAGTACACTTAAAAGTATAAACACAATAACTATAAACTACTTAATACGTATTCTATACAACAAACTTGAAACACTACTGCAGACGAAGTGATGGCGGCGGTTGTTATGATCTGTGGCTTCAATCCTTCCAACTCTATGTACCCAGCAACGAGATGAGGGATCAAGTACAATTTTTGCTTATTTGCAAAGAATTGTTACACCTTACGGTGTAACAGAAATATCGCAACACCGGGTACTATGGGAACAAAAAACCGTCAAGTGCGAGTCGGACTCACGCACTAAGGGTTCCGTACGAATAATAAAAATAAAAAATAAATTAAAGCCCCAACTTAAATATTTATTTTATTCCGTTTTTAGTACTTATTGTTACAGCGGCAACACAAATACATCATCTGTGAAAATTTCAACTGTCTAGCTATCACGGCTCATGAGATACAGCCAGTTGACAGAGAGGCAGACAGACGGACAGCGGAGTCTTAGTAATAGGGTCCTGTTTCCCCTATGGGTACGGAACCCTAACTGTTTCAAACATTTTGACGAGTTATGCAATCAAGTATATGGGGCAGTTGTTTCTTAACACCTTACACTAGCAAAATAGATACAGATGATATGGAAAAACCTATTAGAAATCGGTGGTCATAATAAAATCAACATCTGCCTAGCCTTTTCCCAACTATATTGGGGTCGGCTCCCATTCAAATCGGATTCTGTTGAATACCAGTATTTTTACGTGGAGCGGCTGCCTACCAGACCTCCACAACCCATGAACTGGGTAAACGGTACTTCTTGGCAAGACTTGACAACAGTCTTGCCAAGAAGTACCGATTGTCTGGCTTCTGACAATCTGTAATGACTGCCTGAGACTGAGGAGTCTCGGTATGTTAAGATGGGCACCCATCCGCAGAGTTGCTTAACCTTGAAGATCCACCCGTGCGGCTGTTATAATTTAGCCACGAGCTCCTACGTGGTTTTAATAAATTAACATGATTAAAAAATATGATTTCGTGGGAACCCTTCGTGCGCGAGTCCGACTCGCACTTGGCCAGTTTTTTCCTTTCAATACAGTTCAGTCTCTATTTCTATGATCTACACCTAATATTCAAAACGGGAGGGATTAAGTTAGAAGCGTCTAACCAAATCCTCTTAACCTTTCAGTACCAGTAACTATAAGATAGCTATATATGTATTCACCACAATTATCAACTGCGAAGCATTTGTGACTGTGCCCATTTGATAAACTATTCAATAGGCGGGGTGATAATATTGGGTTTCTGTGACAGGCGTCGGTCCCGACTGACATACGAATATTATTCTATACCGCTGTAACGAGTGTGTAGCTGCTAATATTTTATTAAGAATTAGCAATTAAAATCAAAATATTGGGATAAAAATACTCTGTCATCATTGACTATGTACAAATTCCATTGCAATGCATACCTAATTTTTAGGCGCTTTTAATTTAAAAAAAAAACTTATTTTTCTTTTCTTTTTTTTATTACGTTGCCCCACACTAGGAATTTCTCCTGTATCGTGGGTGCGTTTATAAATATATAAAGTCACATACAAAAACAACCAGACCCGGAACAACTATCTGTATGCCATACAAATATTTGTTCCGTGCGGGAATCGAGCCCACGACACGCAGCGCAGTAGTCGATCGCTCAACCACTGCGCCTCAAACTCCATGCCGACTTAAAAATCAACTTCAAATATATATGGGGTGATTTATTTAAATTATGTCGAATTAGTATTATTTCATGTAGACAAAGTGACATTTTGTCAGCAAAAACGACTTTTTTCATATATTATTATTATTTCCTTATTATTATTATAATTATCTACAAAAAAAGCCGCCGCGCCCCCGCCACGCTTCCCAATCCAGCTTTTGACAGTCGTAAGGGAATATGCATGTAAAAATATTTATTATTTACAAAGTTTATCTCAAAATGTACAAAAATATATGTAAAAAAATATTAGAGTTTCCTTGCGTGATCGAATCAGCAATGACGATATCCGCAAGAGAACCAAGGTTACCGACATAGCCCGGAGGATCGCCAAATTGAAGTGGCAGTTGGCAGGGCACATTGCTCGCAGAACAGATGGTCGATGGGGCCGAAAAGTTTTGGAGTGGCTACCGCGTACCGGCAGACGCAGCGTTGGAAGGCCTCCCACAAGGTGGACCGATGACCTGGTGAGGGTCGCGGGTAGCCGATGGATGCGAAACGCACAGGACCGGTTGTTGTGGCGGCACTTGGGGAAGGCCTATGTCCAGCAGTGGACGTCTTTCGGCTGATATGATGATGATGACAGAAATATATAACAAATAACACAGAAAAAAAAATTGAGGTCCTTTTCCTTTTTTGAAGTTAAACAATTAAATAGAATTAAAATTAGTCGAGAAACATATCTGTCCCTCTCGCGAAAACGCTTTTTTCTATGGCAGCTGTAGGTATATAGGTGTTCTGGTATTTGACGTCAGAGTTCAAATCGGACTTCTCTTTCTAATTGTCAACTTTGAAGCTAACTTCACCACTGTTAGAGGTAATTGTTTACTAAAGCTAGTATTTCATTTTTCAATTTAGTGAGTGACAGATTGACAGACAGACAGACAGATGGAAAGACAGACGGACAGCGGAGTCTTAGAAATAGGGTCACGTTTTTACCCATTAGGTACGGAACACCTACAAAATTTTTCGCCCAAAAATCATGTACTGTAACTTAAGTAGGTCAAGATAAACTATACGAAGAACTGCTATCTACTGGTTTCGCTATATGAGGTAATGCTCAGAACCTAACTGGGTTGTGGAGGTTACAAGGCAGTAATTCCGCGTAAATTATGCAGCTGAATAGAATGGAAGTTGACCCCAATCTCGTTCGGGAAGTACCAAATACATAAGAATGTTGACCTTTTAATTTCGACCTATATTTCCTAAAGTTATTACTATTTGAGTACTACATTTATCTGCGGTAGACATTAAAATATCGACCTTTACAACGTGTAACAGAATAAACACAGTAAGTACCTCTTTAAGCCAGTTGTAAGGTTGTTCATAATTATAAGTACAGTAACTGTTCTCATCATTATGAACAACTATAACAGGGACCAACCGCGAAATCGAAAGAAAACTCTGCTGTTCAGTGCCTACATTTTGTCGAGTTATGCGTACAGAAATGTAAGGGGTCAGATTTCAGTGTTAGTCCCGTAGTGAAAGTTGTTCATAGTGATGAGGAAAATGCCTAAGATGAGGAAAATTAATAAGAAGTATTGCGTTTATTCTGTTACACGAATTATATTTTTCCGAGTTTCGTGGCCCGTTTATAAAAGGAACACTGTCAAAATTACGTTCAAATCATCCACGACATTGTTCTAGTTTTTAAAAGTGATGAGCGCATTTGAATAATGAGATTAGCTCTCAAATGACGTCCGCTGGGTGGCAACACTGAAGTGTCAAGTCCAGGCACTTACCAAAACACACTGAAACATTTCCGACATGAGTAAGGCCGGTCGTATACGCACTGTTTTTTGTTCAGGTATTAGGAATTCAAATTCTGAATTCCGTGAGTCTAACGTTGACTTTCTTCTGACCCAAACAAATCATCATCATCATCATCATGTCAGCCGAAAGACGTCCACTGTTGGACATAGGCCTCCCCCAAATAGGGGGGTTTGCCATAATCGCCACGCTTGGCAGGCGGGTTGACGATCGCAGTGTAGCTGTAGAAATATACCTACAGAGAATGCTGCTGCCCATACCCTGGTGAGTCCCTTAGTCACACACGGGAAGTGATCACAATCAGCCAAGCCTTTTCCCAACCATATTGTGGTTGGCTTTCAGTCTAAGCGAATGCAGCTGAATACCAGTATTTTACATGGAGTAGCAGCCCATTTGCGGATTTTGTTCGAAAGGGTCACCGCGGCCCTGGAACGCAAAGGGCACTATAGCCAGTAAGAGGTTACGGCATTATTGTTTATTTTGTCTTCACTGTCTGTAGAGTAGCTATGCCATAGACAACTGGAACTCAGGAACTGTGTTGTCTGTGTTCGGTTGTCGGGTCTGTCTTTGGTGTTACCAGAGTACAGAACACATAGATTAGACAAAAGAGGCGTGGCTAATGCCCGGTCCTCACATGCCTGATAGTGAAATTTGTTTTAGTTTTTTTGGGTAGTTTTATAATTTGTGCTTTTATTTTGTATCTATTTTTCTTTTTGTGCGTCTTTTCGGGTAGAATAAAAGTGTTTTCTTTCTTTCTTTCTTTAAGATTCTGACACTCCTTCCCGATCCACACAGAACGGAAAGAGTCATTTGATGATTTCCAATCCATAAAAAAGCACAACCCTGCAACCAAAGGGCCAATTCTACTAATTTATAAGCAACGTTCGCAATATGTCAAAAATGTATAGAAATTGAGGCTTTTTTAACAGATTGCGACTGAAATGCGAATGCTTAAAAATAGTAGAATTGGCAATTTGAGCCAACGGTACCCTTGTCAAGCCTAGTGTCATATCAGAAAACAATTTACCAATAATAAGCCATAATAATTTTCATCACAACTCAAGCCAGAGCGACATATGTCACAATACCTACATTCCAAATTGACGGGCTAAACCAACTGTCAAACTAAACTGATATATCGGACTGCTCCGGAATTACACGGATTATATTGTCAATACGGAACGCCGATATGTTTTATTGCTATCCCGGGATTCGGACTAAGTACGCCTGATTAATGCCTCCGGGAATTTCGCTCCGGGAAAATTCTTTTTCGTGTGTTCCACGATTGGTTGGTTGCTCGGAATTGAGTTAGTTTTCTATGTTAGGCGGCTGTGAGGTTATATTTTTATTTTTCTCTGTTGATTTGTTCAAAATTGGACGTTGTGTCAAAGAATTTTTTTTTTCAGATGTTTGTCCTTACTTATTCTTAGACATGTTTATAAATACTTTTAAGAATTATGAGAATATTGCTGTGTTATGAACTTTTATGGTCGTTTGTTTTAGTTAAATACACTTCTGGACACATCTATTGGCCCACCTTGTATTTTCAGTTTCGTTTGGTCCTAGCTAAAATTTTATATTAGGTCGAGCAAAAAGTTTTTATGCAGTTTTGAACCTGGCACATTCACAATTTCATTCAATAGTATTTTTTTGAATTTCGAACACAGAATTTAAAGAAACAAAAGACAATTTGGAGCCTGTTTGTTGATATCAAACAATCGAATACTGAGAAAACTTGGTTTTATTGGTTTACTTGGATTTAATTCTTGAAAAAGTGATTGATATCTTTGGTTTTGCAACAAACATTACTTATTCTTAACATTAAGGTGAGGTTCTATCAATAATCTATGGATACTTCACCTGAAGTCGCCGCCCAAGCTGTGGCACTTATTCAGGCCGGACACAGCCAAAGAAACGTGAGTGCTCAACTTAATTTAAGTCGATCTGCGGTCCGAAATGTTTATCGGAGGTACCTAGAGACTGGCGGCTTTGTTCGTCGCCAAGAAAGCCCACGATCTCGGGTCACAACTGAAAGGCAGGATCGATTCATCGTGACGACCAGCTTGAGAAATCGTCACCTTACCTCCATTGAGATACAAAACCAACTTCGCGACTTCCACGGAGTATCTGTGAGCGCTCGAACTGTTCGGAGAAGGTTAAAAGAACGCGATATGGTACCACACAAGCCAGCTAATGGACCCAAACTAACGCGAGCCCACCGAACAGCGCGCCTTCATTTCGCACGCAGTCATTTAAATTGGACACAGCAAGATTGGAGCCGTGTACTCTTTTCTGATGAGTCTAAAATTGTGTTACATGGCAATGATGGAAGGAAGAAGGTCTACCGACGTAAGGGAGAGCGTTTCGCACAATGCTGCTTTGAAGAGAGGGTTGCTTATGGCGGTGGCTCATGGACTGTCTGGGGCGGTATATCCGCGAGCGGCAAAACTCAACTTGAGGTTGTTACAGGACCACGGCTGCCAACATTAAATGCTGAAAGGTACATTCGTGAGTGCTTAGAACCTCACGTGATACCATACGCGGACTATGTGGGCCCAAATTTCCTTTTTATGCATCATAATGCAAGAGCCCATGCGGCCGGCATCGTCAGGGAATATCTTCGGGATGTGAACATCACAGTTATGGACTGGCCAGCCAGAAGCCCAGACATGAACCCCATTGAGCACATGTGGGACAAGCTAAAAAGACGTGTTAGGGCTCGTCAGCCAGTTGCCCAGACGATGCAGGAGTTGAAAACTGCCATAGAAGAGGAATGGGAGATGATCCCTCAAAATTTCATAGAGCGGTTGATAAACTCTATGCCTAATCGTATGAGAGCTGTGGTAGATGCCCATGGAGGCAACACGCGTTATTAAATTAAACCTTTATTTGATAAAACATGTTTTTTATTCAAAAATCAATTGCCTTTAACAAGGCGCATATCCGACTTGTTAGGCGTAGCTCCATGTCGTATGGTATTCTGAATTCAAATTTAAAACAATACGATCGAAAAAGATGGTAAAATGTATCAGGTTTAAAACTGCATCAACAGTTTTTGTTCAATCTAGCAATCATGTTTCGGTAGGGGCCATCGAAACCTAAACTCTAAGGTGGGCCAATAGATGTGTCCAGAAGTGTATTTGTTTCCCAGTAAAAGTTTCGAAAACCTAAATCATTTATGTATACTTTAAACATTCTCATTATTTTCTCTCTCTGTCCTATTAAGTAAAAATGGAATGATTAAAATTCGTTTAGCCCTGAGCGTTTTCGCCCTACGGCATTTCATACAAACTTTCGATTCCTTATTTTTCGAAATGAATGAACCGATTTTAATGAAACTTGGTATGCATAAGCTAGATATCCAGGTCTAAATAGTTAGTAGAGAACGTTTTCGCAAGAGTTTAAAAGGAGAGAGAGCTTTTAACTTTCAATGAAAAGTGAAAAATCTTTCCCTTTGATTGATTTTTTTTTCGTTAATGTTAAAAACAGTGCATTAAGAGCGTTTGCTCTTAAGAGCGTTTACGCGGTACGGCTTTTCATACAAACTTTCAAATCCTTATTCTTCAAAATGAATGAACCGATTTTAACGAAACTTGGTATGCATACGCCAGATATCTAAGTCTAAATAGTTTTCAGAAAACATTTTTGAAAAAGATTTCAGAGGAGAGAGCGATTTTAAGTTTTCTATAGAAAGTGAAAAATCACTGTATCCTTCCCCCAGAACTCTTTTTCAAAAATGTTTTCTGATAACTATTTAGACCTGGATATCTTGCGTATGCATACCCAGTTTCATTAAAACCTGTTCAAACATTCCGAAAAACAAGGACTTGAAAGTTTGCATGAAATGCCGTAGGGCGTAAACTCTCTTAATGCACTGTTTTTTTTTAAATAGATAGAAATCCTCTTTCTTAATGGAAAGCAATGATGTGTTGGACGATGGAGCACGCGGAATTGCAAGTAACCTATTTACTCTAGAAAAACTCTGTGGCAGGGAACACTGTACCTTAGCAGCTATCAAATAAAGTATCTCGAAAACGTTTTGTGCATAAATGTTGGCGTGGAAGATTCACTTTTTAATGTTTTTTTTAGGTTATTAGAAAAGATAAAGTTTAGTAACTTTATAATGGTACTAGCTGCCACCCGCGGCTCTGCCTGCGTCAATGTCGAAAATTATCCCAAGGGAACATACTCCCGGGATAAAAAATATCCTATGTGTTATCACAGACTTTTTTATTCAGTAGTTTTTGCGTGAAAGAGTAACTAACATCCATATATTTCATACGTGTATTACAATCTTTCGCGTTTACAATATTAGTAAGAATGAACAGTTTTAATTGTGAACAGCATACACTTTTTTAATTCAAAAGTTATTCAACTGTCGCGTTTTAAAACCTCGTTATATTCTCCATACCCAGAAAACAAAAAAAAATCTCTCCAATTCATTTACACAGATATTTTGACAGGCCTCCTGTCGGAATATCATCACAACCCTCGTCAGGTCGAATAGACATCGCTATGTCGGTCGAGACGTGATCCTGGCTTAACAGTTACACGGGAAATATTGGAGCAAGTAGCTTGATTGTTATGTGTTGGTATTTGTTTTCAAGAAATTCGATTCAAAGCCTTACAACAATGATTTTTTGTTGCTTTTCAATGTTTATAGAATCAAATTATTTTTTTCAATAGATTCCATTCAATGTGGGTTTCGTTTAAGTGAAGAGTGAATAAGTAATTTTAGGCAAGCGTGCTGCATCGTCGACCACGTCATCGCTTATCATCAGTTGGGATAAGAGTATAAACACGAGCCCACCAATTATGAATAAAAAAATACTGTATAAAAAAAACCGGCTAAGTGCGAATCGGACTCGCGGACGGAGGGTTCTGTACCATTATCTATAAAAAACGGCAAAAAAGTCACGTTTGTTGTGTGGGAAAAATATAATAAAATAAATATTTAAGTCCCCCACTTAAATATTTATTTTATTCTATTTTTAGTATTTGTTGTTATAACGGCAACAGAAATACATCATCTATGAAGATTATATTTGAGTTGACTGAATGAAAGGTAAATTGCGGTTTACGATTTATGACGTATTAAAGAAAAACTACTTACTAGATTTCGTTCAAACCAATTTTTGGTGGAAGTTTATATGGTAATGTACATCATACCTATATTTTTTTTTAGTTTTATCGTTCTCTTATTTTAGAAGTTACAGGACACACATTTTACCACTTTGGAAGTGTCTCTCGCGCAAACTATTCAGTTTAGAAAAAACTGATATTAGAAACCTCAAAATCATTTTTGAAGACCTATCCATAGATACCCCACAAATATTGGTTTGATGAAAAAAAAATTTTGAGTTTCCGTTCTAAGTATGGGGAACCCCCAAAATTTATTGTTTTTTTCTATTTTTGTGTGATAATCGGTCACAGAATACATCTACTTAGCTAGTTTCAACAGTATAGTTTTTATAGTTTCGGAAAAAGTGGCTGTGACATACGGACGGACAGACAGACAGACAGACATGACGAATCCATAAGGGTTCCGTTTTTTGCCATTTGGCTACGGAACCCTAAAAACCCAATCGCTAAAAATTACTAAAATTTGTTAACTTAAATTTTTTTTTGTTAAAAATGATAAATAAAGTGACCCCTTTTCAGGTATTGCGTTTATTCTGTTACACATTGTATAAGTACAATCATCGGCACGAATCTTGAGCGCTGACCTTCACCTGCTCAGAAGTGAATTATTAGGTCTCTTTAGTGCTATGAGGTGAGACACGGGAGCGTTTGAATCATATCACCGTACAATGATTGGCCCGTCATGCGTTGCGTCATAGCCGCCAGTGTATGATGTGCAAAGCGATCCTCACTCTACCGTCGAGCGCTCAAGATCCGTGCCGGTACCTTGTTACCAGAATTAATTCTGGAAATTAATTCAGAAGGCTACACAAAAACAAAATTTGTAGTCCCCTATGACCGATTATCCACTCATCCAGACCAATTCTGAAAGCCCCTCTGGTTAGGGTTTCATAAAACTCTGAAACTACCTAAGTCTAGCTTACAGAATGATTGATAGATTCCATTCCTCACACTCTTTCACAAACAGCGATCAATCATTTAGACATCCAATTAATTTTGTATTTAAATGTACCATAAAATGTTCGAAAAATGTTTATGTTTAGATTACTTTACTACTAGGGGGCCTAGCACGAATGTTGTGACGTATAGTAACGTTATAGTATCGTTAACGTAAGTGACTTTTGAATATAAAAACTACAAACCCATAGTATTTTGGTTTCCTTTTATACGACATAGTTTGGTCGATTTTTGCAAATGGACAACTGGAGACACTTTATTATTGCAATATTGACTGTCAAAAGTTCTTTTATGGTCTTATAGAAAAAAAATATTTAACTTTGGTACGAAAATGCTAAAATTGTGTGCAAAGGATGCGAGCAAGGAATGTGATTGACGGAGGCGAGACATGAGAAATGTGCACGAAAAATATGTGCAAAACTGTGTAGGAAAATGATCTTACTGAACTACTAGTCATCAGGCATAGCAGGAAAAGTCCGTAACGCATCCTCGTACTACTCTTCACCGAAGCTGCTTAAAAACTTTTGTGTGCTTTTCAGCAGCTTCGGTGAAGACAATCACACATCCTGAAACCGCTTAGCTACCTCGCACATCTCTGGCAGAAAAGCTCCCTATCCTAATCCTAACCTAATATTGCGAAAAGGTGTTTGTTTGTTGAAGCGATTTTGATGAGGTACAGAGAGCGATGTGACCCTGAAAATGGTTATAGACTGCGAGGTTTTTTGCAAAAATACACATAATCGTGAGCGGAGCCGCAGGCAAAAGATTGTAGGTCATAAAAATCGTAGACCTTCGTAGCCGTCGTGGCAGCGTAGCACTTTCGTAGACGTTTATATTTTATGAAAGTTGGAGGATGCAAACGGGTGTTGTTTGAGAGACTATTTTAAGGAAAATTCATAGTTTTATTAAAGTGTAGGTTTTTAATAAAATTACTGATATTACATTTTTGTTTACAGCTTGCTTTTTTATTATGTTGGCAAAGAATGAGATGGAATTAAATGAAAATATGATTTATTTACTTTAAATTAAATAACAAAATATGAAAGTTCATTTAATTCAAAATCTGTTTTTACAAGCTTTTGTAGTTTCTTTGATGAAAAAGATGATGATAATCTTAGCTTATACGAAGCAGGTACTTTATAATTTAGCAAGCCTAAGACATTATACTCACTTTTAAATGCATCGACTTCAATATCAGTAAAACAAATATCGCTCTCATGCAAATACTCACTGTGGATTAATTCGGATTATAGGCCATTGAATTTAATGTCACAAAAACAGTCAAGGAAAATATTACCTCCTATCACAATATTAAATCAAATACAAACTACACGTTCAAATTGAGAACCACTCTTCGGGGAATAAGTATCAAAATGAAACAAAATAAATATCACAAAAACATGTTCTCAAATTCCATTCCATTCCCTACTCAAACAATCACAAACTTAAAACAAAATAAAAGGACTCACTTACATTAACCCTATCAAATACAAAGGGAGATCAAACAAAGAACTACTTAGGAATATTAAGATGGCCTCACATGTACTTGTACATCTGTAACTATGATTCACAAGAGATCCCTTGCAAAGCCCCTCTCAATCACAATCAGGCAGCTTGTTTTATTTACTGGGAAATAAACGTATATGTTATTCACCATATGTAAAAGTCAGTGAGTGAAGTGTGGTCTAAGTTGCAAGGGGAGCGATATCGTTAAAAATAATCTTGTTTTTTAGTAAAATGGCGGGCGAAGTGCAATCGTATGGAGATATCTCTGTAATGTTGTACATGTTTAACTCAAAAATATAAAAATAATAATGAACATATTGAAATAATCAAATTGAAATTAAATGTTCCGTATGGTGTCGGACGTAAAAGAATAGCACTTCTGATGAGGCTCACAATGGGCCTCACCAGAAGGCTTAATGTCACCCAAAGGGCAATGGAGAGGGCAATGCTCGGAGTTTCCTTGCGTGATCGAATCAGGAATGATGGTATCCGCAAGAGAGCCAAGGTTACCGACATAGCTCGAAGGATCGCCAAATTGAAGTGGCAGTGGGCAGGGCACATTGCTCGCAGAACAGATGGTCGATGGGGCCGAAAAGTTTTGGAGTGGCGACCGCGTACCGGAAGACGCAGCGTTGGAAGGCCTCCCACAAGGTGGACCGATGACCTGGTGAGGGTCGCGGGTAACCGATGGATGCGAGACGCACAGGACCGGTTGTTGTGGCGACGCTTGGGGGAGGCCTATGTCCAGCAGTGGACGTCTTTCGGCTGATATGATGATGATGATGATGATGGTGTCGGACGTAAAAGAATAGCACCATCCCATCACTTCCCGTAGGTGTTGTAAAAGGCGACTAAGGGACTCACCAGAGAATGGGCACAAGCATTCTCTGTAGGTACATTGCTACAGCTACACTGCGATCTCCAACCCGCCTGCCAAGCATGGCGATTATGGCAAACCCCTCCATTTGGGAGAGACCTATATCCAGCAGTGGACGTCTTTCGGCTGATATGATGATGACGATGATATTGAAATAATAATTGCCATTTTTCTTCCAAATAAGTGCCGTAACTCAAAAAATCTCGTTGCGGAGTTATTTGGAGGCAAAGATCGCTACATGAGAACTTAACTTCCAAATATGATCGTCGTTCGCTGATGTTTTTTTTGTTTCAGCGTGTCGTTCCAGTGTTGCCACATTTTTCAAATTTATTTTACTGATGAACCTTCCACATGAACACTCATGAGGAAAGTTTATCAGTTCATAACAATGACTGGTAGTTCCAGAGATTAGCGCGTTCAAACAAACTCTTCAGCTTTATTCTATTACTATATAATTATAGATTTAGTAATTGAATTAATAGGAATATATCTGTTGCAGCCATTTAGCTAAATTAGCCGTTTAATTGGTTGCCTAGCCTTTTCATTTAAATGTGCCGATTTTTTAGCGACCTATGTGACATGTTTTGTTCAATATCATTTAATGACTAGCCCATGTCACATAAGTCGCTGATTAAGCGGCACAGTTCAATGAAAAGGCTAGACTTTTAATGAAACGGCGGATTCAGCTATTTGGCTGCGACATATCCAAATTCAAATCGAAATAAACACCTTGCCCCAAATCTCTACAATACCTACACAACTGAATTGCGCTGAGAAATTCAGCTAAAACTTTTTAATTCCTCATCAAAGTAAAGTCTCCTATAACTTTAGGCCCCACTAAAACAATTGCTCTGGCAGCAGGCCGCTTCTCACACACACCTCTGATACATAATTCAGGAGCGTGTCTACCGTCTAATGTATTAGAACCATTGCTAAATATTTATATGTGATCCGCCAATCTACTAATGAATTTTAGTGCACTGGAATAATTGTGGATATCAAACTTGTACCTATTCATGATTTATTCAGTGCAATTTTGTTGGAATTATTCTAGGGAAAGTTCGTTTTAGCTTGTTGCGTTGTTTCTATGTTTTGAAAAGTGTATTTCAGTGTAAGAAACGAAGCAAAAGGGATTAAGAGTAAGGAGTGGAATACCCTGTAAGGGATTTCTAGACCTTGGACTCTAGACAAGTGACATTCTGTCAACGGTAGAGTAGCGCAGGCGATTGTCAATACTTCAAAAATGTATGGGATTGACAGATGCTATCGAAATGTCACGTGATCATATTCCTACATTTTGGCATTTCGACAGTCGCATTCGCTAATTGAATAGCACATTGTCTAGGGCCTCTTGTCAACCAATTGACATTATGGTCAAATGCGAGCGTTTTAAATAAAAGTCTCAAACTTCCCCTATGGGAAAAAGATTGACTATATTTATAGCGTTGAATTGGTACGAGTATATTCATTTGTTTCTGGATTTTTAAAGAAGAATATAAATGTGTTTTTAGTACCTTAAAACTTCTTCTTTTTGCTACTTCTGCTTTTCACTCTTTACACTATTATATTTTGTTTGAATCTATTTTTAACAAACTTCATAAACGGAGGAGGTTCTCAATTCGGTTGTATTTTTTTTATGTTTGTTACCTCCTATCTCTGTCATTTATGAACCGATTTGAAAAATTGTTGTTATGTAAAAGGATATAATACTTTCCGATTGGTCCCATAGAAATTTCATCAAAATCGGTTAAGTACTATGGTTTTTAAATCAAAAATAGCTGGAAAAAATATGTCGTCCAAGTAAAAAAAAATGCGTATTTTGCTTTCTTGTGACTGTGGTTATTTACCACTAAAAAGTGGAAACTAAAAAACTTTTACAAAAAAATATTACCGAAGTAACCAAAGAAAAAAACGAAGAACTACAAAGTATAAAATATTTTTAATTTTGGAAGTCGGTGTTAAAATACGAAGAAAAAACCAAAGACGCCGACTACCGACATTAAAGTTAGTTTAAATACTTTGAAGTGTTTTATTTTGTTTGTTGTATTATTTGATATAAAAGTTATTGAAAACGATGGTCTAATAAGTTTTTTGTTAGAACATCGTTTTCTCTTTCGTAACTCTTATTGCTTGTAATACAATAATAATTAGAACCGTTGCTAAGCTTCTATGTGATCCGCCAATCTACTAATGAATTTTAGTGCAGTGGTATATTGTAGATATGGAACTTGTTTCCATGATTTATTCAGTTCAATTTGTTGGTATTATTCTGGGGAAGAGGTGTGTTTTATTATGTAGGAGTATATTTTGTTTGTTCATTACACTTTTGAACCTGGTGATAATTGGGAGTAGTTTTGATCCTCCTAATGTATAATTACAAAAGTCTGCTATGCGAGTATGTTCAGATGTTTGTAAATCATGTTCGACTGAATGGATGGATGATGGAGCTGAGTATTATTATTTTTATTTTAACTTGCCTTGTAAGTATGAATGGGTCATGACTTGCAACTGAATTTTAAAACAGTTACAATAACAGTTGAGCTAATATTTTGTATAAACGTTTAGTTTGGATGACAATGCAGGGTTAGCTAAATCATTTAATTATATGTCTAATATGGAGCTCTTCAAGGTTAAGCAACGCTTGTCTAGGTCGGTCTGTGGATGGGTGACCATATTAACATACTGTGACTCCTCCGTGGCTCGGGTAACACGTTATGCCGTTGGCCCCGGCTGTCATTTGTAGATCTTTGGCAGTCGTTACGGATTGTTAGAAGCCAGAAAATCTGACTCCAGTTTTGCCAGAGGTACCGTGTTACCCAGTAAATGGGTTGTGGAGGTCTGGTAGGCAGCCGCTTCACATAAAATACTTGTATTCAGCTGAATCTGGTTTGAAAAGGCTAGGCAGATGATGATCCAATATGGAGGTCTCCGAGAGACGGCGGACTTTAGGTATCAAATGAAAGGGTTTGCCGAGAAGAATTAAAAATTTTTATTAAGTTTTTTCGAATGAATAAAAATAAAAGAGAATGGTAATTTTTTTATGACAAGTATCTGGGAGCATTAATCAGCAAAATGTTATTCTTTATTTTATTCTGTCTTTATTTTCTTTAATTAGCCACATTACTGTTTGTTACCTGGTTTATCCTAACGCATCAAATGAAGGCAATGTATGTTTACCACAATATTTTAGAACAGAAACACAGTCGATCTGACCCTAACACACAATAAAGTTCTTAAGAAGTCTTTTCAGGTAGTGTTAGCCTCATTGCTATTCGTTACACTGTTTGTACTAAGTCATCGCAAACTGTCTCTTAACTTTACCTCTGTATTTCAAAACATGGACGAATTTAACTTCAGCTTCCATAACATAAAATGGAGTCCTTTCAGAAAATCTAAACCCCATTGTTTTTGGTTACTTGGACCATTTTGCTCATCCTCCTTTTTTTTCTCAAATAAGGCTTTTTAATTCATCCCTTTAGCAGAATGCACTCAATTAAAACTTGCAAATTTACTTTAAAATACTTGTTTCGTAAATAAATAAGTTTTCGATCGCTTAACAAAATGTTTAAAATTGAATATTTAAATTGGTTTGTTTGAATCGAAGACTGTGTTTATTTTGTTTCTCGTGGTACTTAAGTGTTTTAATTATTGTTTTTAGTGTACTCTATGTGATACATAAAGTATACTTTGTGCTCGAATGTAAATTCAAAATGGCTTTATTTATTCTTACAATATGTTATTAATTTTTTTTTTTTTTTTGTTACTTCATCATCATCATCATATCAGCCGAAAGACGTCGACTGCAGAACATAAGCCTTCTCCAAGTTTCGCCACAACAACCAGTCCTTTGTGTCTCGCATCCATCAGCTACCCGCCGTATCTTGTTAGTGTAAAGTAATAGATTTTAAAGTGATTTTTTCATAGTAGCCATACCTATCAATTCAAATATATATGCCATCATACTGATTGTATTAATTGTGTGTGTGCTGTCCCAGCTTTCTGTAGCATAATCCACTGACAACGAGCTGAAGAAATACCGTACGGCACTCAGCAGTGGTGAAGCTTTCTACTGAACATTTTTATGAAATGCTATTGATGCAAAGAATTGTTAGATGCAGTAAACATTATGTCGTTTGTATTATAATCCAATAATGATAATTTATCAACTATGTAGCCTTTGGCCGCGACTTCTTTCGCGCATATACCGTTTTTCCTTTTTCCCTAGGAATTTCGGGAAATCTCCTCTTAATGCTACCTTACACTTCCCAAGGAACCTACATGCCAAATTTCAGCTTTCTACGACCAGTATTTTCAGCTGTGCGTTGTCTGTCAGTCAGTCACTCAGTAACGAAAGAGTTTCAAGTATAAATATTGATATGAGCGGCACCCATTTATAGATAGAAAGATTATTGTATTCCAATATTAATAAACGCGCATATTACCACAATCTCACCAAAAGGATTCCGACGAGTCAAGTGTCGCCCCCTCTAGCTAAACGGTATTTTTTATTATTGATAGGCACGCGCTTGACCACTATCTCACTTGATGGTAAGCGATCGAAAATGGAGCACACTTGCCTAGAAGTAACCTGTTCGCTCTTGACTTAAAAACCCCAAGGTTTTCCTATCAGGAAACATAGACTCACACAGAACTCTTTGCACAAACTTAATTATATAAGTACAATGGCGGTGTTATCACCGACAGCGTTACCTCAGACAATTTACTTACATATTTCGCAGATGTAGGTACACATCTTAACATTAACACCACACCCACGACAGAACAGCAGAAACAAAACGTAACCAGCAAGAATGTCAAGTTACCAAGTTTTGATAATAGCAAACTTGGTGTAAACATCTAATGATAAGACATTGTCTCGCCGAACAATAGACGAGTTTCGGTAAAGTTCTCTCGAGGACGTTCTATGATTTTATAACTGGAATAATATAACTGCATTTTTGGCATAAATAACTATTTCACAAGACATTATGTATGATTGATGTATGATATTATGTGCGATTTAGGTATGAAAGCGAAATTAACCAAAATTCTTTTGAATTTATAATAATTGTGATAGACGCCAGATAAATGTGCAATAACGGTCATTGGCCCACATACATTTATTGACTTTTTTAATATCAAAAACAGAAATTAAAGACGTAAAAGCTGACCAAAATCGACTTCTGTCGTGATCCTTTACGTTCTCTAGTAATGAAAAACGGTTCATAGTTTATTTTTCAGGTTTCTACGAAGGGATATTAAGGGAAGGTCAATGTACTTTATGACAAGTTTATCTAGCGCCTACCATAGTTCGGATTTCCGTAAAGGTAGGAACAGGCCAGGTGGATAGTATGCTGTATTGTTCGCTTATTGAGTAAATAGTAAGTAACAAATACGCTGTCTGTTCCTCCAATTCCTTCTTTTAAACAACACAACGCATTTAGATAATACAATATGGTTTTTACCAATGGAAGGCAATCAATGAATAAGGTTTTTACATTTATTTAATTTTTGTACAAAATGGCGGCACTGTGATGATATTATTAATTAAAATTAATTTGATCCTTTATTTTAGGCTCATAAAATAAAATACAACATGAACATAAAACAATAACTTCAAATAAATTATTACGTCATACTACAGTAAATTAAAAAAAACAATTAATTAAATTTTGAAATAATGGCAGCCATCCTTGGATCGACCTTAGCAAGCATTGCTTAACCTAAAAGCTAGATCGCTAGGTGGCTATTATTTTTTAGCCCCGTGTAAATATCTCGTGATAAGACATTGTCTCGCCGAACAATAGACAAACGGTAAAGTTCTCTCGAGACAGATGCTTTATGATTTTATACTGCAACTTGTCTGGTGTGAGTTTGAGAAAGAGGGAAGCTGCTTAAAATCATAGTGTTTTATTCAACACTTTCTTCACACACACAAATCTTTCTTTCTGAAAATACGTTTGTATGGCGAACGATACAAACGTATTTTCAGAAAGAAAGATTTACTTTGGTAAATCTGCATTTTGTCGGCATCAATGCTGGACCTTGTTACTAAAATTTTTGGTGATTTTTTTTTTTTATAAATTTAATAAGAAAACAATGACATAGCTGGCAAGCATGCTTTGTTAGTAAAACAGTACAAACTAGTACCTTCCAAATGCCTGTATGCATTGCATTTAAGAATGTTTTTATTACCTCCTGTAAAAAAAACTTTCTTGCATTTACAAAGTCCTTCCTGCATTACAACGACCATTTCTAATTTAAACAACATGGTCACCACTTTTTTTATTTTTTTTTATTATGAATGGGCTAGCTCTTGACCTCGATCACGCCTGATAGAAAGCGATAGATAAGGTCCATGATGAAGCGAACGTGCCCAGAAGATGCCTTGAGGCACTGGTACTCCCACGCGTCGACGAAACACAGCAGGCTGCTTGATGCCGAACTCCGGTGGGAGGGTGGTCGCGAACCAGGCGGGTGTTAGCCCTACCACCGCGGCACCGCAAGGGAAGGATTGGCCAGTCTTATAAGGTGTTAGGTGAGACTGTCCAGGATGCGACGAGCTCATCGGTTCAGTTGAGTGTCTGATGGAACAAATTGCGCTACACGAGGAGGCTCCTTCATGCATCCCACATACCACCCGATGGGTGACAGTTTTAACATACAGAGAGAGGCAGGTCTGTGGATACAAACCAACCTCGGCAAGGATTGAACCGCACGGCTGTTATTATTGAGCCTATAAGATGCATTTTCGAATGAAAAGATACCAAAATTTTCCTTACAACTTGAAACTCACAACGAATTTGACTAACAACGGACTCTAAAATTATCTCATACTCTCCTAATACTAATTTTCTAAAGTGAACTTAGTTGGAAATAGACTCGCAAGCTAAAACAACATTATGTATGCTGTCACTCAGAAACTCACATCTTAGCGTACACTACACTGAAATATTTATTACTATTATAGCATCCCACCTCACCTCGGCTACGCACGGGTAGCATTGCTTAAAAGCTACAAATCGCCATATTTTTTTCTGACATCTATAACAATCATCGCAATGTTACAGCCAGTTTACGCAATACCATAATGAATTTTGCACCTAAACCTTCCTCATGAATCACTACATCCGTTGGTGAAAACCGTATGAAAAATCGTTCTGTAGATTTTGAGTTTATTGCGTACATACACACAGAGGAGGCGGAGGGATTTTGATTTATAAGTTGTAGTGGTAGTGATATAGTGATAATACTGTATGAGGCGTTAGTCTGACAAAGGGCGATTTCCCGTTTTGTCGAACAAATGTGTGTGTGAATATATTTTTTGACCAGCCGAGAATACAATATCATGTTTTTTTGAGACCAATAATAATTAAAAATGTTCCTTATTTTTTTACATTTACAAAACCACCAGGTCGTAGCCATCTGTAAACCAAGACTCCAGCAGGGGGAACAAAGACAAAGATTTAATAAGCTAAGACTTCTTAAAACTGACCTATCCTTACCAATTGTCTATGTACATTGTACAGCCACAGCCGGCAGCCGTTAAACCAACACATTATGTATACACATACTCATCCATGTACTCGAATATCTATGTATATCCAGATAGCCAGGTGCGCGCAGCTGCAACGACCAGATTTGGCTGACTAAATCCGATTGTATTTGCCTAATTCCCTTCCATACGCAGGTCTATACATAAATGTATATGCTGGCAGGTATTATAATATTAAATTGACGGATAATGCAAGTGGGAATTGGGGCAAAGAGTTTTTATGAACAGACAGTTTTTATAATAATAATATCTCTTTATAAAAGGTAAACCAATCTTGACGACACGGTTAGCGCAGTGGTTGAGCGATTGACTGGATTCCTTCGCGGAACAAATATTTGTATGGCCTATAGATAGTGGTTCCGGGTCTGGTTGTGTGTATGTGAGAAAAATTTTTGTAAACGCACCCACGATACAGAAGAAATTCCTAAGATGGTTGCCCCATCTGGTGGTTTGGTGGATGGTTTTAAAAAAAAACCCTTTTTGCATTTTTTCCACTAAAAGATTTCTAAAAGTAGACAATGCCGAGATTTTGCCCACATCCCTTTAAACATTAGAGCAGCTTTTTCCTCTCATCCGTCAACAAAAAAACGGTAGAAAACAAGTTTATGACGTCCGTTTGTAGGTCATATGAACTTCCGCACTCAATGTGGCACAGATATGATACAGTAGATCCATTATGTCCAAAGGAAGCGTTAAAATAGACCAATCCGGCCATATTGTGAATAGTTAATGCCATCGTGGGCCTGTTGTAAAAAGAGATAGTAGTATCTATGCTGTATTGCTCCGTTTCTCTCGCACAATGGAATCATGATGACATTTGGCACGTCATATATATTTGACATTTCGGGACACAAGAAAGCGATGTGTGGGACTTTTTATTTAAAGTAACAAAAGCATGGCATTCTCAGTTTTTAACATTCCTTCTGCTAGAAGACAAGCCTTTTCATATGAGATATGATATATGTTAGGGTTTATTCTACTAAACTCCAGAGTGGAGTCCAGAGTGGTAACAAGCATAATATTTTCCTTCATCGTATTGACAGTATTTGCCTTGCTCGATTAGACCAAAGCAAAATAAAACTGATCTTCTGCAACCAACCTCTCGTATGGCGCGCGCCTCTCTTAGAATATTTATTAACTTCATGTGTCGTCATAATGTTGTAGGAAAGTAAGGCTTCCTCTCGCATACGTTGTTTGTAAAGAAATAGTGTCTCTATTGTTCACCGTATTGTCATACTGCTATGTTTTACTTAGAGGTAAGTAAGATGAAGGTAATAATAAAGTGCGCTAACAGCTAGTTGTCAATATAAATAAA
The DNA here is from genome assembly GCA_947386135.1 of Melanchra persicariae. NCBI lineage: Eukaryota > Metazoa > Arthropoda > Insecta > Lepidoptera > Noctuidae > Melanchra > Melanchra persicariae. Next base: position 4,258,494 of record OX376667.1, read on the forward strand.
ATTCTTCCGTTCCTCGTGACTGACAAACAACACACAGCCAAAACTACTGGTCGAAGTAGAAAGCTGAAATTTGGCAAGCAGATTTCTTGGGGAGTGTAGGGGAGCACTAAGACAGGATTTCCCGAATTCCGACGGGAACGAGAATAAACGGGATAAGCGCGGACGAAGTCGCGGGCATAAGCTAGTATGTCATAAAATAAGATTCGTTCGCGAGTCCGGCAAGAACATAGCCGTTTTTTGTTCTTGAAATTTTAGTATGGCTTATAAATTTACGAAATAATACTCTATCTAATCTAGATATGTGCAGGCAGTTACACGTGTTAATAGAACGTTTATTTGCTCACTAGCTTGCGGCTTCGCTTGCGTAAATATAAATTTTCGCTTAAATAAAATTTACCCATAACCGTCTCCAGGGTCATATCTATCACTGCCCCAAAATTAATCAAATTTGGTTCAGCAATTTAGGCTTCAAAGCTTAACAAACAAACTCATTTTTGCATTTTTAATATTAGTTGTGATTATGGTCACTACAGATCTGAAAAGCAATAATAGGATCAAAATTGACACAAAATAACTGAAAACCAGCAAAAAACGAACGATAAAAACCCGAAACACGTAAGAAAGGTTTTGCGGCACCAACTCTACCAACGATAAATTCGAAGCTTAGTGCCTTGCAAGCCAGATTTAGAATAATCCCCCAGTCTCAACTAATGGCCTTGCATTGTACAAATGCTATGCTAAATGCATAGTTTTCAGTGCAGTCCCGTTTGGTTTGTATTTCAATTAATTTAGGTTATGTTTTGGTATGGTTAGGTTATGGTTTGTTTCCGTATGGTGTCGGACGTAAAAGAATAGCACCATCCCATCACTTCCCGTGGGTATCGTAAGAAGCGACTAAGGGACTCACCAGAAAATGGGCAGCAGCATTCTCTGTCGGTACATGGCAACAGCTACACTGCGATCGCCAACCCGCCTGCTGTAGCGATTAGTCCAGTAGTGGACGTCCTTCAGCAGATATGACGGTGATGATGAGGTATGTTTGGGTGGTATTTTATTGATGGGATCGCATTGGACCACTATCTCACTTGATTTAAGGCGATGAAATGGTTATATATACTTGCCTAGAAAGAACTTCACTTCACTTTTGACTTAAAGACCTGCAGTAATTCAGGCAGTGGTATTCTCTGCCGGAATCTATGTTCCCTGACAGCTACAGCTTTTTTTTATGGTTGGGAAATCATCAAATTAATTACTCCTTCCGCTCTGAGTGGAGCGGGAGGGAGTGTCAGACTCTTACTGACTAAAACCCATCCATGCACCTCCTAGTTTCCTTTGCGTTCCAGGGCCGCGGTGACTCTTTCGAACAAAATCCGCAAACCTGACAGGCTCTGGCCCTAACGGGCCCCGTCAACTATGCTGACATCTCTTTGAGGCGCGCGTGGAACACAACGCGCCGTCGATCCGGGCCTGGCTTTGATCAGATGGCGAGCCACCCAACGCTTGGACTCAGAAAACATAGACTCCGGCAGAGAATTCCACTCTTTAGCTGTTCGCACAAAGAAAGTCCTTGTGCCCATCGGAATATGATAGTGAAGGAACAGAGAGTACTTACACCTGTGTTTGCGCACACACTTATGCACGTTCTTCGCTTGACTAATATGCGTTAAAATTGGCCACCGTATATAATCGTACTTATATTTTTGGAGGTACTTCACTTATCCATACATACATACTTTCGCGTTTATAATATTAGTTAGGATCAGCTACTCAACATCCCCCTTAAATATATTATGACCTCGCACTTCTAGAACACGCTGTATAGTATTTATTTCAAAACCAGTTTATTTCTTTAGATATATGCCGCGGCCATCGCAAAAAACTGTGACCGTACGCCGTACTGGTTTGAGATTAACACAAATAAGTTCTTTGTTTTAGGTACAAATTTTTTGAAACTCTGACGACATTGCATCGCATTGCTGAAATCGGTGACGTCATCACCGATTTCAGCAATGCGACGTTGCAACGCTTTTATGTGTGCTTAAATTTGTTTGTTTTCCCATAAAACTATTTTCGTTACACCCAATACCATGTATTGTCATCGCCATTACAATATTGTACTGTGTGCAATGGCTCGCATACAGGTACCCGTGTCGATTTCCGCTTCACTCACTATGAGATTGATGACAATATCTCGCTGACTCTGTACCCGTTCCAGTGAAATGTATTGAGTTGAGTGACTGTGTGTTTCTTTTTGAATCTGTTGGGGATTACAGGGTATAAAGTTTTTTGTACTAGCATTTTTTAAAATCTATCATTACATAATTTATGTTTGTAATCGTTTGCTCTGTCACTCGTCACTCAAGAGGCCCTAGAGAATGTGCCATTTAATTAGCGAATGCGACTGTCGAAATGCCAAAATGTAGGAATTTGATCACGTGACATTTCGATAACATCCATACATTTTTGACGTATAAACAATCTACTTCGCCACGGTACGGTTGACAGAATCTCATTTGTCTCGAGCCCAAGTTTCATTGGAAAACCAGCGTCAGCCGTCGACATTGCTGAAATGAGCCTTTTTAGCGCAGCCGTGAGGCATACACTATATTTTATGTTTTATTAAACTTTATTTAAGTTCATGTACGCGTTGCTGTGTACCGGACTGTCGTCAATGATGTTTTGTCTTCTTTCATGAAACGCTTGTACGCTGCCCGCATAGTTATTATGACAAAAGTCTTTCAACGTGATTTTTATATTGTGTCATATCATGCCAAATAATAACAGCCAGCATGGGTCGACCTTCAAGGTTGAGCAATGCTTGCCAAGGTCGATCTGTGGATGACCATCCATTATATACCGCGGATTTGAGGAATCCGCCTCGGAAAGCACCAGTCGGAAGGTTCCAGCTGTCATTTGTAGATCTTAGAGTTTTGCCAACTCATGTACCTTTACTCACTTAGTTAATAGACATAAGTTTTTAGGTTTTTTACCCGAAGGGTTACCAACGGAACCTTCTTACTAAACACCTTCTCAACTCAACTCTAAACAACTTCTTACTTCACCATCATGTGAATGTGCATTATTTATTTATTTTTTACTCTAAAACATTGCTTATTATCATTATTCAAGTATGTATCTATTTTATTTACTGAGAT